>CM075984.1:32385721-32410721 GCA_038087875.1 Malacoraja senta
GAAAACGCTCCCGATGTCTTTAATAGGCCGAATAAACGCAATAAAATTGATCTTTTTTACCACAAATTTATATACCTATTTCAATCAATTCCTATATACTTACCTAAGAAGTTTTTTAAAAAAACTCGACTCAGATATCACTAATTTTATATGGGACTATAAATCACATAGAATACAAAAAACTCATCTGAATAATCCTAAAGTATTGGGGGGTTTAGCACTACCTAATTTTATGTATTATTATTGGTCAGTAAATATTAAAAACATGATTCAACTGATGGATAACTCCGCCCAGCAAGTAGACTGGATTGTAATGGAGAAAGAGGATTGCTCCTCTAGAAACATTGGAGCGATCCTCCTCTCTCCAATGAAACTGAATAACATAAATTATAATAAGAACCCAATTATTCATAGTACAATCCGTATTTGGAAACAAATAAAACAAAATTTAAAATTAAGAATTTATCACTTTTATTACCTATAGTCAAATAACCCTTCGTTTAGTCCTTCTATTATAGATAAAGCTTATACACAATGGGATAGACTAGGAATTAAAACGCTTGGTGACTTGTATGAAACTGGAAAATTACTTTCATTTCAACAATTACAAATAAAATATAAACTCGGAAATAATCAATATTTTAAATATTTTCAAATATGCGACTATTTGAAAAAATATATAAAAGATCATTATAATAACCCAGTAGATGTATTGGACGAGGCAATGCAGATAAAAGCGGAATCAGCAAACTTAATATCATATTTGTATAATATTATTTTAAATGTACAAATACCACCTACGGAGGGTATCAGAAGAGACTGGGAACAAGAGTTAGCTATTAAAATTTCAAAGGAAAGTTGGAATGAATACTTATTAAACGTGCATAAATGCTCGATTAATGTAAGACACACTTTAATTACAATTTAAAATTTTACATAGATTATACTATTCGAAAACTAAAATTCATAAAATTTTCCCAAATGTATCATCTATTTGTGATAAATGTCAATCCCAAGAAGCTACTATAGCGCACTCATTCGTCTTCTGTACAAAAATTCAAAAATTTTGGAATGAAATTTTTGAAATCTTTACAAAGTTATTTAAAACAAGACTGATACCCAAAGCAGAATGGATTATCTTCGGAATAAACGGAAGATGATCCAGAACTAAATGTGTTTCAAAAGAAATTAATGGACTATGGGTTAATAACTGGAAAAAAAGCTAATTCTAAAATTTTGGAAGAAGGCTCCAATACCAACTATAAATATGTGGATTTCAAATATGTTTGAAACATTACACCTAGAAGAGATAAGACTCCTCCTAGCAGGTAAACCAGATCACTTCCACCTGACGTGGTCTGCATTTATAGAATTATTACAAACATAGGGTGCAAAAGTACTTTAAAAAAAAAAAAAAAATTGAGGTCGGGTAAGGGGGGATGATAGTTGAAGAGTTGGTATGTCCTATTTACGTAATGCTCAAAAAAATATATTTTTTTCTTTTTTTTTTCCTCTCTCTCTTACTCTTTTTTTTCCTAGGGCCTATTTCTTAACTCTTTTTCTTTTGTTTTTAATTTCGCTCTTATAGGGTCTTCGTCCTTTTTTGTTGTTACATTTTCTACACTTTTCTACACTTTCACTTTTTCCTTCACTTTCTTCTTTCTTTCAATCTTTTCCTTTTTTAGTGTAAAAAAAAAAATAAAGGGAGTACATTAATTGTAAGAAGATATAAATGACGAGTATTAATGTATGTGGTTGTAATGTAATGTACTTCTAATAAATAAAATAAAAAAAAAAAAAAAGAAATATTTCTGTCATAGCCCCTGCTATTTCTACACTAACTTCCCTCAATGTCCTAGGGAATATCCTGTCAGGACCTGGAGACTTATCCGTTTTCATATTTTTCAAAAGTGTCCGCACCTCCTCTTCTTTGAATCTCATAGCTTCCATTGCTACTCTGCTTGTTTCCCTTACCTCACCTAATTCAATATCCTTCTCCTTGGTGAATACCGAAGAAAAGATATTGTTCAATATCTCCCCCATCTCTTTGGCTCTGCAGATAGCTGTCCACTCTGACTCTCTAATGGACCAATTTTATTCCTTGTTATTCTTTTGCTATTAATATAGCTGTAGAAACCCTTTGGATTTACTTTCACCTTACTTGCCAAAGCAACCTCATATCTTCTTTTAGCTTTTCTAATTTCTTTCTTAATATTCTTTTTACATTCTTTATACTCCTCAAGCACCTCATTTACTCCATGCTGCCTATAATTATTGTAGATCATTGAAAGGCAGAGGGCTGTTTTGTGTCGGGAAGAACTGCAGATGCTGGTTTACACCGAAGATAGGCACAAAATGCTGGAGTAACTCAGCGGGACATGCCGCATTTCTGGAGGGAAGGAATGGGTGATGTTTCTGGTCGAGTCCCTTCTTCAGACAGAAAAAACATTTCGACCCTTGTCTCCAGAGATGCTGCCGGCTTTGCTGAGTTACTCCAGCTTTTTGTGTCTAGTAAGATTGTTTTATTCCCTTAATTTATCTCTCATCAAAACGTTGGTAAACTTCTAACAAAATGATTAGGTAAATTGAACATTAACGTTATTTTTCCCCCCGACAGCAAGGTTCGTAGACCAGACAGATAGCAGTGTGTCTCTCTCTACTCCCCATAGTATGTCCGTCAGAACAGCCGTCCCACCGTCGCGACTTAAACTGTATAAAAAGCAGCGGCTCAAAACATTGCTGATTGGGCAGATCTGCCCAGAAACCACCCATTTCACACTCACCCCAGCCTTGGGAAACAAAGTTTTCAAAGCCCTACAGTCACCCCAGCCCGCCCGCGAACCTCTGAATGAAAGACAAAGCTCAAACTCTGCACTGAGGTCGGGATCGAACCCTGGTGTTGCCAGGATAATAAAAAATATCAATTATAATAATTGAAAGCAAAAGGTACTGATCATAAATTTTTATCAGTTAATAAACAGCAAAAGCAACTTGAGAAAGT
Organism: Malacoraja senta; assembly: GCA_038087875.1. Taxonomy (NCBI): domain Eukaryota; kingdom Metazoa; phylum Chordata; class Chondrichthyes; order Rajiformes; family Rajidae; genus Malacoraja; species Malacoraja senta. The sequence continues at coordinate 32,388,723 of CM075984.1, forward strand.
TTAATTGATAAAAGATTTCCTGTTTGAATTGGTATTTTTACCCATCTTTGGTATGTGCATAATGAGGTGTGGAAGGGACAGCTCTGACCTTCAGTCGCTCTTGTTATGCACTCAACATGCAGGACTATTTGGTTATTTTTTAATCTTTATCCTGAGATAGGAGAAATAAACAAAAAGATCGCTATTGACATGCTCTGAGTCGTCATCTATCCATGCAGAAATTTCCACAAGGTTAATATAATTGTTAGCGGCAGGTTTTTAAATCCTTCTTCCCCATTTTGTCACACTAACCATTTTAATTTTGCGCATTGTTGTTCTTGTTACCTTGGATAAAAGATTTTTATCCCATAAATAAGAACCAATAATAGTGAGGTGCTTGCTTCAGATTCTTCTGTTCCTCTGAATCTCTCTCTGTTTCTCTCTCCCGTCCCCCTCTCTCCCCTCCCTCTCTCCCCCTCCCCTCTCCCCCTCCCTCTCTCCCCCTCCCTCTCTCCCCCTCCCTCTCTCCCCTCCCTCTCTCCCATCTCCCCCTCCCCCTGCCTCTCCACTCTCCCCTCCCTCTCTCCCTCTCCCCCTCTCTCCTCTCCCCCTCCCTCTCTCCCCTCTCCCCTCTCCCCCTCCCTCTCTCTCCCATTCGCCTCCCTCCTCTCGTCCCCCTCCCTCTCTCCCCTCTCCCCCTCCCTCTCTCCCCTCTCACCCTCCCTCTCTCCCCTCTTCCCCTCCCCTCTCTCCCTCTCCCCCTCTCCCTCTCCCTCTCCCCCCTCTCCCCTCTAACCCACCCCCTCCCTCTCCTTCCCACTCTCTCTCTGTACCACAGTTTGTAACATAAAGCATGTATAAATTACGCTAATCTATGCACCATTGCTGTAGGGTACACCCTGGCTTGGTCAGAGAGCCTGTTTACTCCAGTAATGGTGACTTGTGACCTGTTGCAGTGAGAACATTAAGAATGCAGGCCGGGCAGGCAGCCAGCACTGAGCGGGCTGATCGATGGCTTATCATTTCAATGATATAGTGAGAGAGAGAGCGCGGGTTAAAGCTAACTTGGATGACTTGCAGCCTGGTTGCACTTGAGGCAGTGAGCAGAAACTGATTCTACAGCTGATGATGAAGTGGGAGATACACTATATTGACCCTCGAGAGGGAGTGAGCTCTGTGATTATAATTGACGCACAGATGGAGAGATATCCTCTCTCTACAGGGGACCTGATGGCATTTCACAAACAAACTCCGAGGTTAATGCAGATACAAGGAACTGTTCTATCTTCTACGTTAACGGTCTCGACCCTAAACGTCATCCGTCTATCTATGTTCTCCGGAGATGCTGCTGCCTGACCTGCTGAGTTACTCCAACACTTTGTGTCTTTTTAAGTAAAGCAGCATCTACAGTTCCTACAAGCCACAAGGTGCTGGTGTAACTCAGCGGGTCGGGCAGCAGTGTCTCTGGAGAACGTGGGAAGGTGACGTTTTGGGTTAAACAGTCCTGAGTAGGCCCTTCTGAAGAAGGGTCTCGACCCGAACGTTACCTACCCATTCTCTCCAGAGATGCTGCCTGACCCGCTGAGTTACTCCAGTATTTTGGTGAGTTATGAGCCATGTTATCATTAAAAGGTTCTTGTCATTCAGGGCTCACCCACTTTGTAATGCAATCTTTGGTAGAATATAGAACATAGTCTATAAATATTATTCATAGAAGCTGTGCAATAGTTCCATGCTGAAATAAAATTGAAAGCCAAGCTCACCAATTCCCTCTCAATAAACGTTATTCCCTTTTATCCTGTATCCGTACACTTTGGACGGCTCGATTGTAATCATATATAGTATTTCCGTTGACTAGATAGCACGCAACAAAAAGCTTTTCACTGCACACCAACTAAACTAAAATAAACAAAAGATAGACGCAAAGTGCTGGAGTAATTCAGCAGGCCAGGCAGCATCTCTGGAGAAAAGCAATAGGTGTTGTTTCGGGTCAAGACACCTTCATCAGACCCAAAACCATCACCTGTTCCTTTTGCCCAGAGATGCTGCCTGACCTGCTGAGTTACTCCGGCATTTTGTGTGTATCTTCAGTGTAAACAGGTACCTGCAGTTCATTTTGACACTCCTTAAACTAAACAAAGTTGCTCACATTTTTTTCGATTTTTTGAAAAGAGTATCTGAAGCGTTTAGCTCGGGGCATCTGAATCCCCAACCTCCCCCCCCCCCCTCTTTTTTAATCAGTATTTCCTGACTGCTGACCTTTGCAAATTCTAGCCAGTTCACAAGCAAGGAAACAAGCAAAACAGAGACACAAGAGAGTGTGAACACTGTCACAGACTCTGCCCATTACAAAAGCAAAGTAAGATTTTCTCTTGATGTTTAGTTTAGTTTAGATTAGTTTAGTATAGAGATACAGGGCGGAAGGAAGCAGGTCTTTCGGCCCAGCAAGTCCGTGCTGTCCAGCGATCCCCGCACACTAACACTATCCTATACACGCTAGAGACAATTTACAATTACACCAAGCCAATTAACCTACAAACCTGTACGTCTTTGGAGTGGGGGAGGAAACTGGAGCTCCCGGGGAAAATGTACAAACCACAGTCACGGGGAGAACGTACAAACCCCGTACAGGACAGCACTGGTAGTCAAGATTGAACCCGGGTCTCTGGCGCTGTAAGGCAGCAACTCCACCGCTGGCCACTGTGCCAGTATTTTGGATTTCACATCATCAGCTGCCTGAGATCAGCACTGTGATGAATATTTCGTTTATTTTATTGTCATGTAAACCGAGGCACATTGAGAAGTTTTTGTTTGTCCATGCTTTACCAGTCAGAAGAAAGACTATACATGATTAGAATCAGGCCGTCCGTCACAGTGCAATGGATACAAGATGTATAGTTTAGTTTAGTTTATTGTCACGGAATCAAGGGATATGTGGAGAAGGCAGGCACAGGTTACTGATTGTGGATGATCAGCCATGATCACAATGAATGGCGGTGCTGGCTCAAAGGGCCAAATGGCCTCCTCCTGAACCTATTTCTATGTTTCTATGTTTCTATGTAAATTAACTCTCGCAATGCAGCTTTCCCACACTGCATGGTTCATTCTTTTAGCCACTGTTTCACAGATCCCCGCTGAGTGCTTTTTGCTCCTTCACTGAAAATTTTCCATTAAGATCTGATTAATCTTCAACATTTCACTTCTGGCACTCAGGCCAAACCCACGAGTTACTCACGAGTCACTACGGTAAACTCATGGGCTACTACAGTATTACAACGAGTTAAAAAGTTTCAAATTTTTCGTTCAAGAGTAAATTTGACTCGTGGAAATCTTTCAACATGTTGAAAGATTTCACGAGTTAACAAGTTTCCCGAATACCTGCCGTTAGCGTTACAAGTCGCTAAGTTACGTCCACGAGTTCTGACGTTCCCGCTATGTTAATTCTACGTGATTACCACGAGTTTGATTTGTTTTTAACTCTGGATCACTCGTGGGTGGACTCGCACCGTGAGACAGAGGTTTAAGAATTTGCTTGCTTTTTATGTTAGGCGTAATAATGAAATGAATCAAATTTTTCCAATTAAATTCTCTCCATTTTTGTGAATTAGTGTCAGTCAAGTCAAGTCAAGTCACATTTATTTATATAGCACATTTAAAAAACAACTCTCGTTGGCCAAAGTGCTTTACATTTGTTATAAAAATAGCACAAACAAAACAAACTACATACATGTATAAATGCAGCCCTCACTCAGAGGACGTCAGGAAAGGCTTGGAGTATAGATAAGTCTTTAGTCTTGACTTAAAAGAGTCTATGGAGGGAGCAGTTCTGATGGGAAAGGGGATGCTGTTCCACAATCTAGGGGCTGCAACCGCAAATGCGCGGTCGCCCCCGAGCTTATGCCTAGATCGCGGGATATTCAGCAACCCCAAGTCGGCCGATCTGAGGGGCCTGGAGGTGGAGTGGCGGGTGAGAAGACTTTTTATGTAGGTGGGGGCAAGCCCATTGAGGGCTTTGTAGACATGGAGGAGGATCTTGAAGTTTATACGGAACCGCACAGGGAGCCAGTGGAGAGAGGCCAGGATCGGGGTGATGTGGTTCCTTTTTCGGGTGCCTGTCAGGAGTCTCGCTGCGGCGTTCTGGACCAGTTGCAGGCGGGACAGGGAAGATTGGCTGATGCCAGTGTAAAGGGAGTTGCAGTAATCTAGGCGGGAGGAGATGAATGTGTGGATGATCTTTTCCAGGCCATCAAACTGGAGGAATTATTTTATTTTATCTATTGTCCGAAGCTGAAAGAAGCTAGCTTTTTTAGTGGATGTCTGTAGTGATATACACATATGATGCCATTCTTCTTCTGAGATTGTGATTTTCCATTCCTTTTCCCACTTAAATTTGACATAAAATGTAGTTTGAGCTTGACATTCCATTAAACTATGATAACGTTTAGAAATAATCATTAATGTTTTTTGATGATATGCATCAACTATCATTTTCTATCACTGGATTAGTTTCTTCTAGTGCCTCCCTTTTTACTTTTTTATTGTAATAATCTCTCAGTTGGAGGTATCTAAATAAGTCTTCGTTCCGAAGTGCAAATCTATCCTTCAAATCTTGAAAACTCCTTAGGTCTCCATTATCAATAACAGTACAAAATGAAGTCATTCCTTTCTTCATCCACTCTTTAAATGTTGAGTCATACATCCCTGGTTTAAATTCATTATCCAAAGCTATCCATCTTAATACTTTTTGTCCTTTATGCAGTTTAAGTTGTCTGGTAAGAGTGAACCAGGTTTCTAAAGTAAATATCGTTATTGGAACGATTATACTCCTGATATGTAGCAATGTTACACAATTTTGAGATTTTAAAAATCAAGTCTGTAATTGATCCCATCAGATAAAGCATAAAAAGAAGTTTAATTTGACACCTAATTCACTTTCATATCTTCAGTATTAAAAAAAGTTATGGTCATTTTCATACTCGGAAATTAGCATCTTGTTCCCTATTGCTTTTCCATTGACTTAACACAAAAGCTGTGATCGAGGACAGTCAAAAGCCCATAACTTTCTTAAAAATTAAGAGAACTGAAAAGAAATTTTCAGTTATTATAGATTGAAGCATTCTGAAACAAATATGAAACAATCTTACTTAGATGACATGAAATTAAAGCATATAATTAGTTAGTTACCTAATTGTAGCTAATTAACAAAATTCAATTACTAGATCTAAACATCTATCAATTTCTTAAGAATAGATTAACATTTTTAAATAGCCTAAGTGTCCAAATAACATTCACACAAGAATTCACAATATAACATAATTTTTTTATCTCATTGTCATGGATTTACAGGCCAAATGGAAGAAATTGAATGTTTAATACCTGTAAATTAATGGGAATTTATATCATCTTGCGAATGGGGATTTCTGGAACACGATCATTTGGAACGTTCATTTGCGGTGAATTTAACCCCATATTGGCATGAAAATTATTGCCGTTAGTTCGGGGGAAAAAATCACCGTGTCGCATGTAAAAAGTGAATTAAAGGCCTCTTAAGGAGAACGTTTATACATAAAAATAAAGCACTTTCGTTTACCTGTCCCGTGTGTGAAATCCGTCCCCGTTGTTGGCGTTGACGGTTCAGAAGATGATTTTAAAATGATTCCAACGCTGAACTTGTCGGGAGATTTTTAAAACAAAATACTCAAAACGCCCCCTCGGAACGATTCTTCCGCAAAAGCTTGTACTCCAACAAAATATAATTCAGGACAAGGGAGGAGAAACCCGCGTTTTAACCCCGCCTCCCCCTTAAAGGCGCCAAAATCGCGCACACGGCCAGTGACAGAATTACAGCGCCGCTGAAGGCAAGTATTGTAACATACCTATGATATGTCCAGGAAGCGCTTTTTCTCCCAAGAGTGTTTGGATGTGGAAGTCAGGGATATATGTCTCAATCTCTTTCCACCTAGCTACTTAGCTGTCCTCACACCAATTAATTAGTGGTCAAAGTTGGGCTGCATAGAAATATATCCTAAAATTTGGAAGTGCCATTCCACCTTTGTCCTTTGGCAACTGGAGTGTAGTGTATCAAACTCTGGCCTTCTTTCTTCCCCAAATAAATCTAGATATTAATTTATCCCATTCCATGAATTGTTTTAAAGGTATGTCTATTGGCAGAGATTGAAACAAGTACAATAGCCTTGGCACAATATTCATTTTCACCACATTTATCTTACTACTAAAATCCATTGGGTAGGTGGACCATCTTTCTATATCCTTTCTTATGTTTTGGTTGATGTGATTATATTGGCCCCATACAACATTGATATATTTTGTGTTATATGTACCCCTAGGTAATTTGATTGATTTTGAATCCCATTTAATATTATAATTGTGATTTCTTCTGGAGGAGCACAATTAAATAGGAGGGTTTGAGTTTGAAATATTCACTTTATATCCTGCATAAAAATTAAATTTCTCTATGATCCTCATCATCCTTGGAAATGAGGTGTTTACTTACGTGAGATACATCATTACGTCATCTGCAAAAAGCCAATTTTATGTTCTCTGTCTCTTATAATGAAACCCCTGTCTCACGGTGCGAGGTTGACCCACGAGGTACCCTGAGTTTAAAACAAATTTAACTTGTGGTAATCACGTACAATTAATGTAGCGGGAACGTCGGAACTCGTGGACGCAACTTAGCGACTCGTGGCGCTAACGGCAGGTACCCGTGAAACTGGTTAACTCTTGAAAAAATTCAAACATGTTTAAAGTTTTCCACAAGTAAAATGTACAGCTAAATGGTGGCCGATTAGGAAATGGGGAAATGCAGCGAGACCTGGGTGTCATGGTACACCAGTCATTGAAAGTAGGCATGCAGGTGCAGCAGGCAGTGAAGAAAGCGAATGGTATGTTGGCCTTCATAGCAAGAGGATTTGAGTATAGGAGCAGGGAGGTTCTACTGCAGTTGTACAGGGTCTTGGTGAGACCACACCTGGAGTATTGCGTACAGTTTTGGTCTCCAAATCTGAGGAAGGACATTATAGCCATAGAGGGAGTGCAGAGAAGGTTCACCAGACTGATTCCTGGGATGTCAGGACTTTCATATGAAGAAAGACTGGATAGACTTGGCTTATACTCGCTAGAATTTAGGAGATTGAGAGGGGATCTTATAGAAACGTACAAAATTCTTATGGGGTTGGACAGGCTAGATGCAGGAAGATTGTTCCCGATGTTGGGGAAGTCCAGGACAAGGGGTCACAGCTTAAGGATAAGGGGGAAATCCTTTAAGACCGAGATGAGGAAAAACTTTTTCACACAGAGAGTGGTGAATCTCTGGAACTCTCTGCCACAGAGGGTAGTTGAGGCCAGTTCATTGGCTATATTTAAGAGGGAGTTAGATGCGGCCCTTGTGGCTAAGGGGATCAGGGGGTATGGAGAGAAGGCAGGTACGGGATACTGAGTTGGATGATCAGCCATGATCATATTGAATGGCGGTGCAGGCTCGAAGGGCCGAATGGCCTACTCCTGCACCTATTTTCTATGTATCTATGTATCTAAGTTAAAAATTGAAACATTTAAACTCGTGGTAAGAACGTAGTGGCCCGTTAGTTTACCTTAGTGACTCGTGAGTCTAGCGTGGGCACTCCTTAACTCAGCGGGCAGGCAGCATCTCTGGAGAGAAGGAATGGGTGACTGAATAACGTTTCCAAATTTCTGCTGCGTCTTTGTGTAACTCCAGCACCCTGTGTTCACTTTTTGTTCACCAGCATTTGCCCGTTCTTGTGTATGACATTATTTATATCCGTGGCAGTTGATTGTCGCTCCCTTCAGTTTCCCAGGGGGTCGGGACGGGACTGGATTTGGGAGGGAAAGGTGGGGGGGAGAGGAGGGAGGGGAGCGGGGGGTTAGGGTGACTTAGTACGGGAGACAAGTGTACTGACTGTGTTGGCAGACACTTTGGTAGTGATTGCCCATGAGGTTCACTGTCGAGGACTTCATAATGCAGAGAGCATTATAAACAGTGGAGTGATTAACCCTGAAAAGGGGGTAGACTTCTCTCTGAGTTGGACCCAGGAAACTGAAGCAGGAATTTTCTTGACGTTATTAACGACAGATACATGGATGGGAAGGGTTTAGAGGGCTATGGGCCACATGCAGGCAAATAGGACTACCCCAAGACGCCAACTTGGACGGTACGGCCAAGCTGGGCCGAAGGACCTGTTTCCATGTTGTACAGCACCATGACTAAGGCCTATCCAGTCGGATTGACATATTTTGTATTTTTCCTTTCTAAAGTTGCAGTGTATTTTGGTGACTATTGCACACTGCAGACCAGAAGCGCCTTCAATACCCAGAGAGAAGGGATGGGCGGGGTAGGTGAGCAGGAGAGTGGGGTTGTTTGCAGTTGCAGAGGGAGGGGGCAAGGGCGGTACAGTTCCCAGTCTCAGCTCCTGTTCTACCGAGCGTGTGGACGTGGACGAGTGGCTTGGTTGGCAGCGGCCCATGGTGTGGCAGAGTCGGCGTGCCCGCTGACTCCCACCCCCCCCCCCCCTCCCCGGTCTGGGGCCACGCTGGGAGAGAGCCCCCAAGCATCTGCCCCGGGGCGACTGGCACTGACCTGCTGGCATCGCCGACGTGAAGACAGTGCAAAGCCCCCGCGCCCGGTGCAATGGGCGGGGAGCTGGAGAGGGAGGGAAGGGGGCACACACTTGGGCCTGGCAGACAGGGCCAACAATGAGATGGAGAAAGACTTAAACACCGACGTGCAAAGGAGACCTACAATAGTGCATGATCTCTCTCGCATTATGCGGGTGATTGTCGCCTGCCCGCTGTTTCTGACGCTAAGTCTTGGGATCGTTGCCTTCGTGTTGGCGTGGAGGGGGAGGGGGGTATTGTGCTGTTTGATTGCCCCCTGCTATCCCAGGGACAGGGAGACACAGAGGCTTTTGAGACTGGTGGGCAATCACTACCAAAGTGTCTGCCCACACAGTCAGTACACCTCTCCTACACTTGTCTCCCGCACTAAGATCATCCCGCAGAGAATTGGCCAGCCTAACCGGTGATCCTTGTCACCCCAAACAGATTAATGACGCCCGCGCTTCCCCCCCCCTCCCTCAACTCACGCCTGGGCACCAAAGCAGCTCAGGAGGCGAACCCTGAGCTCCGTCTCCCAACAATCTGATGTGCAACTGATGTGAAAGAACAGCGGCTGCGGCCGGCCGGCACCCGGCATGGACTCCTCACACACGGAAAGTGTGTGCGAATAAACAAAAACAAGGAATAAAACCAAAGCCCGGCTTGAAAGGCAACTAAAAATATATTCCGCTTAGAACGAGCAGGCGCAGAGACATCCGTCCACATTCAAAGATTTCATCTCCCGTCTCCCCGCAGTGTGTGGACCTGGCAGTAAATTCAATTAAAATATAGCAAACCTCCGCCCGCTGGTCTTCTAACTATGTGATGTGTGTTTCAAACAAATCATAAGTATAACTGCTCTGGCACTGGACGGTGCGCATTTTCCCTTTGTAGGTCACATCAATAGATGCGGCCGCGCTGAATTCTATCTTTAACTCAAAGCCGCAGGATGGAGATGTCTTCTTTAACACTGTTGCTTATTAAAACAGACCTTCATTCACGGTTGCCTCAAGAGTAACTCAGGAGAGGAACTTGGAACATCGCAGAAATGACAAGTAAACGGCAAACTTAGTCATACCCGTGGGAACTCGGTTAAATTCTTGATTATACACTCACCTTTACTCTTGCAGTAGGTTGCTGGTAAATTGCTTTAATAACTTGAATTGAATCTTCGGTAAAGCCAAATCTTTCGAGTGTTTGATATAAGAATTCCCAATTAACCCTATCGAAAGCCTTTTCCGCATCTAGGCTTATCAGGACAGCGTACTTTTGAATCTTGTGTATTATACGTAGGGTTCTTCTAATACTGTCCTGTGTTTGTCTGTCTATTATAAAACCAGTCTGGTCTTCATCGATTAAATCTGGCATGAACTTTTCAAATCGTTTGGAGATAATTGAAGAATATAATTTATAGTCCATATTTAGAATTGATATCGGTCTGTAGTTGGTAGAATTTTCCTTGTCTTTGTTCTCTTTGGGGATTAATGTTATAATTGCCTCTTTCCATGACGGGGGTGTTTTGCTTTCTTTGATAATCCAGTTAAAGGTTCCCAGAAGAAGTGGGTTCAGCTCATTCCGAAATATTTTATGCCATTCTATAGGGAAACCGTCGCTGCCTGGGGCCTTGTTTGTTTTCATCCTACCAATTATCTTCTCTATCTCCTCCAGTGATATTTCTGCTGTAATTGTTTTATTATGTGTCTCTCCAATACAGGGCAGATCTATTGTACTTAACAAAGTCCTCATTGATTCCCCGTCTACTGTAGAGGTTTGTGTATATAATTCTTTGTAATATTCCTGGAAGATATATTCTATTTCTTTTGGATCACTCTTCAAATTCTGTGTACAGGGATCCTTAATTTTGTGTATGGTGTTGTCAGCCTGTTGTTTGCGTAGCCTTCGGGCAAGTATTTTAGTGGATTTAGGGCCTAGCTCATAATGTGCCTGTTTTACAAATCTTGCTTTTTTCTCCACCTCTTGACCCAATATTTCATCCATTTGTCCCCTCAAATCTTCTATTTGCTTATAAGTTCTCTGGTTATTTTTGTACTTCTGTTCTAAATCCTTCAGGTCTGATATCAACTTATTATATGTTTTCATTTTGGCCTTTTTAATATGTGATGCCCTAGCTATTAACCTACCTCGTATTACAGCCTTCAATGAGTCCCATAGTATGGATGGGTCCACCTCCCCATTGTCATTCTCCTCTTGATAAGTTTTGATTTCCAATTTAATATATTTAACAGTTGTTTTACTTCGGAGTAACGTGAGTGATTCTGTGAAGAACCCCGCCAGTCCGCTTGCGCATCATTATTTCTGACGCATGGCGCAGCGACCGGCTGGGAGGCGCATCGCTCCTCCAGCGGTAAGTTTAAAAACCCTCAGGTAAATGTAAAACTTAGTCAGAGGTCGTTTTCTGCGCTTGGTAATTCTTGTTTCAGGAGACAAGTTCGAGTATGGAGAAAGCGTCGAAGGTGAAGGCAAGGCGAGCCGCCTGGAGAGTAGCTGTGGAAGACCGCGGGAGTGCGGGTAGCAGGCGGCCGCCCATCTCACCTACCGTGTCGCTGGCGGTACGGCCAGTGATTTCAGACTTGGTGTCCGAGAGCACTGTGGCTGCACCATTGGGGCGGAAAGTCACTAAAAATTCTGCACGGCCCGTAGACTCGGATGAGTCGGGCCGGGAGGGTTCCCCTCCGGTAATGGATAACGTCTTTGGACATTTGTCCAGGATGAAGCTCCTAATGGAGAGGATGCTCCACCAAGATACACTCCAACAGGAGGAGTTGTGTCAGCGCGGGTCTCCTCGGGGGCCTGCACCAGCGGCACCCGTATCAGGGCTGCTTAATGTCTCCCTCTTGGAGGAGGAGAGCATGAGGGGTCAGTTTTATTCTGACGCCGAGTCTGTGGGTTTAGCCGTGGAGCAAACCCCAAGGGATGAAGGGCACGAGCCAGAGGTACCAGTCCTGGCAGCAAGATTTGCTATCCCAACAGAAACAGGAGAGCCGATAGGTGAAGGGTTGGCTGCAAGTATAAATTACCTGGCCTCACACCAGCTTCAAGAGCATACTATGGATGAAACGTCCAGAAAATATGAGACCCCTGTTAACTGTGTCCTGCGCAAAGTGCCGGCGGTTAACCACGCCATCTGGGGTCATATGGGCGTAGGCATCAGAGCTCAGGAACTGAGGCTTCAGAGGGTTCTGAAGCTGCTCGCCTAGGGCACTACAGCGTTCGCCAGGTCGGTGGATGGAGGGCACCTGTCTGATGTGCAGCAGGATGCCCTGGCCCTCATGTGCAATGCACACTTTGAGATAAATTGCCAGAGAAAGAGTGCCATCCGCCCTATTATCAACCCTCAGTTCACGGCTCTGTGCAAACCCAGCAATTTCCAGCCACCAAATCTGCTGTTTCGGTGAAGACCTCTCTAAAAGAGTCAAGGAGCTGGACGACGAGGCAAGAACGGTCGGACTCATCAAAGCACCGACGATCAGCAGAACCTCGTTTCGGCGGCAGCACCCCTACAAACGGTTCGCTTAAACCAGTTCAGGGCAAGGACCAAGCCGGACATTCATAAATATGTGCAGCTGGCGCACTCCAACAGGGGCACGGGCGAACATGTCCTTACCCCCCAGAAACAGGGGGCAAAAAATTCCACCGGTAACCATGGAGGTAGGTGGGTCTGGTTCTTGTCAGAACATATTAAGACGGAAGTTGGGGGGAGATTACACTTCTTTTGAAGGAATGGTATGGGATAACATCAGATTCGTATATACTGCACAGTGTACAAGGGTTGCAAATTGAATTCCTTCCAAATTTGCGTCCACCCACACAGCATACACCAAGCCGGACACTCGTTTTCTCACAAAAAGAGAATTTGGAGGTACAAGCTGAAATTGAAAAGTTATACAAAAAAGGGGTCATTGAGAAGGCGGTTCACCAACCTCACCAATTCGTGTCTAATATTTTTCCTAGGCCAAAGAAGGATGGGGGATTTCGAATCATCCTTGACTTGACGAGCCTTAACCCCTTTGTGCAGTATAAACATTTCAAAATGGAAATTTTTGTTACTGCCAAACAACTGATTTCCAGAGGATGTTATATGGCATGTATAGATCTTAAAGATGCATATTATTCAGTGCCTGTTCATAGGGATCATCGGAGATATTTGAAGTTTAGCTGGATGAGCCAATTATGGCAATTTAAAGCACTGCCTAATGGGTTAACCTCGGCCCCTAGACTATTTACAAAACTGTTAAAACCATTGCTGGGGCTACTCCGGGCTCAGAGTCATATTGTAATGGCTTATTTGGATAATCATAGGGAAGACTCGGGAAGCAGCTGAATTATCTGTGTCAGCTGTTAAACTCATGTTTGAGAGATTGGGGTTTCTCATCCATCCAGTTAAATCCAAATTGATACCAGTTAGAGTTATTGATTATTTGGGATTCACTATTAACTCAACTCACATGTCTGTGACTCTGCCCAGGTGCAAGAGATTAGACTTAATTGAAGGCTGTAATAAGCTCATGGTGGAGCAGCAACCTTCAATTAGACATGTGGCCAGCGTGATTGGCAAATTAGTGGCTGCTTTTCCAGCTGCACAGTTTGGACCTTTGCATTACCAAAATTTACAACGTGCAAAGGAGCAGGCACTCAGGATACATGCAGGTCATTTTGACAGGCCCATGTAATTACCAGCTGAAGCCATTGCTGAAGTGCAGTGGTGGATAGTGAACATTTGGAGTTGCTCTAGTAAAGTTCTGATTGAGAAACCTTCAGTTATCTTACAGACTGATGTTAGTGCCCTAGGATGGCATGCTACTGATACCATCTCTAGCTGTGGAGGCAGATGGAATATGCATGAGGCATTTATTCTTCAATCACATGTACTAGTATGCGTCACTTGCATGTTCAGCTTCAGATTGACAACACTACGGCAGTGGCATATGTTAATCACATGGTTGGAATCAAGTCGGAATCTTGTGATAGATTGTCTGACCTTATTTGGCACTGGTGTATTACAAGAAACATTTGGGTTTCAGCTATCTACCTACCATGTAGATTCAATGGTGGCAGACACCAGGTCACGCAAATTCAATGACAACACAGAATGGATGTTGAATCATGATGTATTTAATGATATTGTTGTTCGGTATGGGATGCCAGATATCGATTTGTTTGCATCCAGACTCAATCACCAGTCACCGAAGTATGTTTCATGGGAACCAGACCCAGGGGCAGTAGCGGTAGATGCATTCTCGCTACACTGGGGTGGAATGTTTTTATATGCATTTCCCCCATTTTGCCTCATCAGTCGGTGCTTGCTCAAGATCAAGCAGGACTCCGCCTCAGGAGTTTTGGTGGTACCCGTCTGGCCTACTCATTTTGGGGATAATAACACAGCCTCTTATGACTGTCCCGAAACGTAGTGACCTACTGGTGCACCCTGTAACTGGGGATCAACATCCATTACATGACCGTATTGATCTATTGATTTGCAGATTCTGAGGAGGCCATACCTGGGGCTTGGACTATCCGATCGTTACGTGGATGTGATCACTGCGGCCTGGAGGGATAGTACCAAAAAACAGTACATCTCTCATGTCAGGAAATGGGAGGTGTTCTGCTTACGGGGGAACATAACATATCACACGGCATGTATCTCAGATGTGCTAGAGTTTCTGTCAACGCTATATTTTGATGAAGGGTTGAGCTATAGTGCCATCAATAGTGCCAGGAGTGCCCTGTCATCATACTTATGGCTGGGGTCAGAACAACATTCTGTTGGATCTCACCCTTTAATATCCTGGTTTATGAAGGGTATTTTTAATTCCAATCCCCCCAGGCCCAGGTACTCTGAAATCTGGGATGTGAGCGTGCTCCAGCCACATCCCTGTCTTTGCCCAAAATCACCCTTAAGGTGGTCATGCTCATGGCACTGGTTTCAGCGCAACAGGTCCAGACGTTGCAGAAGCTGCGACTGGACAGGATGGTGTCATCTGGAAATAACATAATGTTTTTCGTTTATGATTTAATTAAGCAGAGCCGACCAGGGGTGTCAGGATTTAAGCTTAATTTTTTGGCATACCCCACGGATTTACGACTGTGTGTAGTTTTGCACTTGCAACATTATATCAAGGTCACCAAGAGCCTCAGAGGCTCAGAATCAGCATTATTTATTAGCCACAAAAAGCCGCATAAGAAAGTGTTGGTACAGACCATTTCAAGATGGCTGAAACAGGTTCTGGTTTGTGCAGGAGTAGACACTGACAATTTTAAATCTCACTCCACCAGGGCGGCATCAACGTCAGCAGCGAGGGCAATGGACTTCCCTCTCGACCATATCCTCGCGGCCGCAGGATGGTCAAATGAACTGACTTTTCAAAGATTCTATAACAAACCGCTTACCGAACCGGGGGGTATTCGCCAATTCCATTTTAAGTTCTGTTTCATAGCTTCCCCCTGGGAGAGAGGGGTCGCTATTGTTTTTTCTTTGTTAAATAAACCATCAACATGTTCAAATCAATGCCATGGTTCAATGCATTGTTTATTATTCACTCATCCTGGGTCAATTGATGCAGTGAGACGCCTGGATTTGTATCTACGGCATGAAATCACAGAGCTTTGAAATCTTCACGGAATCACTCACGTGACTCCGAAGTAAAATAGTAAGATTAAACGAGAACTTACCAGTTTGAAGTTTGATCTTTATTTAATGAGGAGTTACGATGAGCGATTACGTGCCCACCGCTCCCAACCCTCATATCACAAAGGTCATCTGGTAGTTCTAGGTTTCTAATCTTACTGTGTTACTTCAATTACTGTTACCTGTGATTTCACACCGCTGCTTTGAAGATTGACGCGCATGCGGACTGGTGGGGTTCTTCACGTAATCGCTCATCGTAACTCCTCATAAAATAAAGTTCAAACTTCAAACTGGTAAGTTCTCGTTTAATCTTACTATTTTATCATTCAGTATTCAAACATTTAATCGCCACACTGTGTTTTTCCTTCTACTGTCCATTTGAATTGTTAAGTATATGGCATTATGGTCTGATACATCTGCCACACCAATTCTGCAATCCGTTACCTTATAACAGTCTTCTTTCTGCATTAAGAAATAGTCTATTCTGGAGCAAACTGAGTGCGGTATTGAGTATTGTGTATAGTCTCTTTCTAGAGGGTGAAAATTCCTCCAGACATTAAGAAAACCAAATTCTTCACAGGTTCTTCACTGGCTCTTATTCTTCTTTTTACTTGTCGTATCAAGCCTATGATTCAGTACAACATTCAGATCCCCCTACATATACAAATTCCTTCTGCTTCCATTGCAATAATATCAAATAGGGATTTGAAAAAATGTTTATCACTATCTGGGGGAGCATAGATATTCACCAGTGTCAAGATATTATTATCAACTTTGCCCTTTACTATGATATACCTCCCTTCTTTGTCTTTTATTTCTTTAAAAATTTCGAATTTAACTGAGTTTGATATCAAGATTGCCACTCCTCTTTTATGACTACAAGTATGTGAGCTATAATATGTGTTTTTATATCCAAATCTTTTCAGCTTCTCATGCTCTTGTCGCAATAAATGGGTTTCTTGTAAGAAAATAATATGCATCTTCGCTTTTTTCAATTTAGCCATGACTTTAGCCCTATTAATTGGATTACCCAAACCATTAACATTTAGAGACATCAGCTTAAGTCCTTGACATTGCATCATTACACTTAAGGGCCTGTCCCACTTACGTGTCCTTGGCACGCAAATTACGCGACCTCATCGTCGCGTTGAGGTGCATGGGCATCGTGTGGCCGCGCGGGGCCAGTCCCACTGAGAAGCGCGGAAGGGTATGTAGTTGTGCACGACATCGCACAGGGCTCCAAAATATTTGTAGCGAACGAAATCTTCGCGCGCCAACGGCCTGTCGCGTAACTGACGGCCAAAGTGGGACAGGCCCAAGACCCTGGCGCGACGCAACGTCTCACCTCCAACAGCAGCAGAAGCAGGCAAATGATCGCCGAACTCGGCCTGGGGCTCACGGCTGTTGCAGTCCGGATCCGCCCCACTTCTACTCCCAATGCGGGGCTAAGAAAATTGAAGATAGACACAAAATGCTGGAGTAACTCAGCAGGACCAGCAGCATCTCTGGAGAGAAGCAATTGGTGACGTTTCGGGTCAAGACCCTTCTTTCAGACTGAAGAAGAGTCTTGACCCGAAACATCATCCATTGGTTCTCTCCAGAGATGCTGCCGGTCCCACTGAGTTATTCCAGCATTTTGTGTCCATCTTCAAATGACGTCACGCACTCAAGACGGCTGTGCGGGCACATGAAATCGCGCGCAACCTTCGCAGGACCGTCGCGCCTCAACGCGACCACGAGGTCGCGTTATTAGCATGCCAACGACACGTAAGTGGGACAGGGGCTTTAGTGTGATTGATTTCACTGTATCCCCTCAACTCAACACCAGAACCATTCTGAACAACAAACCAAAACATATGAACAAACAAAGGTGTTTTACCTGGCAAAACAAAACAAAACATCAAAACATACATGGACTCCCAAAAAAGGGTATTCTTTCCTCCATAGATCCCCAATCCCTTTGTAAAATGAGGGGGGAAGCCTAACACTAAGAAAGGGCCCTCTCCTAGATAAAGAGGATAACCCTCTATGGGTCCCTCCATTCATTCTAGCTCTAATATTTCGCTAATCTCCCTAACAGTCGGGTTTATCTAATACAGAAAGTTGTATTAAATCAACATTAATTACACTCACATGAGGTCTGCGATGCTTGGTGATATTTTTAGAACCGGGCTTATAAACAGATTTGTCTACGAATATACATATCTATACACATATTTGTAAACTTAGGATTCCATAAGAACTCAGTATTCTAACATATTGTGGCGGAGGCCACTGTGTTATCCATGTCTATGCGTACCTTCATAATCATATCTCAGTTCAAGCATGAGTCTTTCGTTGTAATTCTTGAAGGCGCTCCCATGCCCGTCTGACTGTCTCTGATTCTCTGTGTCACTCGACGAGCTGCCACCGCGCCGTTTGGCGGGGTTGTTCACGCAGTGGCGGCATGTCCGTGTCTCCCCGTAGCTCTTCCACTTTGTAGCCTCTCCATTGTAGCTCTCACACGGCTTCCCTTGTGTTGTTGTAGGTTTGGTGACCGCTTTCCCACTGAATATGTATCTTGGTAACTGGTGTCTGAAAGCGGATTCCTTCCTCTTTTAGGATGCTTTTAACATGTTTGTATGCCTTATGTTGTTCTATTACAGCGGTAGTATAGTCATGGTCAAAAGACAGCATTCGTTCTCCAAGTTGGATCTTCTTTTGCCATGCCTGTTTGAGAACCATCTCTTTAACTTTAAACTGGAGAAAGTGGACAACAATGGATCTCGGAGGGGAGCTGGGGCATGGTTTCTGTGCCAGGGATCTGTGTACTCGTTGAATCTGTAAATCTGTCATTTCAGGGATTGACATTTCACTTCTGAGCAGTTTCTCCACAAACTGAGGTACTGAGCTACCTTCCGCACCCTCCGGCACCCCATATATCTGCAGATTATTTCTTCAGGATCTGGACTCCAGATCGTTCAATTTGTCGACAAGTAACTTCTGGTCTTTCAGTGTTTCTTGGAGTACGGTGTTTGCAGCGACACTCCGTGTTTCCAGCTCCTCTATTCGGGTGGCGGCTTCTTCCTTTTTTTGGGGGGGTCTTGTATTGCTTGCGCATTCGCTGCCGTCTGATGATTCATTTCATGTTTAAGTTCGTCCAGCTCTTCTCTCATATCCCGCTTGAAATCGTCTTTGAATGATGTGATGTCCGCTTTTAATTCTCTTTTGAAGTTGCTGATTTGTGTACTTATGCTTTTTAATCCCTCATGAAGGGCCTCTGTTGCATCATCTCCACCAGCCTGTTTGTTTTTGTCTTCGTCTACGTCGCTTCGAGCCTGTCCTTCTGTTTCTTGCTTTTCTATCATCTTTTCTTTCAACTTTCTGCTCTTTGTTTTGACTCCCCCACTCATACTGTACTCATTAAAACTTAAATACTCACTTACTTTGAACTTAGGGGAGGTTTATTTATCCGACTGTATGGAGCTCTCTGTCTAATCAGCCACCATGCTCTGCCGCCTACCGGAAGTCGTCTTTGGGTTTTGTTGATATCTGCGAATGGAAAGTGATCTGTGGAAAAATATAACAATGGAATGCCTAGAAATCCTCCAGTTGCCAATCATTTAACTCCCCATTCCCATTCTCATACTGAGCTTTCTGTCTTGGGCCTCCTCCACTGTCAGAGTGAGGTCACATGCAAATTGGAGGAACAGCATCTCTGATTTCTCTTGGGCAGCTTACAACCCAGCTGTATGAATATCAATGTTTTTCTAATTTCATGTGATCCTTGAATTCCCTCTCTCTCTGTCCCTCTCCCACCCTCGTTGTCCTGCTAGTTTCACTGTTCGTATCCCTTCGTTATCTCCTCTTCGGACAGTCAACACCGGACCATTGTGGTCTCAACTGTAACTGGGTTATCAGTGCCGGCTCTGATTTATTCTTCACCTTTACATACCTCATATCCCACTCCCCTGACTCTCAGTCTGAAGAAAGGTGTCTATCTTTGGTGTAAATCAGCAAACATCCTACACTGTTAATTCGTTAATAGGTTCAACCAAATTGCTATTGCTTTTAAATACATTGTAGTTTAGCATTAATTATAGCAGTAAAAGATAGTGTTGAAGATTTACAAAACGGTCTTGCCCCAGAAGTCAATAATGTCTTGCACCTCCCAGCAATCTTAGCGCAGTATTTATATTTTACGTCCATGGGGCGGGGGGGGGGGGGGGGGGGGGAGAGATCATGACAGAAGTCTACTCAGGGATGCAGACCTTCAGGCCCTGGGGATTTATATGTCTTCAGTATCAACAGTTTACCTAACACCATTTCCTGACTAATGTGGATTACCTTCGGTTCCTCCCACTAGATCCTCGCTACCCTCGTTTTTCTGGGAGATTATTTGTGTCTTCCTTCGTGAAGA
This sequence comes from Malacoraja senta, assembly GCA_038087875.1. Taxonomy (NCBI): domain Eukaryota; kingdom Metazoa; phylum Chordata; class Chondrichthyes; order Rajiformes; family Rajidae; genus Malacoraja; species Malacoraja senta. The sequence goes on from CM075984.1 coordinate 32,408,381, forward strand.
CAGAACCAAAGTACTTATTTAACTGTTCTGCCATATCCTTGTTTCCCATGATAAATTCACCTGTCTCTGATAGAAAGGGACCTACATTTGTCTTCACTAATCTTTTCCTTTTTACATATCTAAAGAAGCTTTTAGAGTCAGTTTTTATATGCCCCGCAAGCTTTCTTTCATGCTCTGCCCCCGCCCTCTTAATTAACCCGTTAGTCCTCCTCTGTTGAGTTCTAAATTTCTCCCAGTCCTCTGGTTTCCTGATTCCTCTGACCAATTTATATGCCTTTTCCCTTGGATTTAACACTATCTTTGATTTCCCTCATTAGCCACGGTTGGGCCACCTTCCCCGTTTTATTTTTTTGCCATTTAGGGATGAACAAATTTTGGAGTTCATCCATGCGATCTTTAAATCTTTGCCATTGCATCTCCACTGTCAACCATTTAAGTATAATTTGCCAGTCTATCCTAACCAATTCCTGTCTCATCCCTTCATAGCCTCCTTTCTTTAAGTTCAGGACCCTAGTCTCTGAATTAACCGTCTCACTTTCCATCCTAGGGCAGAATTCCACCATATTATGGTCACTGTTGCCAATGGGCTTCGCACAACAAGAACACTAACTAATCCTTCCTCATTACACAATACAATATTATAAACTGCTCTTCTTTTTAATTATTAAAATTGCCTACATTACTGCACAATTCATATCTTATTGACAGAACATTCTCTGTCACTGACACACTGATGCACACCCATAAATGATTAAATCTCCCTTTGGACACTCCAATCTTTCATAAATAAAGTAACACAAACATAAACTCAAGATACCAAATGCCAAATTAAATGACCGAGGACAATCTCATGAAATATCTTCACTGCCACTGCCAGTTTAAAACAGGTGAGTGACAAAGCTCGTAAACATATTTACTTTGGAATTATACTGTATTTTGTTTCTTATCTTGGAAAAAAGTGTTTTATTTCCCATGTTTTGGGGTTCTGTTGATATCTTCAAATGGAAAGTGATCTGTGAAGAAATATAACAATGGAATGTCCAGAAATCCTCCAGTTGCCAAACATTTAACTCCCCTCCCCAATCCCATACTGACCTTTCTGTTCTGGGCCTCCTCCACTGTCCGTGTGAGGTCACACACAAATTTGAGGAACAGCATCTCTTATTTCCCCTGGGCAGCTTACAACCCAGCGGTATGAATATCAATGTTTTTTTTAATTTCAAGTGATCCTTGAATTCCCTTTCTCTCCATCCCTCTCCCACCCTAGTTGTCCTGCTAGTTTCACTGTTCTTATCCCTTTGTTATCTCCTCCTCCACAGCCAACACTGGAGCATTGTGGTCTCCACTGTAACTAGGCTTTCAGTGCTGGCTCTGATTTATACTGCACCTTTACATACCTCGTTTCCCTCTCCCCTGACTCTCAGTGTGAAGAAGGGTCTCGACCCGAAATGTCACCTATCTCTTTTCTCGGAGTTGCTGCCTGACCCGCTGAGTTACTCCAGCATTTTGTGTCTCTCTTCTGCTCGCAACATGCCTTTGTAGTTTATGAATGTCTTATCCTGTATTCTTGATTTCACCAAACAACCGAGATAATCAATCAACAAAATTTGTATCTGTGCTATTATTTTCATTGAAGATAGACATAAAATGCTGGAGTAACTCAATGGGACATGCAGCATCTCTGGAGGGAAGGAATGGGTGACGTTTTGGCTCGAGACCCTTTTTCAGAGTCTGATGAATAGTTCATCTGAGGAAGGGTTTGAAGAAGCATCTCAACCCGAAACCTCACCCATTCCTTCTCTACAAAGATGCTGCCTGTCCTGCTGCGTTACTCCAGCATTTTGTGTCCATCTTCGGTTTAAGCCAACATCTGCAGTTCCTTCCTACACTATAATTTTAATAACCAGTTTGTCTTCTGTCATATATATATCTTGCATGCCTGCAGCCTTCCCCCTTTTGTTTTGTTTTGACCACCTTGTGTCATCTGCAGTCCACACTCGACACTCGTGCTGTTCTCCAGTGTGATTAAAATTATCTGCAAGAAAAGTATGATTGCATCAAAACAATTTAACCAAAGGAACACTAAGTATAGTGTGAAGAAGGGTCCCGTGCATTGGGGGACCAGCTTCACAAGGGAGGGCTGGTCCCCCAACGCAATATTCTACCTCTCCACCAATTCCAATATACACACATCCACCACACACACGCACGCACGCACGTACGCACACACACACACACGCACACGCACACGCACTTGCACTCGCACTGGCACTCACACATTCACACATACACTCACACGCACACTCACACATACACACATACACTCACACATAGACACACA
>CM075984.1:32415721-32433313 GCA_038087875.1 Malacoraja senta
ACCCGAAACGTTACCCATTCCTTCTATCCAGAGATGTTGCCTGTCCTGCTGAGTTACTCCAGCATTTTGTGTCTATCTTCGGTGTAAAGCAGCATCTGCAGTTTCTTCCTACACTGTTAATTTGTTAATGGGTTCAACCAAATTGATATTGCTTTTATATTCATTGTAGTTTAGCATTAATTACAGCAGTAAAAGATAGTGTTGAAGATTTACAAAACAGTTTGGCCCCAGGTCGATAATTTCTTGCACCTCCCAGCAATCCTAGTGCAGTATTTTAAGTCCATGGGGGGGGGGGGGGAATCATGACCGAAGTCTACTCAGGGATCCCTGGATGCGACGACACGATGCACTCTGTGATGTGTTGGGCGACAATTTTACTTCGGAGTCACGTGAGTGACTACGTGAAGAACCCCGCCAGTGCGCCTGCGCGTCATTACGTCAGACGCCTTGAAGCAAACGGACGTGAGGAGCAGTGCTCCTCGAGTGGTTTGTAGTTTTTCAACTACAAGGTAAGTAAAAACTTTTTTACAGGTTTTCCAGGTCCGTTTACTGTGGGTCTATGGCGATTTTTTCCACAGACGCCATGGGAAAAAACGGACAGGGGGAAGAGGCGAGCGACATAGCCGACAGAAGTCGGGAAAGTCGGGAGTCCGCGGTTAGAGACCAACCGCCTCTAAACCCCGGTACAGTCGCCAGCGGTGAGCATAGCGACTGTGGACCTGGGGCTGGTGAAAACACAGTCAGCGCCTGTCGGGCAAAAGACAAAGTTTAAATCCCAACGGAGGGAGTCCCAGGCAATGAAGCAGCTCCAGGGCTAGATACTGCTTTAGAGCGTATTGCCCAAATAGAAAGCCTTTTACACAGGCTGTTGGAGCAAAGTTCACTCAGGGAGGAGTGTTCTGAAAGCCAAGCTGCTGGAAACAGCTCAAACAGCTCCTGGTACAGGGCTAGATACTGCTTTTGAGCGTATTGCCCAAATAGAAGCCTTTTTTATAGGTTGTTGGAGCAAAAGTTCACTCAGGAAGGAGTGTACTGTAATCCAAGCTGCAGGAGCAGCTTAACAGCACCTGGCTCAGGGCTGATGGAATGCACCCTCAGGAATGAGGAGCGTGCTACGGGTCATGAGACTTCAGACCCCGACTCTGACGGTGAGGCTGTACAAGGCGATGAAAGGCAGCTGCCAGATGTTCCACCCCTGGTAGTAGGATTCGCTGCCCCGTCAGGGTCAGGAGAGCCATTAGGAAGAACTGGCCTCCTTAATAAATTACTTGGTTTACCATTAGCTGGAACAGCATGAAATGGATGAGACTGCAAGAGTATCTGGAATCAGTTGCAGAGAATATTAAAGCCGCTGGGTTCTGGAATAACTGCTTTTACCAGAATAGCAGGTAACAACCAAAAGATGATGAAGTTGCATCAGCAAGCACTGGGGTTGCTATGCAGCACCCACTTCGAGAAGTGCTATACGGTCTACTATGAATCCGAAATTCGCAGCATTCTGCAAACCAAGTAATATACAAATTACCCAACTTACTCTTTGGAGAGATCTCGGGAGACGTATTAAAGAGTTGGAAGATGAAGCGAAAACAGGATTGTTGATTTGCAGGTTTTAAGAATGCCTTTTCTGGGACGAGGACTGTCTGAGCATACTGTGGACATGCTTACGGCAGCCTGGAGGAAGAGCACTCAAAAACAGTACCTTTCTTATATTAAGAAATGGGAAGAGTTCTGGGTACAAAAGAATGTGCAATAAAGTACTGCAGATATTTCAAATGTATAGAATTTCTGTCAAAACTTTATTATGATGAAGGTCTGAGTTGTAGTGCAATTAATTCAGCCAGAAGTGCATTGTCCTCATATTTGGTTCTGGATTCAGAAAGAAACTCAATTGGGTCACACCCAATTGTTTCCAGACTAATGAAAGGAATCTTTAATTCCAAACCACCGAAACCTAGGTACGTGACAATCTGGGATGTAAGTGTGGTACTGAAACTACTTCGTGATGGTCATCAAGTGTGTCTTTACCTTTGGTCAAGCTCAGTATGAAAGTATTCATGTTTATGGCATGAGTGACAGCACAACGAGTGCAAACACTTGGAGAATTACAAATAGACAGTATGGAAGTAACTGAAGACAAGGTTACATTCTATATCTATGACCTACTAAAGCAAATTAGGCCAGGTGTGACAGGATTTAAAATTATGCTGGCAGCATATCCAAATGATCCATGTCTCTGTATGAAGACATATTTATTACAATACATTGAGGTCACAAAGAATTTGAGAATACGGAAACTGGGTTTTTGATCACACACAAGAAACCACACAAGAGAGTTTCAATACAGACTATTTCCAGATGGATAAAAGAAGTCTTAACAGCTGCTGGTATTAACACTTATGTTTTTACGTCTCACTCGACTAGGGCAGCAGAAATGTCGGCGGCCAGGGCAAAAGACGGCCCCGTCGACCATATCCTCGCAGCCGCCGGGTGGTCCAATGAGTTGATGTTTCAACATTTTTACCATCGGCCTATTGTTAATGCGGGGTTGTTTGCAGAAACTATTTTAAGTTCTGTGTAAATTCCTCTTGTTTAAAGGGGATCTGATTCATTTCATTATTGAAATGAATTACTGCATTTGTGGTACAAATGTTATTATGAATGCATGATTGATTATTCTCGTTCCGAGTCAATCTATGCAGTGAGAAGCCGGGATTGATCCACGGCATGAAATCACAAAGCTTTAAAATCTTCACGTAGTCACTCACGTGACTCCGAAGTAAAATAGTAAGATTAAACGAGAACTTACCTAAGTTTGAAGTTTGATCTTTATTTTATGAGGAGTTACGTAGGTGATTACGTGCCCACCACGACCCTACCCTCTATCATAAAGGTCAGATGGAAGTTCTTGTCTTACTCGTTTTAGTATGAGACTATATTACTTCGGTTGTTGTTTTTTTGTGATTTCACACCGCTGCTTTGAAGATTGACGCGCAGGCGCACTGGCGGGGTTCTTCACGTAATCACCTACGTAACTCCTCATAAAATAAAGATCAAACTTCGAATTTAGGTAAGTTCTCGTTTAATCTTACTATTCTTTCAACATGTTGGACAACGACAGAAGCCAACACCCAGCGACATCGTCTGACACCTGAGCGAACGACGTTCAGGGGAAGGATATGCATTTGTCATTCGGTTTAACCACTGCTGTAGAAATGTCCTTGGGGACTTCCTCTTCTGAGCTCTTTGGTTAAAGGCTTTAAATGAAAATTTTCTCATGTTCATGTTGAAGCAGAGACTGGGAAGAAATTTGAAAAGTGAAACGGCGTTTATCTAGGTATTCTTGTAAGGAAGGGTTTCCAGACAAGGGTTATGTTTTGAATAAAATGCCAACAGTCAAGTCATCCTTAAAAGGCTGGACTTGTATGCGCTATAATATAAAGTGCAAGATTCTTGATTGAAGTGCAATATCCTCCAGGGTCTTAAAAGATGTTTGAGGAGTCATCCTCTGTACTTTTAAATCTTCCACTGGAAGTCAACCCTAATTTCAGTTCCAATTTCTTCCAAGTAAAAATGCTAACAATATGATTAACAATATTTTTCTTATAGAAACATTTAAATACTTAAAGGATTGGACAGGCTAGATATAGGAAAATGTTCCCGATGTTGGGGGAGTCCAGAACCATGGGTCATAAGAATAAGGGGTAGGCCATTTAGGACTGAGATGAGGAAAAAGTTATTCACCAGAGTGTTGTGAATCTGTGGAATTCTCTGCCACAGAATGTAGTGGAGACCAATTCACTGAATGTTTTCAAGAGAGGGTTAGACTTAGCTCTCAGGGCTAAAGGAATCAAGGGATGTGGAGAATAATCAGGAACGGGGTATTGATTTTAGATGATCAGCCATGATCATATTGAATGGTGGTGCTGGCTCGAAGGGCCGAATGCCCTACTCTGCACCTATTTTTCTATGTTTCTATTGTAGATCAATCACATATGCTGATTTGATCCATGCCTGGTTTTGCTATTGCTGACTCAATCCATGTTCCATGCTCCATGCTGGTTTTCCACTATAATAATAATAATAATGAATTTTATTTACGGGGGCCTTATACCGAGGTCTCAAGGACACCTTACAGAGATTTATAGGAAACATATAATCAGAATTTAAAAAATAAGTTATAAAGACCAATACACAAATCAGGGACAGAATTCCTTCCAAAAAGACAAAAAAAGAAAATCAGAAGCACAATTTGAGAAGAGAGCAGCGGCAACGAAACCGCGCCAGCGTCCACTCTCCCCTGCGACCGCCATCAGGCAGTATGCTATTAGCTAAGCACCGGCTTCAGTATGATTTACGATGCAGAACTTTATGGAGGCTAACGCCATGTTCTCTGTATGTTGTTTGAATAAAGTACTTTTTATGAAGTTTCACGACTTATGGTTATCACTGCTTCATACACTATGTCTCAAAATCAGCATTTCAAAAATCTTGTGCAGAATCATTGAAGATTCTGGAAAAGAAAATATTCCTGTTATCAAAAGCAAGTTTTAGGATTGTTTCCCACATTGTCTTCCAAAATCCAGTTTCAAATTCACATTTAAAAAATACCCTAAACACCAGTTTCTCCAAATGCTGTGTGTCCATGGTCTCTCGCAAAATAACTGCAAAGAAATTAAATTAAAAAAATTAAAACACAGATTCAACAAAACAGAGATACATACAAACAGGGCCTGCACCTCTCTTCCTATAGAGCCTTCACAAATAACAGAAAAACTTTGAAATAACAATTTTGACCGTGAAAACCTCCAACACATAATCCATATAAAGGGAACGATGGATGTGTGGCTTCCACACAAGTCACACAATTTCTTCAAGAGATATTGCCTCTTAAATCACAAGAGGCACTGTAAATTTACAGAGGAACAGGATCTTTCAATCAGACCCTATTCTGCCTGGAGCATCGAATTGATCAATATTTCTTCCAATACATCTTTAAAAGTCATGTAACTGCCTTTTAAGCTAGACACAAAATGCTGGAGTAACTCAGCGGGACAGGCAGCATCTCTGGAGAGAAGGAATGGGTGACGTTTCAGGTCGAGACCCTTCTTCCATCTGCCAAAAAAAACACCTCATCCCTCCCTCCATCCAAAAATCGAATGCCTTTATCACTGATCTTTCATCCTCAGGCAATCCTACACCCACGTCTCCACCCTCAATGTGCACAGCTCATGTCTACCGCCTCCCCAAGATTCACAAGCCGGACTTGCTACCACAACATCTCTGATGCTGGGGTGAGCTGAGTCAAACAAAGAGAGGGTGAGGCAGAAGTATTCAATTCTGGATGGTCTGTCAGGTGTTGTTAATCCCCAATAGGGTTCCCAACATTACTATCTGCTGTTGTTGTCAGTAACGGATCTCTCCCTATATAGTCAACAGGACCTATTTTAATATTGATTCCACTGGCACACACCTGGTAGTACAAATAAATTAGACTTCTAATTGCTTGGCAATTGTTGTCTTTTGAAGTTTCAGATTTCTCAGCATGCTCCTCTCTAAAGCTATCAAAAAGAAATTCAGGCTCTTCCATGCTCAGGGAATAATACTTTTTGATTTATTAATTCACAGGATCCTTTGGAGAAGCACCTCATTGCCACACCATGATTCGCATTCTTCAGATATTTAGCCTTGTCTTCATAATTGTAGCTAGTGTTCTGCTGTATGTAATTTGGCATATGATTACACAACAACATCTTCATAAGAACATGGTAAGAATGTCACAAGTGGAAGACGAAGCTACCATGGAGGATCCTCGTCCACTCCTGGATCCTGGGATTATGTTTGTGGAAACAACAGACAAAGTGGAGCTGAAGCCATTGGTGATGTGCTCAGTGGAGTCTACTGCTTGTCATAACCCAGATAAAACAATCTATTTCTTCATGAAGGGGTTCAGTGGCAACTTGAGCCAATATCCAGAGCCTAAGTACAGACTCATCCCGTTGCTCTCCTCAGTGAAGAATGTTGTTCTTCTACCTTTAAACGCTAGCAAACTGTTTGATGCTTCGTTGAAATTCTGGCATCGAAAGGTAACCAATAAGAAGAAAGTGTGATGTGGTGCATTTTGGGTCGACAAACCAGAGGAGGAGTTTCTCAGTGAATTTTAGGAGTCCTGGGGAAGGCTGTAGAATAGAGGGAGCTAGGAGTATAAGTACATAATTCACTGAAAGTAACAACATAGGTGGACAGGGAGGTGAAGAAATCTTTAGACACAAAGTTAGACACAAAATGCTGGAGTAACTCAGCAGGTCAGGCAACATCTCTGGAGAAAAGGAATAAGTGACATTTCGGGTCGAGACACTTTCTCAGACTGAGAGTCGGGGAGAGAGTAACTAGGATTATGAAAAGGTTTAAAACAAATCTGAGGCGGCACCAATGACGAAGCAAAAGTGGAGTCCCCAATGATCAACTCTTGGCTGTGGGGAGGTGATAACGATGAGACATGCTGGCCTACATTAGTGAAAACATTAGGCGTGGGATGTTGATGATGCAGTTGCACAAGAAGTTGGTGAGGCCGCACCTGGAGTTTTGTGTTTGTTTTGATCATCCAAGAAAGATTCCATTAAGTTTTATTGAGTGAATAAAAGCTTTACCATGATATTAACTAGGAAACAAGGACTAAATTATTTGAAGAGGTTGGACAGGCTAGGAATTTGTTCTTCAAGCTAAGGAGACTGAGGGGTGATCTTATAGACGTGTCTAATGTTGTTAAGGACATGGATCAGGTAAATGCACACAATAGAATCATGAGGCCTGATTTTCCACAGAGTGAATGGTCTGTTTATGGAATGAGCTGGAGGAAGTGCTTGAGGCAGCTTCTGACAGCACTTAAAGGACATTTGGACATACATAACAGGAAGAGTGTGCATTGACTATTTTCTTCCTGGGAGTAAGTTGACACGGTCTATCTGAAATTTGTGTCTGTCTGGTCTCCCTGAATGAGGAAGAATGAACGATCTAATTGGAATGCAGTAAAGTTGCACCAGGTTGATTCCTTGCATGGCAGGTTTGTTGTATAACAGAGATTGAACATCTTGGGCCAGTGCTCACATGAGATTAGAAAGCTATATCCCTAAAATGTCCAATATTCATAAGGTGCTTGACAGGGTAAATACTGAGATGATGTTTCTATATGTGTCTATATTAAGGGGATGATGAGCTCCAAATAGGACTGGACATTCAGGATAAAATTGAGGAGGAACTTCTCTCAGTCAGAGGGTGGTGTGGTGAATCTTTGGGATTTTCTGCCAAATAAGTCAGTGTATGTTTACTGGTTGGGCATCTATAAAGCATGAATTGATACAGTAGATTTTTACTGTTTGCTGCCGCAATGGTCGATATTTAAATTAGATATGTTGTCTGGATTGGATTATTTCAGTCAAAATAACAAACTGCAAAGGGTGCAAAGAAGATTTTTAAGGAAATTATCAGTTCTAGAGGTTTTGAGTTATAAGGAGATGCTGGATAGGCTGTCGACAGCGATCGAGCTCCTGCGGCTTGGAGTTTCCGAAATCGGTCCCTAACCAGGGACCGTGAGTTTCACGATGTTAAAGTCCGCAGCTCCCGCAGGTTGGAACACCAAAGGCCGACCCCTGGCAAAGGGATCGCCCGCTCCAAGATGTTAAAGTCCACAAGCTACGCTGTTTTGTAGCTCCAGAACTCCCAAACAAGAGGCCGCCAACTCCACGATGTGCGGCCGCAGTGTGGAAGGAGATACGACAGGGAAACATTTTATATAACATGCTCCCTTTAGCTCCCACATAATTTCTTCCATTATCACACCCCATATCTCTCTAAACATTTCCTGTTCATGTGCCTGAACAATTGAGTTTGAGTTTGAAGAAGGGTCTCGACCCGAAATGTCACCCATTCCTTCTCTCCAGAGATGCTGCCTATTAATTAGTTATTCCAGCATTTTGTGTCTGACTTGGAAATTCTGTTATTGTAGCTGCCTCAACAAGTTCCTTTGGCAGGTACACAAAAATGCTGGAGAAACTCAGCGGGTGCAGCAGCATCTATGGAGCGAAGGAAATAGGCAACTTTTCGGGCCGAAACCCTTCTTCAGACGGAAGAAGAAGGGTTTCGGCCCGAAACGTTGCCTATTTCCTTCGCTCCATAGATGCTGCTGCACCCGCTGAGTTTCCCCAGCATTTTTGTGTACCTTCGATTTTCCAGCATCTGCAGTTCCTTCTTTAACAAAGTTCCTTTGGCAGTTCGTTCCATGTAGCCACTGTTTGAAAAAATGGAGTCTCGGGTTCCTATTAAATCTTCTGCCATAACTTATGCCTCTTTTCATACATTTTCTTACTATGTTCATTCACTCTATCTATTCCGCTGATTTTACATACCTCTATGAGATCATCCCCCAGTCTCCTGTTGTCCAAGGTATAAAGTCCTAAATAAACCTGCCCAACTAGTTCAACAACATCAACAACATCATTCCCTATCGCTGGGTGACCAGAACAGAACACTATACACTAAGAGGGGTGCCACCACTATCTTGTACAATTGTACATAACATCCCAACTTCTATATTCAATTCTTTGACTGATAAAGGATTGTGTCACGAGGAAGAGACAAAATGATTGCAGAAAGAAAGACTGCATGTTTAGAAAGAAAGGAAATTAAGATAATGAATTAAACATTTTTTGTCCATTATCCCACAGGTAAATCCAAAAAAGGAGAAGTTTTGGACGCATGTGTTTGCTGATGGCTGCAGATTAGCACTGCTGTGGAAATATGGGGGCATCTACCTGGATACTGATATTATATCAATGAGGGCAATGCCGTTTGCTAACTTTACATGCCCTGAGCATGTTGGAAGTGTCAGTAATGGGGCATTAGGTTTCTCACATAGGCATCATCCTGTTTTATTGAATTGCATGGACGATTTTGGGGTCATCAAGGCCCTAGACTGCTTACCCGTGTGCTGAAGAGATGGTGTCAGACGGATAATCTAGCTCCCTACATTGGCAAAGAATGCAACGGCATCTCTTTATGGATCACAAATCGCTTCTACCCAATCCCATATCGAGCTTGGAAGAAGTACTATACTTCTTGGAAAAAGAAGGATATAGAGCGGACCTTCTCAGAAACGTATGGAGCACATGTCTGGAATGTTATGAATTCCAACAATAAAAAGAAAATCGTTGTTGGAAGTGGATCATTAATTGACCATTTTTTTCAGTTGTATTGTCCAACTACATACAGAAATGTAATTCAGTTGAATCATAGTTCATGGTAATTTATGTCCCGATGTCCTTGTTTTTAGTATGTCTAAAAGTGGGTTTTAGTGTGGGGGGGTGGGGGCGGGAATTGGGGAAACTGTTTTTTTTTCACTTACCTCGGTGGAATGCAACTTTTCTCCTTGTTGCATTTCGCCCTCCCTCGCGGCCTAACAATTTGGATTGGTGCGGCATCTCCCGGAGTCGGGTTCAGAGCTTCAGCGGCGGGCGCAGCGCGGACTTTCCATCGTGGAGCCGGGCAACCCCTTGCCGGGGGTCGCTAGAAGACGTGCTTCGATCGCTGGCCCGCAGAGTACGAGATCCTGAAGCTGCGGTCTGCGGAGCTTCTAGCCGCGGGTGTGGCATGGACTTTCCATCGTGGACCGGGTGAGCCCAAAGCATTGCTCCGACCGCTGGCCTGCGGCCTATAACATACTGAAGCCGTGGTCTGCAGAGCTTCTAGCCGCAGGTGCGGTGTGGACTTTAAGAGCTCCGACCGCCGGCCCGAGGTCTAGAACATCGTGAAGCCCCGGTCTCCGGTAGGAAGCGGCCGATTCAGGACCTCCAAGCCGCGGAGTGTCCGTCCGTCCCGACTTCGAAGTTTCGAGCATCCCGACGAGAGGGCCTGTACATTGGGCCATCCGTAGCGGCGACTGCGGAGGGTTCATAGCCCGACCACGGATAAACAAAGGATGAGGACTGACAAAGTTATTGCCTTCCGCCACAGTGAAGAATGTTGATTCACTGTGGTGGATGTTCATGTATTCTATTGTGTATTGTGCTCTTTTGTTTGTATGGCTGCATGGTAAGTCAAATTCCACTGTACCATAATTGGTGCATGTGGCAATAAATGTGAACTTGAACTTCATATGGTACAATGGGTGAAAAAATTAACTTGATGGATTTTCCAAAGTTATAGTATAAATTGTGTATAAATCCCCTTTGAGCACAATTGCAATTCACGACGCATTCATTGTTAAACTTAGCTTTCTGGCAACTGTTCTTTCATTCTGCATCCAAATCCAGTTCACGTACCATCTATATTACAAAAAGTCTGATCTTGACCACTTCCTGTTGTTCTGTATATCGATTTTAGAAAAAATGCTACCATGTATGGCTGTGATTTTTGGCCATCTTAGAGTCCCCCTCCGCTGCGCAGGACAAGAGGATTTTTCCCATCGATGAAAAATAAAAGAGTTATTAGTGTTTAGAAAATGTTGAGATTCTCTCTCCTGAAGGCCACGCCTCTTCCGGAGGGATTATAAAACATGAAAGTGTGGAGGTGCCTCAGTTCTCTTCAAGATGGGGGAGCGAGAGGTAGCAATTCTCAGTCTGAGCTGTGACTAACACTGAACACATGTCTACTAAATTCTGAGTGGTTTAACTGACCTGTCAGTGCCCTTAATGTGGTTTGAAAATATAGTTTGGAAATGCTAAAGCTGTGTTGCCTTTGGTTTGGAAATGCTAAAGCTGTGTTGCCTTTGGTTTGGAAATGCTAAAGCTGTGTTGCCTTTCATTTGGAAATGCTAAACCGGTCTGGAAACCGGCACAGTCACAAACCAATACACATTAATGACATTGATGTGGAGTTGGTCAGTAGCACTAAGTTCCTGAGGGTGCAGATCACGAACAGTCTGACCTGGTCACAAAACATCGCATCACTAGTTAAGAGAGCACAGCAGCGTTTGCACTTTCTGCGCCGGATGAGAAGAGCTCACCTCCCCATCCCGTCCTCACCACTTTCTACTGGGGCACCATAGAGAGCATTTTGACCAGCTGCATCTGTCTGGTTTGGGGACTGCAAAGCCTCCGACTGGAAGTCCGTGCAGAGAGTGGTGAGGACGGTTGAAAAAAATCATCGGGACTTCTCTTCCTTCAATCCAGGACATTGCATGCAAACGTTGCTTGTCTAAGGCCAAAAGCATTATAAAAGAACCCACACATCTACATCATGGACTGTTCACTCTGCTGCCCTTGAGCAAAAGGTATCGCAGTATAAGGAGCAGAACGACCAGGTTTTGCAACAGCTGCTTCCCCCGAGCCATCAGACTCTTGAATTCCAAATAATGCGCCGCAAAAATTATCAATTTTATCTATTTAATCTTTTTATCTATTTTATCTTTTCATCCATTTTATCCTTTTGTTGTTTTATGTTGCACGGTGAGCCAGATGCAACGTTATTTCGTTCGGACTTGCATTTGTTGGTGTATTTTTGAATGACAATAATGTCTTTGATTGATTGATTGATTGATTGATTGATTGATTGATTGATTGATTGATTGATTGATTGATTGATAAAGCTGTTGCCTTTGGTTTGGAAATGCTAAAGCTGTGTTGCCATTGGTTTGGAAATGCTAAAGCTGTGATGCCTAATTAAAGTTGCCTTGCCTAATTAAAGTTGCCTTGCCTAATTAAAGTTGCCTTGCCTAATTAAAGTTGCCTTGCCAAATTAAAGTTGCCTTGCCTTCTATATATAATTAAAAGTCTAATCTTGACCACTTCCTGTTTGCGCTTTATATTGATTTTAGAAAAAACGCTATCACTTACGGCTATGATTTTTGGCCATCCTACTCAGAGTCCCCCTCCGCTCATCAGGTGCCAAGGATTTTTCCCATCGATGAAAAATAAGGGTTATTAGTCTTTAAAAAAGGTTGAGATTCTCACTCTCCTGTCAATCACGCCATGAAGGCCATGCCCATTCTGGTGGGAGGGGGGGAGGGACTATAAAAGCCAGAGGTGTGGGCGTGGCTCAGTCTCTGCAAGATGGAGGAGGGAGAGGTCATGACTTGCTGTCTTTAGTGGCCTTACACCCTGTTTGAAATGGTATGAAACTGCACTTGAATTTGGTGGCCTTGCACCCTCCTTGAAGTGGTAAGAAACTGCACTTGAATTTGGTGGCCTTGCACCCTGCTTGAAGTGGTAAGAAACTGCACTTGAAGTTGGTGGCCTTGCACCCTGCTTGAAATGGAATTTCAAGGAATAGCCGTGAGTCAACTGCCAGCTCAGCAGCCGTGAGTGAGCTGCCAGCACAACAGGCTTGAGTGACCTAGCTGCCAGCTCAAGAATCCATTCGGCCCACAATGTACATACTAGCCCTCTGGAAACCATTCCCTTCAGTCCACAACACCCATACTAGCGCTCCAGAAAGCACCCACCCCCCCCCCCCACTACCCACCAATATTAGAATTCCTGGAGAGGTGGAATACTGCGTTGGGGGACCAGCCCTCCCGTGTGATGCTGGAACCCAACGGGTCCCACTTAGTCTAGTTTAAATTGGAATCAAACACCAATTTCATGTAGACAACCTTTAATGTCCTGAACTCATAAATCCTCTTGGTGCAATAATACTCTATAAGATTTGTGAGACACTATTTCCCACACACTAAACCATGCTGACTGTCTCTAATTAGTCCCTACCTAAACAAATGCTGATAGATGCTGTCGCTAAGAAACTCCTCCAACAACTTTCCCAACACTCATGTCAGGTTAATTGACCCTGAAGTTTCTAGACTTCCCTTTGCTGCCTTCATACTGGTGCAACATTAGCCACCCTCCAGTCTCTGGAACTTCACCTGATATAAATTTTCTGTAAGGGTTTCTGCAATTTATTTCCTAGCTGCTTATGATTGAAGGATGCACTAGGTCAAGCCCTGGGATTTATCCACCTGAATCTATGTTAAAACCTTCAAAATTCCCTTTTTTGATAATTCAAGGCTTCACAACTTATGTACCTCAGTTCATTAGCTTGCTTGATCTCCTCCTCAGTAAAAACTGATGGAAAAATATTCATTTAATATCTCCCCCATCACTTGTGACTCTGCATAAAGATGAGCATGCTGATCTTTAAGGGGATCTATTCTCTCCCTAACCAACCTTTTACTCTTAGTATACCAGCAAAATTTGGGGATTTTTTTAACCTTGCCTTTGAGATTCATTTCATGTCCTCCAGACATATATAATTGTGCATTTCAGAGGTTTTTAGAATATCTTGGCACATGGATATGTAGGGATATGAATCATGTGCAGATGAAGAAGATTGTGAGAATGTCTAATAACTCAGAATCCATACATGAGTATGTTGTTTATTTACGAAAGCACACAGAGCTCAAATACATCGGTGTTGTGAGCTAAACGACAAATCTAACTAGAGGCTGGACTAGCAGGCTAGATAATATGAGACACTCAACCAGATAGCTGTTTGAGTGCACAGTGGTATGCAGTAAAACATGACATGGATCATGTCAACTAGTACAGACTGATCTACATCCTCCTTCTTAGGTATAATAATCATGCAACTAAATAAGCATATAATTAAAGTACTTTTGCACCCAATACTTGTAATAATTCTATAAATGCAGACCACGTCAAGTGGAAGTGATCTGGTTTACCTGCCAGGAGGAGTCTTATCTCTTCTAGGTGTAATGTTTCAAACATATTTGAAATCCACATGTTTATAGTTGGTATTGGAGCGTTTTTCCAGAATTTTAGGATTAACTTTTTTCCAGTTATTAACCCGTAATCTATTAATTTCTTTTGGAACACATTTAGTTCAGGGCTATCTTCCGTTGTTCCGAAGATAATCCATTCTGCTTTTGGTGTCAGTTTTATTTTAAATAATTTTGTAAAGATTTCAAAAACTTCGATCCAAAATTTTTGAATTTTTGTACAAAAAACAAATGAGTGCGCTATAGTAGCCTCTTGAGATTGACATTTATCACAAATGGATGATACATTGGGGAAAATTTTATTAATTTTAGTTTTTGAATAATATAACCTATGTAAAATTTTAAATTGTATTAAAGTGTGTCTTACATTAATCGAACATTTATGCACGTTTAATAAATGTTCATTCCACCTTTCCTTTGAGATTGTAATAGCTAATTCTTGTTCCCATTCTCTTCTAATACCTTCCGTACCTAACTGAGGTCAGGTAAAGGGGGATGAAAGCTGGAGAGTTGGTATATCCCATTTGCGTGATGCTTATAATAAAGTATTTGTTTTTCTCTTTTCTCCTTTTTCTTCTTTAAGGTCTATCTCCTAATCCTTTCTTCTTAATTTCTTTTCTACAGGGTCTCTGTTCTTTCCTGTTTGTCACGTCTTTTCACCCTCACTATTTTCCTTCACTTTCTCTTTTTTCTTAATCTCAACCTTTCCTTTTTATTAGTGTAAAAAATGATGGTGTACATTAATTGTAATAAGATATATGTGATGAGTACTAATGTAATTGGTTGTAATGTAATGTACTTCTAATAAATAAAAATAAAAAATAATAAAAAAGCATATAATTAAAATTGCCAATGTATGGTAGGAAGATACAGTGCTTTTTAAAGCCATGAAGAATATGAATATGGAGGAGTACAATGTGGCCAAGGTAATGGAAACCTGTAATCAGTATTTTATACACTTTGTATTTAGGGTTAGTCCGACAAACCCATCCTACACGAGTACGGTACAGGCCCTCTGCTGGAGGGGCAGCTGACATCATATCAGGTGGTGGTTCAACAGTCTTTGTGGGAGACTTCACGGGTGACACCACTGGTGGTCTAATAAGTGATTCCGCCAATAGTGCCGGTGGCTCTTTGGCCATTGGGGAGCCATTAGGGTTTGAACCCACAGTCTCTCCATTAGTCAATTCATTTGGCACAAAGTCCGGGATACTGACGTAACCATACAAGAACTGCTGAGATGATCTTGGCTCACTCACCGGCAGAAGGTTTCCTATGACGCCTTTAAATTCCTCCTTCGGAACGGGCTAAATAGGAACGTGGCTCCAGGCAAATTTCTGCAACTACGCCTATGTGGTCATGTCCTTTCTGTGTTTGTAGGCGGACCGTCAGGGAGACAAAGGCGAGAGGGGGCAGCTGGTTTGGTTGTAATACGTTTCTTGAACTTGCCGTTTGTGTTGTAGTTGGGCCTGGATTGTGTGTGAGTCACGAACCTGAGGTTGTTGCAGTTGCTTAGCCACCGGAAGGGTAGAGCGGGTTTGTCTGGCCATCAAACGCTGTGCAGGTGAACCTAACATTGCTTCCCGCAAAACGTTGCGTAAGTTAAGAAGGTCCAGGAAGATATTACAGCCCGGTCTTTTAGATTTTTACATTACCTGTTTCGCACTGAGAACGGCTTTTTCTACAATACAATACACAATACAATACAATTGTTTATTGTCATTTGAACCTCAAATGAAGTTCAAACGAAATTTGGTTTCTGCTGTTATACAACAAGAAGAAAAAAAACAAGACACACAATTAACACAAACATCCATCACAGTGAATCTCCTCCTCACTGTGATGGAAGGCAAATTCATTGTCTCTCCCCTGTTTTCCATTCTTCTCCCAATGTTAAAGCCCCCGGCGGGCGATGGAAAGTCCCGCGGCCGTTAAGGACGCGCCGGGCGATGTAAGGCTCTGTTCCGGGTCTTGATGTTGGAGCCCCCGGCGGGCGATGGCTAGTCCCGCGGACGTTAAAGCTGCGCCGGGCGATGTAAGGCCCCGCTCCGGGTCGTTTTCAACCCCGCAATTCGGGCGGGAGAAGTTGCCATTGCGGGAGCTCCGAAAAGCGGTCTCCCACCAGGGACCCGCGAGCTCCCGATGTCACCGTCCACCGCGCCTGCGACTGGAGCCTCCGAAGCTTCGACGTCGGGTCGCAGTCGCGTGCCACCACCGCTTCTCACGCTCCGAAGTCGGCCAGCTCCACGATGGTTAGTCCGCAGGCTCCATGACTGAAGCCCCCAGGTCATTCCGGATGGAGGCTGCTCCACGGTGTTAGGCCCCAACGACAATGGATACCCGACAGGGAAAAGGTCGGGTCCCCTGCACAGGGAAGAGATTTAAGTTTCCCCCCTGCCCGCCACATATACACACCTAAAAACAATATATAAACTACAACCAAACTATACACTCAACTGGACAAGATTTTTTTTTAAAAGACAGACGGACTGCAGAGGCCGCTGCCACGAGGCGCCACCATCTGCTAACCCGTTTGATTGCGGATATTCCGGGCTGCTGGTGACATGTTTGAAATCCCAGCGTTGGGTAAAGTCTTTGAAGCTTTGGCTTGTAAATTGTCCTTCATTGTCCAACGTGAGGGAGAAAGGGGCCCCGTGAACTGAGAAGTGTCATGCAAGTTTCAGAATAACTGCCGCCGATGAGGCAGTGTGGAGCAAATCAATCTCAAACCAACTGGAGTAGGAGTCCACTAGAACCAGGTACTGGTTGCCATTCCAATCGAAAATGTCAGTCGCTGGGGTTGTCCACGGTAGATCAGGATCCAGGTGATGAAGGAGCAGTTTCTTCTGCTGGTGCGGTGCTAGACTGCACACGAGTGTGTCCTCTGGTGCACATAGTCCGACACGGCAGACCATAAAAACATGCTTATGGCCCGTTGCACAGTTGCTTCTGAACCACGGTGCCCTCTATGTATGGAATGAAAGTACACCCGCTGCATGAAACTGGGGCACTGCATTGTGGCACTTCATAATAACTCCGTTCTCGATTACCAGTTTGTCCCTGACGGGAAATATATGGCTGCACCGAAAGTGGAAGTGAGTGCTGCTTGTTAGGCTATCCATGTTTAATGATAGATGCGAGTCCCTGTAGTTTGTTATCTTCAGCCGTGTGGGCAATCAACCTATCCAACCCTGAGGGGTAACTGTGGTCAATCATCATAACATCAAATGTGTCCTTCATGCCTGCCGTCGGTTTTCCTGTGTGCACGGGACGGGACATTCGTAATAAGGTGGATGAGTTGAACGTGCAGATAGCAATTAATGATTATGATATAGTTGGGATCACGGAGACATGGCTCCAAGGTGACCAAGGCTGGGAGCTGAACATCCAGGGATATTCAATATTCAGGAGGGATAGAGAGAAAGGAAAAGGAGGTGGGGTAGCGTTGCTGGTTAGAGAGGAGATTAACGCAGTGGAAAGGAAGGACATTAGCTTGGAGGATGTGGAATCGGTATGGGTAGAGCTGCGAAACACTAAGGGGCAGAAAACGCTGGTGGGTGTTGTGTACAGGCCACCTAGCAGTAGTAGTGAAGTTGGGGATGGCATCGAACAGGAAATTAGAAATGCGTGCAACAAAGGCAAAACAGTTATAATGGGTGACTTCAATCTACATATAGATTGGGTGAATCAAATTGGCAGGGGTGCTGAGGAAGAGGATTTCTTGGAATGTATGAGGGATAGTTATCTAAACCAACATGTAGAGGAACCAACGAGAGAGCAGGCTATTCTAGACTGGGTATTGAGTAATGAGGAAGGGTTAGTTAGCAGACTTGTTGTGCGTGCCCCCTTGGGCAAGAGTGATCCTAATA
>CM075984.1:32433513-32481798 GCA_038087875.1 Malacoraja senta
GAGTGGCCTATCTTGCTCCGCTATAGGATCTTTGTTTCGGGCAGAGCGCAGGCCACCCAAAGTCAATTTCACAGCATTTCGGGCAGAGCGAAAGCCACCCAAAGTCAATTTCACTGCATTTCGGGCAGAGCGCAGGCCACCCAAAGTCAATTTCACTGCATTTCGGCCATACTGCAGATGAGTAAACTTTGGTACAAGAACGGAAAGGGGGACCCAAAAGGATTTGTCGCATTTTTGGATGACAGGAACATCCCCCAAGGTGTCCTCCCACGGTACCGTGGCAACAGATTGCACATACTATTTCATATTAGGGGCAAGCTCATAGAACATTATGATGACTTTGTTGCCCTGCTGATTAGCGGAACATCCTGTGGGGGGTTGAAAAGCGCCATCCTCCATGACTTCACCCAGGCTGAAGCAAAAGTAGAACTTCAGATATTAGGCTTACTTGGCAAATATCTGACTGGGCCTTAGATGAAACGCTTCTACACTTCAAGCCAGAATCAGATCAACCATGTTGATGGCATCAAAGTGGTTAAAGGGGTGGTTGCTGCTCTAAAGGAAGCCACAGAAAATCCAGACAACTTGATATTGGCAAGGGAAGATTTCTTCGGTGAGGAGGTACATCTTGATGCCACATTGACAAAATTCGGGAGCTACCAGTACATCCACAGTTCAGTTCAAAGATGAGGAGCTGTCTTCAAGCTGTCATCACTGTGTTGGAGAGGCTGTATAGTAAATACTTTGAACTTGATGTAACTGAGAAACCGGAGGAGACTGCATCAGCAAGATTACACAACGTTGATGCGGAGGAGATAATGGGGATGTTTAGCTCATTGAAACAGAAATCTCCCAATGGCACCAAGGTCATGTAGGATGCGGGCCAGCAAGAATAGAACAGTCAATTACCTTGATAATCTCTAGGAGCAACGTAGGGAGGAGGTGCTCTGTAAGGCAGTAACATGGGGAGAGTGCAGAGGAACAGACGGAAGAAAAAACAGAAGGAATTGAGAGCAGAAATCATCAAGCGACAGAAAGACAAGGAGCATGCTCGAGACACGAAAGAGAGGAAAAAAACTAGGAAAAAAATTGAAAGAGACTAATTTAAACAGCTTCGCAGAGATTATCCAAATTTGGACTTCTCCAAATGTGATGATCCACAGGACATTCTTAATGGAAAAGTAGTGGGTAGAAAGGCGTATCATGCATGGTTTGAAGAGCAAAAACTTGTAGTTTACAATGCAAAAATTGAAAAGTTGAGGAAAAACAAGGTGTACAGAGTTGCTTATTCATTGCAATCTGAGGAGTATGATGATGCTACTGATTATGATATGCCAATGTACCAGCTAGTAGCTGATCTTCTCCATAAAGACTTGGTCTTTTGCTAGAAATTGTAACTTCTTTACCTATCTGTTACGGACATACAGCATATAATACAATAATATTAAAGTTCTGATCCTGAGAATATCACATTTTTGAATTTTCAAGGCAGTCTGGGTATTAATTACTATTTCTGTCACACGGTCAATTTTGTAATTAGCTACAATTAGGTAACTAACTAATTATATGCTTTAATTTCAGCTCATCCAAGTAAGATTGTTTCATATTTGTTTCAGAATGCTTCAAACTATAACAACTGAACATTTCATTCAGTTCTCTTAATTTTTAAGAAAGTTATGGGCTTTTGACTGTCCTCGATCACAGCTTTTAAGTCAATGGAAAAGCAATAGCGACCAAGATGCTAATTTCCGAGTATGAAAATGGCCATAACTTTTTAAACACTGAAGATATGAAAGTGAATTAGGTGTCAAATTAAACTTCTTTTTATGCTTTATCTGATGGGATGAATTGCAGACTTGATTTTTAAAATCTACATTGCTACAAGATGGCTATTTGCGGGTCTAGGCAGCGGGCGGTCGATGGTCACACCAGTCGGCTGCCTACCCCTCTTTCGGGCCTAAGTCCGTGCTCGCGTGTCCCTGGAAAGGGATCACGCTGGAGGCCTTCCGTGAACATTGGTCCCCGCGGGCATTGTAAATATTGATTGCTCAATTGTATTATAATGACTTGCTTGATGTATTGCAACCATTGAACGTTTATGTACTTTTGATACGCTGTAATGTGCAATTGCTGAATAAAGTCCTTGGAAAGGAAAAAAGAGCACCCGCAACCCCCCACAAGTCTAGTCCACGCTGCCCGCACCTCCCCCCCCCCACCCCACAGCCCCCATCCCCACCCACCACCGCCCTCGCCGCCTCGCCCCCGCCATCCAGTTTACCTGCATGTTGAAATCTCCCATAACCACCTTTGCAACATGCCAATTTTAATTCTTGATTTATCTTGCACCCTGTATCCAGGCTACTGTTTGGGGGCCTGTAGATAACTCCCATTAGGGTCTTTTTACCTTTACAATTCCTCAGTTCTATCCATACTGATTATCCATCTCCTGATTGTATGTCATCCCTTGCAAGGGACTGAACTTCATTCCTTACTAACTTGAGTCTTTACACTAACTTGGCCAAAATGAAAAGTACAGAAGCACGCCAACCCTTCAGTCTTCAAGCGTGAAAATAAAGGACAGTGTAAACATCCATCAGTTTGTGAAAGAGACATTGTTCAGTGTCCTGCTTGTAGGCCAACACTTAAAAAACTATTATATTCATAATTAAAATGCCACTTGATTGTAGGACTGATAGTATAAGCTTGCCTTTAATTACGTGCAATTTTGCCAGTGATTAAATTATATTCTATAATTAACATTAAAACAGTGTAATAGCATTCACTATAGGAAACAATGAAATCTTGAATCAC
This sequence comes from Malacoraja senta, assembly GCA_038087875.1. Taxonomy (NCBI): domain Eukaryota; kingdom Metazoa; phylum Chordata; class Chondrichthyes; order Rajiformes; family Rajidae; genus Malacoraja; species Malacoraja senta. The sequence continues at coordinate 32,436,325 of CM075984.1, forward strand.
AAAAGATTGATCTTCGCAGATCATTAAAAATAAACTAATTTCTGAATCAGTAATATTGTAACCAGCTATGTTCCATACTAATTTAGAGAATAATCAAAATTCTGCAATAACTCTCCTGATTATGGTTCACCAGATGCTGCAACAATAGGCAGTTCAGAATAATAGGTATGTTACATAAAACTGTTCTGCTAATTACTCCAGAATCCCTTCAGAGGCATCATGGTTCTTACCTATTGGCATTTTCAGAATGGCAAGCTGCTCCTACGCTTGCTAGTAGCCTTTGGCAGTGCAGCAGTACATTCCGACCTGGGGCACAACAATTATTGTAGCATACCACAGCATTAATGGTAATTCAATGTGTTTCCATTCAGTTTTATCTATCATTAATTAGCATTACATATATATAAGTAACACCAAACATACAGATGTTACATTAAATAAGGGTTCACAGAATTTGTATTCATTATTCACTTTCAAGAGAAGGCTGATTTAAGAATTGAAGATGGCATAGTTACTGCAGCACATTCTGTCTATTTTTATAAACCAGCACCTGCAGTTCCATGTTTATCTATATTGACTGCTTTAGATGAAAAAGAAATCAACAAAGAGTGACAAATGTTGTTATTCTCTTGTGCAAAGAATAGAAAAAATAATATATTTCATGCGATTAGAAACTAATAAACCATACTATAAAAAAGTTGATGTGGTAGTAAACAAGGGCCAATCCAAGAAAGCACATTGCTTATGTTTGCTTCTTCGTTGTACAATTTTATGTTTGATTCATTGTTCCACAATATTTTTTAACATACCTTGTAAGTTAGGCCCAAGAATGGACACATTGCAGGTATTCGGCAAACAGTCTGAGCCTTGAAAGTGGCTGTTGAAATGAATGTTTTCCTTTCCAAAGACAATCTAGGATTGGAAAAGAAAAAAAAGTTAATCATGTGTTATTCATATTATTTCCTATTTAATTTCCAATTTTCATAACCAAAATGTACAGTTTACTGGACCAACCAATCTTGTTGTATCTCAATAATTACTAAAATCTGTCCCCTTGACCAGGTATTTTTAATTTTTTTAATTTTTATTTATTAGAAGTACATTACATTACAACCAATTACATTAGTACTCATCACGTATATCTTATTACAATTAATGTACTCCGTCATTTTTTACACTGATAAAAAGGAAAGGTTGAGATTAAGAAAAAAGAGAAAGTGAAGGAAAATAGTGAAGGTGTAAAAACGTGACAACAAGAAAGAACAGAGACCCTGTAGAAAAGAAATTAAAAAGAAAGGATTAAGAGATAGACCCTAAAGAAGAAGAAAAAGAGAAAGAGGAAAAAAGAGAAAAACAAATACTTTGTTATAAGCATCACGCAAATGGGATATACCAACTCTCCAGCTTTCATCCCCCTTTACCTGACCTCAGTTTTTTTTTAAAGTACTTTTGCACCCTATACTTGTAATAATTCTATAAATGCAGACCACGTCAGGTGGAAGTGATCTGGTTTACCTGCCAGGAAGAGTGTTATCTGGTCTTACCGACTCCAACTGGTCCAGAATGCAGCCGCCCGACTCATTACCCACACCAAATCCTGGCACCACATCACCCCAGTTCTCAAAGAACTCCACTGGCTTCCCATTTCCCACCGGATCATCTACAAAATCCTGGTCCTCACCTACAAAGCCCTCAACCACTTAGCCCCCCCTTATCTCACTGACCTCCTCTCCCCCTACCAACCCTCACGGTCCCTCAGATCCACATCAGCTGGTCTCCTCTCCACTCCGAAATCAAACCTCTGCACTTTTGGAGGCAGAGCCTTCTCCAGGGCAGCTCCCAGGCTCTGGAATTCCCTCCCACAACTGATCCGAAATTCTGAGTCCCTCACCATCTTCCAGTCCCGCCTCAAGACCCATCTCTTCACCTCTGCATACCCTTAGTCCCATGTTCCCCTCCCCTTTGCATCTCTGTCTTACTGCTCTATTTTGTTTTGTTTATTCCTGACTCTCAATGTAAAGCGACTTTGAGTCCTGAAAAGCGCTATATATATAAATGTATTATTATTATTATTAATATTGTCTCTTCTAGGTGTAATGTTTCAAACATATTTGAAATCCACATGTTTATAGTTGGTATTGGAGCGTTTTCCAGAATTTTAGGATGAACTTTTTTCCAGTTATTAACCCGTAATCTATTAATTTCTTTTGAAACACATTTAGTTCAGGACTATCTTCCGTTGTTCCGAAGATAATTCATTCTGCTTTTGGTATCAGTTTTATTTAAAGTAATTTTGTAAAGATTTCAAAAATTTCAATCCAAAATTTTTGAATTTTTGTACAAAAAACAAATGAGTGCGCTATAGTAGCTTCTTGAGATTGACATTTATCACAAATGGATGATACATTTGGGATGATTTTATTAATTTTAGTTTTTGAATAATATAATCTATGTAAAATTTTAAATTGTATTAAAGTGTGTCTTACATTAATCGAACATTTATGCACGTTTAATAAATGTTCATTCCACCTTTCCTTTGAGATTTTAATAGCTAATTCTTGTTCCCAGTCTCTTCTAATACCTTCCGTAGATGGTATTTCTACATTTAAGATAATATTATACAAATATGATATTAAGTTTGCTGATTCAGCTTTTATCTGCATTGCTTCATCCAATACATCTGCTGGGATATTATAATGATCTTTTGTATATTTTTTCAAATAGTCACATATTTGAAAATATTTAAAATATTGATTATTTCCCAGTTTATATTTTATTTGTAATTGTTGGAATGATAGTAATTTTCCAGTTTCATACAAGTCACCGAACGTTTTAATTCCTAGTTGTAAAGAGGCGTCCTAACACACTGTGTCTTTACTACTGTTTATTCATGATACACATACTTTACTGCCCTAGCTGTTCGTGGTCTGTCACCAGAACCAGAGAGAGCGAGCACTGGGTGGGAAGGTTGTAATTATACTAGTGATGTGGGGAGTGGTTAGTAGTGGTGAGGTCACTATGTTAAAGGTACATGCACATGTCATCTACATCCTTCCCCTTGGAAATATAAAGCAATACAGTAGTGACAAGGCGACCACGTCTCATACGCTACGAGCAGGTGAGCAAACAGTTAAGCAAAATCACCATAACGGACAGGCGGCCTGACCACCCGCCCGGACCGGGTACGCAGCTCGCCATTTCCCCCCTCTGCAGGAGGAACCTGAGTAGGAGCAGGCGCGGGTGAGAGAACCGGGGAACCGGGAGGAGAAAGAGAAAGCGGAGACGGAGCAGGGGAAGCAGGAGCAGTAGCGGGAAGACGGGCAGGTGAGGGAGGACTGGCTGGTGGAGACCGGGGGCATACGTGGAGGGGCAGGCAACGTGGCAGACAGTGGGGGGGAAAAGGGGTCTGCAGGCGGCGGCGGGGGCTCGTTAACAAGCCGCAGATGTTGGCGGGACCGGCGGTAAATAGTACCGTCATGGTCGACTAGATAGGACCGCGGCGAACCAGCAGTACCGACGACGATGGCAAGCCTGGGGTGACCGGAGGGGGACTGCATCCGGACGACTCGGCCAGGGAAAAGAGGCAGGAGGGGACGGCAGGACTGGTCGTGGGAGCGCTTTTGGATTTCTTGCTTGAGGGCAATGCGCTCCTGGACAGCAGCGGGCTGGAGAACAGACGGAACGAGGGACCGCTGGGTCACCGGGATCGGAGGTCTCGTAGTGCGAGACATCAGCCGTTGTGTTGGGGAACCCAATGCAGTGTCGCGGCAAATGTTCCGAAGGTTGAGGAGGGCCAGGTAAAAGTCAGAATGGGACAGCCGACAATGTTCCAGCAAGTCCTTAGCACTGCGGACAGCGCGCTCTGTCAAGCCGTTGCTTTGTGGGTACTCTGGGCTGCTGGTATAGTGTCGGAACTTCCAGCCGGCAGCGAAACGCCGAAATTCGGCACTCGAGAACTGGCTGCCATTGTCCGATTGAAGACTTGCCGGGGTGCCAAAGGTTCCGAAGTGTTGGCGCAGCTTCCCGATAACGGCCGAAGAGGTGAGGGAGTGCCGCCAGTCAACCTCGAACCAGCTGGAGTACGAGTCCACAAGAACCAGGAAGTGCTTGCCACGCCACTCAAAGATGTCAGCGGCGACGGTCATCCAGGGCAGCTCGGGGGCAGGCTGTTGCAGAAGCAGCTGCCGTTGCTGATGGGGAGCGAGGCTATTGCAGACAGAGCAAGCGGAGACCCTCTCCCGGATGTCTTGGGCCATGCTGGGCCAGTAGAACAAACTCTGGGCCTGGGATAGGGTGGCCGCGGCCCCAGGGATGACCGCGATGGGCGGTCTGAAAGTATTGGTCACGCAGGGCAGCAGGCACGACGACCTTGTGTCCCTTCACGACCATGCCGTCGTGCAGTACGAGTTCGTCACGGACCAGGAAGTAGGGCACGACTCCAGGCGGCAAGGATGAACGACGGTCTGGCCAGCCCTGCCTGATGATGTCCACAAGGGGTCTGGAGCTGATGCAGCGGGTCCGGAGCGGAGACTGCGGGGCCTGGAGCTGGGGCGGTGGCCCGGAGCGGAGACTGCGGGACCCGGGGCTGATGCTGTGGCGGGCCGTCTCGGAGCGGAGACGGCGTTCCGGCTTTCGGCGGCGGCGACATCACCACGGAGGTCCGCTGGACTGGAGGGCGGCATCTTCGGCCTGGATCGATCGCCTCAGCGCAGAGGGAGAACAAGGAGGGAAGAGACGGAGACTAAGACTTTGCCTCCATCACAGTGAGGGTGTGCTTGGTGAACTCACTGTGGAGGATGTTTAATTTGTGTTTATTGTATGTTTTGTTATTATTGGTTCTGTGTATGACTGCAGGCATCACAATTTCGTTCAGACCGAAAGGTCTGAATGACAATAAAGGAAACTTGATTCTTGACTTGACTTGAAGCTGCTGCAGGGCAGGATCCTTGGCAGTGTTGCTGACCAGGGACTGCATCTGCTGGGAAGGCACAATGTTGACGTTGAGTACCATCAGGTCAGACGATTCATATGGATGGCGATCGGTGGACGTTAGCGGTGCGCAGGACAGCGTGTCGGCCACAAACATGTCCTTGCCCTTGCGATATACAATTTTGAACGTAAAACGCTGGAGCTGCAACATCATGCGCTGCAAACGGGACGAGGCAACGTGGATCGGCTTGTTGAGGATAGAGACCAGCGGCTGATGGTCGGTCTCGATCATGACGCTGTTTCCCAGAATATAATCCTTGAACTTGGAGCAGGCAAACACCACAGCAAGCAGCTCCTTCTCTATCTGAGCATAGCGCTGCTCGGCAGGGGTCATGGTGCGGGAAGCGTAGGAAACAGGCAGCTGCAGGCCATCGTGGAGCTGCAGGCAAGCAGCACCAAGACCGAACTTGGAGGCGTCGCAGGTAAGAACAATGGGACGCTGCAGATTGAAGAATTGGAGAGTGGGGGTACTGGCCAGCCTGGACTTCAGAATGTCGAAAGCTTTCTGGTGATGCGGGAGCCAGGCCCAGGCAGTGTCCTTCTTGATCAACTCCCTCAGGGGCGCGCTCAGCTCGCTGAGGTCGGGGATGAACTTCCCCAGGTAATTAACCATGCCCAGGAAATGCTGCAGGCTGGGCACGTCGGTGGGCGAAGACATCCCAGAGACCGCGGTCGTCTTCTGCGGGTCAGGCTTCAGCCCCGATGTGGTAAAGACGTGGCCCACATAGGTGACCTCCGGGACGCGGAAACGGCACTTTTTTGGATTTAGTTTGAGGTTGATTTCACGGGCCCGGTCCAGGACTTGACGGAGGTGGAGATCGTGCTCAGCAACGTCCTTACCGTAGACTAGGATGTCGTCAACGATGATAGCACACGGCAGATCGGCGAACAGCTGCTTCATCGTCCGCTGGAAGACCTCGCTGGCAGAGTTGATCCCGAATGGCATGCGGAGGAATCGGAACCTGCCGAAGGGCGTGCTGAACGTAGTCAGGTAGGAGGACCGCTCGTCCAGCGGTATCTGCCAGAAGGAGCTCTTGGCATCGAGAACCGAAAAGACAGTGGCCGGGCCAACCTGTGCAGCGACGTCCTCCACTGTTCGCATGGGGTAATGAGGGCGTCTGATGGCAAGGTTCAGGTCTTTGGGGTTGATGCAAATGCGAATTTCACTTTTGTCCTTTTTCGCAGCAACAACCATGGTGGAGACCCACCGGGTGGGTTCGCTCACCTCCTTTAGGATGGCCATGGTAACCATGTTGAGCAGCGTTGATTCCACCTTGTCCTTCATGGCGAAGGAGACGCGGTGCGGTGGACGGACCATAGGTTCAACACCGGGGTCGACAACGATCTTGTAGCTGCAGGGCAGCTTGCCCAGCTTGTCATCAAAACGGTCAGGGTATTCGCGCAGGGGGTCCATAAGGGTCCGCACCTGGTGGATATCACGGTGGAAAGAGACCAAGCCGAGGTCCTGGCACGCCCGGGCGCCCAACAGGGTGATGTTGTTTGTATCCAGTAGATAAAAAGTGAGGGGCCGAGAGGCACGCAGTACCTTGCAGTGCAGGGTAGCCCTCCCCACTGGAATGAGAACGCCTCCCCCGTAGGCATGCAACAAGGAGTGATCGGGACTTTCTCATCAGTCCTTATCTTCCTGAAGAGGCCTATTGACATTACATTGGTCACGGCCCCGTGTCGAGTTTGGCGTTGAAGGTCGAACCGTTGACAGTAACGCGAACCAAAGGGTCCGTTATCAGTGCAGGTGCATCCAACACTGAAAATATGCTGGTCTCCCCTGGGAGGAACTTGTATCAGACAAAGGGAGTTCATCAGGCTGGAACTGTGAAGCAAACGCGCTATCAGCTCGAGCAAGGTTGTTTAACATTCGGCGTGGAGCAGGAACTGGCTTCCCACGAGAGCGACAGGCTGCAGAGAAATGGATCAATTTCCTGCAAAAATTGCACGTTTTTCCCAGTGCAGGGCACACATTAGACTGATGGGAGGTAAAGTTGCAGTTGGGGCACCGCTGTGGGCTGCTATCCCCGGGTGCAGGGGACTCCCGTTGCCGTTGCGGGCCAGCGTTCCGCCGGCGGCCAGCAACACTGGTAAATTTAATGTCATGATCAGCACACGACACCGCCGAGGCGACAGCCTCAGCCATGCGGGAGGCGTGCAGAGCATCGGCTAAAGACAGGTCGTGCTTCCGCAGAAGTTCAGCCCTTAGTTTTCATCTTGAAGACCATACACTAAAATGTCCCGGGTCAGTTGATCGGGGGTCAGCGTGTCCAGGCTGCAACGCCTGGCCAGGTGACGCAACGCGGCGATATAGTTATCGATTGACTCTCCAGAGATCTGACGCCGGGTGAACATTTTAAAATGCTCTAGAATGCAGTTAGTGGGGATGTCGCATAGCGGTAAACTTAGCCATAAGACATACCGGGTCCTGAGCATCTTCACCCGCACCATAGACAAACGACTCAGCCCGTTCCAGGGCATCAGGACCAGCCAGGTTGAGAAGCAGAGAAGCCCGTGTAGCAGGGGTGGCAGCAGGATGGGCGATCGTGGCGTAGTGTTGAAAGTCACGTCTAAAGACAGCACACCGATGGGCAATGTCCGAGTCGAAGACAAGCATGTCGAGTTTGCAGCAAGAAGTAGCCATGGCACGGGAGATTAAAAAATGGGGAAACGGGTCCAAAGTAAAGAAAAAACCGATAAACTGGAGGCGCAAAGGTACGAAGCTGACACCATGTAAAGAGGCGTCCTAACACACTGTGTCTTTACTACTGTTTATTCATGATACACATACTTTACTGCTCTAGCTGTTCGTGGTCTGGGTCTCGTGAACCAGAGAGAGCGAGCACTGGGTGGGAAGGTTGTAATTATACTAGTGATGTGGGGAGTGGTTAGTAGTGGTGAGGTCACTATGTTAAAGGTACATGCACATGTCATCTACACTAGTCTATCCCATTGTATAAAAGATTTGTCTGTAATAGAGGGATTAAACGAAGGGTTATTAACTATTAGAGATAAAAGCGATAGATTTCTTAATTTTAAATTTTGTTTTATTTGTTTCCAAGTTCTGATTGTACTATGTATAATTGGGTTTTTGTTATAATTTATGTTATTCAGTTTCATTGGTGAGAGGAGGATCGCTCCAATGTTACCAGAGAAGCAGTCCTCTCTCTCCATTACAATCCAGTCCACTTGCTGGGCAAAGTTGTCCATCAGTTGGATCATATTTAATATTTACTGACCAATAATAATACATGAAGTTAGGGAGTGCTAAGCCCCCTAATACTTTAGCGTTGTTCAAGTGTGTTCTTTGTATTCTATGGGATTTATAGTCCCATATAAAATTAGTAATGTCTGAGTCCAATTTAAAAAAAAAACTTCTTTGGTAGGTATATAGGAATCGATTGAAATAGGTATAAAATTTGTGGTAAGAAGATCATTTTTATTGCATTTATTCGGCCCATTAAAGACATCGGAAGCGTTCTCCAAAATTTAATTAATGTATTTAATTTATTAAGTAGAGGATCATAATTTGCTTTGAACATGCCTTGATATGTTCTGGTGATTTCAATACCCAAGTATTTAAATTTTTCTGTAGCTATTTTAAAAGGGAATTTTAAAAGATGTGTTGAGTCTTTCGGTTTTATTGACATAATTTCACTTTTATTCCAATTTATTCTGTATCCAGAAAAGGATCCAAAGTCCTCAATTAGATTTAATATGTTTGGTATAGTAATTTGAGGTTTTGTAATATACAATAATATATCATCCGCGTATAAAGATATTTTATTATTTGAGTATTTAGTATTATACCCATGGATATCTGGATGTGTTCTAATTTTTTCTGCTAAAGGTTCAATTATGAGAGCAAACAACAGTGGTGATAATGAGCATCCTTGTCTGTTTCCCCTTGATAGTTGAAATTTCGAGGATAATATGTTATTAGTTAATATTCTAGCTGTAGGTTTATTATATAATAATTTAATCCATAAAATAAAATTCTCTCCCAGTTGGAATATAATTCCATTCTACTTGGTCAAATGCTTTTTCAGCGTCCAGCGAAATAATTGATAATTCTTGTTCTTCAATTTTGTGTGAGTGCATTATATTGAGTAGACATCTCATATTATTACATGAATATCTCTTAGGGATAAACCCCGTCTGATCTGGGTTTATTAATTTACTAATATATTTACTTAATCTTCTAGCTAATGTTTTTGCTAATATTTTTTTATCTGTATTTAACAATGCTATAGCTCTATATGAACCCGGTTCTTCTATATCTTTGTCTTTTTTAAGTATTAGTGTGATCGTTGATTCAGCTAATGTATCAGGTAATATTTGTTTTTTAAAAGTATATTGATACATTTTTTGTAACCGTGGTATAATTTTGTCATAAAAGCTTTTATAAAATTCATTAGTAAATCCACCAGGACCTGGAGTTTCTCCATTCTTTAATGAATTTATTGTGTCTTCTAATTCCTTGATTGAAATTTGTGCACCCAATTCCTCTTGTTCTTTCAACTCTATCTTTGGAAGATTACAATTATCCAAGAACTCTGTAATTTTATTGGAGTCCGTTGTCGTTTTAGGTGTGTACAAGCTCTCATAAAATTGCGCAAATCTTTTATTAATATCCTTCGGTATGGTTAGTAATTCCCCTCTATCTGATTTAATCTTTTGAATCGTATGTTCTTTTTCTCGTTTTTTTTAGCTGACGAGCCAAAAGTTTATGCGGTTTATCCCCAAATTCAAAGTGTTCCTGTTTTGTAATTTGGAAAAGTCTTATAAGTTGGGCTGATAATAGTTTATTTAATTTAAATTTCAAAATTATTATTTTATTATGTTTATCTATTGATGGATCTTTAGCATTATCTATATCCATTTGTCTAATAAGTTCTTCTAACTGTCTTTGTTCATTCTTATTCTTTTTATTTTGAAAAGCTTGGTATGAGATTATAACACCTCTAATAAATGCTTTAAAAGATTCCCATAGTAAAGTAGGCGATATATCTGGAGTGTCATTTATTTCAAAAAAGACGTCCATTTGTTCTTTTAAATATATACTCGCTTGCGGATCTTTTAGGATTTGAGAATTGAATCTCCAAAACGATTTATTCTTAGACATTCCTTCCAGTTTTAAAAAGAAAGTTAGTGGTGAATGGTCTGAAATCGAATTTGTATGGTATGTTGGGTTCACAGTGTGAGGGATTAATTTTGTATCCACCAGGAAATAATCTATACGTGAGTATGTTTTGTGTACCATTGAATAAAACGAGTATTCCCTGCCAGTCGGATTAGCAATTCTCCAAACATCTGTTATATTGGTATTGTTTATATAAGTGTTTAAAAGTTCACTAGTTTTAGATTTCGTATTCCCTCTCTTTTTTTGGCTTGATTTGCCTAAATACGGATCTAAAACACAGTTAAAGTCTCCTCCTATTATAACATTTTGATAATTAAACTCTGCGATTATGTTCAGAATTTTATTGAAAAAATGAGGATTGTCAAAGTTAGGTGAGTATATATTTACCAAGGTAATTGGAGTATCATGAATTTCTCCGGTAACTATCAAATATCTCCCTTCAATGTCTGTTATGGTATTCTTTGCTTTGAATGGTACACCTTTTCTAATAATGATTGACGTACCTCTAGATTTCGAGGTATATGAAGAATGATATATTTGACCTATCTATTTTGCCCTCAACCTAGCTTGATCCTGGGATTTTAGATGAGTTTCTTGCAAGAAAATGATGTCAGAATTGTACAGTTTCAGCTGAGCTCATATCTTACCCCTTTTAATAGGTTCATTAATACCTCTTATATTCCAACTGCAGAATGAGACTCCTCCTAGGTTCTTTTGTTTAACATCTTGCATTTTGAATAATTATAATACCTTTAAATCTTACTAATTAAAATTACTAAGTTTTGTTGGCATATCCCTTTTACGCTTATCACTAAACACAAAACACAAACATGTGACTTTATGTGGTAATAATAATAATTTAAAAAAAATTGAAAAAGTGAAAATACAGTGTCTAAAATGGTCGACACTGTAACAAGTGGCCCACCTGTAGGTGGGAGAAAACCTTGTTTCGACTTCCATTGTTGATGTTAAACAAATAACTCCGCACCCTTGGTTAATCATAACATAATAGGACGGGGCCTCACAATCAGATATATAATACAAATTTACCCTATATATTTCATTATAACATATCATATATATATCACAATTTTAGCTACTAATTATTAAACGAATGATTTTACCTTCAATAATAATCAACTGTTGGTTGAAGGGGTTAATGAAACGCGCTCCTGGACCTGAGCCAGGTGCTCATTTCTCATCCCCTCCTCCGTTATAGATAAGGTTTAGATTTAGTAAAAATTTATGTTAGTTATGTTAGTTCGTTATTTTTTTTATTAGCGTCCGTTACTATTCTAGTTTAATATTGATAACTTGTTAAATTGTTAAGTTGTAAATAGGATCAATTCTTACAATTGGATTTAATATTATAATCTATTAAAGAATTAATGCTTCTGGTATAGTCCATTCTCTTCGGTTCGGCTGTTTACTTAGTCTGGAACACAGAATGTCCTTGAGTTAAAATTCCACAGATAACCAGTCTCGCCATCCTAAACAAAACACTTCTGAGCTGCCGATCCTCCATTAACTGTGGAATTCTAATAAAAAAGAAGTTTGTTCATACCATTTAGTTCTCTACTTTTCAACGATGCTCTGGGCATATTTGTACGCATCCTCCGGGTTTACAAATGATCTTTCACGTCCATTATAAGATATGCGCATTTTAGCTGGATAAAAGACACCGTATCTTGTTTCCCTCTTTTGCCTTTTGCCTTTCCGAATTGATTTCTCTTTTGCACAATTTCATACGGATAGTCCCTGAATATTTTGATAATGTCGTTATCAAGCCTCAGTTGCACTCCATATTTGATTTTACTCATCACCTCTTCCAGTTCTGAAATGTCTCGAAATTTCACAATAATCTGTCGTGGGTGGTCTTGTCTAGCTTGAGATCTCGGTTTAAATCTCGGTACACGGTGTGCCACTTCAATTTTCGGTTCTTTGGAGAGATTAAGCAGTTGTTTAAGTAAGCCCATGGCAAACTCACGAATGTCCCTTCCCTCAGTTCCCTCTGAGACTCCAAGAATTCTCAAATTCTGGCGTCTAGAACGAGCTTCCAGGTCCAGACATTTATCTGAAACTTTCCCCAGTTGAGTCGTCATCTGTACTGAAGTTTGCTCATGTTCTTGCTTCATTTGATCATGTTCTCGCCTCATTTTCACCATATCTTCAGCCACTCGAGCCATATTTTTCTCCAATTCCGTGATTGTAGCCACAGTTGCAGCTACTGTTTCAAGCACAGCCGTGAACCTGTCCATAGTAACTTTTTCCATCTTATCAATTCTCCCCGATAGTCCATCATCAATTCGTTTATTTATAATGTCAAGTGAATCAATCACCTTCTGATTACCAGCATCAATAACCTTCCGATTACCAGCATTCGAATCCTTCATCATCTTTTCGATTTTGTTCCATCATTTTTTCCATCAGAGTTTTATTTTCATCCAGAATTTCATCTTTCATTTCTTTCACAGATTTCTTCAAATCCTCAAATTCTTTATCCTTAGCCAGTTCTGTCTTAGATCTTGTATCCATTTCTGCAGCCACTTCAGGAACTTCAGAGGTAACTTCTCCTTCAGGATTCTTCAGGTTTTTCAGCAGCTGTTTTTTAACTGTTCTCTGAGGGCTCTGAGCTGGAGACAGTCTTTTCATTTAAAAGTCCTTAAGCAACCGTTTAAAACATTGCGCTTACTGATGAAGTCATCAGCACAGCGACCAGAAGCTCCAGTAAGGTTTTTAAATCAATCCCGACTTATAGACCCATTTTAACGCGAAAAATCGCGAATTTTTTCGAGAGCGGAGCTAGGTGCACGTCTGTTAGTATAACATGGCGCCACCGGAAGTCTTGACCAGATATTTTAACAAAGTTACCCAAGGTCGCACATGGACGAGAAACATCTTTCAATTAAGAGAGATGAATAAATAATTATTCCTGGAATTAAATAGAAATTGTCTGCATGGAAGCTAATGTTTTGACCAAACTGCAAAAATTGTAAAACTGGATAAACATTTAAAATCCATTTGTACAATCATGGAAATTGAAAGAAAAGAGAAATATAAATCAAAGAAGGAAAGTTAATGGATTGAATGGTCTGACAGAAATCATTCAGATAATCTATATTACTAAAAGTCTGATCTTGATCACATCCTGTTGTTCTGTATATTGATTTTAGAAAAAACGCTGCCACTTATGGCTGCAATTTTTGGCCATCTTACTCAGTCCCCCTCCGCTGCGCAGGACAAGAGGATTTTTCCCATCGTTGAAAAATAAAAGTTATTAGTGTTTAAAAAATGTCTCTCCTGAAAGCCACGCCCCTACCGGCAGGACTATAAAACCCTGAAGTGTTGAATGCCTCAGTCAGTCTCTGCAAGATGGGGGAGCGAGAGGGTCACGTCTCTCAGTCTGAGCTGTGAATAACACTGAACACAGAACACATGTCTACTAAACTATTAGTGGTTTTACTGACCTGTCAGTGCCCTTAATGTGATTTGAAAATATAGTTTGGAAATGCTAAAGCTGTGTTGCCTTTGGTTTGGAAATGCTAAAGCTGTGTTGCCTAATTAAAGTTGCCTTGCCTAATTAAAGTTGCCTTGCCTTTTATATAATTAAAAGTCTAATCTTGACCACTTCCTGTTTGCGCTTTATATTGATTTTAGAAAAAATGCAACCACGTACGGCTGTGGTTTTTGGCCATCTGACTCAGAGTCCCCCTCCGCTCATCAGGTGCTGAGGGTGCAAAAGAGTTATTAGTGTTTAAAAAATGTTGAGATTCGCTCTCCTGTCAATCACGCCACGAAGGCCATGCCCCTTGTGGTGGGAGGGACTATAAAACCTAGAAGTGTGGGCGTGGCTCAGTCTCTGCAAGATGGAGGAGGGAGAGGTCATGACTCGCTGTCTTTAGTGGCCTTGCACCCTGCTTGAAATGGTATGAAACTGTACTTGAATTTGGTGGCCTTGCACCCTGCTTGAAGTGGTAAGAAACTGCACTTGAATTTGGTGGTCTTGCACCCTGCTTGTAATGGAATTTCAAGGAATAGCCGTGAGTCAACTGCCAGCCCACCAGCCGTGAGTGAGTGAGCTGCCAGCACAACAGGCTTGAGTGACTGAACCACCAGCTCAAGAATCCATTCGCCCCACAATGTCCATACTAGCCCTCCGGAACCAGTCCCTTCAGCCCACAACACCCATATTAGCGCTCCAGAAAGCCACCCCCCCCCACTGGCCACCAATATTGTAACTGGTGGAGAGGTGGAATATTGCGTTGGGAGACCAGCCCTCCCGTGTGATGCTGGGACCCAACGGGTCCCACTTAGTCTAGTACAAAATAAAAAGAGAAGTGATGAGGAAGATCAACAAAGCGGGGGGGAGGTAGAGAGGCGGGGGGGAGAGAGAGGCGGGGGAGGAGAGAGGCAGGGGGGAGAGAGGCTGGGGGGGAGAGAGGCGGGGGGGAGATGCGGGGGGGAGTGAGCGGGGGGGAGAGAGGCTGGGAGGGAGAGGGACGGGGGAGAGGGGCGGGGGAGAGGGGCGGGGAGAGAGGGGCAGGGGGGAGAGGGGAGAGGCGGTGGGATGAGGCGGGGCGGAGAGAGGCGGCGGGGAGAGAGGCGGGGGGGAGGCGGGGGGAGAGAGGCGGGGGGGAGAGAGGCGGGGGGAGAGAGGCGGGGGGGAGAGAGGCGGGGGGAGAGGCGGGGGAGCGGAGGGGGGGGGCGGAGGGGGGTCAGAGAAAGAGGGGGCGGGACAGCTGCCAAATAATCATCGTATAGCCGAGCAACGCACACAGAATCTGAAACGCAAGTTTGGCAAGAATACATTATTTCATGAGGATTATACGTCTTTCCTAAAGGACGTGATTGACAATGATTATGCCGAAATGGTACCAACAAACCAGCTAAATCGAAGTGACGGAGAACTTTGGTATATTCCGCATCGCGGGGTGTATCACTCGAAGAAATGGATCCTGAGGGTGGTCTTTGACTGTGCTGCAGTCTTCAAAGGAACATCAACTACTGCAGGGTCCGGACCTTACAAACTCACTCATTGGAGTTCTCATTAAATTCAGACAAGAACCAATTCAGACAAGATTCATCAAACACAACAAATGATTTAATTACCCACTTTTCATCATGGAAAAAGCTAGTGAAAGTGGTGGCATAAACAAGCATTTTGCTCAAAAAAGGAAAGAGATTGCTGAAGGTATCTTTGAAGAAGATCCTGAAATACTGAAGAAAAAGGTTAAAAAGATGAAACTTTTTAAGGCATCGTACGACGTACAGGGTTTACATCTTGATGATCTCCTCAAAGCGTAAAACACGATTATTTCTTTCTGTCAAAGACAGAAATACAAAGAGGAAATATCAACGTTAAAAGCTGGAGTTCATGGTGTCAAAAGAACCAGTCAATTGTACAAGCTGGATCCGGTATTGGAAGAAGAACTTCTGAGAGTTGGAGGATGCCTGAATAGACTGGCAATGCCTGTAGAGGCTAAGCATCCTATTATTCTCTCGAAGGACTTTCATATTTCAACATTATTGTTACAACATATCCATGAATTGATCGGACATGGAGGAAGAAGTTTCATGCTGTCAGAACTTTGGACTTTTGAGTTTTGGACTATATACTGGGTATCATGCCTGACGTTAAGGGTTTGGTGCGTACAGTACATCTTCAGACTAAGAACGGTTTTAATAAGACCAATAACCAAGTTATGCTTGCTTCCAGAAGGCGAAGATGAAAGAATCGCTAAAGAAGTCTGAATGCTGATATAAAAATGTTAAGCTTTTATAGCTCCTTTTTTAATGTCTATTAGTAATTGCCTCGTTATATACTCATAACAATTAGGGTTGTAGGTATGTAGTAGCCATTTAGCTTAATGCAGTATGTTATAACTATAACCAGTTACCTTTCAATTTTATCTGCCTGTAATTATGTGGGTGGGATTTATACGTAATCCGAGGCGTGTTTGCGGCTGGGATTCTGCGCAGACTCCCAAGGAGTTTAGTTTAGTTCGATAAATATCGGGTAAGAGACATAGTTTTCAACCATGCACGAGCATGACCACAAGTATGATTGAAATGAACTTATACAAGAAGCTTTTATGATTTATCTTACTGTTTGCACTACTACAATAAAGAAACTATTAATCAAGAGACTGTTTTGGAAGATTCATCTTTCGACAGCATTGAATGTCTCATGAAGGGCTCGTGGGTGCTCAGATTACCTTTTGATCCACGGTGATCAGTGACTATCGAGGACTAAATCCTTGAGACGTTGTAAAAAACTGTCACTACAGATGGAGACAACAGAAGCTGGGAGGCAATCGGTGGAGGCAACACTCTTAGAATAAAGGGGAGGTCATTTAAGACTGAGGTGAGAAAAAACTTTTTCACCCAGAGAGTTGTGAATTTATGGAATTCCCTGCCACAGAGGGCAGTGGAGGCCAAGTCACTGGATGGATTTAAGAGAGAGTTAGATAGAGCTCTAGGGGCTAGTGGAGTCAAGGGATATGGGGAGAAGGCAGGCACGGGTTATTGATAGGGGACAATCAGCCATGATCACAATGAATGGCGGTGCTGGCTCGAAGGGCCGAATGGCCTCCTCCTGCACCTATTTTCTATGTTTCTATGTTTAACAAAGGGCTGCAGATGATGGAATCTGATAAGAAAGGATGAGTGGAACCAAATAAGGAATGGTGAGCAGTGGATGGGATTGGGGTCACGGTGATACGAGTTATGGGTGGAGGGTAAATGGGGTAGGCGGGGGATGGTAAAGAAACTGCTGAAATGTGGGTGGAGGAGTGTTTGGAAAGTAAGGGGTGAGTAAAACAGATCTGAAGATGAATGAAAGGAACAAAGGGGAAGCGGGTTACCAGAAAATGGAGAAGTCAATGTTCATACCATAGTCATACAGTACAGAAACAGGCCCCTTGGCCCAACCCATCCCTGCCGACCAAAGTGCCTATCTAAGCTAGTTCCAATTGCGTGTGTTTGACCCTTATCCCTATAAACTTTACCATCAGGAAAAATTGAACAGACTGCCAGCGGAGCAGCCATGGCGGATGGCTGCTCCGCCGGCAGTCTGTTCAATTTTTCATTCTTTTTGTTATTTTTAATGTTGTTAAAAGTTTGTTTTAATGTTCTTCGGTTTGTTTTATGTGGGGGAGGGGATCGGGGATACTTTTTTTCAAGTTCTTACCTTACCGGAGATGTGATTAATTTTTGGATCACATTCACCGGCGCGCTCTGCAGCCTTTCAACGATGGAGCTGGAAGCCACCTCGGACTGACTTTGACCCCTATCGCGGGACTTAACATCGGAGCTGATCCCTTGCCAGGGATCACTCCCACCGCGACCACTGCAGACTTTACCATCAAGAGCTCGCAGTCTCGGGAGAGGCTAGTCGGAAGCTCCAACGTCGCAGAAGGTTCGACCAGCCCTGACGCGAGGTTCGATCGTCCAGCGCGGGGGAGCTGACATCCCCCCGATGCGGGAGCTGATCGCCTCGACGCGGAGGGCCTGAACGCCACCGGCTACGGGAGCCAAGATCATCCCGTCAACAGAAGCTCGAGGCCCACTAAGGGAAGGGACGAACTTTATTTCGCCTTAAGGAGTGAGGAATGTGTAGGAGTCACTGTGGTGGACTTCATGTTAAAATGTGTTTTTGAAATTCCTCGTATGTGGCAAAACATACTTGGCGAATAAAATGCGATTCTGATTGTGGAATTCCTTGCCACGGAAGGCTGTGGAGGCTTTCAATTGATATTTTTAAGGCAGGGATAGATAAATTCTTGATTAGTATGGATGTCAGGTGTTATGGGGAAAAAGCAGGGGAATGGGGTTAGGAGGGAGATAGATCAACAATGATCGAATTACCTAATTCTGCTCCTATTTCTGATGAACATAACAATATGAAAAAAAAACCAATTTGTGTAGCGTTTGGTGAATTTTACCCCTCGTTATCTATAGCTACCAGGCAGGTTATACTAGTTAATTATATCTCATGGTGATCATCCAAACTAATATTCCATTTGAATGATTCAATTGCACATACCAACAGGCACACTTCCAAGTAATCCCTCACTTCTTTCATATGACTGGCATATATCTCCAGCTTCTTAACAACCAGCTCGGCAGCCTGGGGAAACAGGTTAGGAAAGTTAAGTTGACCACTACCGTCATGTTATCTTTCTCTTTGTAACAGGTGACTATGCAGCCAAGCAAGAATTCCACTTACGTTTCCACTTATTTAGGACTGCAAGATGTACACATTTTATAATTTACATAATGAAATGACAAAAAGTCTAGATATTGGAAAGATGAAATAAAACTGAAAATTCTAGAAAAACGTGACAGGATAAAACAGCAATGGTGGAAAGTGAAATTGTTTCAGATTAATGACCTTTTAGCAGAACTGGAAAAAAATAGATATTAAATCCATTTGATGTTGCAGAGAAAACAAAGGGAATGTGTGTGATAGGATGGCAGAGGGAATAAATGACAAAAAATGTAGAACTTGGTTTACAATGCAATAATGTACTTTTTAAAGACAGGTTTGAATACTGGATTACTTGCAATGTGATTTGACGATCTAGTTTATCAAACTATCATATGACAGATTTTGGTAAAGTTACAACTGTGGGATGGAACTGTATGGGCACAATAATAGCTAACAACCAGAAAGAAGAAAATAGCAGTAATTTTCAATAGATATAGGGCAAAATGTTGAAACTGACCTTAAAAAAAAAACCTTTCTCCCAGCATCCAAAGGCTTCCATTCATTTGAACAGTTTCACCAGATTTAGGGACCTTGGCATTGAAGGTTCTGCACTCAGCTGGCTCCGTTCCTACCTTTCCAACCGATCCCACTTCATCTCTCTCCATAACCACACCTCTGCCACAGCCACTGTCACTCAAGGCGTTCCCCAAGGCTCCATTCTTGGTCCCCTCCTCTTCATCATCTACATCCTCCCCCTTGGTCATATACTCCGTCACTTCAACCTGGACTTCCACTGCTATGCTGATGACACCCAGATCTATCTCAGCACCAAATCACCCCACCACCCCCCTCTCTCATCTCCTGCCTATCAGCCATCAAATCTTGGATGCAACTCAACTTCCTTAAATTAAACAGTAGCAAAACAGAATTTCTCCTCATTGGCTCCAAATCAACACTCACTAAAATTAACAACCCCACTCTCACTATTGACGGCACCACTGTCTCCCCATCTCCTCAGGCACGCAACCTTGGCGTGATCTTTGACTCAACCCTCTCCCTTGAGCCTCACATCCGCCATGTTGTCTAAACGTCATTTTTTCACCTCCGCAACATTGCCAAAATCAGATCCTCTCTCACACCCCCCGCTGCTGAAAGACTCATCCATGCCTTCATCTCCTCCCGACTGGACTACTGTAACTCTCTTCTCTTTGGAATCAATTCCAGCAGCATCAACCGACTCCAACTGGTCCAGAATGCAGCCGCTCGACTCATTACCCACACCAAATCCTGGCACCACATCACCCCAGTTCTCAAAGAACTTCACTGGCTTCCCATTTCCCACCGGATCACCTACAAAATCCTGGTCCTCACCTACAAAGCCCTCAACAACTTGGCCCCCCTTTATCTCATTGACCTCCTCTCCCCCTACCAACCCTCACGGTCCCTCAGATCCACATCAGCTGGTCTCCTCTCCACTCCGAAATCAAACCTCTGCACTTTTGGAGGCAGAGCCTTCTCCAGGGCAGCTCCCAGGCTCTGGAATTCCACAACTGGTCCGAAATTCTGAGTCCCTCACCATCTTCCAGTCCCGCCTCAAGACCCATCTCTTCACCTCTGCATACCCTTAGTCCCATGTTCCCCTCCCCTTTGCATCTCTGTCTTACTGCTCTATTTTGTTTTGTTTATTCCTGACTCTCAATGTAAAGCGACTTTGAGTCCTGAAAAGCGCTATATAAATAAAATCTATTATTATTATTATTATCGCTATACCACCACAAGCTCAGTCTGATAACTGGAAAGTCTGTGGATATTTGTGCCTCCCAATTAGACTCTGCAGGTCTACCATATGTCCAGGTACAAGTGCTGATGTCTGACCTGCTCCAATGTTTGTTGTTTCATATTTGCAATATTTGTAATTTAAAAAAATATTCAATACCCCGATGCAAGTTGCTGCTGGGCTTTCCCCATCAATGTTCATTCAGCTTTTCAGCAACTGTTGTATCCATAACTCACATCTCTAACCTGTTTCAGCCTGCTTCTTTCTTTTCTATTCTCCCGCTGTTTATATTTGCTCTCGACTTGTTTTGCTGCTATCAACAAGTTTCATTCACACTCACAGTGTATGGAGTATTTGTTCATTTATTGTTAAACGCAAGTTTAGTTTAACTCAAAGAAATGTCAGTTGTGATCATTCAGGTCTTGCACAAATTACTGCTGCCGACCAACACTCATCATAAACTCAAACCTGAATCACTTACTTTTGATGTTCATTATATAAAATCTTTGAGCTTCCTCTATCGTCTTCTCTATATGTGTTTTTTTAACAACATTGTTGATCAGAAATATACAACATAATGCACACAGGAGCTCACTCATATTTAGTCAATGTCAATATTTAATTGCATGGCTGGAGTTTGAAGAGAAGAATGAAAGGCTTGATCGATCTGTCTTTGAATTGGTATTTGAACTGGTGCACAGATAACAACACTAAAGACTATTGTTCCATTACAGATTCAATTTCATTTTTTTATCATCAATCTACACACAATGCCCCAGAATGCAGAAGCGAAAGCAGGTGTTTAGAAATTTTTGCAAAGTAATTAAAAAGAAATAACTGAAAGATTACATTTACATAAGTATTCAGACCCTTTGCTATGACACTTAAAATTGAGCTTAGGTGCATCCTGTTTCCATTGATTATCCTTGAGATGTTTCTACAACTTGATTGACGTACACCAGTGGTAAATTAAATTGATTGTACATAGTTTGGAAAGGCACACACCTGTCTAAAATAAGGTCCCACAGTTGACGGTGCATGTCAGAGCAAAAACCAAGCCGTGAGGACAAAGGAATTGTCCGTAGACCTCCGAGACATTATTGTGTCGAGACACAGATGTGGGGAAGGGTATAAAACTATTTCTGCAGCATTGCAGGTCCCGAAGAGAACAGTGGCCTCCGTCATTCTTAAATGAAAGAACTTTGTAACCACCAGGACTCTTCTTACAGGAGAGTGTATGAAGACTCTCGGCCAAACTGAACAATCTGGGGAGAAGGGCCTTGTTCAGGGAGGTGACCAAGAACCCAATGGTCATTCTGACAGAACTCCAGAGTCCCTTTGTGGAGATGGGAAAACCTTCCAGAAGGACAGCTATATCTGCAGCACTCCATCAATCAGGTCTTTATGGTAGAGTGGCCGGACGGAGCCACTCCTCAGTAAAAGACACATGACAGCCCGCTTGGAGTTCGCCAAAAGTGTTGCTTTCTCTGGTGCTCTGGTCTGTTGAAATCAAGATTGAACTTTTTGGCCTGAATGCCAAGTGTCAGGTCTGGAAGAAACCAGGCACTGCTCATCACCTGGCCAATACCGTACCTATGGTGAAGCATGTGAATTCAGCCTTATCACATGGTGGTGGCAGCATCATGCTGTGGGGATGTTTCTCAGCGGCAGGAATTAGGAGACTAGTCAGGATCGAGGGAAAGATGAACGGAACAAAGTACAGAGATATCCTTGATTAAAACCTGCTCCAGAGCGTTCTGGACTTCAGACTGGGGCGAAGGTTCTCCTTCCAACAGGACAACGACCATAAGCCCACAGCCAAGACAACGCAGGAGTGGCTTCGTGACAAGTCTGTGAACGTTCTCGAGTGGCCCAGCCAGAGCCTCGACTTAAACCCAATCGAACATGTTTGGAGAGACCTGAAAATAGCTGTGCATCGACGCTCCCCATCCAATCTGACAGAAGTTGAGGATATACAGAGAAGAATGGGAAAAATTACCCAAATACAGGTGCGCCAAGCTTGTAGTGTCATACCCAAGAAGACTTAAGGCTGTAATCGCTGCCAAAGGTGCCTCAACAAAGTACTGAGTAAAGGGTCTGAATATTTATATAAATGTGATATTTTACTTATTTCTTTTTAATTACTTTGCAAACATTTCTAAACACCTGTTTTCATTTTTTATAATGGGGTATTGTGTGTAGATTGATGATTAAAAAAAAAGAATTTACTCCATTTTAGAATAAGGCTGTTACGTAACAAAATGTGGAAAAAGTGAAGGGATCTGGATACTTATGAATGCACTGTAACTTGCTCAACAATAGTAACAAAGGGGTATAGGCTGCCCATCCCACTTCCTGCAGTCAAGGCATGCTTTAAAGTGTCATTTACCTTCCCGAGTCCTGCAATCATTGGAGTATTCTCTGTGCTGAAAATATATGGAAATATAATTTGTGAGTTTGGTTTTGGTATACCATTGTTACATGCACCATAATATAATGAGAAGTTTTGTTTGCATGCTTTCCAGACTAACCATGTCATACAGGTTCCATGTCATATCAAACATACCATCAAAGAAAATCCATTCTAAACCAATTTTCAGTGAAGTGAAGAGCATTCTAAGCTAGCCTTATTAAACTGGAAGCGTTATTAACTTTCTCACATGTTGGTATGAAAGTCTACAGTCATGAATTGGTCTGGAAAGGAAAACAATAACAGAGCTCTTCTAGTTTTCTCTTTAATTGACACCAGTGGAGAAATTAAATCAGGCAGGATAGGAATATGGCACCAAGGCACTTTTATGCATTTCTTTGTTTGACAAAAAAGGTACAGACAGACTGATATGTCAAAGACAATCTGTCGTGGCTGAAAATTTGAATACATACTATAGAAAAACAGCAGATGACAATTCAATCCCACAACATTTAATTATGTTGTGCCTAATCTCAATTTTGATTATCAATCTTGGTTCCACATCCTTTAACTCTTGATATTCTTTAACAACATTTTCAATAGACCTAGAAAATACTTCCTGCTCGGGGAAGGGTGTTCAAAATTTCTTCTGCCCTTTGTGTTAATTGCTTTCCATCATCCTCATTAAACTGCTCGTTTTAATTCTAAGATTGGAACCCTTTATGCTGGACCCAAAAATTGAGGAAATATTTTCTAGCTACTTTTTAAAAAATCATTTAATATAATGAAACATCTTTATAACATCTTTAGTCTTCCATGCCCAAAAGAATACAAGCTTCATTTGTGCAATTTACACTCATGAATTAAATCCTTTAGTTTTGGCATGGGTGGCACAGTGCCACAGCTAACAGATCTGATCTCTCACAACTCCAAAGACAGGGTTCAATTCTCATCTCTGATGCTGCTTTTGTGCAGTGTGCAGGTTATTCATGCAATGGTGTAGGTTTCCTCTCACATTCCAAAGGCGTGTGGGTTGGTAGGTTAATTAGCAACTGTAAATTGCCTCAACTCTGTAGGTGAGCAGTAGAGTCTGGCGGGGTGGGGAGGAGAGTGGAGTTGATTGGCATGTGAGGAAATCAAAGTGGTTTGGAGCAGGATTAGTCTAAATGGGTGCTTTATGTTTGGCACAAGGTTTAGAGTGAAGGGTCTGAATCTATGCTTTATAATTTTAAATCTCTCTGTTCCGCAGATTGGTTCTGCACCCAATGCCAATATATTCTTCATGAAATACAATACTTTTTCCAAAAATGAATGAGTATGATCGAAATATTTCTATCGTACTTTCAAGGACATTACATTGCTGAATTCCCAAAGTAAAAGTAGTTCTGATATTAATGTGACATCAAAGGTTCAAAGATCAGTTTATTGTCACGTGTACCGATTAAGGTACAATG
Organism: Malacoraja senta; assembly: GCA_038087875.1. Classification (NCBI taxonomy): domain Eukaryota; kingdom Metazoa; phylum Chordata; class Chondrichthyes; order Rajiformes; family Rajidae; genus Malacoraja; species Malacoraja senta. The sequence continues at coordinate 32,460,313 of CM075984.1, forward strand.
AAACTCGAATTACCATCACAGAGGCAAATTAAAAAATGTTGTGTTTCTGGAACAGAATCTCTTTTATAGGTAATAATATTTACATAATCTTCATAATGCTTCTCTGTGCAACCAACTCATGGCTGATTTACATTCCTGTCAAGCCACTCATGGGATGAATGGGACCTCACCTAATTTACTTTTCTAAAAATAGAAAACAGTGGATGACAAGCAGCAAGCCAAAACAAAAACTGAAGAATTTGAGATGTTCTCATTTTCCTACAGCACTCATTGTATGTATATATTACTGATAGCTTTCTAATTCAGTAAACCATAAAATTAAAACAGAGACCACAAGCTGTCTGCTCTTTGGAGAAAGCAGGAAAACTTGTATTTGGAGCTTTTGTAAACTTCTTTAGATAAAAACTCCCTTCTTCAACCAGACTTTTATATCACCCTTCCTAATATCTTCTGTTCCCCGCAACAGAACTCAAGTGTTTTGTGACACCTTTCTATGTTAAAGGAGCAATAATAAATTGTTGCTGTTGATCAGAGTTGCCTCCATATTATAGGTAAAGTAATCAGGATAGTCAAAGTAGTTCCTAAAATTAAATTGTGCACTAAGACTGTATGTTGAAAACCGAATAAGTTTTTAGGTTTGAGAGAAACATGCCAAGGCAGTGTTTTTACAAAAAGTACAACATGTATTTGAAAGTAGAATGCACAGGTTCACATCTTCATTGGAAAGGGGGAGATTGATGGAGAGGGTTGGGCCTCCAGGTGGAGAAAGGGGAGGAAAGGGTCCAAAAGACAAGAAAGTGGCACTAGCATGTCAGAGGGTGAAATGAACTGACTAATCAGTTCAGATCAGTCAGTTTAGATCAAGTAGAGAACATTTATAAAGGAATTTGTCAAATCAATCTGGCAGTGGATAGTCAGATCATGTGGCTATCTATTTTTAAACTAAAAAAACAGCACCTCATTCAGCTCCAAATCAGTTTCTATTATCACCAAGGATGAATTCACAGTGAAAAGAGGAGGGAGTACCTTTAAATTTTTTTTGAAAACTTACCCTGGTCTGAACTTCCTTTCTTGCCCTCCACCAATGAACATGGCATACACTGGTGAGCTTGTGCTTGGCCCTCGAACATAAAGTGCTCCAATACGTGGACCATAAAACTATAGGGTGGGGCCAATGGAAATACAAAGATAATTTGGTAGCACGAGCTTTTAAATTCCACAATCATCACATTTTAATTTCAGTTTCCACTAATCTGAGACCACTACCACTTTGTTTCAAGCAGTGGGACTGTGAAACAGGTGCCCAGCAGCAATTGTTCAGAACTACCTGCAGTGATCAACTCCCAATTTTGATTGTAAATGCATGTTTTTGGTGTGACAATTGAATAAGCAGATCAGGTAGTATGTACATTGCATATGGGTGTCACAGACAGGCAAAATAGGCAGTAGACAAGATCGATCCCATTCAAAGTTGTTTTGAAACCAATACCCTCAAATTGGCCCTGCATGGTCCAGGTAGTACATTGTGTTCATTGTATGCAAGAAATCTGGACTTAACAGCAAGAAGAACCACCATCCTGCACCAACCTCCTCCCCACACTCTAGACATCTCCTCCATGCCTGTATGATCCAAAGATTTTTGTTTGTTGAGAATTCATTCGATTCTTAGCGATGCTCTGCTTTGGACATTGAGGGCGAAATTGCACAAAAAAAGGCATTATAAGGAGAGGAAGAAAGGTATGATTACCGCTTCTCTCCCCATTCAGCTTGGCCTATTGAGAATTCAATATTTTCTAGTTTTGTTTCAGATTTCCAGCATCAGCAATTTTAAAAAATGTCCACATGTCTGCAAGGGTGATGTTTTACCTTGTGTCCTACGACGGTAAGGTAATCCACACCAAGATCCTGCACATCAACTTGCAGTTTGCCAAGTGCCTGGGCGGCGTCTGTATGTAGCAGAATCTTGGGCGTTTGCTTGCCTCTCTGGTGATTTACAATCTTCACTCGCTGACACATCTCTGCAATCGGCTGCAAATAAAGCAAACACAATCTAGATAACTCAGGTCATAAAACACAAAAGCCAGATTCTTAATGACAATAAATGCAGGAATATGCCACTGTACAGAGTAAATATCAGGGTTATCAAATGAGCTAATTGAAGTTTATACATATCCTGTTAAACAACAAAAGAATAGTGACACATTTTCAATAATTTCAGTACAGCAGTAAAGAGGTTTTTCTGCAGTTGTAGAGGGCTCTGGTGAGACCACATCTGGAGTATTGTGTCCAGTTTTGGTCTCCGAATTTGAGGAAGGACATCCTTGTGATTGAGGCAGTGCAGCGTAGGTTCACGAGATTGATCCCTGGGATGGCGGGACTGTCATATGAGGAAAGATTGAAAAGACTAGGCTTGTATTCACTGGAGTTTAGAAAGATGAGGGGGATCTTATAGAAACATATAAAATTATAAAAGGACTGGACAAGCTAGATGCAGGAAGAATGTTCCCAATGTTGGGTGAGTCTCAAACCAGGGGCCACAGTCTTAGAATAAAAGAGAAGCCATTTAAGACTGAGGTGAGCAAAAACTTTTTCACCCAGTGAATTGTGAATTTGTGGAATTCCCTGCCACAGAGGGCAGTGGAGGCCAAGTCACTGGATGGATTTAAGAGAGAGTTAGATAGAGCTCTAGGGGCTGGTGGAATCAAGGGATATGGGGACGATCAGCCATGATCACAATGAATGGCGGTGTTGGCTCGAAGGTCCGAATGGCCTCCTCCTGCACCTATTTTCTATGTTTTTAATAATCCAAAGCAAACTGTTTTGTCTTTTATGGGGAAGGAGGAGAAGGCATGTGAGGAGGATAGGGGAATGGGGATGCAGGATACGTGTCGGGAGCAAGGGAGATGGCCAGAAGGAGCAGGGATGGTTCTTGAGGAACAGGAAAGGGTGCGGGGAAACGGAAGCGTACAGATCAGAACAGACAGTGGGAGGGAGTTTAAATTACAACACTGAAAACTGTCTGAAATCTTAAATAAAATAAGAAAATGCTGAAGATAACCAGCTGGTCAAGCAGCAACTGTAGCAAGTGAAAGAGAGATAATGTTTCATGTTGATGTAGACAAATTAACTCTGAAATCGCCTGAGAAGACAGATTTTTATAGAAATTTCAAACTTATTCTCCCTTCCTATCTGCTGCCCAACCTGCTGTGTATTTCCAGCATTCTCTGTTTTTAACTGAGATACAGACAAGGATCTTCATCCTTGAAAAGAGCATTGGAGCAAGATAAGATAACAACAACAGTAAAACTTCAGGTACAGGAATGCAGGACGTTTCAATAAAAGAAATGATAAAACAATCAGGCTGTCACAATGTATAAAGGTGGAAAACAAAAAAAAAGTTTAAAATACTAGAAATAATCAGTGAGTTAGAAAACATCTATGGTGAGAAAAATTAATCAATAAGGTCAATGATCTTTCATTAGAGCCACAAAAGCCCACCTCCGCTTTTGGCAACATCAGACATAATTTGTTCTCTCTTGCTCACAGCTCACCTAGAGACAACTTTATTATTCACTAACCTTTATCACAGTGTCATCATTCAGCCTTCCTGGTCTTCACCTTATTTGTCTTCGCTACCCTGTCTCCTCCACCTTGTTTATCTTCATAGTCTTCTCTACTCTTATTTCTTTTCTCACAATTAAAACCTCAATTTGTGAACTGAGAACACTGAAAGGTCACTGACAGCTTCACAGGTGTTACACAGTCCAATTATATACTATATTTTCTGTTTCTCATATCATAATTCCAAATTTATTCACAAAGCTCTTTCAAGGAGGAAACCCATTCATGACCCCTGACATCAGCTATTTAGTTCCCCATAGCATTGTGGATGTATTAGCCTCATGGTGGCAAACTAAGTTACACAATCCTTCTACCAACGTTTAAGAATAAGGCCCATCACCACGTTCTCAGTACAGTTATGGATAATAGAAACCAGGTTTCCAAATGAGAACAACACCTCAAACCAAAATGAAGAAAGTAATTACCATGAGAACTCCTGTTTCATTATTAGCGAGCATAATAGAAATAAGGCAGGTGCTTGGCCCAATAGCAGCTATCACATCATCAACTTGAATGCATCCAGTTACTTTGGAAACAGGCAAAAATGTAGCTTCTGCAAAGGAGAAATAAAATAATTGACCTTGCAAGTATCAAGTGAACTTAACGTTTCATAATATTTACTGTATTAAATGTTGTACCCTTTGTCCTTTATCTGTACACTGTGGTTAATCACTGAACTTGTTTGTGGTTCACGAGGGTGAAGCGGGTTACATTATACCAGTTGGATAAGAAACATATTTAAATAGATGAGTCTGTCCCAGAGTGCAAGCCAGTTCTCCCAGAGATCAGTCATTTGCTTTGGGCCGAGGAGGAAATAGATAATTTGTTTTTACCTTCAACAAAACAAATAAACTTTCAATTGCTGAAATTCAATGATAATTTGGTGACCACATTACAACTAACTCAATCATTGTTCACTATATTATCAATATACTGATGCAATCTTACATGTTATGTACAGTGGCTTGCAAAAGTTTTCATACCCCTTGAACTTTTCCACATTTTGTCACGTTACAACCACAAACGTAAATGTATTTTATTGGGATTTTATGTGATAGACCAACACAAAGTGGTGCATAATTGTAAAGTGGAAGGAAAATGATACATGGGTCTCAAATTTTTTTACAAATAAAAAACTGAAAAGTGTGGCGTGCAAAAGTATTCAGCCCCCTTTACTCTGATACCCCTAAATAAAATCCAGTGCAACCAAATGCCTTCAGAAGTCACCTAATTAGTAAATAGAGTCCACTTGTGTGTAATCTAATCTCAGTATAAATACAGCTGTTCTGTGAAGGCCTCAGAGGTTTGTTAGAGAACATTAGTGAACAAACAGCATCATGAAGCCCAAGGAACACACCAGACAGGTCAGGGATAAAGTTGTGGAGAAGTTTAAAGCAGGGTTAGGTTATAAAAAAATATCCCAAGCTTTGAACATCTCACGGAACACTGTTCAATCCATCATCCGAAAATGGAAAGAGTATGGCACAACTGCAAACCTACCAAGACATGGCCGTCCACCTAAACTGACAGGCCGGGCGAGGAGAGCATTGATCAGAGAAGCAGCCAAGAGGCCCATGGTAACTCTGGAGGAGCTGCAGAGATCCACAGCTCAGGTGGGAGAATCTGTCCACAGGACAACTATTAGTCGTGCACTCCACAAATCGGGCCTTTATGGAAGAGTGGCAAGAAGAAAGCCATTGTTGAAAAAAAGCCATAAGAAGTCCCATTTGCAGTTTGCCACAAGCCATGTGGGGGACACAGCAAACATGTGGAGGAAGGTGCTCTGGTCAGATGAGACCAAAATTGACGTTTTTGGCCTAAATGCAAAACGCTATGTGTGGCGGAAAACTAACACTGCACATCACCCTGAACACACCATCCCCACTGTGAAACATGGTGGTGGCAGCATCATGCTGTGGGGATGCTTTTATTCAGCAGGGACAGGGAAGCTGGTCAGAGTTTATGGGAAGATGGATGGAGCCAAATACAGGGCAATCTTGGAAGAAAACCTGTTAGAGTCTGCAAAAGACGAGACCGGGGCGGAGGTTCACCTTCCAGCAGAACGACCCTAAAAATACAGCCAGAGCTACAATGGAATGGTTTAGATCAAAGCATATTCATGTGTTAGAATGGCCCAGTCAAAGTCCAGACCTAAATCCAATTGAGAATCTCTGGCAAGACTTGAAAATTGCTGTTCACAGACGCTCTCCACCCAATCTGACTGAGCTTGAGCTATTTTGCAAAGAAGAATGGGCAAACATTTCAGTCTCTAGATGTGCAAAGCTGGTAGAGACATACCCCAAAAGACTTGCAGCTGTAATTGCAGCGAAAGGTGGTTCTACAAAGTATTGACTCAGGGGGGCTGAATACTTTTGCACGCCACACTTTTCAGTTTTTTATTTGTAAAATAATTTGAAAACCATGTATCATTTTCCTTCCACTTCACAATTATGCACCACTTTGTGTTGGTCTATCACATAAAATCCCAATAAAATACATTTACGTTTGTGGTTGTAACGTGACAAAATGTGGAAAAGTTCAAGGGGTATGAAAACTTTTGCAAGCCACTGTATATATTCACAAACTTCAATTTTGTAGGTTTCAGAGCAAGAGGAGCTTGCTTTGAGCTGCACTTAAAGATAAAACGCCATTAGTAAAGTCTCACTTGCTTTTCCCTCCTTGACCAGATTTTCTACCACCAGGTGCACCGAGTCATGTTCGACGTTTGATGTAATAATGTGAGGTGATACTTGAACAATCCCTCCAAGGTCGACTCTCCCATCCTTCGGTGCCAAATGACGCTGATGGTCCCAGAAATACTTGACTGCCGTATGAATTACTAGATTATTAGCCTGAAAAATACAAAAACTTGTGACTCATATTCTGCTGAAATGCTGAGCACAAGTTTAGGAGTTTCAAATTCTCATTAATTTTTAGAGGAGGCATTGCACACAGAACAAGATAATTATTTTTGAACTTTAGAATTTTATGTTGCTTTGGGACATGCAATGTCAGCTATAACAGTAGCTGAAAGAGATATATATGATACGCAAGGTCAACAGAAATTCACTTTCCCATCCCAACACTGACCTATCTGTCATAGAGTCACAGAGTGATACAGTGTGGAAACAGGCCCTTCGGCCCAACTCGCCCACACCGGCCAACAATATCCCTGCTACACGTCTCACTTGCCTGTGTTTGGTCCATATCCCTCCAAACCTGTCCTATCCATGTTTAACAGTTTCTTAAATGATGGGATAGTTCCAGCCTTAAATACCTCCTCTGGCAGCTTGTTCCGTACACCCACCACCCTTTGTGTGAAAAAGTTACCCCTCGGATTCCTATTAAATCTTTTCCCCTTCACCTTGAACCTACGTCCTCTAGTCCTCGATTCCCCTACTCTGGGCAAAAGACTCTGCATCTACTCAATCTATTCCTCTCATGACCTTATACACCACTAAAAGATCACCCATTCTCCTCCTGTGCTCCATGGAATAGACCCAGCCTACTCAACCTCTCCCTATAGCTCACACCCTCTAGTCCTGGCAACCTCCATTACCAGGATAAGGTCAAACACATTTAGAAAAGCAGCACCTCATATTTTGCCTTCGTAGTTGACAACTAAAGGACATGAATATTGAATTCTCTAATTTCAGGTTGCCCACATCCCCTGTTATTTTCTCTATCCTTCTGCCTATCCTAGTCATCTCACATACACTGTTTCTCCCAGCTGACCGCCCCCCCCTCCCCCCCCCCCCCCCTCGCACACCTCTCCCCTCATCTCTTTATCTTGGCTAACTTCTCCACTTTTTCAGTCTAAATCAGGGATGGCCAACCGATGGAGTATGCGCCAAAAGTGACGCATTGAATCATTAGAAATGGCCCATTGCATCCCAGTGATAATAATAAAAAAACAAGCCTACTGATGCAAATATTAACCCAGTGCTCTTCAACCTGGGCAGAACCGCTCACTAGTGGGGAATTTAAGCTTTCAGGTGGGCGGCAGAATAATTACATGCCGAGAGGGCCAAACGACAGCCAATGGAAAAGGCGAGAGACGCAGCGGACGGTCACCGGCCCGCCGAGGTCGCTCTTTAGCAGAGTCAAACCACGTGCTGTCTGCATCGTGGAGGGTGGAGATTGTGGGCCTAGTGCTGCGCCTGGAACTCTGGCGAGGTGAGTGTCGGCTCTGGCTTGCTGGTGAGTGGCCGGTGGAGAGGCGAGGGTCGGTGGAGTCCCTGGTAGAGGCCCGTGAGTAAAGATACGGGTCAGCCGACTTTGTGGGAGCAGCATCGGTGTCCGGGGAGACGGTGAAGGTCGGCGACAGCTTAGAGCTGGAAATGGGTTTTACTGAGAATAAATCTAAAACTTAGCAACTTAGCACATCTTTTAGCGAATGTCATCTTCTTTCACATTAATCTGTTTTCAGTTACAAAATATTCAGTGAGTCAAACTATGAAAAAAGGACTTTTGTTCTGAAATCGTTCCATAACTGTTCACGTGTGATACTTGTTTGACATTGAGGCGCTGGGCGTCTACACCAGCAGGTTTTTGCCAGTCATCTTACAATTGACACTCATGCGGTACACACGGGTACAGAGTTGTGCTTCATCCTTTATAAACAATTGAAGTTTTGTACTTTTCGAAAATCAACCTTTGTTTTAACAGTCAGTTACCCATCACAGTGCAAAAGAAAATGAGCAAATGAAAAAGAAAAACGGTAAGTGAATATACGCATCAATTCAATAAACAGTGGGAAAATGAGTTCTTATTTATTGCGGGTCCGTCAGGAAAGCCGTTGTGCATTGTTTGCTCTCACAAAATAGAAAACGTGATCTTATTAGACACTATAAAACACATCAGACTGAAATAGAAAGAAAACTGAAGCTAGTGCTTGGATCTGAGTTATGGAAACATTATGTGATTAAGAAAAAGGATGAAATAAAAAGACAAAATATATTTGTTAAAAGAAGTTGTGAAACTCAGATCCTAACTTAGTAAATGATATTGTGCATTCAAGATGAAGTTAAAACTGTTTACCTCTCAGTGAGAAAATGAGGATTTGAGCCAGATTCCACAAATGGCAGGTTTACAGAATATATTGGGAAAAAAAATCAGGTTATTGCAAGTCATTTGAAAGTCATTTTCGTGATTTTGCTAAAGAAGAAGACTACATACTCGCATTTATAAACCCATTTTCATTTAGTGAACAAAAATCATGAAGATGCCTAGTAACATACAAATGGAGCTTGTCGACTTGAAAACAAATTCATTATTGAAAATGAAATTTGATGAGCTTCGCTCAGTCCCAAATGCTTCTGACATGATTATTTTTGGCGATGATTACCCTGTGAATATTTTCCAGAACTACGAAAATTTGCCCATAGTTATATCTGTCATTTTGGAACAACGTACAGATGTGAACAAGCATTTTCATCCATGAAATTGATTAAAAACAAAACGAGGTTGCGATTGACTGATTAAAATTTGAATAATTCTCTGCTGCTCTCAGTAACAAATTTAAGTCCAAACATCAAGCTTGGCAAAATCAAAACAGACTCAAAAGTCTCATTAAAGTAAGCAATGTTTATCTTGTTTCTAAAGTAAATCATTATATCATGTAAAAATGCTATGTACATATTAACATATTTTTTGAAGAATTGAATGGGGATACAAGTGTTGTATGGCGCATCTGAACTAGTGCGTGAAAAAATTGGCGCATGAAATGTAAAAGGTTGGCCACCCCTGGTCTAGATGAAGACTCTCAACCTAACTTCTCATTTCTATCCACGGATGCTGCCTGACCCAATGAATTCCTCACCTGCTTTTCTATATTTTGCTTTACTTATTTTTTATTAAATATCTCTATTTGGAAGAGTTCTTCCTCTGAGAAACCCTTGCTCTAAAGAACTGTCAACACAACACCAACAAAACCAAACATACTGCGCAGACTTTACAATTTAGCATAATTGTCAGTTACTCAGGAAAATCAACACTTCATCCATCCAGTTTGGATAGAAATCCAGCTTAAAGATTTGCAATGATCGCCCATTCTTGGACAACATCCTTGCAATTTATTCTCTGATTGATTTGGAGAGGTAGACAAGATGATAGTGGAGATTGTGTGGGAACTGGGGCGAGGGATGGCAGAGTGAGGATGGATTTTTGAATGGGATTTGAGGGGTTGAGTCACCTTCTGTATTGACAATTAATTGGGTAAAATAAGATTTCTTACCTCAGTTCCACCAGAGGTAAAAATTATATCTTCTGGGTGACCTCCAACCATCTGAGCTATGGTCTCCCTTGCCCAATCTATCAACTTTTTGGCATTCCTACCTAATCACAATTAGATTCAAAAGAAAAATGTTTGTAAGTATGTCTTTATTTACGCTACAAGTAGTACATATACTGATTCACAAATTCACATGACACAAAATAATAACCAGCAACTTCAAAAACATTCTATTCGATTAATTTGTTTTCCAGTTACAATGTCAACGAAAGATTAAGAAAGTAAAATGACCAGCAAAGAAAAAAAAACATACTAGAAGTGAAGTAACTCTCAGAAAAAGATTTTAAAATGTTAGTTTACAGATACAGCGTGGAAACAGGCCCTTCTGCCTAAGTTTGTGACAACCAGCGATCACACCTACACACTAGGGACAATTTATAGCAGCCAATTAACTACAGAGCACCTGAAGAAAACCCACGCGGTCACAGAGAGAATGTACAAACTTCATATAGACAACACTCATAGTCAAGATTGAACCAGGGCCTCTGATGCTGTAAAGCAGCAACTCTACCGCTGCACCACTAAGTCACTCAGGAAAATCAACACTTCATCCATCTGATTTGGATCAAAATCTAATTTAAAGGTTTGCAATTAAGTATAAACCAATTTTGACAAATCCACAATATTTAGCATCATGCAGTTACAAAACATAAACTGTTTCCCTTGCCAGAGACAATGCCTAACATTCAAATTATTTTATAATCTGAGTGCCTATTACCAGACCATCTTCTGTTAACGAGACCATAGAGCTGTATACATACCACTCACCACATACCTGGTGCATATGAACTGCTTGGATTTCCCCAGGCCTCCTGCATGGCATCAGTAATAGTCTGCATTACCTCACTCTCCATAGGTGTGGTTGCATTATAATCCATGTAAATGCTGCTTTGAATGAAAAAAATATTTTAACTGTACCGCATCTTCAACCCACGAGCCCCAATCGTTCACCTTGTGGCAAAGATAAAACACTGATCATACCTAAGACTTAATATGATGCAAGGACAATTACAGTTAAAATGGTTAGTTGGCACCATGACATGATTGCTGCCTTTTACCTCTGTAGACTGGGTCCAAATCTATTCCAGACTGAAGTGTTAAAGCTCTCTTTCTTAAAATATGAAAATGTGGATCATTTTAATGGGCTAGCAATTTATACAATGCATTCGGAAAGTATTCAGACCCCTTCACTTTTTCCACATTTTGTTACATTACAGCCTTATTTTAAAATGGATTAAATTATTTGTTTATCATCAATCTACACACAATTCCCCAGAATGAAGACGCAAAAACAGGTGTTTAGAAATTTTTGCAAAGTAGTTAAAAAGAAATAACTGAAATATCACAATTACATAAGTATTCAGACCCTTTGATATGACACTCAAAATTGAGCTTAGGTTCATCCTGTTTCCATTGATTATCCTTGAGATGTTTCTCCAACTTGATTTGAGTCCACCAGTGGTAAATTAAATTGAATGAACATGATTTGGAAAGGCACACATCTGTCTATATAAGGTCCCACAGTTGACAGTGCATGTCAGAGCAAAAACAAAGCCATGAAGATGAAGGAATTGTCGGTAGACCTCCGAGACAGGACTGTGTCAAGACACAGATGTGGGGAAGGGTATAAAACAATTTCTGCAGCATTGCAGGTCCCGAAGAGAACAATGGCCTCCGTCAATCTTAAATGGAAGAACTTTGGAACCACCGGGACTCTTCATAGAGCTCGGGGGAGATGGGCCTTGATCAGGGAGGTGACCAAGAACCCGATGACCCCTCTGACAGAGCTCCTGAGTTCCTCTGTGGAGATGGGAGAACCTTATGGAAGGACAACTATATCTGTGGCACTCCACCAATCAGGCCTTTATGGTAGAGTAGCCGGACGGAAGCAACTCGGAGCTCCCGTGGACTTTGAAGCAACAGCAACAAAGAGAAGCAGGAGAAAGCACTGGTTGGCTCTAGCCCGAGTGGGAAGAGTGTTAGAGGGGGAGAAACAGTTTAAAATTGAGGAATTTGGTTTGTAAATTGGTAAATTAGGCAATTTATCAGTCAATATAAGCAGGATGGCTCTAAGGGAGCGGCCTTGTGAGGGCAGTGCCCTGTGAGAAAAGTGCGAGTCTTTGGCTCGAGAGTCTTCGGCGAGGAGGCTACGCAAAACGCTGGAGAGGGAGAGACGAAAGAAGGAGATGTCAATCAAGCTGATTCAGTGTGATGCTTGCAGTATGTGGGAGGTCAAGGACACTGCTGGAGCCTCTGGCTGCTACAAATGTGAGAAGTGCATCCAGGTACAGCTCCTGAAGGACCATGTTGGGGAACTGGAGAAGCAAGTGGATGACCTCAGGTTCATCCGAGAAACTGAGTCGTTCCTCGACAAGTCCTACAGTAAGATTGTTACACCTAAGGTACTGGAAGAGAGAAGGTGGGTGACGGTGAGAAAGGGAGGGAAACATGGAATGCAAACGTCCCCGGGTGTTGTACCTCTTGTGAACAGGTTCGCCCACTTAGAAGCTGTCGGGACATAAGACGTTATTGCACTGAGCGGCAGACTGGCTTGCAAAGCAAAAAGGGCTGTTGAGCCAAAACCAAAGAGACCAACGTCAGGCAACGCCATTGTAGTTGGAGACTCCATTGTGAGAGGTACGGACAGGGGTTTCTGTGGGAACAGACGGGATTCGAGGATGGTGTGCTGCCTTCCTGGTGCCAGGATCCAGGATGTCATGGACAGAGTGCAGAAAATCCTCAAGGGCGAAGGTGAACAGCCGGAAGTGGTAGTGCATGTCGGCACAAACTATGTCGACAAGAAGGGATGAATATTCTGCAGCGTGACTTTAGAGAGCTCGGAAAAATGCTGAAAAGCAGGACTTCCAGGGTTGTTATCTCCGGTTTGCTTCCAGTTCCTCGTGCTGTCGAGAGCAGGAACAGGGAGATACGGGACCTGAATGTGTGGCTGATGAACTGGTGCAGGGGGCAGGGATTTAGATTCTTAAACCACTGGGATCTGTTTTGGAGTAAGGGGGAACGGTACAAAATGGACGGATTGCATCTTAACAGGTGGGGGACCAGCCTTCTGGCAGGCAGGTTTGCCACAGCTACACGGGTGGTTTTAAACTGAATAAGGGGGATGGGGTGTCAAATGGGGTAGTTGAGGACGGAGTTAAAGGGAAGGAGAGTAAAGGGATGGTTAATGACCCCAGAATTAACAGGAAAGAAAGCTCACAAAGGGATAGCAGAATATGGCCAAGTGTAATAGTGAACGATGTGAAAGGTGAGATGCGTAAGGAATTAAAAGTATTGTATATGAATGAGCGAAGTATAAGAAGTAAAGTAGATGAGCTTGAGGCTCAGTGAGAGGTTGGTAGATATGACATTGTGGGGATTACTGAGATGTGGCTGCAGGAGGATCAGGCCTGGGAACTTAATATTCAGGGTTATACATCCTATAGATAGGACAGGCGGGTGGGCAGAGGAGGGGGGGGTAGCTCTGCTGGTGAGGGATGGCATTCAGTCCCTTGCGAGGGAAGACATAGGGATTGACGAGGTAGAGTCAATGTGGATTGAGTTGAGGAATTGTTAAGGCAAGAAGACACTAAATAGTGTTATCTACAGACCCCCAAATAGTAGCCCGGATGTAGGGTGTAAGTTGCAGCAGGGGTTAAAACTGGCATGTAACAAAGGTAATGCCACTGTGGTGATGGGGATTTCAATATGCAGGTAGACTGGGAACAACAGAGTTTGTTGAATGCCTCCGAGATGGATTCTTAGAGCAGGTTGTAATGGAGCCAACCAGAGAAAAGGCAATTCTGGATTTAGTGTTGTCCAATGAACCAGATATGATAAGAGCTCGAGGTAAAGGAACCGCTTGGAGGTAGTGATCATAATATGATTAGTTTTAATCTGCAATTTGAGAAGGAGAACGTTAAATCGGAAGTGTCAGTGATGCAGTTGAACAAAGGGGACTATGAAGGCATGAGAGGGGAGTTGGCCAAGGTAGACTGGAAAGGGATCCTAGCAGGAATGACGGTGGAACAGCAATGGCAGGAATTTCTGGGCATAATCCGGAGGACGCAGGATCATTTCATTCCAAAAAGGAAGAAAGATTCTAAGGGGAGTAGGAGGCAACCGTGGCTGACAAGAGAAGTTAGGGATAGAATAAAACTAAAAGAAAAGAGTAGCCGGAAGCCAGAGGATTGGGAGACTTTCATAGGACAACACGGGTGAAATTATTATGGGCAACAAGGAAATGGCAGAAGAGTTGAATAGGTACTTCGGATCTGTCTTCACTAAGGAAGACACAAACAATCTCCCAGATGTACTGGAGGACAGAGGATCTAAGGGGGTAGAGGAACTGAAAGAAATTTTCATTAGGTGAGAAATAGTATTGGGTAGGCTAATGGGACTGAAGGATGATAAATCCCCTGGACCTGATGGTCTGCATCCCAGGGTCCTCAGGGAGGTGGCTCTAGAAATAGTGGACACATTGGTGATCATTTTCCAATGTTCAATAGATTCAGGATCAGTTCCTGTGGATTGGAGGATAGCTAATGTTATCCCACTTTTCAAGAAAGGAGCGAGAGAGAAAACGGGGAATTACAGACCAGTTAGCCTGACTTCGGTGGTGGGAAAGATACTGGAGTCAATTATTAAAGAGGTAATAATGGGGCATTTGGATAGCAGTAAAAGGATTAGTCCAAGTCAACATGGATTTATGAAAGGGAAATCATGCTTGACTAATCTTCTGGATTTTTTGAGGATGTGACAAGTAAAATGAATGAAGGGGTGCCAGTGGATGTAGTGTATCTAGACTTTCAGAAAGCCTTTGATAAGGTCCCGCACGGGAGACTGGTGACTAAAATTAGAGCACATGGTATTGAGGTATGGTGTTGATATGGTTAGAAAATTGGTTGGCAGAGTAAGAGTGAACGGGTCCTTTTCAGAATGGCAGGCAGTGGCGAGTGGAGTGCCGCAAGGCTCGCTGTTGGGGCCGCAACTGTTTACCATATATATTAATGATTTGGAAGAGGGAATTAGGAGCAACACGAGCAAGTTTGCGGATGACACAAAGCTGGGTGGCAGTGTGAACTGTGAAGAGGATGTTAGGAGGTTGCAGGGTGACCTGGACAGGTTGAGTGAGTGGGCAGATGCGTGGCAGATGCAGTATAATATAGATAAATGTGAGGTTATCCACTTTGTCGGCAAAAACAAGGGGGCAGATTATTATCTCAATGGGGTTAGGTTAGGTAAGGGGGAGGTGCAGCGAGACCTGGGCGTCCTTGTACACCGGTCACTGAAAGTTGGCTTACATGTACAGCAGGCAGTGAAGAAAGCTAATGGAATGTTGACCTTCATAACAAGAGGATTTCAGTATAGGAGTAAAGAGGTTCTTCTGCAGTTGTATAGGGCTCTGGTGAGACCACATCTGGAGTGTTGTGTACAGTTTTGGTCTCCTAATTTGAGGAAGGACATCCTTGTGATTGAGGCAGTGCAGCGTAGGTTCACGAGATTGATCCCTGGGATGGCGGGACTGTCATATGAGGTAAGATTGAAAAGACTAGGCTTGTATTCACTGGAGTTTAGAAGGATGAGAGGTGATCTTATAGAAACATATAAAATTATAAAAGGACTGGACAAGCTTGATGCAGGAAAAATGTTCCCAATGTTGGGCAAGGCCAGAACCAGGGGCCACAGTCTTAGAATAAAGGGGAGGTCATTTAAGACTGAGGTGAGAAAAAACGTTTTCACCCAGAGAGTTGTGAATTTATGGAATTCCCTGCCACAGAGGGCAGTGGAGGCCAAGTCACTGGATGGATTTAAGAGAGAGTTAGATAGAGCTCTAAGGGCTAGTGGAGTCAAGAGATATGAGGACAAGGCAGGCACGGGTTATTGATAGGCGATGAATGGCGGTGCTGGCTCAGGGCCGAATGGCCTCCTCCTGCACCTATTTTCTATGTAACTCCTCAATAAAAGGCACATGACAGCCCGCTTGGAGTTTGCCAGAAGGGTTGTTTTGCAAAATTGACAATGGCTTCAGAAATTGGGCAGACAAAGGGCTCACTACTGTGGATCAGCTTTTTTGTGGGGAAGTTTTGAAATCATATGAGCATCTTCAGAAAGAATTTGGTTTGTCAGGGATGGACTTTTTTAGATTTCTCCAAATACGGCATTACCTGCAGACACACATAGATTGGGAGCAGATATGTAAATTACCTTCTAATTTGGAAAAGATCTTCTTGTTGACTATGGAGGGAGTGATAAAAAAGAATTTGATATCCCACTCATATAAAGGACTTCAAGATTATGTAAAAGGAAACACTATAGAAACGAAACAGAAATGGGAATTGGAAATGAATAATATTATTATTACTGACGAAATGTGGGAAAAGACATGTCTTTTGGGTCATTAGTTAACAAACAGCCCCGCCTGGAGGGAGTTTGAATGGAAAACTAGAATGAGAGTATTTAAGACTCCTCTTATGTTAGCAAGATACAGCAACACCTCAGATTTATGCTGGAGACAATGCGGGAAGATTGGCGATCATACCCATATTTTTTGGGATTGTCCCAAATTGTATCAATATTGGAGGCATTCAGATGGAGATCAAGCTAATCTTGGGGATGGATCTACCTCTGGAGCCGGCATGCTTCATACTAGGAGAGACTCCAGAAAATATAGATACCAAAAATCAGACATACTTGCTTGGGGTGTTGTTGTTGATTGCAAAGAAGATGATTACAGTGTCATGGAGAAATGTAAAGCCACCAAATGTTCAACAGTGGAGGGAAAGACTGAAAAGTGTATATTTGATGGAAAGCATAACAGCTAAACTCCAGTTAAGGACTCTACAAAGCTGAGGCCACGCGCCAACTCTCGGACACCTCCTCCTACTTACCCCTGGACCATGACCCCACTGACGAGCACCAGGCCACCATCTCCAGCACCATCACCGACTTCATCCACTCCCACGCCCTGCCCGACCGAGCCTCCAACCTCATCGTTCCCCTGCCCCGCACAGCCCGCTTTTACCTTCTCCCCAAAATCCACAAACCTGACTGTCACGGTAGACCCATTGTCTCTGCCTGTTCGTGCCCCACCGAACTCATCTCCACCTACCTCGACTCCATCCTATCCCCCTTGGTTAAATCCCTCCCCACCTATGTTCAAGACACCTCAGACACTCTCCGTCGTCTCCGCGCATTCCACTCTCTAGGCCCTCACCCCCTCATCTTCACCATGGACGTCCAGTCATTGTACACCTCCATCCCCCACCAGGATGGTCTCGAAGCCCTCCGTTTTTTCCTCGACCGTAGAAGCAACCTATACCCGGCCACTGTCACCCTCCTCCGCCTAGCGGAGCTGGTCCTTACACTTAATAACTTTTCATTTGACTCCTCCCATTTCCTCCAAATACAAGGCGTAGCTATGGGCACACGCATGGGCCCCAGCTACGCCTGCCTCTTTGTCGGGTACGTGGAACAATCCTTGTTCAATGCGTACCAGGGCCCCATCCCCGACCTCTACCTCCGCTACATCGATGATTGTTTTGGTGCCACATCCTGCACCCACACACAACTGACTGACTTCATCCGCTTCACCACCAACTTCCATCCGGCACTCAAATACACCTGGACGATTTCCGACACTTCCCTACCATTCCTTGACCTCACTATCTCCATCGAAGGTGATAGACTCCTTACCGACATCCACTACAAACCCACCGACTCCCATGGCTATCTGGACTACACTTCTTCCCACCCTGCTTCCTGTAAGGACTCCATCCCCCACTCCCAATTCCTCCGTCTACGCCGCATCTGCTCCCAGGATGAGGCGTTCCACACCAGGGCATCTGAAATGTCCTAATTCTTCAGGGAACGGGGGTTCCCCTCCTCCACCATAGATGAGGCTCGCACCAGGGTCTCTGCCATACCCCGCAACACTGCTCTCTCTCCCCATCCCCCCACTCACAACAAGGGCAGAGTCCCCCTAGTCCTCACCTTTCACCCCACCAGCCGTCACATACAAGTGATCCTCCGTCAGTTTCGCCACCTCCAATGTGACCCCACCACTCGCTAGATCTTCCCATCTCCCCCCATGTCTGCCTTCCGCAAAGACCGCTCCCTCTGTAACTCCCTTGTCAATTCTTCCCTTCCCTCCCATACCACCCCCTCCCCTGGTACTTTCCCTTGCAACCGCAAGAGATGCAACACTTGTCCCTTCACCTCCCCCCTCGACTCCATTCAAGGACCCAAGCAGTCGTTCCAGGTGCGACAGAGGTTCACCTGCATCTCCTCCAACCTCATCTATTGCATCCGCTGCTCTAGATGCCAGCTGATCTACATCGGTGAGACCAAGCGGAAGCTTGGCGATCGTTTCGCCGAACACCTCCGGTCGGTCCGCAATAACCAACTTGACCACCCGGTGGCTCAGCACTTCAACTCCCCCTCCCATGCCGTATCTGACCTCTCTGTCCTGGGTCTCCTCCATGGCCACAGCGAGCAACACCGTAAATTGGAGGAAATGCACCTCATATTCCGCTTGGGCAGTCTACATCCTGGGGGCTTGAACATTGAATTCTCCCAATTCTGCTAGCCCTTGCTGTCCCCTCCCCTTCATCAGCCCTCTGGTTGTCTCCTCCCCTCCCCCAGCCCTCAGGCTCCTCCTCCGCCTTTTTCCTTTTTTCCTTTCTTCTCCCCACCCCCTATCAGTCTGAAGAAGGGTTTCGGCCCGAAACGTTGCCTATTTCCTTCGCTCCATAGATGCTGCTGCACCTGCTGAGTTTCTCCAGCATTTTTGTGTACCTCCAGTTAAGGACTGATGCTTTCAACATTATGTGGACATTATGTATTACTACAACTGCCAAGATTGATTAAGGACACGATTTCTCCACAGCCCCAGTGGAGGGGAAGAGTTCGATTGGTACTGTATACGTGTATTTGGAACCATATGTACAGACTTGATTGTGACTGTGTATAAGTGCATACATAGTGGCGATCAATGACAAAATAAGTTCTTCAACTGGCATACAAGTGTCTGGTTTAGCATAACGGGTGATTATATATTAAGTAGGATTAAATATGATGAGCTTGCTTGGGTGCCTGTGAATGTGATGCTTCTGCTACAGAACTCTAGGATGATCTGATGTGATGCTGACAGCTGCTGTGTGATTTGTATATCTTGTTTGTACGTATACTTTGTCTTGTTAATAAATGTTGAGAGCAAAAAACAAAAAAGGGTTGTTTTCTCTGGTGCTCTGGTCTGATGAAAGCAAGATTGAACTCTTTGGCCTGAATGCCAAGCATCACGTCTGGAGGAAACCGGGCATCGCTCATCACCTGGCCAATACCATACCTACAGTGAAGCATGGTGCTGGCAGCATCATGGTGTGGGGATGTTTTTCAGCGGCAGGAACTGGGATACTCGTCAGGATCGACGGAAAGATGAACGGAGCAAAGTACAGAGAGATCATTGATGAAAAGGAGTGTTCTGGACCTCAGACAGGGGCGGAGGTTCACCTTCCAACAGGACCACGACCCTAAGCACACAGCCAAGACAACGCAGGAGTGGCTTCATGACAAGTCTGTGAATGTCCTTGAGTGGCCCAGCCAGAGCCGGACTTGAACCCGATCGAACATCTCTGGAGGGACCTGAAAACAGCTGTGCATTGACGCTCCCCATCCAACCTTACAGAGCTTGAGAGGATCTGCAGAGAATAATGGGAGAAATTACCCAAATACAGGTGTGCCAAGCTTGTAGCGTCATACCCAAGAAGACTTGAGGCTGTAATTGCTGCCAAAGTTGCCTCAACAAAGTACTGAGTAAAGTGTCTCAATACATATGTAATTGTGATGTTTCAGTTATTTCTTTTTAATTACTTTCCAAACAGTTCTAAACAACTGTTTTTGTCTTTTTTATTATGGGGTATTGCGTGTAGATTCATGATTTTAAAAAAGAAAGAATTTAATCCATTTCAGAATAAGGTTGTAACGTAACAAAATGTGGAAAAAGTGAAGGGGTCTGAATACTTTCTGAATGAACTGTACTTCCACTCCTGGCACCTTAGTTTCAATCCAATATAAATATATTTTTCCTAAAATTCCAAATAATACTCAAAAAGACAGTATGAAGATTTAAAACCAATAACTTCCCAGTAGTCATGAAGAAGAAATCTGATTTTATTCAAGTCGCAAGAATGTGTGGTATAGGAGACAGAAATTCAATGCAGCAGTACACAAGGAGTACCCAATAGCTGCTGGGACATCAAATTGTAAGTCAGTAAATATCTTCGAGAAATTGGTAAATGGGATACCTCTCAGGTTGGAAAAAAAATCTTAAAGCAAGTGGGAGAGTTCCAATGAAGGATCACTGCACAAAAGTTTCACAGTCAGTCAAATTGCTTTCCAGTACATAGAAAAATAATTGCAGGAGTAGGCCATTCGGCCCTTCCAGCCAGTACCCTGTCCCTGCTTTTTCCCCCATATCCCTTGATTCCTTTAGCCCCAAGAACTAAATCTAACTCTCTCTTGAAAACATCCAGTGAATTGGCCTCCACTGCCTTCTGTGACAGAGAATTCCACAGATTCACAACTTTCTGGGTGAAAAGGTTTTTCCTCATCTCAGTCCTAAATGGCCTATCCCTTATTCTTAAACTGTGAGCCCTGGTTCTGGACACCGCCAACATCGTGAACATTTTTCTTGCATCTAGCCTGACCAATCCTTTAAGAATTTTATATGTTTCGATAAGATACCCTCTCATCCTTCTAGATTCCAGTGAATACAAGCTCAGTCGAACCGCTCTTTCAACACACGGTGCCCTCCATAATGTTTGGGACAAAGACCCATCATTTATTTATTTGCCTCTGTGTTAAGGTTCATTTCTTAAAGACAGACAACTCACAATAGGTTAGTTAAACCAACACAACCTTTACTGATCATCAGCCGGCGAGAGTGTCAAGAATACAGAGTCAAGTATGCAACAGACACTTAGACACAGACACAGAGAATGGAGCAGCTGGGCTTGTACACTCTGGAGTTTAGAAGGATGAGAGGGTATCTCATTGAAACATATAAGATTGTTAAGGGTTTGGACACACTAGAGGCAGGAAACATGTTCCCGATGTTGAGGGAGTCCAGAACCCGGGGCCACAGTTTAAGAATAAGGAGTAAGCCATATTAGAACGGAGACGAGGAAACACTTTCTCTCACAGAAAGTGGTATGTGGAATTTTCTGCCTCAGAGGGCGGTGGGGGCAGGTTCTCTGGATGCTTTCAAGAGAGAGCTAGATAGGGCTCTTAAAAATAGCTGAGTCAGGGGATATGGGGAGAAGGCAGGAACGGGGAACTGATTGGGGATGATCAGCCATGATCACATTGAATGGTGGTGCTGGCTCGAAGGGCCGAATGGCCTACTCCTGCACCTATTGTCCATTGTCAATTGACTCTCCCTGAGCTACCACTCTAATGAATGAAGACATACAGCATCTTTTACAGCATTTTGGAAACGTAGTCACATGTTTATACAGAGTTGCAGCAATGATGTTTAACACAAATCAATCACAGGCTGTACCCATTCAAAGTATACT
>CM075984.1:32481998-32567969 GCA_038087875.1 Malacoraja senta
TTACCCTCTCAGTCAAAGAGAAACTAGAGGCTCAAGCAGAACTGATGAGGTTACTTACAAAGGGTGTCATTGAGAAATCCAAACATGAACCTTTGGAATTTGTCTCAAATATATTTACCAAAAGCAAAAAAGATGGTGGATGTCGCATCATCATTAACTTAACCTCGCTAAATACCTTTGTTAAGTATGTACATTTCAAAATGGAAACATTTGTAACTGCCAAACAACTGATTTCCAAAGGATACTTTATGGCAAGCATTGATTTAAAAGATGCCTACTATTCAGTACCCATTCATAAGGGTCATCGCAGATACCTGAAATTTACCTGGATGGGGCAACTATGGCAGTATAAAGCGTTACATAATTGGTTAACATCAGCCCATAGACTATTTACCAAGATATTAAAACCAGCCTTGGCAACATTAAGAAAACAAAGACATATTGTCATGGCATATCTTGATGATATCCTAATAGTAGGCAAAACCATGGAGTTGGCTAAATCAGCTGTATTAGCTACCAAACAATTGTTTGAAACCCTGGGATTTGTCATACATCCAGATAAATCTAAGTTGACGCCATCCACAACTATGGACTATCTGGGATTCACAATTAACTCAGTCCACATGTCTGTAACGTTGCCAAAAGGTAAAGCAGCAGAATTGGCACAGACGTGCAACAATTTAATGGTTAGCAATCGACCAACCATCCTTCAAGTGGCAAGAGTAATTGGCAAAATGGTAGCAGAATTTCCAGCTACACAATTTGGACCCCTGCACTATCAGAACCTACAAAGGGCAACAGGCGTTGAAACGACATGCAGGTCACTTTGACCGAACCATGAAATTAACCATTGAAGCAATATCAGAGTTACAATGGTGGATAGAACACATTTGGCATAGTTCCAGCCCTATCATCATCAATAACCCAACATTAATTATACAAACAGATCCCAGTGCTCAAGGCTGGGGAGCAACTAATACCATATCCAGCACAGGTGGTAGATGGACTAACCTAGAATCATCTTTACTACAAACACTGGGCATAAATTACTTGGAAATGTTGGGTGCGTTTTATGGTTTAAAAGCATATTCTACAGATATGCACCATTAGCATGTTCGTTTACAAATTGATAATACCACGGTGGTGGCCTATATTAACCATATGGGCGGAATAAAATCGATATCATGTGACAATTTGGTCAACAAAATCTGGCAATGGTGTGTCGATAGACATATTTGGCTATCAGCAACTTACTGATAAGCTAAATACAGTGGCAGACACCAGGTCACTCAAATTCAATGATAACACCGAATGGATGTTAAATCCTAGAGCTTTTGCTAAAATTACAAAGCAATATGGCACACCAGATATCGATCTCTTTGCATCCAGACTAAATCACCAGGTACCAATGTATGTCGCTTGGGAACCAGACCCTGAGGCAGCAGCGATAGATGCATTCGCGCTGAACTGGGGAAACTATTTCTTTTATGCTTTTCCCCCCTTCTGCCTCATCAGTAGGGTACTACACAAAATACAGATGGACTCTGCTTCAGGTATTTTGATAGTACCGACTGGCCTACACAGCCATGGTTCCCAGTGGTCCTCGACATGGTCATTGAAACTCCTATGACCTTCCCCAGTAGCCCAGACCTATTGACTCACCCGGTATCAGGCATAAGTCATCCATGCCATGACAAAATTAACCTACTGGGTTGCAGGTTATGAAAAGACCACTGCTGGGCCTGGGGTTGTCTGACAGGACCATCAACACGATGACAGCGTCCCACCGTATGTCCACCAGGAAACAATACCTATCGAGCATCAGGAAGTGGGATACTGCTCGACTACTGGGACAACGTACTCATCTGCAACCATAACCAATGTACTGGAGTTCCTGGCTGGCCTTCACCATTATGAAGGATTGAGCTACAGCGCCATCAATACTGCCAGAAGTGCTCTGTCAGCCTATTTAAAACAAGTACCAGGACAACAGGTTATAGGGTCTCACCTGCTGGTGATTAAACTCATGAGGGTTATATTCAACTCTAACCCCCCTAGACCTAGATACACCAGAATCTGGGATGTCAGTGTGGTCCTGACATACCTAAGGGGGTGGTCACCAGCCAGGTCTCTCAATCTGGAACAGCTAACCCTGAAAACGGTCATGCTGATGGCACTAGTCTCAGCACAAAGAGTCCAGTCACTCTACTTACTGTGACTGGACAACATGGTTATAACACCAGACCGGGTATCATTCACCATTCAGGAGCTGGTAAAGCAAAGCAGGCCAGGAACTTCAGGCCTAGTTATGGATTTCCGGGCATACCCACCTGACCCGCGGTTGTGTGTCATGACTCACCTACTGACTTACATCAACACAACAAGTGATTCCCGAGGGAGAGAAAAAGCCTTATGGGTCAGCCACAAGCAACCACATGGTCAGGTGTCGAGCCAAACCATCTCAAGGTGGCTAAAGCAGGTACTGGGAGCTGCTGGAGTAGATACTGACGTATATACATCTCACTCCACTAGGGCAGCATCCACATCGGTGGCTAAAAGGATGGACGTACCACTGAACCACATCCTGGCTACAGCGGGGTGGTCCATGGAGAAAACGTTCTACAACAAGCCGCTAGCTGCACCTGTGTCATTTGCAGAAAGAATTTTAGAATCTGCAAATATATAATTTAAGCCCGGGGGAGCATTTTTCTTTTGTTATTGTTTAATAAATACCATTATTGTTTACAAACAGATTCATGGTTGATTACGATAACATACTTCCTCCCTTGAAACACTTTGGCAGCGAGTGAAGCATGAACTGTTACACGGTTTGAAATCACAGAGCTTTAAAATCTTCATGTAGTCACTCACGTGACTCCGAAGTAAAATAGTAAGATTAAACAAGAACTTACCAGTTTGAAGTTTGATCTCTATTTTATGAGGAGTTACGATGAGGGATTACGTGCCCTCCGCTCCCACCCTCAAATATAGAGATCAACTGGTATCTTAGTTCTCCTTTTCTTTACTATGTTTATATCAATTGTTGTGTTTCCTGTGATTCCACACCGCTGCTTTGAAGAATGTCGCGCATGCGTGCTGGATGGGCTCTTCACGTAATCCCTCATCGTAACTCCTCATAAAATACAGATCAAACTTCAAACTGGTAAGTTCTCGTTTAATCTTACTATTTTATCCTTTTAAGAAAATCGAAAAACAGATTAAGACAACATTGAGTGAAGACTATACATCTCTAAATTCATTTTTGGAATCTGAGCATCACTAGATTGGTCAGCATTTATTGTCCATCCCTAAATGATGGTAGCCAGCTGCTTTCTGGAGCCGCTATATTCCTTCTGCAGGTGTTCCCATCGTGCTATTGAGTATTAAGCAAAAGGATTTAGATGCTGAACAAATATATGTCATCTAGTGTACAAGTTGAAAGGGAACCCACAGCTTGCTGCTCGTCAGTCATGTAATGGAGACAGTGGGTTTGGAAGGTGCTGTTGGAGTAATCTGTGAGAGTAACTGCAGCATGCTTTGTAGATGCACTGCAGCCACAGTGTATTCATCATGTGACTTAATGTTTAAGGTAGTTGATAGGTTCCAATCAAGCATTTGTAGGCCCCCTTCGGTCATGACTGACCATGGGTGATGTATCCCAGTTTGCAGGTGATGTGTGGTCGGATGCAAGCCTGGGCGATGTCATATAGAGGACAAGCTGTTGCCCATGCAGCATGTCCCCCCTCTCCACGTCGCTGATCGATCCAAAGGAACAGCAGGGCCGTTGCTGTTTGGCACCAGTGACGTCGCAGGAGCTGCCAGAGCAAGGTTGTAGACAACGATGAACTGCCTGAGGGGTTCCGACTGGATTTTCTTGAGGTTTACTCCAGGGGCCTTTTCCATGCCTGGAAATGGCCAGAAGGCAGTGGAGCTTTTAAATCAGAATTTTCCCTCTCCTAGATGGACTGCCTTCCCAGGCTGACGAGCCCCATCTGCCCGAGACTCATGGGCCTACCTTCCCGTGCAGGTCTATAGCACCTGCCCACTGCCCAATCAAGTAGGCTACTAGAAATAGACAGTGCTCAGCTCATCTCAGACAGTTTTTCCATTACACTCCAGACTTGTACAAGTAATGATGGCATTGGGATATATCATTCATTACAGGATATCCAGCCTCTAACCAGCTCTTGTACCTGCAGTATTTATGTGCCTAGTCCAGTTGAGTTTCTGGTCAATAGTGAATACCAGGATATCGACAGAGGTGGACTCAGCAGTGGTAAATGAATATGAAAGTTCGATGTTTACGTTGTCCCTTGTTGAAGATGGTCACCTGGCACATTTGTTCCAGTGAATGTTCTCGAATTAGTTGAATTTCAACATATTACACATGACTGTCTTCTTGCTGGGTAACCTGTCAGCAATGACACTTGACCCCAGATAAGGAAGTCATTTTGAAAATACAAGTATTAAATATGTCTTCGCATTATACAGTCTGCAAAGGCCTAAGGGTTCATAAGGTTCATTTATTGTCACATACACCAATTGGTGTAGTGAAATTCAAGTTGCCATTGCCGCACGTTAATAAGAATACAACATAACATTATAAAGAAATTTAACATGAAACATAAAAACATCCCCCCACAATTGTTCCCACTGTGAGGGAAGGCAAAGCCCAGTCCCCATTCCCTTGTCCACCCATAGTCGGGCCTATTGAGGCCTCCGCAGTCGCCGCTACGGGGTCCGATGTTTCACGCCCTTCTCGCCGGGAGATGGTGCTCCGGCGTCGGGAGAACCCCCTCAGCGGCTTGGGATGCCTGGAACGGCCACATCCTTACCGGAGACCGCTGCTTCCGAAGCTAACAGGCCGCGCTGGACGGAGCTCCACCACTGGCGATCCTGGCGAGAGATCCCAGGCTCCGCGATGTTTAAGGTCAGCGGCGCCGCCCGCACCACAGTCCCACAGCTCCGTGATGTTCATCAGGGGGCTCAGCACACCGGAGCTCCAGCGCGGCGACCCGGGCAAGGCATTGCCTGCTCCGCAATAGCACTCCAGCGCTGTGCCACCGCCGAAGCCATGATTCTGGCCGGTCCCATCAGGAAACGCCGCTCCAGACTCCATGGTAGGCCGCGAGGACGGGACGAAGTTGCTGCTCGGAGGAAAGCTGCCTCTCCGGCCAGGTAGGAACTGAGAAATACAGTTTCCCCCTTTCTCTCCCCCCCCCCATAAAAAGAATAGACCTCCAAACAACACTTTTTAACATATTAAAAAATAAAAAAAAGAGTGAAAGGACGACAGCTGCAGGCTGCACCCAACTGGACAGCGCCCCCTCGTCTAGCCTTCCATTCAGAATGAATTTCACAGGAGATTGGTAATGGAACATTATAATGCCAGAATTCAGCTACAGATTTTTTTTGGAACTATTAAAATTTTATCGTTTTAGCACAAAAGGGCAGCTTCCAAATGACCTACTAAATCCTGCCAGTTTCACTTTCACTCTTTGACTGTCAGTATTACGGCCACTTATCCCATTCTGCCAGACATGTTTAAACAGAGGTCTGGTTTACTTGTTTAATTTCTGCGGAAATATAAAAAGGGCATCTAGTGCAACGTTCTCCTCAAACAGTAGCATTCAGTAATACAATAAAGACAAAACTTTGTAACGCAAGTACAAAGATCGCAAAATAGTGAAAGCACGTGGTAAAACCATCTCCAACAATGAGGGCGAGAGAGAAAAAAACGGATACAGAAGTAAACTGACCTTACGTGCACCAGGATTGCTCATTTTTCTTCTAATTCATCAACACATTTCATGCTACGAGGCTTTTGAACTATAAATAACTTATGCGCTTTTTAACACAAAGTTGCGCTTTCGAGTAACCCGGCACAATTAAAGAGCACAATGTGGTGTTCTGCTCTGGTTGCCTGAGCCCAGATTTCAGTCAGAAGTAATTTCCAGCTGCACCTCAAGCGGGGTTTAAACCTTGCGGGGCCTTGCTGCTTCTGGGGATCTACCCGAACAACACCTCACTAAAATAGCCTGTAGACAGAAGGAACACGCCGCCCTGATACTGCCCTGATACTGCCCTGATACTGCCCTGATACTGCCCTGATACTGCCCTGATACTGCCCTGATACTGCCCTGATACTGCCCTGATACTGCCCTGATACTGCCCTGATACTGCCCTGCCCACTATCTACTACTCGGCTTAATCTGCTGCTGTCTGGTTTAATATTTACCATTTTATACTGCTTTTCCATTCAGGCTCCGACCACCTGTGTTCCTCCACCGAGGCGCTGGTGGGAGCGCTAGCGTCCACCCGCGTCACAGCGCCATCCGCGGTGGGGAGCAAAGATACTAGATACCAAAGATAGACCAAGATAAACTGCAAAATTCAATGGACTGACGTGGATTAAACTGCGAGAGGCATAACGGAGATCGGGGTCTTATTCCTAAAATGGCGGAAGTGACGTTCCGTTACGTTCCTATCCGTACTACACGTCAGTTCATTGGATTTCGTAGGAGTGGTCTATCTTGGCTACTCTAGTATCTTTGCTAGATACTAGAGGCTCTGCTCTAATAATCTTTGGTGGGGAGGAGGTTGATGCCGCAGTGCTGCCATGTTGGAGAAGGAAAGGGTGGATCTGTTGCAGACAAATCAAGCTGCGGTTCATCTATAGAAATTGATAAGAGACATTGGAGATATGCTGAACATAACCACCACCAGGTGGCACCAGCAATGGCTGACTCGCCAACGTATTGACGTACATGTGTTAAATATATAGTTTTAGTGTTCTTTAGCTTGTTTTATGTAGGGTTGGGGGAAACTTTTTCTAATCTCTTACCTCGTCGGAGATACGATTTTTATCCGTTTCATATCTCCGGTCTGACATTGAGGAGTTGGCGGCCTTCGCTGGAGACCGACTTCGAGAGCTCTACCGCGGGAACTTTAACATTGTGGAGCTTGCGGTCTATGGTCAAAGACCGACTTTGAGAACTCCAAGCCGCAGGAGTTTCAAGCGACCTGACGCGAGAGCTTCGATCGCCCCGACGCGAGAGCTTCTATCGCTCCAACACGGGAGCTTCGACTGCCAGCTGCGGGAGCTTCGATCGCCCTGACTGAAGATGGTTCGACTGCCCCGAGTGCGGGAGGATAAAAAGGAAGAAGATTGAACTTTATTACCTTCCATCACAGTGAGGAACGTGGGGAATCCGCTGCTGTAGATGTTTATGTTAACTTTCATGTAGTTGTGTGTCTTGTTTTTTTTTTAGTATGGCTCTATGGTCATTCGAATTTCACTGTGCATTGGAACATGTAACAATGAACTGAACTTGAACTTAATTAATCTTCCGAGGAGGTAGAGGCATCGGTGTGCCATAGCATCAATATGGTTGGTCAAGGAAAATTTGTTAGTGATATTTCCACCTAGGAACTTGAAGTACTCAATCATCTGCAGTTTGGCACCATTCATTGTCCCTCAAGATGGCGCCTGCCTGCGGTGACTTTTGTGGAGCACCTGAATATAAAAGGTTTACCTACAACTTCAATCAACTCACCATGATCAGGGAAACGGCAGAAATCGGTGCCGTTTCGGACAAGTTGCTTGGGCACCTGAAGGCACTTGCGATTTCACGATCTCCCGCAGCTGCGGGAGCCCCGGACTTTAAACTTTCCCACGCTGGCTGTAAAGCTCCCGACCCGACGGAGGAACGCAGGTACAGTACCTGGAAACTCCGGGATGACCTCCAGAGCCGACGAGCTGGATCTTCCAGGAACAACGGAGCTGGAGCTGCCGACTTTGAGGGAACCCCCATCCATTACGGAGCTGGAGCTGCCGTCTGCGAGGGAATCCTCGTTCCAGCGCAGGTTCCAGAAACAGAAGGTACAGTAACTTCAGTACCTGGAAACAAAGGGGAGGCCTCCATTGTGTCCGGAAACGTGGCCGACGAGCAGGACTTCAGATCAGACTGAAGCGCAGGGGACTTCGGCCCCCTCTCCCTACCATCCTACTGACCAATGTACAGTCCCTTGAAAACAAAGTGGAGGACTTAAGGGCAAGGCTGCTTTATCAAAGGGAGCTGAGGGAATGCTCTGTGTTCTGTTTCACAGAGACATGGCTCACCCCCAGCTCCCCAGACTCAGCGGTCCAGCCTGAAGGGTTCTCCATCCACCGTATGGACCGTACACTGGCATCTGGGAAAGGGAGAGGAGGGGGCGTCTGCCTCATGGACAACTCTGCGTGGTGCTCAGACGTAGCAGTCCTGCCCAACTCCTGCTCTCCACACCTCGAACATCTGGCGGTGAAGTGCCGTCCCTTCTACCTCCCAAGGGAATTCACCTCCATCATCCTGACCGCGGTCTACATCCCACCCCAGGCAGACGTCCATCTGGCACTGGAGGAGCTGCACGCCGTGGTCAACAAACACCAGACGTCTTACCCGAGGCATTTACCACCATTGCTGGGGACTTCAATAAGGCAAACCTCAAGAAATCTCTCCCTAACTTCCACCAACATGTCTCCTGCTGCACCAGCGGACCAAACACCCTCGACCACTGCTACACCACCATCAAGAATGCCTATCGCTCTATCCCTTGCCCTCACTTCGGTAAATCCGACCATACCGCGGTGCTGCTTCTTCCTGCCTACAGGCAGCAATTAAAGACTGTACCCCCAGAGGTGAGGACAGTACAGAGATGGTCGGGGGGGGACAGAGGAACAACTCCAGGACTGTTTGGAGTCTGTAGACTCGGCAATGTTCAAGGACTCGGCAACGGACTTGAACAAATACGCCACAGTCGTTACAGACTTCATGAAGAAATGTGTGGAGGACTGCATCCCTACAAAAACCTTCCGAGTGTTTCCCAATCAGAAACCTTGGATGAACTTTGAGATCCGCTCTCTTCTGAAGACCAGACACCAGGCATTCATGTCTGATGATATAGTGGTCTACAAGAAGTCCAGATACGACCTTGGTAAGGCCATCAAAAAGGCCATTAGGGACTTCTGCTCCAAACTGGAGGATGAGACAGATGTTCTGCAGCTGTGACAGGGCCTGAATGCAATTACCTCCTACAAGGCGAAATCAGAGGGCAGCTCGAATGTCGGCGAAACATCACTCCCTGACGAGCTCAATGCGTTTTACGCACGCTTTGATAGGGAGAATACTGATGTGCCTTCCCGAGCCCCCATTCGCTGTGATGGTATTTCAGTCTCAGTCACAGAGGCCGATGTCAGGGAATCCTTCAGAGGAGTGAACCCTCAAAAAGCGCCTGGACCTGATCGTATACCCGGTCGTGTTCTAAAAACCTGTGCAGACCAACTGGCTGGAGTTTTTACGGACATTTTCAACCTCTCACTTCTGAGGTCTGAGGTTCCCACCTGCTTTAAAAGTGCATCAATTATACCAGTGTCCAAGAAGAGTAAGGTGACGTGCCTCAATGACTATCGACCAGTGGCACTAAGGCCTGTGGTGATGAAGTGCTTTGAGAGGTTGATCATGGCGCAAATCAACTCCTACCTCGACAAAAACCTGGACCCACTGCTTACCGCCACAACAGATCAAGGGTGGATGCGATCTCGCTGGCCCTCCATTCCGCTCTGGACAACAAAAACTCATATGTCAGGCTGTTATTCATTGATTACAGCTCAGCATTTAATACAATCATCCCCTCCAAGCTGGTTAACAAACTCGCAGAACTGGGTATCTGCGCATCGCTCTGCAATTGGATCCTCGACTTCCTCATTCACAGACCACAGTCTGTTCGTATTGGTGGAAATGTGTCAGCCTCTATAACAATCAGTACGGGAGCACCTCAAGGCTGCGTGCTCAGCCCCCTGCTGTACTCACTCTATACTCATGACTGCGTAGCCGGTCATAGTGCGAACTCCATCATCAAGTTCGCTGACGACACCACTGTTGTGGGACGTATCACTGATGGGGATGAGTCAGAGTATAGAAGAGAGATCGAGCGACTGTCCATATGGTGCCAGCACAATAACCTGGCCCTCAACACTAGCAAAACCAAGGAACTGATTGTGGACTTTGGAAGGAGTAGGATGGGGACCCACAGTCCCGTTTATATCAACGGGTCGATGGTTGAAAGGGTCAAGAGCTTCAAATTCCTGGGCGTGCACATCTCTGAAGATCTTTCCTGGTCCGAGAACACTGATGCAATTATTAAGAAAGCACATCAGCGCCTCTACTTCCTGAGAAGATTACGGAGAGTCGGTTTGTCAAGGACGACTCTCTCTAACTTCTACAGGTGCACGGTAGAGAGCATGCTGACCGGTTGCATCGTGGCTTGGTTCGGCAACTTGAGCGCCCTGTAGGGGAAATGACTACAAAAAGTAGTTAACACTGCCCAGTCCATCGTCGGCTCTGACCTCCCTTCCATCGAGGGGATCTATCGCAGTCGCTGCCTCAAAAAGGCTGGCAGTATCATCAAGGACCCACACCATCCTGGCCACACACTCATCTCTCCTCTACCTTCAGGTAGAAGGTACAGGAGCTTGAAGACTGCAACGACCAGGTTCAGGAATAGCTACTTCCCCACAGCCATCAGGCTATTAAACTTGGCTCGGACAAAACTCTGAACATTAATAGCCCATTATCTGTTTATTTGCACTTTATCAGTTTATTTATTCATGTTTGTATATAATTATATAATGGTATATCGACACACTGATCTGTTCTGGAGTCATGCCAACTATGTTCTGTTGTGCTGAAGCAAAGCAAGAATTTCATTGTCCTATCAGGGACACGTGACAATAAACTCTCTTGAATCTTGATGCTAATCTATGCTAATTTTGCCTTTTTCTCTGTAACAGTGATGTCGTGACACACCATTCTACACTCGGGTACTTTTCTCCTTGCACATGTTGTATTTGTTTATGGCTTGATTTTACATCAACCTTAGGTTGGCCGCAGAGTCCTTGAAGTTGGACCAGTCCTTTGACTCAAAGCAATCGTGCAGTCTGAAGAAGGGTCCTGACCCAAAACGTCTCCTATCCATGTTCTCCGCAGATGCTGCCTGACCAGCTGACTTACTCCAGCACTTTGTGTCTTTTTTTGTAACCCAGCATCTGCAGTTCCTTGTTTCTGCATGTAGGGGCTCAGTTGTTCCCTCAAACCAGCACTGAATGACATTCTGTACCAGATCCTCCCACTTAAGTTTCTGTTGGTAAGCACGGAGTGGAAGCACAACCAGATGGTCAGATTTTCAAAAATGCGATTGAGGGAAGGAATGGGTGTTTGTGACCAAAGCACGTGAAGACTAGCAAGACAGTCCCTTCTCAATCATTAACCTTTATTCAAAAACTTTGCATTTATGGGCTTGAAATATGTAGGTAGAGAGGAGAGAGCAGTGCTGAACCTGTTTTGGTTTAGAAGCTTCGATAGTGCAATGCATTTAGCTTTAGTGAGGGTGTGGTGGTGCTGCAATAGTTATGTTACCAGACTATTTGTCCAGAGTCGCAACTTCATAAGTCATAGGAGCAGAATATGCTATTTGGCCCCTTGAGTCTACTCCACCATTCAATCGTGGTGATCTATCCTTCCCTTTCAAACCATTCTCCTGCCTTCTCCCCGTAACCTTTGAAACCCTAACCAATCAAGAACCTATCAATCTCCACTCTTTAAAAATACCCAAATTCCTCCACAGCCATTTGTGGCACTGAATTCCACAGGTTCACCACTCCCCCAGCTAAAGAAATTCCTTCTCATCTCCTTTTTAAAGCTACGTCCTTTTGTTCTAAGGCTGTGCCCTCTGGATCTAGAATCTCCCACTAGTGGAAACATCCTCTCAACATCCACTATCCAGTCATTTCAATAAAATCCCTGTCATCCCTTCTAAACTCCAGCGAGTACAGGCCCAGAATCGTCAAATGCTCATCACAAATTAACCCAATCATCCCTGGGATCTTTCTCATAAGCCTTCTATGAACTCTCTACAAAGCCAGTACATCCCTCCTCAGATATAGTGCCTAAAACTATAACAATACTCTAAATGCAGTCAGACTTGTGGCCTATAAAGCCACAGCATTAAATCCCTGCTTTTATATTCTTGTCCTCTCGACATGAATGCTAACATTGCATTTGCCTTCCTTACTACCCATTGACACTGCAAATTAACCTTTTGGAAACCGTGCACCAGCACTCCCAAGTCCCTTTACACTTATGAATTCTGAATCTTCTCCCCATTTAGAAAATAGTCTATTCCTTTATTCCTACTACCAAAGTGCATGACAGCGCACTTTGCTACAGTGTATTCCACCTGCCACTTCTTTGCCCACTCTCCCTACCTGTCCAAATCCTTCTGCAGATTCCCTGCTGCCTCCACACTACCTGCCCCTCCCTCTTTGTAACATCTGTAATCTTGGCCACTCCATCAATTCCATCATCAAAATCATTGATATACAACATGGAGAGTAGCGGACTCAACACCAACCCCCTGGAATACCATTAGTCACCGGCAGCCAACCAGAAACATCTCAGCTTTATTCCCATTTTTTGCCTTCTGCCATTCAGCCTATCTTCTATTCATGATAGTATCTTCCCTCTATTACCAAGGGCTCTCATCTTCTTTAGCAGCCTCATGTGCTCTTTAAGATTCCTTGTATTAAACACAATTGAGACAGCCAACTGCCCCATGCTCCCACCCTTCCTTTGCCTGCTCTGCCCATTCATGTATCCTGTACAGTTAAGTCAGTCAGCCCACCCACTTCCCTGTTACTTATGCTTCTTACCCCTCTCCACCACCGCCCCATGTCAGATTGATTTATTCCTCTTGAGCAGTGTGAGCTAACACCCCTTGCAAGAATACTAATTCCCTTCCAGTTCTTCCAAGTTAGGTGCAGCCTGCCTTTATGTGCCTCTCAGATTTTATGGTCACGAGTTTTATCTTGTCCACACATTTGTATGGTCTCCAGTTTCTTCGATATCCATCGTTAATGACCATTCATCTTTTGTTTCAGCAAATCTCTTACTTTTAGTTGTTCTGCAAACTTTCTGAAAACAGTTTTTCACTGTATCTCGATACATGTGACTATAACAAACCAATACCAAATACCAATACCTGTTTGCTAGTATTCTTTTCTTTTTTTAATTTTTTTTATTAGAAGCAAATGTACAAAAATAGAAACCAACGGCATATAAAATTATACAGTTATTGTATAGCTTCAATTTTAACTTTTTAGCTATAGTTGGAAGAAAAGAAAGGAGAAAAAGCAAGAAAGAGAAAAAGTGAGATGTGCAAAGATAGAACCCCTAGACTACCAAAGTGGTGTAGCCAAAGAGCGAATAAATGAAAGAAAGAGGAGAGGCATAAAAAAAAGGACAAAAAGAGAAAGAAAGAAAAAAGTGGTGATATACCTGCCTCACATCCCTCCCCACCCACCTCACCCAACCCGTAATTAGTTTTAAATCCAAAGTTGGGCCATACTATCCTTGTAATAAATCAATGAATCGTGTCCATGTTTGCTAGTTTTCTATAAACCTTTTGAAACCTATTGAATAAACATATTAGTGGTATTAATGTTGCCAATTATGTTGACCTTATGACTGGTAGATGTGAATTGAACAAGATTAACAGGATTTGAGATGTATTATTCATTTCATGATTTATTATCTAAAACTCATTTATATCCTTCTTGGGATTTGCTGTTGTATTGGTTGATGGTAGTAGGTTACCTTGAAGTGAAAAAAAGGTAGATTGACAATGGAGTGAATGTTATTTTTACGCAGCATGGTATGGCACTCATTGTACTTCATGGGGTGTGTCAGGGTTTAAATACAACTGGACTAAATGGGACCCATTGGGTCCCTATCACACAGGAGGCTTGGTTCCGCAAAATTTCAACACTCACCATAGCCCCCAACTGCACAGGCACAGCTCATTTCCCCTCCTGCCAAGCACTCTCCACCCATCCTCTTCACCCTCCCTCTTCTTTCCCCTCCTCCACTCCCACAATCCCTCCCTCACCTCTCCCTCTCCTTTCCCCTACCCTCAGTCACTCCCTTCCTCGCTCCTTAACTCCTCTTCCCTCCCTACCCCCCGCCTATCCCTCTATCCCCACCTCCCCCACTCCTCACCTCAACCTATCCCCCCACTATGCCTCCTCACCTCCCCCACTGCCCTCTTCCTCTATTCCACACTCCCTACCTCCCCCACTCCCCACTCCTCTACTCCCCCCTCCTCTCTATTTCCCCTCCTCCCCACTCTCCCTCCTCACCTCCTCCCTCTTCTTTTCCCTCTCCCCTACCCTCCCCAATCCCTCCCTCACCTCTCCTTTCCCCTAACCTCAGTCACTCCCTCCCTCCCTCCATAACTCCTCTCTTCCTACTGTCCTCCGCTCCCCCTATCCCCTCTCCACCCGCATTCGCCCTCCCCAGGATCTCGAGGTTGCCGCTCCTCTCCCTTCTTGCATGCCCCGGAGGAGCATCAGCCGTCGGTGCCCTCAGAGCCAGGCTTCGGATCGGGCCGGAAGAACCAGCAGCTATGGCCGCGCCGGCGTGCGGTCGGGAGAGGGGTGAGGGGGTGGGGGAAAGCTCGGAGAAAAGACGGGGGAAGAGCCATGGGGGAGAGTGGTATCACGGGGGAGGGGGCAGGAGCCAGCGAGGAGGACCTGATGGGAAGGGGCTGGAGCTGCGGGGTGTTGCAATGGCGGTGCGTTTGGGATTCACAGTGGGCGCTGGATGCTCTCCGCCGCCGGGATCAGATTCATTGCTTTCCGTTTGGCGACATCTCCATTTCCAGTCCCTCCTAAAATTGTGTCCAGTTGGAGACCTCCGCCCGCTACCCACAGCGTCCCTCAGCTCCAGTAAAGACGCGATGGCGCAGGAAGGGGCGGACCGTCCCGCTGAGTGACAGGAGAAGAGACTAATCCGCACGGCGCTGACTGGTAAGAGAGGAGATCGCTCTGCGCACGCGCGTTTTTTAAGATTTTTAAACCTCGCTAACTTTTCTGTTTACACTTTATATGATGCATATCAATAGCACTTCCCTTTGCTACTCCTACCAATTCTGCATTCCATATTTACCTTTTATTATTTTGTTGTGAAGAATGTATCATGACATCTTTACTTAAGATCATCTATCAACTTACGCAACATCTTGGATATCTTGGACAAAGCTTGGATAGAGTGCATGTGGAGAGGATGTTTCCACTTGTGGGAGAGTCTGGGACTAGAGGTCATAGGCTCAGAATTAAAGGATGTTCTTTTAAGGAGATGAGGAATTTTTTTAGGCAGAGGGTGGTGAATCTGTGGAATTCTTTGCCACAGAAGACTGCGGAGGCAAAGTCATTGGATATATTTAAGGCAGAGATAGATAGATACTTGATTAGTACAGGTGTCAGAGGTTATGGGGAGAAGGCAGGAGAATGGGGTTAGGAGGGACAGATAGATCAGCCAAGATTGAAAGGCGTAGACATGATGGGCCAAATGGCCTAATTCTACTCCTATCACTTATGATCTGTTTGCAATGGTCTGAAGGAGAGAGCTTGACACAAAAAGCTGGAGTAACTCAGAGGGTCAGACAGCATCTCTGGAGAAAAGGAATAACCTGGTTCTGCAAATTTTATCTGGCACGCTAAATGTTTCTGTTTGTTTTTACCTTTTTTTCAATGATACTTGAGTTTTCCAGCATTTTGCGTCTAGCTTCTATTACAATGTTCCTAGCATGTATTGAGCAGATATTTGTCTCATTGGCAACATAGATTCAAGTAAATGCGTTACACACCTAAGATCCAATGACTTGCACAAATCAAGAGGTCATAGGGAGAAAAAAGTGACTTTCAGGATTTCTGTAACTAGGGACGTATGAATGTACATATTGGGTACGGGATAGATCACTCTGACCCTAAATCCTGTGTTGCCATGTTGTGCTCACACCCACCCAGCGTTCATTTTCCTTATTTCCCAAATAAATGCCTACTGACGAAGTCGACCCTTTAATAAGACACAAGGACTCTTTAACCATCAGCAGTGAGTTTTACTTGCACAAGAGGAGAAGTGTCTCAGTCAAAGTTCAGTCGGTACAGCAGGGCATTTGTACACCAAAAAAGATAACAACTGAGGAAGTGCAGAAGTGAGGTAGATTGATATGTTAATTACAGGAATTGTGCTTTAAGCCCCTGTCCCACTTACGTGTCCTTGGCACGCTAATTACGCGGCCTCGTGGTCGCGTTGAGGGGCGACGGTCCCGCGAAGGTTGCGCGCGATTTCAGCCGTCTGGAGCGCGTGCCGTCATTTGAAGACAGACACAAAATGCTGGAGTAACTCAGCGGGACTGGCAGCATCTGGAGAGAAGGAATGGGTGACGTTTCGTGTCGATACTCTGAAAGAAGGGTCTTGACCTGAAACGTCACCCATTGCTTCTCTCCAGAGATGCTGCCGGTCCCGCTGAGTTACTCCAGCATTTTGTGTCTGTCTTCAATTTTCTTGCCCCCGCTCCGGGGGTAGATGTGGGTGCGGATTCGGACCGCAACGGCCGTGAGCCCCAGGCCGAGCTCGCCGATCATTTGCCTACTTCTGCTGCTATTGGAGGTGAGACGTTGCGTCGCGCCAGGGTCTTGGGCCTGTCCCACTTTGGCCGTCAGTTACGCGACAGGCCGTTGGCGCACGAAGATTTTGTTCGATACAAACATTTCGGAACCCCGCGCGATGTCGCGCACAACTACATACCCCTCCGCGCTTCTCAGTGGGACCGGCCCCGCGCGGCCACACGATGCCCGTGCGCCTCAACGCGACGACAAGGTCGCGTAATTTGCGTATGTGGGACAGGCCCTTTACTCTTGCACTGTACAAAAGTAACAACTTCTAGGTTCTGAATGCAACAAGGTACAAATGTAAGCATACTTAATAGGTTAATAATTTGACACTGGATCGCGACTTTCTGGGTCTTGGCTTAACGGGGTACACAGATAAGGAAGTGAATGTGTTTAATAGCAGATACCAGCTGGTGGCTTCTGAGTGCTGCATGTGCCATGGTAAGGACAATGAATATATTGAAAATTGATGCTAGCTAGCGTCCTCTGAATTATGTACGCAGTGGAGTTCATAGGTAGTGACAACAAATGTTTTAATAGCAAGTCTGTGTGTATTGAAGATATAATGGATATAACAAAGAGTATGTTAAATGATTGCTACTAGCTATCGTCTGCAACCGCATGGACCGGAGTTCAAAGGTACGAAAGATGAATATGTTAAAAAACATATACTAATTGGCAGCGTATTTTAATGTATTAATGAATTGTACACCTTCAATAGCTTTTGGGACATCCACACTATCTCTAACTTCAAAATATTCAAAGACACTGCTTCCATCATTCATTTCTATAGCACTCATAGAAAATAGGTGCAGGAGGAGGCCATTCGGCCCTTTGAGCCAGCACCACCATTCATTGTGATCATGGCTGATCGTCCCCAATCAATAACCCGTGCCTGCCTTCTCCCCAATAGAATCATAGAAAATAGGTGCAGGAGGAGGCCATTCCAAAGATTGTTGCATTCCTAATGGGCCTGTCCCACTTAGGTGATTTTTCAGCGGACTGCCGGCGACTGTCAAGTTGCTGGCAGTCGCCTGAAAAAACGGCAACTGGAACGGCGACTGTCAGAGTGGAACACACACACACATCGCTTCCTTCACCAGCCCGTTATGCAGGCAGGGGACAGGGCCAGCGGGGGGAGCACTGTCTAAAAAATTCACATGGTGCAAAGCCAAGGTGATACGGACACACACCACGATGAACAGGAAGGTTGGCATTGTAATTAGTGTACGGTAAATCCTTTAAAAGAGGGGGGGGGGACCGTAAGTCCTTTAAAAGAGGGGGGAGAAGGTGGTAGAAGGGGGGAGAAGGAGTGGACAACTTTTAAGAAGTCAGAGATACATGGCTGTGAAGCTCGGTGGACATTTAACATTACCGGTCGGTTATCCTTGGTTCTGAAAACTGCTTACCTATTTTTTCCGCAATGAGCAAATGAAATTCACCGGTCAGCACCGGCTACAACCTACGAGAACTTCCGAGAACCTTCGACCTCCTGGCAACCCATTAGGACCTCCTGGCGACCCACCTACTGATCGAGAATTCTCGCTACTCTCCATGGTGGCCTCATTCTAGTCGCCGCTAATTTTTCAACATGTTGAGAAATTCGTTGCGACCATAATGAGGCCACGACTAGTTCCCAGAATGGGGGAACTCTTTACGTCCATGAAGGCGACTCCCCAGCAACTACCCGCGAACTTGTGGCGACCATGTGGCGACTGCATAGACTCCTGCAGTCGCTAAAAAGTCACCTGCGGGATAGGCTCATAAGACACCTTGCATTATAGAGGTTGACAAATCGCATTAAAACATAATTGTGTCAATGGGAAAAAGGGGCTTCGAGGCTGGAGGTTTCAAACTCGCAAAAGCTCGCTGTCGCATTCGCTTACGTTGAGCTTCATAGAAAAAAACATTTGAGGACATGGATAATAAGATCCGAATGAGAATGAGATAGAGAATTTTCCACTACATAATATTAGAGCATAGAGTAAAAGACCTGATATTGCAGATCACTGAATGTGGACAGGCCTATAAGATCATTACAAATATATTGGATATTCTGGCACTGATATTGGTTTATTTGTGTCATGTTTACCAAAATAAAATGAAAAACTTCCAACACCAATCTCTACCTTCACTCTCCCCTCTTTTAGACAATAGACAATAGACAATAGGTGCAGGTGTAGGCCATTTGGCCCTTTGAGCCTGCACCGCGATTCAATGTGATCATGGCTGATCATCCCCAATCAGTACCCCGTTCCTGCCTTCTCCCCATATCCCCTGACCGCTATCTTTAAGAGCTCTATCTAGCTCTCTCTTGAAAGCATCCAGAGAACCTGCCTCCACCACCCTCTGAGGCAGAGAATTCCACAGATTCACAACCCTCTGTGAGAAAAAGTGTTTCCTCGTCTCCGTTCTAATGGCTTACCCCTTATTCTTAAACTGTGGCCCCTGGTTCTGGACTCCCCCAACATCAGGAACATGTTTCCTGCCTCTAGCGTGTCCAAACCCTTAACAATCTTATATGTTTCAATAAGATTCCCTCTCATTCTTCTAAACTCCAGAGTGTACAAGCCCAGTCGCTCCATTCTCTCAGCATATGACATTCCCCCCCATCCTGGGAATTTACCTTGTAAACCTATGCTGCACTTCCTCAATAGCAAGAATGTCCTTCCTCAAATTAGGGGACCAAAACTGCACACAATACTCCAGGTGTGGTCTCACTAGGTCTCTGTACAATTGCAGAAGGACCTCTTTGCTCCTATACTCGACTCCTCTTGTTCTAAAGGCCAACATGCCATTCGCTTTCTTCACTGCCTGCTGTACCTGCATGCTTACTTTCATAGACTGATGTACAAGGACCCCCAGATCCCGTTGTACAATTGCAGAAGGACCTCTTTGCTCCTATACTCGACTTCTCTTGTTCTAAAGGCCTTTTCCCAACTTGACGGCATTTAGATAGTTATCTGCCTTCCTGTTTTTGATACTAAAGTGGATAACCACACATTTATCCACATTAGACTTCATCTGGCATGCATCTGCCCACTCCCCCAACCTGTCCAATTCACCCTGCATTCTCATAGCATCCTCCTCACAGTTCACACTGCCACCCAGCTATGTGTCAAATGCAAATTTGCTAATGTTACTTTGAATCCCTTCATCCAAATCATTGATGTATATTGTAAATAGCTGCGGTCCCAGCACCGAGCCTTGCGGTACCCCACTAGTCACGCCTGCCATTCTGAAAGGGACCCGTTAATCCCTACTCTTTGTTTCTTGTCTGCCAACCAATTTTCTATCCATGTCAGCACTCTACCCCCAATACCATATGCCCTAATTTTGCCCACTAATCTCCTATGTGGGACCTTATCAAATGCTTTCTGAATGTCCAGGTACACTACATCCACTGGCTCTCCCTTGTCCATTTTCCTAGTTAAATCTTCAAAAAATTCCAGAAGATTAGTCAAGCATGATTTCCCCTTCGTAAATCTATGCTGACTCAGACCGATCCTGTTACTGCTATCTAAATGTGCGGCTATTTCATCTTTTATAATTGACTTCAGCATCTTCTCCACCACTGATGTGAGTCTAACTGGTCTATAATTCTCTGTTTTCTCTCTCCCGCATTTCTTAAAAAGTGGGATAACATTAGCTACCTTCCAATCCACAGGAACTGATTCTGAGTCAAAAGAGCATTGGAAAATTATCACCAATGCATCCACGATTTCTAGAGCCACTTCCTTAAGTACCCTGGGATGCAGACCATTAGGCCCTGGGGATTTATCAGCCTTCAATCCCATCAGTCTACCCAACACCATTTCCTGCCTAATGTGGATTTCCTTCAGTTCCTCCGTCACCCCTATCAGGAAGATTGTTTCTGTCCTCCTTAGTAAAGACGGATCCAAAGTACCTGTTCAACTCATCTGCCATTTCCTTGTTCCCCATAACAAATTCACCTCTACATTTTGACCCGATGCAGAGAGCTGATCTGAAACATTGTCCATCCCTTTCCTTTCACTGATGCCGCTCAACTCACTGACTTCTTTGCTTTGTATTTAGATATGTCAGAAAAATGTCAAGAAGTCCCAACCTAACGTAAAAGGACATCTGTAAATAATACCCAAGAAGAGCAAAGTGACAAACCTCAATCACAACCGCCAGTGGCACTATGTCCATTGTGATGAAGTGTTTTTCGAAAGGTTAGTTACGACGCAATCTACACCTGCCTTCATTTTACCTGCTGTCACAATAAATCTACAATGGATGCAATCTTGCTGGCACTCTACTCTGTGCTGGTCCACTTGGACAACAGGAATACATATGTCAGACTGTTGTTCATTGACTACAGTTCATTGTTCAATACTAACGTCCCTTCCAAACTTATAGCTAAACTCAGGGATCTGGGTCTCTGTTCCTCTCTGTGTAACTGGATCTTTGACTTCTTCATCAGCAGACCTCAATCAATACGGTTTGGCAACAGCACCTCCTCACGAAGCATCAATATAGGGCCCCCTCAGGTATGTGTGCTTTATCCCATGCTCTACTCTCTCCAATGCCATATTTAAATTCCCTGACGATACCGCCATTGTTGGACAAATAACAGGAAACAATGTTAGTAAAGGAGAGAGAACGATAAACCAGAGTGATGCCAAAACAACAATCTTGTTCTCAATGTTAGCAAGGCCAATGAACTGATTGTTGACTGGAGGACAGGAAAGCAGAGGATCCATTTACCTGTCTTCATCAACAGGAAGGTTGTGGAGATAGTCAACAGTTTCAGGTTCTTGGGTTTGCATTCTGCGAGGATCTGTCCTTTGCCCAGCACATTGATGCAATCATAAAGAAAGTTCACCAAGATCTCTACTTCCTCAGAAGTTTGAGCAGATTCGGCATGTCGCTGAATATTCTCTCAAATTCCTACAGGTTTATAGTGGAGAGCATGCTGACAGGTTGCATCATGGCCTGGTTCGGATATTTGAATGTCTAGAAGAAACGATGCAGAAGACATGATGGACACAACCCTAGTTATCATTGGAACTGATGTTTCCACAATCGGAGAGATCTACACGAAGTTGCCTTGATGAGGCACATAATATCATCAATAGCTCACGTCACTCTAGTCGTGCTCTCTTCTGGGTGCTACCATTGAAAAGGTAAGAGAGACTGAGAACCGTCACCTCCGGATTCAAGCCCAACCTGTTAACATCAACCATCGGGTTCTTCAAACATAGGATTTCAAACATGTCACCAGCAGCCCGTAATATCCGCAATCGAACGGGTTAGCAGAAAAAGCCGTTCGCAATGCGAAACAGGTGATGGAAAAATCTAAAAGAGCGGGGTCTAATGTCATCCTGGATCTTCTTAACTTACGCAACGTTTTGCAGGACCCAATGTTAGGTTCACCTGCACAGCGTTTGAAGGCCAGACAAACCCGCTCTACCCTTCCGGTGGCTAAGCAACTGCTACAACCTCAGGTTCGTGACCCACACGCAATCCAGGCCCAACTACAACACAAACGCCAAGTTCAAGAAACGTATTACGACCAAACCAGCTGCCCCCTCTCGCCTTTGTCTCCCGGACGGTCCGCGTACAAACACAGAAAGGACATGACCACATAGGCATAGTGGCAGAAACTTGTCTGGAGTCACGTTCCTATTTAGCCCATTCCGAAGGAGGAATTTACAGGCGCCATAGAAAACATATTCTTTTTATTTTTTTTTATTTTTATTTATTAGAAGTACATTACATTACAACCGCATACATTAGTACTCGTCATTTATATCTTCTTACAATTAATGTACTCCATTTATTTTTTACACTAGAAAAGGAAAAGATTGAAAGAAAGAAGAAAGTGAAGGAAAAAATGAAAGTGTAGAAAATGTGACAACAAAAAAGGACGAAGACCCTATAAGAGCAAAATTAAAAACAAAAGAAAAAGAGTTAAGAAATAGGCCCTAGAAAAGAAAGAGAAAGAGAAAGAGGAAAAAGAGAGAAACAAATATTTTTATGAGCATTACGACATACCAACTCTTCAACTATCATCCCCCCCTTACCTGACCTCAATTTTTTTTTTTTTAAGTACTTTTGCACCCTATATTTGTAATAATTCTATAAATGCAGACCACGTCAGGTGGAAGTGATCTGGTTTACCTGCTAGGAGGAGTCTTATCTCTTCAAGGTGTAATGTTTCAAACATATTTGAAATCCACATATTTATAGTTGGTATTGGAGCCTTCTTCCAAAATTTTAGAATTCGCTTTTTTCCAGTTATTAACCCATAGTCCATTAGTTTCTTTTGAAACACATTTAGTTCTGGACCATCTTCCGTTATTCCGAAGATAATCCATTCTGCTTTGGGTATCAGTCTTGTTTTAAATAACTTTGTAAAGATTTCAAAAATTTCATTCCAAAATTTTTGAATTTTTGTACAGAAAACGAATGAGTGCGCTATAGTAGCTTCTTGGGATTGACATTTATCACAAATAGATGATACATTTGGGAAAATTTTATGAATTTTAGTTTTCGAATAATATAATCTATGTAAAATTTTAAATTGTATTAAAGTGTGTCTTACATTAATCGAGCATTTATGCACGTTTAATAAGTATTCATTCCAACTTTCCTTTGAAATTTTAATAGCTAACTCTTGTTCCCAGTCTCTTCTGATACCCTCCGTAGATGGTATTTGTACATTTAAGATAATATTATACAAATATGATATTAAGTTTGCTGATTCCACTTTTATCTGCATTGCCTCGTCCAATACATCTACTGGGTTATTATAATGATCTTTTGTATATTTTTTCAAATAG
Source organism: Malacoraja senta (assembly GCA_038087875.1). Taxonomy (NCBI): domain Eukaryota; kingdom Metazoa; phylum Chordata; class Chondrichthyes; order Rajiformes; family Rajidae; genus Malacoraja; species Malacoraja senta. The sequence continues at coordinate 32,505,354 of CM075984.1, forward strand.
TCGCATATTTGAAAATATTTAAAATATTGATTATTTCCGAGTTTATATTTTATTTGTAATTGTTGAAATGAAAGTAATTTTCCAGTTTCATACAAGTCACCAAGCGTTTTAATTCCTAGTCTATCCCAATGTGTAAAAGCTTTATCTATAATAGAAGGATTAAACGAAGGGTTATTAACTATAGGTAATAAAAGTGATAAATTTCTTAATTTTAAATTTTGTTTTATTTGTTTCCAAATTCGGATTGTACTATGAATAATTGGGTTCTTATTATAATTTATGTTATTCAATTTCATTGGAGAAAGGAGGATCGCTCCAATGTTTCTAGAGGAGCAATCCTCTTTCTCCATTACAATCCAGTCCACTTGCTGGGCGGAGTTATCCATCAGTTGAATCATATTTTTAATATTTACTGACCAATAATAATACATAAAATTAGGTAGTGCTAAACCCCCTAATACTTTAGGTTTATTCAGATGAGTTTTTTGTATTCTATGTGATTTATAGTCCCATATAAAATTATTGATATCTGAGTCGAGTTTTTTTAAAAACTTCTTTAGTAAGTATATAGGAATTGATTGAAATAGGCATACAATTTGTGGTAGAAAGATCATTTTTATTGCGTTTATTCGGCCTATTAAAGACATCGGGAGCGTTTTCCAGAATTTAATTAGTGTGTTTAATTTATTAAGTAGGGGGTCAAAATTTGCCCTAAACATACCTTGATATGTTCTGGTAATTTCGATTCCCAAGTATTTAAATTTTTCTGTAGCTATTTTAAAAGGGAATTTTAAAAGATGTGTTGAATCTTTCGGTTTTATTGACATAATTTCACTTTTATTCCAATTTATTCTATATCCAGAAAAAGATCCAAAGTCTTCAATTAAATTTAATATATTTGGTATATTGATTTGAGGTTTTGTAATGTACAGTAATATATCATCCGCGTATAAAGATATTTTATTATATGAGTCTTTAGTATTATATCCATGGATATCAGGGTGTATTCTAATTTTTTCTGCTAGCGGTTCAATGATGAGAGCAAACAGCTGTGGTGATAATGAACATCCTTGTCTATTTCCCCTTGACAGTTGGAATTTCGAGGATAATATGTTATTAGTTAGTATTCTAGCTGTAGGTTTGTTATATAGTAACTTGATCCATAGAATAAAATTCTCCCCCAGTTGAAATTTTTGTAATACTTTGTCCATATAATTCCATTCTACTTGATCAAATGCTTTTTCAGCATCCAGCGAAATAATTGATAATTCTTGATCTTCAGATTTGTGTGAGTGCATTATGTTGAGTAGACGTCTCATATTGTTAGATGAGTTTCTCTTAGGGATAAACCCCGTCTGATCTGGGTTTATTAATTTACTAATGTATTTACTTAATCTTCTAGCTAATGTTCTGCCGGTCAGTGAATCAAAACCATCTCAGCAGTTCTTGTATGGTTACGTCAGTATCCCGGACTTTGTGCCAAAGACTAATGGAGAGACTGTGGGTTCAAACCGTAATGGCTCCCCAATGGCCAAAGAACCACGGGCACTATTGGCGGAATCACCTATTAGACCACCGGTGGTGTCACCAGTGAAGTCTCCCACAAAGACTATTGAACTACCACCTGATATGATGTCAGCCGCCCCTCCAGCAGAGGGCCTGTACCGTACTCGTGTAGGACTGGTTTGTCGGCCTAACCCTAAATACAAAGACTGTATTAAATACTGATTACAGGTTTCCAATACTTCGGCCACATTGTACTCCTCCATATTCATATTCTTCACGGCTTAGTCGTGATTCAAAAAGCACTGTATCTTCCTACCATACATTGGAAGTTTTAATTATATGTTTATTTAGTTGCATGATTATTATACCTAAGAAGGAGGATGTAGATCAGTCTGTACTAGTTGACGTGATCCATGTCATGTTTTACTGCATACCACTGTGCACTCAAACAACTATCTGGTTGAGTGTCTCATATTATCTAGCCTGCTAGTCCAGCCTCCAGTTAGATTTGTCGTTTAGCTCACAACACCGATGTATTTGAGCTCTGTGTGCTTTCGTAAATAAACAACTTATACTCATGTATGGATTCTGAGTTATTAGACATTCTCACCATCTTCTTCACCTGCACATGATTCATATCCCTACATATCCACGTGCCAGGATATTCTAAAAGCCTCTGAAATGCACAATTATATATGTCTAGTGGACATGAAATGAATCTCAAAGGCAAGGTAAAAAAAATCCCCAAATTTTGCTGGTATACTAAGAGTAAAAGGATGGTTAGGGAGAGAATAGATCACCTTAAAGATCAGCATGCTCATCTTTATGTAGAGTCACAAGTGATGGGGGAGATATTAAATGAATATTTTTCCATCAGTTTTTACTGAGGAGATCAAGCAAGCTAATGAACTGAGGTACATAAGTTGTGCAGCCTTAGGTCATTGAATTATCAAAAAAGGAATTTTGAAGGTTTTAACATAGATTCAGGTGGATAAATCCCAAGGCTTGACCTAGTGCATCCTTCAATCATAAGAAGCTAGGGACTAAATTGCAGAAATCCTTGCAGAAAGATTTATATCAGGTGAAGTTCCGGAGACTGGAGGATGGCTAATGTTGCACCAGTAGGAAGGCAGCAAAGGGAAGTCTAGAAACTTCAGGGTCAATGAACCTGACATGAGTGTTGGGAAAGTTGTTGGAGGAGTTTCTTAGCGACAGCATCTATCAGCATTTGTTTAGGTAGGGACTAATTAGAGATAGTCAGCATGGTTTAGTGTGTGGGAAATAGTGTCTCACAAATCTTATAGAGTTTTATTGCACCGAGGATTTATGAGTTCAGGACATTAAAGGTTGTCTACATGGACTTTAGCAAGGTACCGTATATGGTAGGCTAATCTGATAGGTTTGTTAGATGACATGGAATCCAAGGTAAGTTAGCCAATTTGATTCAAAATTAGCTCGGAAGAAAAACTCAATGGGTAGTGGTGGAGAGTTGCTTTTCAGATTGGAATCCTGTGATCAGTCCTGTGTGTCGCAGGGATCAGTGCTGGGTCTACTATTGTTTGTTACTGACATCAACAATTTGGATGACAATGTAGTTAACTTTGTTAGTAAATTTGTACATGACACCAGAGTTGATGGTATAGTGGACAGTGTGGACAATGGACAGTGCCTAACCCCCCTTCTCCCTCAATCCCCTCACACTCCCTCCTCACCTCCCCAGGATATTTCCCCTCTTCTCTGCACTCTCCACGCATCTTCCTCCTGCACCCTGTAGATTGGTTTATCCATGCAACCAATCATATATAGGTTAGCATCACTAACCCCGCCTTACTGTATCATTTATATTAACACCTACTTCCTATGCTACGCGGTTCGGTAGCAGACAGGATGCAGTGACTACTAACATGCTGTTAAGTCTATGTGGATTAAAGATGATCTTAAACAACATGTTGTGTAATTGTCATATTTACATGGTGTCAATGGGTTAACCCACTTCTCCTGTATATCGTTTTTTATTTTCTTTTGCAAAGTTTTTATTTTCACGTTTCGCGATGGCTTCCTCCTGCCGGAAGCCTGCGCAGCTTATCTTTGATTCTGATATCGGTGAGCGCTGGGCTACTTTTGAAATGGATTATCGGCACTACATGAACATTGTGCATCGAAATGAACCAGACGCTGTCAAAGCCTCCCTTCTACTTAACCTCGCTGGCCCAGATGCCATGAAACGATCCAGGACTTTCCGATACGCTCCAGAAATCCTGGGCGCCAACAATTGGGTAGTTACACCCGCAGAATCTGCTGACGACCCCAATGTCTTGTTACGTAAATTTAGTGAGATTTGTGACCTGCCCTCTAATCACATTTTGGAATCACTTTACCCGTAGACAGGTGAACCTGTCGAAAGATTCATCTCAGATTTAAAATATATGGCCCAGAGGTGCCGTTTCGAAAACATGACTGACCAGCTAACAAAAGACATTCTGGTGACAGGCATGAATGACCAAAAGCTGAGGTCTGAGCTCCTGCGTAAACATGATTTAACCTTGGACGAATCCGCGCACGCTTGTCGAATGGCGGAAATCATTGACCCATTAAACAGTCAGCACGGGGCAGACACCAAGACCATTAATCTAACTGGATTTAATAGACCGCGAGCTCAGACAGAAAACACAAGATTTATGGCCCAGGCCAACCCTGCACCTAATAGTGAGCCTCCCAAAAGATGCCCCAATTATAATTATCTGCATAACAGGCAATCACCATGTCCTGCTTATGGAAAGGACTGTGACTATTGCAAGAAATTAAACCATTTCTCTGCTGCCTGTCATTCTCGTGGGAAGAAGCCCTTCAGTCCCAGACCTAATCTAAACATGTTGTTGCAAGATGATAACAACTACGACTCCCAATTCAAGCTCGACACTGCCCCCGACCCCAGTCCAATTAATTCGCAAGGGGAGTCAAATGTGTACTCACTCCTACATGCAGCTGGCAAGTTTCCCGACCCTACAGTTCTGGTAACTGTCAACAACTTCAACTTCCATGCTCAATTTTACTTCGGAGTCACGTGAGTGACTACGTGAAGAACCCCGCCAGTGCGCCTGCGCGTCATTACGTCAGACGCCTTGACGCAAACGGACGTGAGGAGCAGTGCTCCTCGAGTGGTTTGTAGTTTTTCAACTACAAGGTAAGTAAAAACTTTTTTACAGGTGTTCCAGGTCCGTTTACTGTGGGTCTATGGCGATTTTTTCCACAGACGCCATGGGAAAAAAACGGACAGGGGGAAGAGGCGAGCGACATAGCCGACAGAAGTCGGGAAAGTCGGGAGTCCGCGGTTACAGACCAACCGCCTCTAAACCCCGGTACAGTCGCCAGCGGTGAGCATAGCGACTGTGGACCTGGGGCTGGTGAAAACACAGTCAGCACCTGTCGGGCAAAAGACAAAGTTTAAATCCCAACGGAGGGAGTCCCAGGCAATGAAGAAGCTCCAGGGCTAGATACTGCTTTAGAGCGTATTGCCCAAATAGAAAGCCTTTTACACAGGCTGTTGGAGCAAAGTTCACTCAGGGAGGAGTGTTCTGAAAGCCAAGCTGCTGGAAACAGCTCAAACAGCTCCTGGTACAGGGCTAGATACTGCTTTCGAGCGTATTGCCCAAATAGAAGCCTTTTTCATAGGTTGTTGGAGCAAAAGTTCACTCAGGAAGGAGTGTACTGTAATCCAAGCTGCAGGAGCAGCTTAACAGCACCTGGCTCAGGGCTGATGGAATGCACCCTCAGGAATGAGGAGCGTGCTACGGGTCATGAGATTTCAGACCCCGACTCTGACGGTGAGGCTGTACAAGGCGATGAAAGGCAGCTGCCAGATGTTCCACCCCTGGTAGTAGGATTCGCTGCCCCGTCAGGGTCAGGAGAGCCATTAGGAAGAACTGGCCTCCTTAATAAATTACTTGGTTTACCATTAGCTGGAACAGCATGAAATGGATGAGACTGCAAGAGTATCTGGAATCAGTTGCAGAGAATATTAAAGCTGCTGGGTTCTGGAATAACTGCTTTTACCAGAATAGCAGGTAACAACCAAAAGATGACAAAGTTGCATCAGCAAGCACTGGGGTTGCTATGCAGCACCCACTTCGAGAAGTGCTATACGGTCTACTATGAATCCGAAATTCGCAGCACTCTGCAAACCAAGTAATATACAAATTACCCAACTTACTCTTTGGAGAGATCTCGGGAGACGTATTAAAGAGTTGGAAGATGAAGCGAAAACAGGATTGATGAAGACATCAATGGTTGTGAAGTCTGTAAAGAGGAAGTATCCTTTCAGACGTCATACGGATCCTGGACCAAGTCGCTCATCAACGCAGGGACGTAGTTGGCGGCCTGCAGCGGGAGCAAGAACCAGTGGGTGTGCTTCCGGGAGAACCCAGGAATCTCAGGGTACTCAAATGACTCAAGAGGTAGGTGGACCTGGTTCTCATGGGAACATACTAACTGGATTAAGTCCAAAAGTTGGAGGCAGGTTACATTTCTTCTATAATAATTGGAAGAAAATTACTTCAGATGTGGTAATCCTGAATAATATACAAGGATTTCGAATTGAATTCAATCCAAATTATGATTTGCCTGTTCAGCATGTTCCTAGCCGAACTCTTCACTTTGTACAAAAAGAAGTGATGGAGGTTCAGGTTGCAATTGAAACCCTATATAAAAAAGGGGTTATTGAAAAATCAGTCTACCAAAGTCACCAATTTGTGTCAAATATATTCCCTCGATCAAAAAAGGATGGAGGATGTAGGATTCTTGTAGATTTGATAAATCTGAATCCTTTTGTGCAATTTAGACATTTTAAAATGGAAACATTTGTGACTGCCAAACAGCTTATTTCAGAAGCATGTTATATGGCAACTATAGACTTGAAAGATGCATATTATTCAGTGTCTGTTCATTCAGAAGATAGGAAGTATCTTAAATTTAAATGGATGAACCAGTTGTGGCAGTTCAAAGCTCTGCCTAATGGGTTAATATCTGCACCCACAATATTCACAAAATTGTTAAAACCAATTCTGGGCTTACTGAGTAGCCAGGGGCATGTACTAATGGCATATTTGGATGATGTCTTGATTATAGGAAAGACAAAACAGTCAACAGAAGTATCTGTTGCAGTTGTGAAATCAACTTTTGAAAATTTGGGGTTTCTAATTCATCCACAGAAATCTAGGTTAACACCATGTACCTCTATTAATTATTTGGGGTTCACAATTGATTCAGTCCAAATGAATATTACTTTGCCCAGGGAAAAAGGTGGATTTGATTAAAGATTGCAGTAATCTCCTAAACGAGCAAAAACCTTCAATTAGACAGGTGGCTCGTGTACTGGGAAAATTAGTAGCAGCATTCCCAGCAGTCCAATTCGGACCATTACATTATCAACAGCTGCAGAGACTTAAAGAACAGGCACCGAGAATGCATGTTGGTCATTTTGATAGAACCATGCAACTAACAACAAATGCTGTTTCTGATCTGCAGTGGTGGATTCTACATGTCTCAAGCAGTTCCAGCAAAGTGCTGATTGAACAACCTTCCATGATATTACAAACTGATGCCAGTGCACCAGGATGGGGTGCAACTGACTTAACATCTAGCTGTGGAGGCAGATGGAATCAGGAAGAGTCATTGTTACTGCAGACATTGGGAATTAACTATTTGGAGCTTCTAGGATGTTTCTATGGGCTCCAAGCTTATTGTTCTAACACAACTAATAAGCATGTTCAAGTTCAAATTGATAACACAACAGTAGTTGTTTATATTAATGATATGGGTGGAATTAAGTCGGTGTCTTGTGACAAAATGGTTAATCAACTTTGGGCTTGGTGTATTGAAAAGAACATTTGGATTTCAGCTATCTATCTACCAGGTAGAATGAACGATAGCAGACACCAGGTCACGAAAAGTTCCATGATAATAAAGAATGGATGTTGAATCAAGAGGTATTCAATGATATAGTCATCAGATTTGGAATGACCGACATCGACTTGAATCATCAGCTATCGAGATATGTCTCATGGAAACCAGATCCAGGAGCAGTGGCGATTGATGCTTTCTCGCTACATTGGGGTGGTATGTTTTCATATATATTTCCACCTTTCTGCCTCATAAGCCAATGTTTGCTTAAAATCAGGCAAGATGCTGCTTCAAGGGTATTGGTAGTACCAGATTGGCCTACACAGCCATGGTATCCGTTGATATTAGAATTAACAACACAAATGTTGATGAAAGTCCCAAAAAAGAGTAATTTATTGCTGCACCCTGTACAGGGGAACAACATCCATTATATGATCGTTTGGATTTGTTGATTTGCAGGTTTTAAGAATGCCTTTTCTGGGACGAGGACTGTCTGAGCATACTGTGGACATGCTTACGGCAGCCTGGAGGAAGAGCACTCAAAAACAGTACCTTTCTTATATTAAGAAATGGGAAGAGTTCTGGGTACAAAAGAATGTGCAATAAAGTACTGCAGATATTTCAAATGTATAGAATTTCTGTCAAAACTTTATTATGATGAAGGTCTGAGTTGTAGTGCAATTAATTCAGCCAGAAGTGCATTGTCCTCATATTTGGTTCTGGATTCAGAAAGAAACTCAATTGGGTCACACCCAATTGTTTCCAGACTAATGAAAGGAATCTTTAATTCCAAACCACCGAAACCTAGGTACGTGACAATCTGGGATGTAAGTGTGGTACTGAAACTACTTCGTGATGGTCATCAAGTGTGTCTTTACCTTTGGTCAAGCTCAGTATGAAAGTATTCATGTTTATGGCATGAGTGACAGCACAACGAGTGCAAACACTTGGAAAATTACAAATAGACAGTATGGAAGTAACTGAAGACAAGGTTACATTCTATATCTATGACCTACTAAAGCAAAATTAGGCCAGGTGTGACAGGATTTACAATTATGCTGGCAGCATATCCAAATGATCCATGTCTCTGTATTAAGACATATTTATTACAATACATTGAGGTCACAAAGAATTTGAGAATACGGAAACTGGGTTTTTGATCACACACAAGAAACCACACAAGAGAGTTTCAATACAGACTATTTCCAGATGGATAAAAGAAGTCTTAACAGCTGCTGGTATTAACACTTATGTTTTTACGTCTCACTCGACTAGGGCAGCAGAAATGTCGGCGGCCAGGGCAAAAGACGGCCCCGTCGACCATATCCTCGCAGCCGCCGGGTGGTCCAATGAGTTGATGTTTCAACATTTTTACCATCGGCCTATTGTTAATGCGCGGTTGTTTGCAGAAACTATTTTAAGTTCTGTGTAAATTCCTCTGGTTTAAAGGGGATCTGATTCATTTCATTATTGAAATGAATTACTGCATTTGTGGTACAAATGTTATTATGAATGCATGATTGATTATTCTCGTTCCGAGTCAATCTATGCAGTGAGAAGCCAGGATTGATACACGGCATGAAATCACAAAGCTTTAAAATCTTCACGTAGTCACTCACGTGACTCCGAAGTAAAATAGTAAGATTAAACGAGAACTTACCTAAGTTTGAAGTTTGATCTTTATTTTATGAGGAGTTACGTAGGTGATTACGTGCCCACCACGACCCTACCCTCTATCATAAAGGTCAGATGGAAGTTCTTGTCTTACTCGTTTTAGTATGAGACTATATTACTTCGGTTGTTGTTTTTTGTGATTTCACACCGCTGCTTTGAAGATTGACGCGCAGGCGCACTGGCGGGGTTCTTCACGTAATCACCTACGTAACTCCTCATAAAATAAAGATCAAACTTCAAACTAAGGTAAGTTCTCGTTTAATCTTACTATTAGATACCGGTGCAAAAGTCAATGTAATGTCTATCAACCTCTACAACAAGATAAGAAATAACGAGCTCCTGATTGCGGACAGCTCCACTTTGCATGCTTACGGGGGTGCTGGTACCACTGGGAAGAGCCACTTTTAAATGTGTACTGAAAAAAAACACAAGGGATTTGACCTTCTACATCTTGAACTCTAACTCTGTGACTCTGCTGGGCAAATCCAGGAATACGTCAGATTTAGCCCTGTGAGAGCGCTCCATGAGTTGTTTTGCACTTCTGACAACCCGTTCAGCTAGCCCGTTAGACTGTGGATATTCAGGGCTGCTGGTGATGTGGTGAAAATTCCAGCGTCTGGCAAACTCTCTGAATTGTTGGCTGGTGAACTGGCTGCCATTGTTAGTTAACAGCTTGTCTGGAGATCCGTGGACGGAAAAATGACAAGATAATTTAGAAATCACACCGCTGGAAGTGGGGCTGCTGAGAAAATCAATGTCGAAACATCCTGAATACGAATCCACGAGCACCAGGTACTGCTTGCCGTGCCATTCAAATAAATCAGCTGCCACTGTAGACCATGGGGAGCGCAGGTATGTGGCAGAAGTGGTTGCTTTTGTTGATGAGGCACCAGGCTATTGTACACCGCACAAGCTACCATATTTTCGCTGATGTATTCAGCCATGCCAGGCCAGTAAAACATGTTTTTCACCCGTGAAACAGTGGCTTCAGCACCTGGGTGTCCTGCATGAACAGCGTCAAAATAGCGGTGATGCAGCGAAACAGGAACCACGGTCTTGTGACCTTTTAAAACAATGCCATCTTGTAGCACTAGTTCATCTCAAACAGGGAAGAAAGGTCGGACTGGCAATGGAACGTTGTAGTGCTTGTCTGGCCAGCCGCGTTTAATGACAGAAGTTAGCGACCATAGGGTCTTGTCGGTGGCAGTGTGGGCAACCAGGTCCTCCATCCACGATGAAGGGATGAAGGATACAGTCATCACGATAAAGTCATCATCCTGCGAGGGTAGATCCTCACAGGTCTTCTGAGGTGCACGTGAAAGAGTGTCTGCCAGGTGCATATCCTTTCCACGTTTGTATGTCAGGACGGTCATATTTTTTCATTTGTAGTAACATCCGTTGTAGGCGCGCTGGAGAGTTATGAATAGGTTTATTGAAAATGCTGATAAGAGGTTGGTGGTCGGTTTCAATTGTAATTGTGCGACCAAAGATGAAATCGTTAAACTTTTTGCAGGCGAACACAACTGCTAACAACTCTTTTTCGATTTGGGCATATCGTTATTCTGTGTCAGACATGGTGCGTGTGGCATAGGCAACAGGCCTATTGCCATGGCCATCATTCTGAAGGCATGAGCGCCCAGGCCGTGTTGTGAGGCGTCACATGTAAGTGTAATAGGCAGTCTAGGATCAAAGTACGCTAGAGTAAGGGTGGCCGACATCTGCCATTTAAGAGTGTCAAAAGCTGTCTGTTGTTGTCATGCCAGGTCCAAGCAGTGTCCTTGTGTGTGAGATGGTGCAATGGGGCTGATATTTCACTGAAATCTGGAATGAATTTGCTCAAATAGTTCGCCATGCCAAGGAATCTCTGCAAGCTGGGCACATCCGTGGGTGCTGGAAGTTCATTAATAGCACTGTTTTTCGCTGGATCAGTTTTCAGGCCATCCTTGGTAAATTAATGGCCTAGGTATTTTACCTCATTCACTCGGAATCTGCATTTTTGGATATTGAGTTTGAGATGGATGGCCTCGGCACGCTTCATTACTTTTATCAGATTGGCATCGTGTTCCTCGATCCTTTTTCCAGCATAAGGATATCATCCACTACGATGGAGCATGGGTATCCGGCAAACAATTGCTCCATGGATTGTTGAAATACTTCACTGGCAGAACTTATACCAAAGGGCATCTTCAAAAATTTATAACGTCCGAACGGAGTACTGAAAGTTGTCAGCTTGGAGGATTTATGTTCCAGTGGAATCTGCCAGAATGAACTCTTGGCATCTAGCACTGTGAATACAGTTGCTTCGGCCATCTGCACCGCAATCTTGTCCACCGAACACATTGGATAACGTGATCTCTTAATTGCTGTATTTAAGTCCTTGGGGTTAATGCAAATCCGTATCTCATCTTTATTCTTCTTAGCAGCAACAACCATTGAAGAGACCCAGTCTGAGGGTTCAGTTACGGGAGTAATCACACCAAGAGCCACCATTCTGTTAAGTTCACTTTGTACACGATCCCGCATAGCATGGGGGAATCCTGTGAGCTGGATGAACAACTGGGATTGCCTCAGGGTCAATAGTAATCGTGTATCTCACAGGCAACCTGCCCAGCTCGTCGATAAATAAATCCTTGTATTGTGTTAAAATGTGATGTGTAAAATCACAGCCTATAGTCAGTGGACAGACTGAAGGGATGAAGGAAATCAAACCCATGTCATGGCGTCAATCAATCAATCAATCAAGTTTTATAAGTTCAAGTGAAATGAATTTGCTAGCAGCGGTACAATTAAAAAAAACACACAATACACAATAATAACATTTAACATAAACATCCACCACAGCATTCATCACTGTGGTGGAAGGAACAAAATTTGGCCAGTCCTCCATTTTCCCCCATGGTCAGGACCTCAACCCTCCGCAGTCGCCGCTGTGGGCGGCCTGATGTACAGACAGGGTGAGTCCAGGTAAGTCCTGAACCGGTGCCTCCCCACCGCTGACCGCGGCTTCAAGATGGTGTTGGCCGCAGGCCGGTGGTCGAAGATTTAAAGTCCCCGCCGCGTCACAGCCAGAAGCACCGCAAACCGCAGGACCGGCGGTCAGAGCTCCTCTCCAGGTATCCCTGGTGAGGGACCCTAATGGTAAGTCCCCGCCGCGCCCGCGATAGAAGTAGGCCGCGCCAGCTGGAGCTCCGCAGACCGCGGCTTCAGGCTGCCACGGGCTCGCCCGCTCCGCGACGAAAGTCCGCGCTGCCCTCACAGCCAAAGCCTCGGGCGCGTCCCCGGGAAAGGCCGCACCGATCCTCGATGTTAGGCCACGGGGGAGGCGACATGGAAAAAGTCGCCTCTCCATGGAGGAGGTGACCGAAGCGGTTTCCGCCTTACCCCACCCACACCACCCCCCACACAAGACATGCCAAGAAACATTAAAAACACACATTAAGACATACTAAAAAACAAAAAAAGTAGAAAAACAAACATGCTGCTGGCATGTAATTTTACTTGGCCGATAGGGTGTAGTGGTGCACCATTAAAGGAGATAAGTAATGCAGTCGTCTGAGTTAGAGTTTCTGTGTTTTGCAGCTGTTGGAAGACAGCCAGCGAATTTGTGTTGCACCGAGCGCCGCTATCGACCTTAAAATAAAGAGTTTTGCCGTTAATCCGACCTTGCGATCCAATTTGGCCAGACAAAGCATGCACATTAATCTCTGTGCTGTCACCATCTGTTTGTGCGAACTCGCAGCTAGGATATTCATCCTGGTTTAACAAGTTGACAGACTGTCTTGTTTGAAATCTGTTGTTTCGTGACCTGCAGCATTACGCAAAATGATTTATTTTATTGCAAAACCTACAGAGTATTCCATATGCAAGGCACCGGTCGTGAACTGCAGTATGTGAACCGCCACAATTAAAGCAATAAGCAATCCATCTTGGGCTGCTAACTGGCCACTGGAATGGGTGAGCAGTAATTTGATTAGACACGCTGGCTGCATTGACTTCACGAGCAGCAGAAGATGTTAGCGTTTTAATGTGGGCATTGGTTAACTCAGCTATACGACAGCGGTTTTCGACAGCTTCTAAGGTCAGGCCAACTTCTCGTAACAATTCATCGCGTAGGTTATCATTCAATATGCCATGTATTAAGCGGTCTCTTATCAAACTATGTTCAATTTCTCTAAAATTGCACCAACTAGCGACATGCTTCAGTGCACTGACTTATAGCTCAAAAGGTTCTGTTTGTTTTTGACACATTGATAAAAATTTATGTCGTTCAATGCTCACATTAATTTGTAACTCACATAGTTGTCGGAATTTACGTAGGATGCATTCAGGATCACGGTCAGACTCTGCTGGAATCTGTACACCATTAGCATCAACTCCAGCCGGTGCATAGTGAAATCTTCTGGCATGTCGAGCAGCTTCAGTGCCTGCTAAGTTAAGGAGGATTGATGCACGGAGAGCAGGAGTAGCAGCTGGATACGCTGCATCAATGTAGATTGAGAAAACTTCCTCGAATACACGCCATCCCTCTGCAAGGTCTGCATCAAACACCAAGACCTCTGGCTTCCTGAGAGCAGTAGCCATAACTGCAGTAAAAAAAAATAAACCAAGATAAAAACAATATAAACAATTTAAGGGTGAGTTCATAAACCCTGACACCATGTTGATTTGTAGTCCTTATAATAACAGTGGCCTCACACCATGTCAGGTTATAAAGAGTTTATTAGGAATACAAGTTCTCTCTTAGGAATTCACTTTAAGATTAACGGAATGCAGCAGACCGCGACGCTAACAAGTTAGTGGGCTAAACTACAAATGCATGACTCATAACATGAGCCACTAATCTACAGATGGCTAAAGCACAGTCCTTTAAAAGAGGGGGGAGAGGGGGAGAAGGAGTGGAAACAACTTTTAAGAAGCCAGCGATTCACAGCTGTGAAGCTCGGTGGACATTTAACATTACCGTCGGTTTTCCTTGGTTCTGAAAACTACAGCTTACCTTTTTTTCCCAATGAGCCAATGAAACTCACCGGTCAGCTCCGGCTCCAACCTACGAGAACCTTTGACCTCCTGGCAACCCATTAGGACTTCCTGGTGACCCACCTACAGCATGAGAATTCTCGCTACTCTCCATGGCAGCTTCATTCTAGTCACCGCTAATCTTTCAACATGTTGAAAAATTCGCAGCGACCATAATGAGGTCGCGATTAGTTCCCAGAATGCAGGAACTCCTCGCGACCATGAAGGCGACTCCCCAGCAACTAACCGCGAACATGTGGTGACCATGTGATGACTGAATAGTTTCCTGCAGTCGCCTAAAAGGTTGCCTAAGTGGGACAGGCCCAAGAATTACTATTAAATAGAACCACAATATCATACCAGTTTCCTACATGAGGTGACATGTTTCTTTTTGATTTTACTATGACTGGCTTTCAGCATGTAAATTTATTATTTCAGTGTTCCTAAATTCCTTAACATTGTAAATTATGAAACACTGTGAAGATAGGTTGGAGAAATAAGAGTGAGGAATTCTAGACATGCCATTCTTTTATTTTTCAACAGATCACTCTCCAGTTGAAGATATCAACAGAAACCGAGAACAAGAGAAATAAAACACATTTTTCCAGCATTAGAACCAAACTACAATATAATTCTACAGTAAATATGTTTAAGATCTTTGTCACTCACCTGTTTTAAACTGGTGGATGGCTTGTGAGACTGCTTGAGGTCGTTTAGTTTTGCATTTGGCATCTGTTTATGTTTGCGTAACGTAAATTATAATTTATGGGTGAGACGCAAAGAGCGGTTTGACGGAAAACAGATAGATAATGTGACCATCATGGGAAAGAATGGAAAAAAAATGTTATTAATAAGTTTAATAGATCAGGTAGGCCATGGGCCGAGATGCCAAAAGGGCTCTAGATTTTAACTTTTGTGACCCATGTCTGGTGGCTATTTGAAATTTGGCACAGATTTAGATAAAACATCATTGATAAGGAAATCATAACTCGACAGTGCAAAAAGTTGCACACTAATCAATTAAGCTAATTAGATTATTCCCAGTGCCACATGACACAAAGCTGGGTGGCAGTGTGAACTGTGAGAAGGATGCTATGAGAATGGAGGGTAACTTGGACAGGTTGGGGGAGTGTGCAGATGCATGGCAGATGAAGTTTAATGCGGATAAATGTGAGGTTATCCACTTTGGTAGCAAAAACAGGAAGGCAGATTACTATCTAAATGGCGTCAAGTTGGGAAAAGGGGAAGTACAATGGCATCTGGGGGTCCTTGTTCATCAGTCTATGAAAGTAAGCATGCAGGTACAGCAGGCAGTGAAGAAATCGAATGGCATGTTGGGCTTTATAACAAGAAGAATCGAATATAGGAGCAAAGAGGTCCTTCTGCAGTTGTACAGAGACCTAGTGAGACCAGACCTGGAGTATTGTGTGCCGTTTTGGTCCCCTAATTTGAGGAAGGAAATTCTTGCTATTGAGGGAGTGCAGCGTAGGTTTACAAGGTTAATTCCCGGGATGGCGGGACTGTCATATGCTGAGAGCATGGTGCAGCTGGGCTTGTACACTCTGAAGTTTAGAAGGAGAGAGGTTATCTCATTGAAACATATAAGTTTGTTAAGTGTTTGGACACGCTAGAGGCAGGAAACATGTTCCCAATGTTGGGGAAGTCCAGAACCAGGGGCCACAGTTTAAGAATATGGAGTAAGCCATTTAGAACGGAGACGAGGAAACACTTTTTCTTACAAAGAGTTGTGAGTCTGTGGAATTCCCTGCCTCAGAAGGCGGTGGAGGCAGGTTCTCTGGATGCTTTCAAGAGAGAACTAGATAGGGCTCTTAAAAATAGTGGAGTCAGGAGATATGGGGAGAAGGCAGGAACGGGGTTCTGATTGTGGATGATCAGCCATGATCACATTGAATGGCGGTGCTGGCTTGAAGGGCCGAATGGCCTACTCCTGCACCTATTGTCTATCGTCTATTGTGTATTGTCACATGCTAGTGAAGGCAGGAATAGAGGATGGACCAATGAATGCACTCCTGTGGA
Source organism: Malacoraja senta (assembly GCA_038087875.1). Lineage (NCBI taxonomy): Eukaryota > Metazoa > Chordata > Chondrichthyes > Rajiformes > Rajidae > Malacoraja > Malacoraja senta. The sequence continues at coordinate 32,521,485 of CM075984.1, forward strand.
ACTGGTGCATGGGACACAGATTCTGATTTTGGGATCATTGGGATCTTATCTGAGACAGGGATAGCATGTAAACTGATGACAGGTTGAACATAAACTGGTGAGGGACCAATATCCAGAGAAGGACTTTTGCTCGTAGAACTCGGAAATGTTTAAACTAGATTGGGAGGTGCCCTGAGCAGAATGAAGGCAGATAAAAAGTTGGGGGCAAATACTGTAGTCAAAGAAATAAAGATTAGCAAACGTGATGGGCAGGAGCATGGCAAACAGATAAGAAAGACCAAAGGTTTAAATTGCATTTATTTCAATGCAAGAGGCTTAACAGGTAAGGCAGACAATCTCAGGACATGAATTGGTTTGGGGAATTGAGATGTACAGTAATAGCCATAACAGAAACAAGGCTGAGGAATGGGCAAGATTGGCAGCTGAATGTTCTAGGTTACCAATGCTTTGGATGTGTTAGAGATAAAGGTAAGAGAGGAGGAAGAGGAGTGAGAAGTGAATCCTTTCTGATGTGGGAGGACACAATTACAGAGCTTAGAGGGAATATTCAGGAGATTGTCCAGCGATACAATACAGGTAGAAAGAATCTAGAAGGGAATGATCACTTTGATGCGACTGCATTATGGGCCCCACACTAGTCAGCAGGAATCATAAGAGCAGATTTGCTGGGAGATTGCAGATAACTATGATAAAAGGTATGCAAGTGTATTAAAATAGTATTTGTGGGAGATTTCAACTAATATTTTCTGAGTCTCCCATAGCGCAAAGGACTTGGAAAGCATGGAATTTTATAAAATGGGACCTAGGAAGTCTGTTATTCAAGATATCGAACAGTCCAGCTGAGGAATGGGCCCCTGGAGAACACAATGTCTGTGCCAAACAGGATCCCAAATTAAACTATCCTTTGTAGATCAGGCAGTACTAGTTTAACTGATCCGTCAGGTTTTACTGCATAACACTGTACACTCAAACAGCTATCTGGTTGAGTGTCTCATATTATCTAGCCTGCTAGTCCAGCCTCTAGTTAGATTCGTCGTTGAGTTTGAGCTTATAATACCTATGTATTTGAGCTCTGTGTCTTAAATAAACAACATACTCATGTATGGATTCTGAGCCATTAGACATTCTCACATGGTGTCAGAAGTCACGGGAACACCTTGGATCAACGTCTTCAGTGATTTTGCGGACCTTTCACGGTCTTTGCCATGACTGATTCATTCCACTAGCCAGATGGGGATATCGAAGAGCAATGGCGAGTTTTCAAGGAAGACTTCAGACCCCGCCATTTTAGATTTTCCATCATGGGCTACAGTGTCCTCTGTGTTGGATGCCAAGAGCTCATTCTGGCAAATTCCTCTTGACTATAAATCATCGCTGCTCACTACTTTCAGCACAGCCTTCTACATGCTACAGATTTCTGCACACTTGATGGAGCAGATTTTTGACAGGTGCCCCTGCGTGATCATTGTGGATGGTAGAGGGTAAAGACCTGCAAGAGCATGATGACTATTTGAAAAAGGTGCTCAACCGTGCTAGGGAGGTACACTTAAGACTCAACCCCAGTAAATGCAGGTTTTGAGTCCAATTGGGAACAATTTTGGTGAGCCCCAGGTTCCCAGCCAAGGTCTGTCAGCCCTGTTATTTAGTTTATATAATGAAATTGTACACTAAGGTGCTATGGATTATACACTGTCTTAATCTCTCCTGCTCCCGTTTTACTGTCAGCTCCACTAGCTTCCAACCTTTACCATAGCTGCTAATTACCATTAAACTGCATTATGTGATTGGACACAATGCCCTTTGAGACAGCGGCTGATTGGACGGGAGGAGACCGAATTGTTGATTGGACGGGAATTTTAAGGCAAGCTGGTTGGTAATTGGACGCAACCCCCTTAGAGACAGCAGTTGATTGGCCACTAAATAATCGGGCACAAATTAATTGACAAATAGGAAAATAATAAAATCGCTGGTCAGTGCGAACTCAGTGGACTATCTGCGCTGTATCTCCAAACTAAACAGTATAACATGCAGGTACATTCATTTAAAATAAAATTCAGTGATTATTTCACATGATTTCTCACTGTATCTGACCAATCTCTGTTTAAGACGTTTGGTCTGCCTTAGGCATTGACTCTGAACTATAAACCTAAACCAGACTCAATTGTATCGTCACATTGGACTCAGTAAACTCACACATCTCTGCATGCAGGAGGCTGCCGTGGTTGGAATCACCGGCTCTGAGACCAGAGTGCGTAAAGCGACCTGCGATCAATACCTAAGATGATAGCTCTTCTCAATAAAAAAAACAGTGAAGCTTTTCACTCTAACCATGATGGCTAGAGCTTCTTGCAAGGTGATCTATGACCTCGCTAAGTAAATATTATCGTAATGCTCAGTTGAGGTCAAATGAAGAAGATATTCATTACATTGTTCATTGGAGCCCATGGATGTGTCACTGAAAGCAGTGAAGAAAGCAATCTCCACACTGCTTGTCCCCGCGTTTAATGAAGTGACTTTTAAATTACTTGAAATAAAAGTTGATTTCTCTTTGTAACGAATGTCAACCGTGCTTCTAATGAAAGAGAAATCAATACACTTCTTTCGCTAACCTTCCGTAATTCAGTTGACTTTTATTTAAAGTGGAAGATGCAAACATTGTCAGTTCCACCTGGGCTTCACCCAGAGTGACTGGGGAGTCCAGAACAAGGGGCCACAGTTTAAGAATAAGGGGGTAGGTCATTTGGGACTGAGATGAGGAAACAGCTTTTCACCCAGAGAGTTGTGAATCTGTGCAATTCTCTGCCACAGAAGGCAGTGGTGGCCAATTCACTGGATGTTTTCAAGAGAGAGTTAGATTTAGTTCTTTGGGCTAACGGAATCAAGGGATATGGGGAGAAAGCAGGAACAAGGATACTGATTTTAGATGATCAGCCATGATCATATAGAATGGCAGTGCTGGCTCGATGGGCCGAATGGCCTACTCCTGCACCTATTTTCTATGTTTCTGTTTCTATGACTGATAGAAATGCATGCTCCATTCTTGAAGGTATCTTGTGAGGGATTTGAAATCCCCGTCAAGTCATAATGTACCAATAAAGATGCTCTGCTTTATTTCCATAGATTATCTGCTCTAGTTTAGTTTAGTTTAGTGATATAGCACGGAAACAGGCCCTTCGGCCCACCGAGTCCGCACCGACCAGCAATCCCCGCACACAAACACTATCTCACACACACTAGTGACAATTTACATTTGTACCAAGCCACTTAACCGACAACCTGTACGTCTTTGGAGAGCAGGGGGAAACGGAAGATCTCGGAGAAAACCAATGCAGGTCACGGGGAGAACGTATAAACTCCGTAAGACAGCACCGGTCATCAGGAAAGAACCTGGCGCTGTGAGGCAGCCACTGTACCGCTGCGCCACCATGCCGCGAAGGTTTCTCGTGCGAGATTTGAAAGCCCCGTCAAGTCATAATGAGCCAACAAAGATGCTCTATTTTCTTTCCATAGATTATCTGTTTAGTTTAGTTGAGAGATACAGCGCGGGAAACAGCCCTTCGGCCCACCGAGTCCGCACCAACCCCTGCACACGAACACTATCCTGCACACAGTTCTTCAGACTGAGACTCAGGGGAGAGGGAAACTAGAGGTATGAAAAGATACAGACCAAACCCCAGAACAGAATGATCTGTTCTGTACCTTTTCTCACCTCTAGTTTTCCTAATAATATGGAAACCTTTGAACCATTGAAACGAAGATAGACACAAAATGCTGGAGTAACTCGGCGGGACAGGCAGCATCTCTGGATACAAGGAATGGGTGACGTTTTGGGTTGAGGCCCTTCTTCAGACCCTTCAGCCATTGAACCATCTCATTGGAGGTCTGTGAAACAGTGCAGGGCAATGCACCTTCTAGTTTTGTCCAGCACATTGGGGAAGTGAGTTATGCTTCACTCTAAAACCTTGGCAACAAAAGTCAATGACCCCCCCCCCCCCCCCCCAACAGAAAGGAACCGCAGATTCAGCCGTCACCGCAAAATGTCAATGATTCCGGGAATGCCGAGGCGACAGGGTGAGAGAGAGGGAGTGAGAGAGCGCGAGAGAGCAAGAGAGAGACGAAATGGGGAGCGGGGGAGAGAGAGCGCGCGCATGCGCGCGAGAGAGACAGAGAGAGAGAGAGGGATGGAGGGCGAGCGAAAGACAGAGAGACACAACGTGGGTCGGTAGGTGAATGACTAACATGCACACCAAGAAGAAGCTCGCGATCTGAGCCCTCAACCATGATGATGAGTTTTAAGAAATTCTCAATGTGTCGTCAATTCCCACAATCTACATTCCTCAGTAAATGTAATTGTGTTTTGACCTACTCCTGCACCTATTTTCTATGTTTCTGTTTCTATGACTGATAGAAATGCATGCTCCATTCTTGAAGGTATCTTGTGAGGGATTTGAAATCCCCGTCAAGTCATAATGTACCAATAAAGATGCTCTGCTTTATTTCCATAGATTATCTGCTCTAGTTTAGTTTAGTTTAGTGATATAGCACGGAAACAGGCCCTTCGGCCCACCGAGTCCGCACCGACCAGCAATCCCCGCACACAAACACTATCTCACACACACTAGTGACAATTTACATTTGTACCAAGCCACTTAACCGACAACCTGTACGTCTTTGGAGAGCAGGGGGAAACGGAAGATCTCGGAGAAAACCAATGCAGGTCACGGGGAGAACGTATAAACTCCGTAAGACAGCACCGGTCATCAGGAAAGAACCTGGCGCTGTGAGGCAGCCACTGTACCGCTGCGCCACCATGCCGCGAAGGTTTCTCGTGCGAGATTTGAAAGCCCCGTCAAGTCATAATGAGCCAACAAAGATGCTCTATTTTCTTTCCATAGATTATCTGTTTAGTTTAGTTGAGAGATACAGCGCGGGAAACAGCCCTTCGGCCCACCGAGTCCGCACCAACCCCTGCACACGAACACTATCCTGCACACAGTTCTTCAGACTGAGACTCAGGGGAGAGGGAAACTAGAGGTATGAAAAGATACAGACCAAACCCCAGAACAGAATGATCTGTTCTGTACCTTTTCTCACCTCTAGTTTTCCTAATAATATGGAAACCTTTGAACCATTGAAACGAAGATAGACACAAAATGCTGGAGTAACTCGGCGGGACAGGCAGCATCTCTGGATACAAGGAATGGGTGACGTTTTGGGTTGAGGCCCTTCTTCAGACCCTTCAACCATTGAACCATCTCATTGGAGGTCTGTGAAACAGTGCAGGGCAATGCACCTTCTAGTTTTGTCCAGCACATTGGGGAAGTGAGTTATGCTTCACTCTAAAACCTTGGCAACAAAAGTCAATGACCCCCCCCCCCCCCCCCAACAGAAAGGAACCGCAGATTCAGCCGTCACCGCAAAATGTCAATGATTCCGGGAATGCCGAGGCGACAGGGTGAGAGAGAGGGAGTGAGAGAGCGCGAGAGAGCAAGAGAGAGACGAAATGGGGAGCGGGGGAGAGAGAGCGCGCGCATGCGCGCGAGAGAGACAGAGAGAGAGAGAGGGATGGAGGGCGAGCGAAAGACAGAGAGACACAACGTGGGTCGGTAGGTGAATGACTAACATGCACACCAAGAAGAAGCTCGCGATCTGAGCCCTCAACCATGATGATGAGTTTTAAGAAATTCTCAATGTGTCGTCAATTCCCACAATCTACATTCCTCAGTAAATGTAATTGTGTTTTGACCAAGTATTTATGACGTCGCGTTCCTTTGAATAAAATTCACGGGGCGTCATCAAAACATTTACATTTACTGAGGAATCTGGATTGATGCATTGTATAACTACTTGTTAACTACTGGCTGTTAACCAGTGAAGTTAACACAGCGCGGGGCTTGCTTTTACAGAGGCCTGGGGAGCCGTTGGTGAGAGAAGGAGTTACCTGGGCTGTGAGTATAAAATCCAGTGTGGGGCTTGCTTTTACAGAGGCCCGGGGAGCCGTTGGTGACAGGAGGAGGAGTTACCTGGGCCCGGGGAGCCGTTGGTGAGAGGAGGAGGAGTTACCTGGGCCCGGGGACCCGTTGGTGACAGGAGGAGGAGTTACCTGGGCCCGGGGAGCCGTTGGTGACAGGAGGAGGGGTTACCTGGGCCCGGGGAACCGTTGGTGAGAGGAGGAGGAGCCGTTGGAGCCGTTGGTGACAGGAGGAGGAGTTACCTGGGCCCGTTGCAGCCGTTGGTGACAGGAGGAGGAGTTACCTGGGCCCGTTGGAGCCGTTGGTGACAGGAGGAGGAGTTACCTGGGCCCGTTGGAGCCGTTGGTGACAGGAGGAGGAGTTACCTGGGCCCGTTGGAGCCGTTGGTGACAGGAGGAGGAGTTACCTGGGCCCGTTGGAGCTGTTGGTGACAGGAGGAGGAGTTACCTGGGCCCGTTGGAGCCGTTGGTGACAGGAGGAGGAGTTACCTGGGCCCGTTGGAGCCGTTGGTGACAGGAGGAGGAGTTACCTGGGCCCGTTGGAGCCGTTGGTGACAGGAGGAGGAGTTACCTGGGCCCGTTGGAGCCATTGGTGACAGGAGGTGGAGTTACCTGGGCCCGTTGGAGCCGTTGGTGACAGGAGGAGGAGTTACCTGGGCCCGTTGGAGCCGTTGGTGACAGGAGGAGGAGTTACCTGGGCCCGTTGGAGCCGTTGGTGACAGGAGGAGGAGTTACCTGGGCCCGTTGGAGCCGTTGGTGACAGGAGGAGGAGTTACCTGGGCCCGTTGGAGCCGTTGGTGACAGGAGGAGGAGTTACCTGGGCCCGTTGGAGCCGTTGGAACCAAATCTGCAGCGTTCCATCTCACTTCCAGAGAAGGAGTCTGGTGGAAGCCTCTAATTGGTGGAAGAGGACCAGAGGAAGCAGCTGATTGGGTGCAACCCCGGGTTTACATTTTTACATTTCTGCTTTCAGGTTAAGGATTTTGGGAGTTAAGGATTCTGGGAGTTAAGGATTCTGGGAGTTAAGGATTCTGGGAGTTAAGGGTACAGTATTTATTAGTAAAGGTACAGTTTAAAGTATAAGGTTTATAAAAAAATATTTAATATAGAGTTAATTTGGGAGTAAGCTATGTCAGTGGAGATTGGCCCCGTGGTTTGCTCAGCCTGCAACATGTGGGAGATCGACTTCCGGTGGCGCCATGCTTTGCTAGCAGTCGCAAATTTTTTAGCTGCGCTGAAAAAAAATCGCGATTTTTCGCGTTAAAATCGGGTCTGGAGGTCGGGACCGTTTTTAAAAACTTACCGGAGTCTCATGTCGCGGTGCTGATGACGTCATCAGTAAGCGCCGTGAATTTAACGGAGGGAAAGTCATTTTAAATGAAAAGTACGTCTCCAGGTCAGAGCCCACAGAGGAAAGTCACAAAACAATCGCTGAAGACTCTGGAACATCAAGAAACTGCAAAACGGACCTCTGAAGTGGTTTCTGGAATGGATACACGATCTAAGACAGAGATGACCACAAAAGAGAAAACCGAAATGGAGGAGTTAAAGAACTCGGTAAGAGATTTGAAAAATGACTTGAAAGTTGGAAACATAAATTTGATGGCCGGTAATGAAAAAATACTTGCGGGCATTGGTGCTCTGCAAAAAAGAGTTGATGATGTGCAAGAAGAATTAACGGGGAAAATTAATAAGATGGCAGAAGAGACCACAAAGATGTTTGAGGCTGTGCATGAAACTGTTTCTGCAAATGTAACTGCAGTGAAAGATATGGAAGCTGTTGTGGAAGAGATGACCGGAGAGATGCAGACGATGAAGTTAGAAATAGACAGCCTCAAGAGCCAACTTACAAAAGTTTCTGATAAATGTGTTGACCTAGAAGCTCGCTCAAGACGTCAAAATATACGTATACGTGGAGTAAAAGAGGGAGCTGAGGGGGACAATGCTTGTGAGTTCACTGCCAATCTAATTAAACACGTACTCAAACTACCTGAGGCACCTGTAATTGAAGTAGCACATCGACTACCCAGATTTAAACTAAGATCTCAAGGAGAACATGCCTACCCACGACAGATCATAGTTAAACTTCGGGATATCCCAACAATGGAAACGCTGATGAAAAAAATCAAATACGGAGAGGAGATGATGTACAGAAATGATTCTATTAAACTCCTACGGGATTACCCTTACGAGATTGTGCAAAAGAGAAGAAAGTTCTCACAGACCAGAGAAGCTCTTTACGGTGTCAAGGGTGTCATATGTGGAGTGTATTATCCGGCCAGGATGCGTATTACTTTCATGGGAAAGTCAAAAACATTCATTAACTCGGTAGAATCTCTTAAATACGCTGAAGAAATCGTAGCCAAGGCAGCAACAAGTGAAGATTGATCACCAAGACGTCATGAACAAATTAATTTGCTTATTCCCCCAACAAGAATATCACAAGAAAAGTGAAATAACTGAACATCAATCTTTTAAAATTATTACACGCAACAGATTTTCCATGAGACGTGTCTAGACATTATTATCTCCCCTTGAACATTGCGGCATCTAACTCAAGGACACTCTGTGCTCAAACGAGGAAAGACTGATAACATGGGAGTGACGATCTGATGTGCTGAGAGCGAAAAACATCACATGGCTTATATAGTTTTACAAAATATTGAGAATCAATAATAATTAATAATTAACAATACTAATATAGAAATAGCAATTGAAACTGATAAAAATGTGTTGCCTGCTTTATAACGCAGACAACAGTAATTACGTATGTTCCGCAGCTCGAGTGGGGAGGGGAGGAGACTAGGCACCTGGCATAATTCCAGGAGCCTGACTCCGGTTAACCCTTTCAGCGAACAGCTCACTTTTAACAATATTAAAACCAATTCAAAATAGTTAAGAGATAAAGAGTGAGAAATATATGTAACTGAATACATTTGAAGTCGGAACGAAACATATATATGGCTTATATAGTTTTACAAAATATTGAGAATCAATAATAATTAGTAATTAACAATACTAATATAGAAATAGCAATTGAAACTGATAAAAATGTGTTGCCTGCTTTATAACGCAGACAACAGTAATCACATATGTTCCGCAGCTCGAGTGGGGAGGGGAGGAGACTAGGCACCTGGCATAATTCCAGGAGCCTGACTCCGGTTAACCCTTTCAGCGAACAGCTCACTTTTAACAATACTAAAACCAATTCAAAATAGTTAAGAGATAAAGAGTGAGGAATATAGGTAACTGAATACATTTGAAGTCGGAATGAAACATATGTGGCGGCAGCCTATACACGGGCCACTTATGCTCGAACCCTCGTCAGGAAGTACGAGGGCGGGCACGTGCCGTCATGGGCTAGAGGGAGTGTCCTGGTACTTAAGGTCATCTCACCTCGAGACCACCAGGTGTTCAACCGGTAGCTGAGCCCGAGGGAACAACCTCGCTCAGCTTCAGCAACAACATTAATAATAGTTAGCGCACCAACCTAACGTGTCGACCCTTGAATAAACAACTGTTTGAACCGGCCTGACGTCTCCTCTTTATTCACCACGTTTGGTGCTGCTACATTGGTGACCCCCGACTGTCCAAATTGAAATTTGGATTTCTCCTGAAGAACGCAGCCTTGGGAGACCTGATGTCTGCAGCCGACTGCCCAGCCCTGCAGAACTACGCTGCTGCCAACCCGGCCCTGCGGTAATGTATGCCGCTACATCTGGGATGCCGCCGCTTCCCCACCAGCTGCTGCTCACCGGAGCTAAGAAGCCACGGCTGCCGCCGCTCTCCCGCTCCCGGCAACGGGGCAGGCCGCCTTGTGTGACGGCCACCGAGCTCCCCCGCATGACCTGCCCGGAGCCGACTACCGCAGTGGAGAGGTTTTACCTGCCCCCGTTGCCCCACCAGCTGCTGCAGGAGCTGCGAGCGTAGCAGCCTCCTGCCCACAGCAAACCCGACGCACGCCCGACGGCTCCTGGAGCGGAGAGAGTACCTGCCGCTCTCCCACTCCCGACAACGGTCCAGGGCCCGGCCTCACACCGCGAACATGGCTCCAGGCCCTGCACTGCACCGGGCCTCTCCGCTCCAGGCCGTGCCCCGGCCTCACCTCATCGCGGACCCGGCACTGCAACAGGCTCGCCGCGGCTACACGCCCAGCACCGCACCTGGCCTCACCGCAGCCACGGCTCCACGTCCTGCACCGCACCTGGCCCCGCCAGCCACTGCCGAGGGCCTGGCCACCCGATAGGGCGGTCTTACCTGGGGCGCCTGCCGAAGACGCCCTTTTCCTCCTCACCGGCGTGGACTCCGAAGATCCCTGGGTGCTGGCTGGCTGCCTGTCCGGCCCAGGGATTCAATTGTATTTTGTATGTAATTGTTTGTAATTGTATTTGTTAGTCTGTGTTCAAGATGGCGGTCGGAGGGGAGAGTGGACGCTGGCGTTAAATTGCCGCTGCTCTCTCCTCAAATTGTGCTTCTGATTTTCTTTTTTTTGTGTTTTTGGAACGAATTCTGTCCCTGATTTATGTATTGGTCTTTATAACCAATTTTTTTAAAATTCTGATTATATGTTTTCTATAAATCTCTGTATGGTGTCCTTGAGACCTCGGTATAAGGCGCCCGTAAATAAAATCCATTATTATTATTATTATTAATTGCTGGTGAAGGCCGCCTCAGCCGGCCGGCAAAATGGCCGCCGCGGCCTCCTGAACAAGCGGCCGAACAAAACTACAAAAATGGCTGCTGAGAAAAGATCGAACTCACCTGACCGCCATCCACAGCGCCACCTTCCGGCCGGATGCCGTCACTGCAGCCTCACCGCCGTCCACAGCGCCAGCTTCCAGCTTGATGTCGTCCCTGCATCCTGACTACCGGCAACAGCGCCACTGTCAGGTCGGAGGCTGTCACTGCAACGCTGCACAGCTTTCAAATCCTGCACTATGAACATTGGACAATTTGAACTTGCACTGATTGCACTGTAATTTGTGTTTTTTTCTGTTCATTTTGTGTTCACTGCATCACCACGCACCACGCTGAGTTCAGCAATTAGTTTGTTTATTTTATTTCGGGTTTTTTTTTTTTTTTTTTTCCCTCAAAGATGACGACGTCTCCCAGCCATTCCTGGGGGCCGCATTTTACAGGACACTCTCCCTTAGCTGGTCGAGGAGATGCGACTGTGTCTCTTCTGTCCGGCGGTTACTGCATCGGTCCCCTCGCACCCCTCGGTACCTCGGGATCGCCCACGCAGAGCGTTACTGCGCCCGTGGGCCCTCCGTCCCGACCCACGCCCAGGGTGTCCCAGACCCACATGCAGTAGCCGCCCTCGACCATGCTATTCCTTCTGTCCGGCGGTTTCTGCATCGGTCCCCTCGCACCCCTCGGTACCTCGGGATCGCCCACGCAGAGCGTTACTGCGCCCGTGGGCCCTCCGTCCCGACCCACGCCCGGGGTGTCCCAGACCCACATGCAGTAGCCGCCCTCGACCATGCTATTCCTTCCTCTGGTTCTGGGGGGGGTCCTGTGGCGGCAGCCTATACACGGGCCACTTATGCTCGAACCCTCGTCAGGAAGTACGAGGGCGGGCACGTGCCGTCATGGGCTAGAGGGAGTGTCCTGGCACTTAAGGTCATCTCACCTCGAGACCACCAGGTGTTCAACCAGTAGCTGAGCCCGAGGGAACAACCTCGCTCAGCTTCAGCAACAACATTAATAATAGTTAGCGCACCAACCTAACGTGTCGACCCTTGAATAAACAACTGTTTGAACCGGCCTGACGTCTCCTCTTTATTCACCACGTTGGTGCCGCTACACATATATATATACTGCAACTGGGTGAAATAGAACTGATTTGGAAACGGTACCGACCCCCTAGGTTTTGGGTAATAAAGGCAGCGGGGCTAACGTCATAACATCTACGCCGGAAGCGATATTGATGTCATACCCCACAGACGAGTGGGACACTCACTACGGTGTTGGAAACTCAGACACCGTAAACTTATTTGATATACTTTTTTTTTTTATCACAATACGTCACATCTATGTGGTTTTTTTTCAAGGACAATCGCGGAGGAGAACTACCAAGGAAGTCTATAATAGAAATGCCCCCAAAATAACCAGTCCTGAGGTATGAATGCACCATAATAAATAAGATCATCAAAATTGGTAAAAATGTATGACGATAATTAAAAGAAAATGGGAGGAATCACACTATGTAGTTGGAATATAAGGGGTATTAATGAACCTATTAAAAGGGGCAAGATACTAGCTCAGTTGAAATCATACAACACGGACATTTCGTTTCTACAGGAAACGCATCTTAAACATCAAGATCAGACGAGACTGAGGGCGAACTGGATAGGACAAACATTTCACTCTTCATTCACCTCCAAATCTAGAGGTACTGCAATCATTCGTAAAGGAATTCCATTTAAATCAAAGAATACTATTTTAGATAAGGAAGGGAGATACCTTATAGTAGCAGGAGAGATCAATAATACGCCAATTACGCTGGTAAACATATACGCGCCCAATTTTGATAACCCTCAATTTTTTAATAAAATTCTGAATATAATTGCAGAATTTAATTATCAAAATGTTATAATTGGAGGAGACTTTAACTGTGTTTTAGACCCTTATCTAGATAAATCGATGCAAAAACAAAAAGGTAATATGAAATCTAAAACCGGTGAACTTTTACATACATATATGGAAAACACAAATATAGCAGATGTGTGGAGGATTGCAACCCCGACGGGAAGGGATTATTCGTTTTATTCAACGGTGCATAAAACATACTCACGGATAGATTATTTTCTTGTGGATACAAAATTAATTCCGCACACTATGAACCCTAAATACCACACTAATGCGATCTCAGACCACTCTCGATTAACTTTTGTTTTAAAACTAGAAGGAATGTCTATGAATAAATCATTCTGGAGGTTTAACTCGCAAATTTTAAAAGACCCACAAGGGAGTATATATCTAAAAAAACAGATGGATCTATTTTTTTAGATAAATGATACACCAGATATTTCCCCCATGCTATTATGGGAATCCTTCAAAGCATTTATTAGAGGAGTCATTATTTCATTCCAAGCTTATCAAAATAAAAAGAATAAGAATGAACAAAGACATTTAGAAGAACAAATAAAACAATTAGATACAGATAATGCTAAAGATCCAACTATGGATAAACATAATAAAATCCTACTATTGAAATTCAAGCTAAATAAATTACTGTCAGAGAAAGTTATAACATTATTTCAAATCACAAAACAAGAACACTTCAAATTCGGGGACAAACCCCACAAACTTCTAGCACGCCAACTGAAAAAACTGGAAAAAGAGAATGCAATATTAAAGATTAAATCAGACAGAGGGGAATTATTAACATTACCCAAGGATATCAATAAAAGATTTGCTCAATTTTACCAGAATCTATACACATCTAAAACGTTAATAGACAATAATAACATCTCAGAATTTTTAGATAACTGTAACCTACCACAATTAGAACTGAGGGAACAAGAGGAACTGGGAGCACAAATTATTTCTAAGGAGATAGAAGACACAATAAAAACACTAAAGAATGGAAAAACACCAGGACCAGACGGATTCAGTAATGAATTTTATAAATCTTTTTATGACATAGTTACTCCACGATTACAGAAAATGTATACATATGCTTTTAAAGAGCAAAATTTACCTGAAACACTAGCAGAATCAACGATCATATTAATACTTAAAAAAGATAAAAATATAGAAGAACCAGGATCATATAGAGCTATTGCTTTGTTAAATACGGATCAAAAAATAATAGCGAAAACACTAGCCAGTAGACTAAGCAGGTATGTTAGTAGACTAATAAATGAGGTTCAAACAGGATTTATACATAAGAGACATTCATTCAATAATTTGAGACGTTTGCTTAACATAATGCACTCACATAAATCTCATGACCAAGAGTTATCTATCATCTCACTGGACGCAGAAAAAGCGTTTGATCAAGTAGAATGGGACTATATGATTAAAGTATTGCAAAAATTCCAATTGGGAGAGAACTTCATTGCATGGATAAAACTATTATATAACAAACCTACGGCTAGAATACTAACTAATAATATATTATCCTCGAAATTTGAACTATCAAGGGGCAATAGACAAGGATGTTCATTATCACCACTGTTATTTGCTTTAGTAATTGAACCCCTTGCTGAAAAAATAAGAACACACATGGATATTTACGGTTATAATACAAAATATTCAAATAACAAAATATCCCTATATGCCGATGATGTACTACTGTACATCACAAAACCACAAATTAGTATACCAAATATATTAAATTTAATTGAGGACTTTGGATCCTTCTCAGGATATAGAATAAATTGGAACAAAAGTGAAATTATGTCGATAAAACCAAAAGACTCAACACACCTCAGGAAATTCCCCTTTAAAATAGCTACAGAAAAATTCAAATATTTGGGAATTGAAATTACTAGAAATTACCAGGATATGTTTAAAGCCAATTATAATCCCTTACTTAAGAAATTAAATAATATGATTAAATTCTGGAAAACACTTCCGATGTCCTTAATAGGCAGAATAAATGCTATAAAAATGATTTTCTTACCACAAATCCTATACCTATTTCAATCAATACCTATATATCTCCCAAAAAAGTTTTTCAAAAAATTGGACTCAGACATTACAAATTTTATATGGGATTATAAATCCCATAGAATACAAAGAGCACACCTTAATAAACGAAAAGAGTTGGGCGTCTAGCGCTCCCTAACTTTATGTATTATAATTGGGCAGTAAATATTAAAAATATGATTCACCTGCTGGACAATTCTGCCCAGCAGGCAGACTGGATTGTAATGGAAAAAGGGGACTGCTCCCCGAGTAATATAGGAGCGATTATTCTCTCTCCAATAAATTTGAATAATAAAAATTATAATAAAAATCCAATTATATATAGCACAATTAGAACATGGAAACAAATAAAACAGAATCTAAAATTAAGAAACCTATCTCTCTCAATACCAATAGTTAATAACCCATCGTTTAAACCTTCAACCATAGACAAATCATTTATACAATGGGAAAGAATGGAAATCAAAACGCTCGAAGATCTGTATGAATTGGGAAAATTACTATCATTTCAACAACTACAACTGAAATATAATTTGAAAAATAACCAATATTTTAAATATCTACAAATTCGTGATTATCTGAAAAAAAACACAAAAGACTATCATAATATGCCTTCCGACTTACTAGATGAAGCAATGAAGACAAAGGCGGAATCAGCTAATCTAATATCGTACTTATATAATATCATTTTAAACATAGAAATACCCACAACAGATGGAATTAGAAGAGACTGGGAACAAGAATTAGCTGTAAAAATTTCAAAAGAGAGCTGGGATAACCATTTACTACAGGTGCATAAATATTCGATCAACGTACGACATACGCTCATCCAATTCAAAACATTACATAGACTATATTATTCAAAAACTAAATTAAATAAAATCTTTCCTAATGTTTCACCAATCTGTGATAAATGTCTATGTCAAGAAGCTACCATAGCGCATTCTTTTGTTTTTTGTACAAAAATCCAAAAATTCTGGTATGAAATATTTGATATTTTTTCAAAATTAATTAAAATAAAACTAGTACCAAAACCAGAATGGATCATTTTTGGAATATCGGAAGATATCCCTGAATTAAACGTGTATCAGAAGAACTTATTCAATTACGGGCTAATAATGGGAAAAAAGCTCATACTTAAATTCTGGAAAAATGCGCCCACACCAACAATAAAAATGTGGACATCAAATATGTTTGAAACATTACATCTGGAAGAGATGAGATTCCTCTTAGCAGGTAAAGCAGACCAATTCCAAAAGACGTGGTCTACGTTTCTGGACCTATTACAAGCATGAGGTGCAATAGTAATTTAAAAAATAAATAAATAAAGAAATGGTATCCGGACCTGGTAATGGGAGGTAAAACAACAAAAACAGACTTGGTTGGTAGTCCCCTTTCTGCGATTGTTCCTACTTTCTTTTTCTTTCTTTTCTAGGGCCTACTTTCTTACTTTACTTCCTTTTCTAACTTCTTTTCTAAGGGGCTTTCTTTTCCCAACACTCTCTTGCACTTCACGACTCTTGCGCACTTTCTTTACTTTTCTTACTTCTATCTTCCTCTTAAAGCTCAAAAAAATGAAGCGGTATAAAAAATGTATTAACATATAAGTGTTGTGTATTACTGTAATTTACCGTACTTCTAATAAAAATAATTAAAAAAAAAAAAACATGTGGGAGATCAGGGATATGGTTGGTGTCCCTGGTGACTATGTTTGCAGGAAGTGTGTCCAGCTGCAGCTCCTGGCAGACCGCATTGAACGATTGGAGCTGCGGCTGGATTCATACTGGAGCATCCACGATGCTGAGAAAGTCGTGAATAGCACGTACAGCGAGTTGGTCACACCGCAGGTAAAAGGTAAGAGGACAGAAAGGGAACGGGTGGCCAATAGCCAGCAAAGCAGTAGGTAGGTAGTGCAGGAGTCCCCTGCGGTCATCTCCCTCCTAAACAGGTATACCATTTTGGATACTGTTGGGGGAGATGGCTTATCAGGGGAAGGCAGCAGCAGCCAAGTTCATGGCAGCATGGGTGGCTCTGCAGCACAGGAGGGGGGAAAAAAGAGTGGAAGGGCAATAGTAATAGGGGATTCAATTGTAAGGGGAATAGATAGGCGTTTCTGCGGCCGCAAACGAGACTCCAGGA
Organism: Malacoraja senta; assembly: GCA_038087875.1. NCBI lineage: Eukaryota > Metazoa > Chordata > Chondrichthyes > Rajiformes > Rajidae > Malacoraja > Malacoraja senta. The sequence continues at coordinate 32,538,253 of CM075984.1, forward strand.
TGGTATGGTGCCTCCCTGGTGCAAGGGTCAGGGATGTCACTGAACGGCTGCAGAACATTCTGGAGGGGGAGGGTGAACAACCAGTTGTTGTGGTGCATATTGGCACCAACGATATAGGTAAAAAAAGGGATGAGGTCCTACAAGGTGAATTTAGGGAGCTAGGAGATAAACTTAAAAGTAGGACCTCAAAGGTAATAATCTCTGGATTACTACCAGTACCACGGGCCAGTCAGAGTAGAAATAGGAGGATATTGCAGATGAATACGTGGCTTGAAAAATGGTGCAAGGGGGAGGGATTCAAATTTTTAGGGCATTGGAACCAGTTCTGGGGGAGGTGGGACCAGTACAAACAGGACGGTCTGCACCTGGGCTGGAATGGAACCAATGTCCTTGGGGGAGTGTTTGCTAGTGCTGTCCGGGAGGATTTAAGCTAATGTGGCAGGGGGGTGGGTGCAAGAGCAGAGAGGCAGGGGGGGGGTGTAAAATGAGGGTAGAAGCAATAGGTAGCAAGATGAAAAGTAAAAGTGGCAAGCAGACAAAACCAGGGCAAAAATCAAAAGGGCCACTTTTCAACATAATTGTATAAGGGGTAAGAGTGTTGTAAAGACAAGCCTGAAGGCTTTTTATCTTAATGCAAGGAGCGTTCGTAATAAGGTGGATGAGTTGAATGTGTAGATAGTTATTAATAAATATGATATAGTTGGGATCCCGGAGTCATGGCTCCAGGGTGACCAAGGCTGGGAGCTGAACATTCAGGGATATTCAATATTCAGGAGGGATAGACAGAAAGGAAAAGGAGGCGGGGTAGCGTTGCTGGTTAGAGAGGAGATTAACGCAATAGAAAGGAAGGACATTAGCTTGGAGGTTGTGGAATCGATATGGGTAGAGCTGCGAAACACTAAGGGGCAGAAAACGCTAGTGGGAGTGGTGTACCGGCAACCTAACAGTAGTAGTGGAGTTGGGGATGGCATCAAACAGGAAATTAGAAACGCGTGCAACAAAGGTAAAACCATTATAATGGGTGACTTCAATCTACATATAGATTGGGTGAATCAAATTGGCAGGGGTGCTGAGGAAGAGGATTTCTTGGAATATATGCGGGATAGTTTTCTAAACCAACATGTAGAAGAACCAACGAGAGAGCAGGCTATTCTAGACTGGGTATTGAGTAATGGGGAAGGGTTAGTTAGCAGTCTTGTTGTGCATGGCCCCTTGGGCAAGAGTGACCATAATATGGTTGAGTTCTTCATTAGGATGGAGAGTGACATTGTTAATTCAGAAACAAAGGTCCTGAACTTAAAGAAAGGTGACTATGAGGGTATGAGACGTGAATTGGCAAGATAGACTGGCCAATGATTCTTAAAGGGTTGACGGTGGATATGCAATGGAAGGCATTTAAAAACTGCATGGATGAACTACAACAAGTGTTCATCCCAGTTTGGCAAACGAATAAATCAGGGAAGGTAGTGCATCCATGGATAACAAGGGAAATCAGGGATAGTATCAAAACAAAAGAGGAAGCCTACAAATTAGCCAGAACAAGCAGCCTACCAGAAGACTGGGAGAAATTCAGTCCAGCAGAGGAGGACAAAAGGCTTAATTAGGAAAAGGAAAATAGATTATGAAAGAAAACTGGCAGGGAACATAAAAACTGACTGCAAAAGTTTTTATAGATATGTCAAGAGGAAAAGATTAGTTGCATCCCAGAGTACTTAAGGAAGTAGCTGCAGAAATAGTGGTGCATTAGTGATAATTTTTCAAAACTCTTTAGATTCTGGAGTAGTTCCTGAGGACTGGAGGGTAGCTAATGTAACCCCACTTTTTAAAAAGGGAGGGAGAGAGAAAACGGGGAATTACAGACCAGTTAGTCTAACATCGGTGGTGGGGAAAATTCTGGAGTCAGTTATTAAAGATGGGATAGCAGCACATTTGGAAAGTGGTGAGTTCATTGGACAAAGTCAGCATGGATTTATAACAGGTAAATCATGTCTGACAAATCTTATAGAATTTTTCGAGGATGTAACTAGTAGAGTGGATAAGGGAGAACCAGTGGATGTGTTATATCTGGACTTTCAGAAGGCTTTCGACAAGGTCCCACATAGGAGATTAGCATACAAACTTAAAGCACATGGTATTGGGGGTTCAGTATTGATGTGGATAGAGAACTGGCTGGCAGACAGGAAGCAAAGAGTAGGAGTAAACGGGTCCTTTTCAGAATGGCAGGCAGTGACTAGTGGGGTACCGCAAAGCTCAGTGCTGGGACCCCAGCTATTTGCAATATATATTAATGATCTGGGTGAGGGAATTGAATGCATCATCTCCAAGTTTGCGGATGACACTAAGCTGGGGGGCAGTGTTAGCTGTGAGGAGGATGCTAGGAGGCTGCAAGGTGACTTGGGTAGGTTGGGTGAGTGGGCAAAGGCATGGCAGATGCAGTATAATGTGGATAAATGTGAGGTTATCCACTTTGGTGGCAAAAACAGGAAAGTAGACTATTATCTGAATGGTGGCCGATTAGGAAAAGGGGAGATGCAACGAGACTGGGTGTCATGGTACACCAGTCATTGAAAGTAGGAATGCAGGTGCAGCAGGCAGTGAAGAAAGCAAATGGTATGTTAGCATTCATAGCAAAAGGATTTAAGTATAAGAGCAGGGAGGTTCTACTGCAGTTGTACAGGGTCTTGGTGAGACCACACCTGGAGTATTGCGTACAGTTTTGGTCTCCTAATCTGGAGGAAAGACAATCTTGCCATAGAGGGAGTACAGAGAAGGTTCGCCAGACTGATTCCTGGGATGGCAGGACTTTCATATGAGGAAAGACTGGATAGACTCGGTTTGTACACGTTGGAATTCAGAAGACTGAGGGGGTATCTTATAGAAACTTACAAAATTCTTAAGGGGTTGGACAGGCTAGATGCAGGAAGATTATTCCCGATGTTGGGGAAGTCCAGAACTAGGGGTCACAGTTTAAGGATAAGAGGGAAGACTTTTAGGACCGAGATGAGGAAATAATTTTTACACAGAGAGTGGTGAATCTGTGGAATTCTCTGCCACAGAAGGTAGTTGAGGCCAGTTCATTGGCTATATTTAAGAGGGAGTTAGATGTGGCCCTTGTGGCTAAAGGGATCAGGGGGTATGGAGAGAAGGCAGAAATGGGATACTGAGTTGGATGATCAGCCATGATCATATCAAATGGCGGTGCAGGCTCGAAGGGCCAAATGGCCTACTCATGCACCTATTTTCTACGTTTCTATGTTTCTATGTTTTTGTCTGATGGCCGGTGCAGGGTTTTTTATCCATGTTCGTTTTTTTTTTTTTTAATCCGTATTACAAGGAGAATGTAAAAAAAAAATAATTGTATTTTGCAACGCGAATTTGTATTTCTGTACGAAATACGAAAAATTAGCGCAGGGCCCCCCATTGGCGCAGTGCCCAATTGGGAACAATCGGTCCAATCGGCTTAAGGCTGGCCCTGGCTGTGGGTTCAAACCGTAATGGCTCCCCAATGGCCAAAGAGCAAACGGCACTATTGGCGAAATCACCTATTAGACCACCGGTGGTGTCACCCGTGAAGTCTCCCACAAAGACTGTTGAACCACCACCTGATATGATGTCAGCCGCCCCTCCAGCAGAGGGCCCGTACCGTACGGGCCCTCTGCTGTACCGTAGGACGGGCTTGTCGGCCTAACCCTAAATACAAAGACTGTATTAAATACTGATTACAGGTAACCATTACCTAGACCACATTGTACTCCTCCTTATTCACTTTCTTCACGGCTTAGTCGCAATTTAAAAAGCACTATCTTCCTGCCATACATTGGAAGTTTTAATTATATGCTTATTCAGTTGCATGATTATTGTACCTAAGAAGGAGGATGTAGATCAGTTTGTACTAGTTGACGTGATCCATGTCATGTTTTACTGCATACCACTGTGCACTCACACAACTATCTGGTTGAGTTTCTCGTATCATCTAGCCTGCTAGTCCAGCCTCCAGTTAGATTTGTCGTTTAGCTCACAACACATGTATTTGAGCTCTGTGTGCTTTCGTAAATAAACAACTTATACTCATGTATGGATTCTGAGTTATTAGACATTCTCACAATCCTCTTCACATGCACATGATTCATATCCCTACATATCCATGTGCCAGGATATTCTAAAATGCACAATTATATATGTCTCAAAGGCAAGGTTAAAAAAATCCGCAAATTCTGCAGGTGTACAAAGAGTAAAAGGATGGTAGGGAGAGAATAGATCCCCTTAAAGATCAGCATGCTCGTCTTTATGTAGAGTCACAAGTGATGGGGGAGATATTAAATTAATATTTTCCATCAGTTTTTACTGAGGAGGGGGATCAAGCAAGCTAAGGAACTGAGGTACATAAGTTGTGAAGCCTTTAGGTCATTGAATTATCAAAAAAGGGAATTGTGATGGTTTTAACGTAGATTCAGGTGGATAAATCCCAGGGCTTGACCTAGTGCATCCTTCAATCGTAAGAAGCTAGGAAATCAATTGCAGAAACCCTTGCAGAAAGAATTATATCAGGTGAAGTTCCGGAGACTGGAGGGTGGCTAATGTTGCACCATTAGGAAGGCAGCAAAGGGAAGTCTAGAAACTTCAGGGTCAATGAACCTGACATGAGTGTTGGGAAAGTTGTTGGAGGAGTTTCTTAGCGACAGCATCTATCAGCATTTGTTTAGGTAGGAACTAATTAGAGATAGTCAGCATGGTTTAGTGTGTGGGAAATAGTGTCTCACAAATCTTATGGAGTATTATTGCACCAAGAGGATCTATGAGTTCAGGACATTAGCAAGGTCCTGTATATGGCAGGCTAATCTGTTAGGTTAGATGACATGGAATCCAAGGTGAGTTAGCCAATTTGATTCAAAATTAGCTCGGAAGAAAAACTCAATGGGTAGTGGTGGAGAGTTACTTTTCAGATTGGAATCCTGTGATCAGTCCTGTGTGTCGCAGGGATCAGTGCTGGGTCTACTATTGTTTGTTACTGACATCAACAATTTGGATGACAATGTAGTTAACATTGTTAGTAAATTTGTACATGACACCAGAGTTGATGGTATAGTGGACAGTGCGGACAATGGACAGTGCCTAACCCCCCTCTCCCTCAATCTCCTCACACCACCCTCCTCACCTCCCCAGGATATTTCCCCTCTCCTCCCCACTCTCCACCCATCTCCCTCCACCCCATCTCCCTCCTACACCCCATCTCCCTCTTCCTAATTTCCCTCACCCTCCTCCCCACACTCCCATTCCCTGCCCCAGCACCTACACAGGTGATGGAGCAGTGCCAGGGCCTGGAACTCGGCCTGGTTCTCGTACTCGGGCAGGCCCTGGCTGTAGACTCCAGCCGTCAGCTCGGCCGCCGCCTGGGCTCCAGTCCAGACCCCAACTTCATCTCCGGGCTCGTCCTTGGATCCTGTGGCGGCTCCTTTCTTGGCCCCGGTTACGGCCCCATCCCAACCCCTAGGCTCGGAACTCACTCCAGCTCCAGCACCAGGCTCGGCTCCAGCCCAGGTTCAGTCTCCGGGCTCGGCCCGTGGCACCTTCCTCCCCACCAAGTACCGGGCGGCCGTCGGGCGCCGGTAGCTGCCGCCCCTCCCCATTGACCACTCTGGATTTTTTTTTACTCTGGAAAAAAAGGGGGGTGCGACCGCACCCATCGCACTCCCCCTTTCGGTCGGCCATGGGTTGCTTCTGTTTTCCCCAGGTGCTCCGGTTTCCTCCCACATTCTAAAGAAGTGCAAATTATTGGCCACCACATTGCCCCTGGCGTGTAGAAAAGTGGGAAGTGGAATCACATTGAACTAGTGAATGTGTGATGATGGTTGATGTGGACTTGATGGGCCGAAGGGCCTGTTTCCTTGTGGTCATCTCTACAACTATAAAAAATAAGCTGTATGACTTGCTGAGCTACTCCAGCATTTTCTGATTATATTTTGGATTTCTGGCATCTATAGTTCTTTTTTCAATTTTGAATAATCAAATACATCACAAATTCAAAGTGGTAGTGTCATAGTCATACAATAGAGAAACAGGTCCTTCAGCCCAACTTGCCACGCTGACCAATATGCCCCATCTACACTGGTACCACCTTCCTCTGTTTGGCCATATGCCTCTAAATTCATCATGTCCATGTACATGTCTAAATGTTTTTTATATGTTGTGATAGTACCTGCCTCAACAACCTACTCTGGCTGTTCGTTCCATATACCTACCACCCTTTTGTAAAATGAGTTGCCCCTCAGTTAAAGCTTTTCTCCCTCGCATTAAACCCATGTCCTCTGATTCTTGATTCCCCTACTCTGAGTAAAAGACTGCATTTATGCTATCTATACCTCTTGATCTTATACACCTCAATAAGATCACCCCTCATCCTCCTGCACTCCAAGGAATAACGTCCTAGCCTGGTCAACCTCTCTCTACAGCTCAGGCCCTTGAGTCCTGGCAACATTCTCATAAATCATCTCGGCACCGTTTTTACAGTAGCTTAACAACATCTATCCTATAAAAGAAAGACAAAAACTGAATACAATACTAAATGTGGTCTCACCAATATCTTATACAACTGTGACATGACCTCCCAACTTCCATACACCATACTGACTGATGAAGGCCAATGTGCTGAAGGCCTACTTGACCATCTTATCGACTTGTGATGCCATTTTCAAGGAACTCTGCACCAGCACTCCTTCCATCATCACACTCTGCCTACTTTCATGAAGCCAATTTTCTATCCTGTTGGCTAATTCTCCTTGGATCCCATGCAATCTAACCTTCCAGAGCAGCCTACCACATGGAACCTTGTTAAATGCCTTGCTGAAATCCATATCTGCATCATCCAGAACTCTGCCTTTGTTAACCTTTATGATCACATCTTAAAAAATTCAATCAGATCCATGAGACACGATCTCCCACATACAAAACAATGCTGACTATCCCTAATCATCCTCTGTCAATACAAATGCATATATATCTTATCACTCACAATACTCTCTAGTACCGTTCAAACCGCAGCTGTTAGACTCCCTGGCCTCTAGTTCCTAAGTACTTCCCTGCAACCTTGCTGAAATAGAGATACATTTGCCACCCTCTTCCGGCACCTGACCCATATTTAATAATAGCTCATAAATCACTGCCTGGGTCCCTGTAATGTCCACTCTACCTTCCCACAGTGTCTTCAGATATATCTGATAAGGTGCGGGAGATTTGTCTACCTTGATATGTATTAGGACTTTCAGCGCCTCCTCGACCATAATACTGACTGCTCGCAGAATGCTAACCAAGTTGGCATGGACAAATTGGGGCAAAAAAGACATGTTTCTGCAGAGTACAGATTAATGAATCTAGGGCTGTGTCTTCCTGATCCCTTTCAATCATTTACCACGTTGAAAAGTAAAGGCCATCCCTGTTTTATCAGCCATTCCCTTATCATCAATTTTTCTTTTGCCTGGAAATAATTTCACTTGCTTTGTATTCTTTATTTTTTTTACAATGTCATACCCTGAATTATAAAATAATGGCATGTTGTACTCTTTTAGCACAAGCAGAATTATTATTCTTCCAAATACAAAAATAATTAACATTTTGACAGATCTATACAGTATTTAGAAAAATCGCAAATATTTCCCAAATGTTTCCTCTGTAAATACAATTTCACCAGAAAGACCTGTAAAATGCTGGTACTCACTGGTCTATGGTGAGTTGACTGGGGGACAGCTGCTGCAAATTCACTGCCAACGTCCCTCGTTGCAGAGATACACGCAAACTGACGATCAGAAATATACCCCGTTTTCCTCTTAACCCCGTCCCCCCTCCTCAACTGTGCCCCTGGACCTGTACCTATTTTCACCTCCGTCATAACTTCCACCAACATTCCTTCCTCTGGCTTCACAATTCACAATTCTGCAACTCCTTTGTCTCACTCCGTCAGCTTTTCCATGTTCTACTGGGATGCTGCTTGACCTGCAAAGTTACTCCAGCACTTTGTGTCTTTTTTTGTCAGAAATTGGTGTTTGATTCCAATTTAAATGTCACGTGAACTGGATTTGGATGCAGAATGAAAGAACAGTTGCCAGAAAGCTAATGGCCTTGTCTCACGATGCGAGTCCACCCACGAGTGATCCCGAGTGAAAGAAAAAATCAAACTCGTGGTTTTCTACGAGATTCCAAGATCATGTTCACGAGTTTAAACGAGTTCCCACATGTATGTCTAAGTTTGCGGTTTACTTCTTGTAAATAGATCATTACACACGTGTAACTTTATAATAGTCTTTAATCAGGATACAGAGTTAAACGATACATGAGTAGTCACTGACTCCAGTCTGCTACTGTACTGCGCAGAAGGAGAAGCAGGCATTATTATAAATGATACCTAAGGCGGGGTTAGTAGTGGGGAGATAGCTATGTGATTGGTTGCATACATAAACCATCTACATCCTTCCCCTTAGAAGATTAAACATGGTGGATAACCAAGGCAACGAATTAAACAAAATCACCATACCGAACAGGCGGCTTGCTGACACGGCCCGAGCGCGTACGGACCAACCCTTCCCCCCCCCTCACCAGAAAGACCCAAACCCGGAGGCGACGAAGCCGGAGGGGAAACAGAAAGCGGCAGGGGGGGCAAACGTGCAGGAGGGGTGGCAAAACGGTTAGCAATGGGCGTCCCACGCGGAGGTGAACAAAACACGCGAGGGAACTGAGACATGCAGGGGCCGGCAACGGGATCAGCAGCGGACGGCTGGAACTGCAGTGGCGGAGCGTAGGGTCCCGCTGCCCGCGGGAGCGGCTCCTGTACTGCAAGCAGATGCTGACGACTCCTGCGGTAAACAGTCCCTTCAAAGTCCACAAGGTACGAACGAGGCGAGTCGGCAATACCAACCACGGTGGCCAGATGGGAATATCCGCTAGCAGTATGTAGACGAACGGCCTGTCCAGGCAGCAGAGGCTTGAGTGCTTTGCACGATCTGTCATGTGACTGTCTTTGGATGTCGTGCTTAACCTGAATGCGCGTCTGGACGGAGGCAGGCTCCATCACTTTAGGCAGCAGCTTGTGTTGAGCAATCGGAATCGGTGGTCTCGTCGTTCTGGACATCAGCCCCTGAGCAGGTGAGCCCAGGGTTGCGTCCCTGGAAATGTTCCTTAGGTTCAGGAGGTCGAGGTAAAAGTTGGAATTCGCCAGGCGCGCTTGCTCCATCAGCAGTTTGGCACTCCGGGCAGCCCGCTCAGCAAGCCCGTTACTCTGCGGGTACTCAGGGCTGCTCGTGAAGTGGAGGAAGTTCCATTTGTTGGCAAAGTTCTTGAACTCCTGGCTTGTAAACTGCCTGCCGTTGTCGGTCTGCAGACGGACAGGCGAGCCGAAAGTGGAAAAATGTTTCCTCAGCTTACGGATGACCATCTCGGACGTGAGGGAGGTCAGAAGGTCAACCTCGAACCAGTTCGAGTACAAGACAGCCAGGACGAGGTAGTGTTTACCACGCCACTCGAAAATGTCGGCGGCCACCGAGGTCCAGGCCAGGGCAGGCGCAGGTTGTTGCAAAAGGGGCTGCCTTTGCTGGTGGGGAGCAAGGCTGTTGCAGGTAGAGCAAGACGAGACACGGTCCCGAATGTACTTAGCCATTCCAGGCACTGTGCTTGGGCGATCGTGGCATCAACGCCCGGGTGCCCGCTGTGGGCCACACTGTAGTACTTGTCATACAGGGAGGAGGGGATCACGACCTTGTGGCCCTTAACAATAACGCCGTCTTGGATGACCAGTTCGTCGCGAACAAGGAAAAAAGTCTGTGTCTCTGCAGGCGCGCTGGCGCGCTTGCTCGGCCAATCCCCTTTTATCACTGAAGAAAGTCGCTACAGAGCGGGGTCGGCGGCAGTATGCTCGGCTAGGCACTAAAGCTGCTTAGTGGGGACAAAGTCAACACCGAGCACCAGAAGGTCTTCCCGTTCGTAGGGGTGTCGATCACAGGTAGCGCGAGGTGCGCGAGAGAGGGTGTCCGCAACATGCATTTCAATACCCTTTTTGTCGACAATGGTGAAGTCGAAACGCTGGAGCTGCATCATCATACGTTGCAGCCTGGCAGGTGCGACATGGATTGGCTTATTCAGGATGGTCACGAATGGCTGGTGGTCAGTCTCAACCGTGAAAGAATTCCCGAAAAGAAAGTTCTTGAACTTAGAGCAGGCGAAAACGACGGCAAGTAGCTCCTTTTCGATCTGTGCGTAGCGCTGTTCGGTGTTGGTCATGGTACGGGAGGCATAGGAGACAGGGAGCAGGGAGCCATCTGCAGAGGACTGTAAGCAGGCTGCACCGAGCCCAAATTGCGAGGCATCACAGGTGACGGTGATGGGGCGCTTCAGGTCGAAAAACATCAGAGTAGGAGTGCTGACCAGCTTAGACTTTAAAGTATCAAAAGCCTGCTGGTGCTGCGGGAACCAGGACCAGGCAGTGTCTTTTCTAGTCAGTTGTCGCAGGGACGAGCTCAGTTCGCTGAGGTTGGGAATAAATTTCCCAAGATAGTTCACCATACCCAGGAAACGCTGTAGACTGAGCACGTCGGTGGGGGCCGGCATCTCAGTGATAGCGGCAGCTTTCAAAGGATCGGGCTTGAGTCCGGCGGGAGTGAAGACATGGCCAACGTAAGTGACCTCGGATACTCGGAATCTGCACTTCTTAGGGTTGAGCTTGAGGTTGATCTGTCGTGCCCGCTCCAGGACACATCGTAGGTTCTGGTCGTGCTCCACCACGTCTTTCCCGTAGACCAGGATGTCATCAACAATGATGGTGCACGGCAGGCCAGCGAACAGCTGTTCCATAGTCCTCTAGAACACCTCGCTGGCAGAGTTGATACCGAATGGCATTCGCAGGAACTTGAATCTGCCGAACGGTGTCGAAAACGTGGTCAGATCCGAAGACCCCTTGTCCAGCGTTGTCTGCCAAAACGAGCTCTTTGCATCGAGGACAGAGAAGACGGTGGCCTGTCCGACCTGAGCTGCAACATCCTCAACTGTCCTCATGGGGTAGTGGGGGCGCCTGATGGCAAGGTTCAAGTCTTTAGGGTTGATACACACACGAATTTCATTCTTGTCCTTTTTTAACGTGGCAACCATGGTGGACACCCACTCGGTGGGCTCACTGACCGCTTCTAGCACCCCCATGGTGACCATGTCGTTCAACATGGACTCGACTTTGTCCTTCATGGCGTGAGACACCCTGTGCGGTGCACGAATAACAGGTGGCACCTTTGGATGAGTAGCAATTTTGTAGGTAATGGGCAGCTTGCCCAGTTCATCATTAAACAGGTCTGGGTATTCCTTTACCGGGTCCACCGATATCATCACCTTGTGGACCGTTCTGTCGAACGACACCAGTCCCAGATCCTGGCATGCCTGGTTGCCCAACAGAGTCACACAGTCAGAGTTCAAAACATAAAAAGTCAAGGCACGCGTTGTCTTTTTCAGCACACAAGTGAAAGTGGCTTTTCCCAGCGGTCTCAGCACCTCACCCCCGTAAGCATGCAGAGTGGATCGGTCAGCATTCAGTAGCTCATTATTCCTTATCTTCTTGAAAAGGCTTATTGACATTACATTCACCTTCGCCCCAGTGTCGAGCTTAGCGTGAAAGCTGGAATTGTTGACAGTTATCAGAACAGTTGGATCGGGTAGCCGGCCAGGTGCGTGAAGGAGTGAGTACACACTCGCCTCCCCTTGCGAAATAATTGGATCATCGGCGTGGGCAGCGGCGAGCAAGGACGGAGAACCATACATGTTATGCGATGTACCAAGTTCCTCTCCCGAGTTACTCTTGAGCCAACAACGACTACCGACGTGTGCAAAAATCATCACATGGATAAAAATGATGTCATGCAGTTTTTTTTCCCACTATAAGAAGCCTCCCATGACCATGGACAGAACTGCCCCAATGATCAGCTTCTCTGTGTCTCTTATTATTATATTAGAAATGTCAAGCATGTTGCACGCTGGATATCTCTTTGGGTGAGCTTCGTGAACATGTTTACGTGATTACTTTGTGGCCGCACGGAACAGGCTCATGCAGCTTAAACTTGTGTTTTGATTCTGTCAATGAACCTCGCACTGTAGTGTTATATAAGCAAAGATTCCCATCTGTTAGCCATCTCGCAACAGATGGGGAAAGAGCCCTTGGTCAGGCTGGTAAAGTGAAGGCTCCTGCAGGGGTTCCTGCTGTTGCACTGGGGAATTGGTAGGGGAATCTGCTGCTGTTGGGATCACCGTGAGAACCGGATCGAAATATGGTGGACGTACATTAATTCTGGTATTGGAGTATGATCGTACAGGTGCCGCTGGAATCGGTGCCTTCACTAGGATCTTCTCCAGATAGTAAGCTCCCGTCCTGGCTGAAAACGACTTGGGAAACGTGGTGGAAATAGCCGTGGAATCATAGTCATGCAGGACGCTAACAGGTCCTTCGGCCCATCTCGGCCGTGCAATCGATAGATGGCCATCCAAGCTGGTCCCATTCGCCCGCGTTTGACCCATATTTCTCCAAACCTCCCCAATCCTATTTACTGCCAGGGGTGGTGATGAAGGCAGAGACGATAATTGCGTTCAATAGGCTTTTAGATAGGTACAGGGTAGTGCGGGAAGATTTATGGGTCGCGTACAGGTAGATGCGATCAGTTTGACCTGGCATCATGTTCGGCACAAACATTGTGGGCCGAAGGGCCCGTTCCGTTGCCATACTGTTCTCTATTCGATCTTCTATGTATCCATGTTGCTACCCATTTTTTTTTTACACGCCTTTTACCTCTTCCTGATTGAGAAAGAATACGGTGACATTAGCAATGTTGGAAGAAATCACAGATCTAAATTACAAAAGCAAGATTATATTTTACTGCGGGACAACTTTTGTGAAGGACTCTCTGTCATCAAGAACACAAAGTACTGGTGTAACTCAGCGGGTCAGGTAGCATCTGTGGAGTGAAATGGACAGGCGGCATTCCGAGTAGGGACCGGTCTTCAAACCCCAAACATCGCCGATATATTCCCTCCGCAGATGCTGCCTGACCCGCGGAGTTTCTCCAGCACTTTGTGTTTTGTTCAAGTTTCCAGCATCTGCAGTTCCTTGTGTCCCTGTGATTAGGTGTTGTTGATAGTGATCTCGGTAGAAATTAAAATGGAGCAGGCGTGGAACTCAGTCTGTTTTTGCACCATTGCGCAAAGGTAAGATTTGCACCCAAGTGTCTCCTGTGGAAAAGAAAACACACATTGATATAATGCGCCAAGTTTATTTCATCACCATTGTGTTCGCCTTCTTCCCCTAATAATCCGCTGCTATCTGTGTTCGAGAGCGAAAACTTGCAAAGGGCAGGCACGGTTCCTCGCCAGCGAAGATGGACACAGAATGCTGGAGTAACTCAGCGGGACAGGCAGCATCTCTGGAGAGAAGGAATGGGTGATGTTTTGGGTCGTGACCCATTACTTCTCTCCAGAGACACGGCAACAGCACAGCACAAAACCAGTCTGAAGAAGGGTCTCGACCCGAAACGTCACCAATTCCTTTTCTCCAGAGATGCTGTCTGCCCCGCTGAGTTACTCCAGCATTTTGTGTGTATCTCCCATGGCTTATAATGTCACCTCACATTGTAAAATCATTATCTGAAGAAATGTCTCCTCGCTGGCTCAAACATACTCTATGTAGAATTCACGTTTCTCTCTGCTTCATATACATGGGAATTCCCTCAGTATGGTCACTTTTCACGCGTCCCGCCCGGTGTTAACCCTTCCCATCAATGCTTGAGCCCCCATCTTCGCTCTGTACCTTCAGCTTCATCGGCGGCTCTCTCCCATCGAATGTATCCAAGTTAATTTCAGACCCCTACATCCATCCATCCATTCATTCATTCATTTTCCATTAAGATCTGACTAATCTTCAACATTTTACTTCTGGCACTCAGGCCAAACCCACGAGTTACTCACGAGTCAGTACGGTAAACTCACGGGCTACTACGGTATTACAATGAGTTTAAAAGTTTCAAATATTTCCTTCAAGAGTAAATTTGACTCGTGGAAATCTTTCAACATGTTGAAACATTTTCACGAGTTAACAAGTTTCCCGAATACCTGCCGTTAGCGTTACGAGTCGCTAAGTTACGTCCACGAGTTCCGACATCCCCGCTACGTTAATTCTACGTGATTACCACGAGTTTGATTTGTTTTTAACTCGAGATCACTCGTGGGTGGACTCGCACCGTGAGACAGGGGTTTAAGTGTAACAATGAATGCGTCGTGAATTGCAATTGTGCTCAAAGGAGATTTTATATACAATTTATACTATAACTTTGGAAAATCCATCAAGTTAATGTTTTCACCCATTGTACAATATCAAGTTCAAGTTCAAGTTCAAGTTCAAATTTATTGCCACATGCACCAATTAAGGTACAGTGGAATTTGATTTACCATGCAGCCATACAAACAAAAAAGAACCATACACAATAGGATATAGCATGAACATCCACCACAGTGGGATCAACATTCTTCACTGTCCTCCTCCTTTGTTCAACCGTGGTCGGGGCCATGAACCCTCCGCAGTCCCCCTATGGATGGCCCAATTTACAGTCGTCGGGATGCTCGAAACTCCGATGTTTTCGACGGACGAACACTCCGCGGCTTCGAGGTCCCAAATTGGCCGCTTCCTACCAGAGACCGCAGCTTCAGGATGTCATTCAGCGATCGGAGCACTTCTTCTCGCGACCCCCGGCAAGGGATCGCCTGGCTCCACGACTGCGGGAAAGGCCGCACCAATCCAAGTTGTTAGGCCGCGAGGGAGGGCGAAATGCAACTAGGAGAAAAGTCGCATTCCACCGAGGTAAGTGACTAAAAAACAGTTTCCCCAGTTCCCGCCCCCACCCCTCCACACTAAAACACACTTATAAACAATAAAACACACTTTTAGACATACTAAAAACAAGGACATCAGGACATAAATCACCATGAACTATGATTCAACTGAATTACATTTCTGTATGTAGTTGGACAATACAACTGAAAAAAATGTTCAATTAATGATCCACTTCCAGCAATTATTTTCTTTTTATTGTTGGAATTCATATAATTAAAGACATGTGCTCCATACGTTGCTGAGAAGGTCCGCTCTATATCCTTCTTTTTCCAAGGAGTATAGTACATCTCCCAAACTGGATATGCGATTGGGTAGAACCGATTTGTGATCCATAAAGAGATGCCGTTGCATTCTTTGCAAATGAAGGGAACTAGATTATCCGTCTGACACCATCTCTTCAGCACACGGGTAAGCAGTGCAGGGCCTTGATGACCCCAAACACGTCCAATGTATTTGGCCACAAAATCTTCCATGCAATTCCATAAAACAGGATGATGCTTATGTGAGAAACCTATAGCCCCATTACTGACAATTCCAACACGCTGAGGGCATGTAAAGTTAGCAAACGGCATTGGCCTCATTGATATAAAATCAGCATCCAGGTAGATGCCCCCATATTTCCACAGCAGTGCTAATCTGCAGCCATCAGCAAACACATGTGTCCAAAACCTCTCCTTTTTTGGATTTACCTGTGGGATAATGGACAAAAAAAAGTTCAATTCATTATCTTAATTTCCATTCTTTCTAAACATGCAGTCGTTCTTTCTGCAGTCTTTTTGTCTCTTCCTCGTGACACAAACCTTTATCAGTCAAAGAATTGAATATAGAAGTTGGGATGTTATGTACAATTGTACAAGATAGTGGTGGCACCCCTCTTAGTGTATAGTGTTCTGTTCAGGTCACCCAGCGATAGGGAATAATGTTGTTGAACTAGTTGGACAGGTTAGGACATTATTCCTTGGACAACAGGAGACCGGGGGATAATCTCATAGAGGTATGTACCTACTTCTACCGCGGGCCCGGCGTGGACTTACCATCACCCCTGGAGGGGAGCTTCGACTGCCGGCCCTGCGGTCTGAGGTGCTTCTGGCTGCCGCGGCAGGGACTTTAAATCTTCGACCGCCAGCCTGCGGCCTACACCAACCTGAAGCCGCGCGGTCTCTGGTGGGGAAGAGCCGATTCTGGACTTACCTGGACTTTTACCTGTCTGTACATCTGGACGCCCGCAGCGGTGGCTGCGGAAGGTTGAGGTCCCGACCACGGGGGAAAATGGAAGAGGACTGGCCAAATTTTTGTGCCTTCCACCACAGTGATGAATGCTGTGGTGGATGTTTGTGTTAAATTTTTAATGTGTTTTTGTGTGTTCTTTATCATTGTACCGCTGCTGGCAAATTCATTTCACTTGCACTTTATGTGCATGGTGACAAATAAAACTGATTGTTGTTGTTGTAAAATCTTGAGTGGAATAGATAGGGTGAATGAACATAGTCAGAAATTTTCTGAAAAGAGGCATAAGTTATGGCAGAAGATTTAATAGGAACCCGAGACTCAATTCTTTCAAACAGTGGGCGGTGGCTACATGGAACGAGCTGCCAAAGGAACTAGTTGAGGCAGCTACAATAACAGCATTTCAAAGTCAGACACAAAATGCTGTTGTAACTCAGCGGGACAGGCAGCATCTCTGGAGAGAAGGAATGGGTGACGTTTCGGGTCGAGACCCTTCTTCAAACTCAAAGACATTGTTCAGGCACATGAACGGGAAAGGTTTAGAGAGATATGGGGTGTGATCATGGAAGAAATTATGTGGGAGCTAAAGGGAGCATGTTATATAAAATGTTTCCATGTCGTATTTCCTTCCACACTGCGGCCTAACATCGTGGAGTTGGCGGCCTCTTGTTTGGGAGTTCTGGAGCTACAAAACAGCGTAGCTTGCGGACTTTAACATCTTGGAGCATGCGATCCCTTTGCCAGGTGCCGGCCTTTGGTGTTCCAACCTGCGGGAGCTGCGGACTTTAACATCGTGAAAATCGCGGTCCCTGGTTATGGACCGATTTCAGAAACTCCAAGACGCAGGAGTTCCCACGTCGGGGCGGTCTAAGCCTCTAGATCTGATAACTTCCTTAAAAATCTTCTTTGCACCCTTTGCAATTTGTTATTTTGACTGAAATAAGCCAATCCAGACAACATAGTGGTCATTAATATCTATTTTAAACATCGAATATTGCGGCAGCAAACATTTAAAAATCTACTGTATCAATTCATGCTTTATAGATGCCCAACCAGTAAACATTCACTGACTTATTTGGCAGAAAATCCCAAAGATTCACCCACCACCCTCTGACTGAGAGAAGTTCCTCCTCAATTTTACCCTGAATGTCCAGCCCTATGTGGAGCTAGTCATCCCTTTAATATAGACACATAATCAAGGGAAACATAATCTCAGTATTTACCCTGTCAAGCATCTTAAGAATATTGGACATTTTAGGGAGATAGTTTTCTAATCTCATGTGAGCACTGGCCCAAGATGCTCAATCTCTGTTATACAACAAACCTGCCATGCAAGGAATCAACCTGGTGCAACTTTACTGCATTCCAATTAGATCGTTCATTCTTCCTCATTCAGGGAGACCAGACATAGACGCAAATTTCAGATAGACTGTCAACTTACTCCCAGGAAGAAAATAGTCAATGCACACTCTTCCTGTTATGTACGTCCAAATGTCCTTTAAGTGCTGTCAGAAGCTGCCTCAAGCACTTCCTCCATCTCATTCCGTAGACAGACCATTCACTGTGTGGAAAATCAGGCCCAATGATCCTATTGTGTGCATTTACCTGATCGATGTCCCTAACAACATTAGACACGTCTATAAGATCACCCCTCAGTCTCCTTAGCTTCAAGAACAAATTCCTACCCTGTCCAACCTCTTCCAATAATTTAGTCCTTGTTTCCTGGTTAATATCATGGTAAAGCTTTTCTTCACTCAATCAAACTTAATGAAATCTTTCCTGGGTGATCAAAACAAACACAAAACTCCAGGTGGGGCCTCACCAACTTCTTGTGCAACTGCAACATCATCAACATCCTATACCTAATGTTTTCACTAATGTAGGCCAGCATGTCTCATTGTTATCACCTCCCCATAGCCAAAAATTGATCATTGGGGACCACTTTTGCTTTGTCATTGGTGCTGCCTCATATTTGTTTTAAACCTTTTCAAACTCCTAGTTACTCTCTCCCCGACTCTCAGTCTGAGAAAGTGTCTCGACCCGAAATGTCACATTCCTTTTCTCCAGAGATGTTGCCTGACCTGCTGAGTTACTCCAGCATTTTGTGTCTAACTTTGTGTCTAAAGATTTCTTCACCTCCCTGTCCACCTATGTTGTTACTTTCAATGAATTGTGTACTTGTACTCCTAGCTCCCTCTATTCTACAGCCTTCCCCAGGGCCCTAAAATTCACTGAGAAAGTCCTACTCTGGTTTGACGACCCAAAATGTAACACATCACACTTTCTTCTTATTGGTTACCTTTTGATACCAGAATTTCAATGAAGTATTATCAAACAGTTCGGTAGCGTTTAAAGGTATAAGAACAACATTCTTCATTGAGGAGAGCAACGGGATGAGTCTGTACTTAGGCTCTGGATACTGGCTCAAGTTGCCACTGAACCCCTTCATGAAGAAATAGATTGTTTTATCTGGGTTTTGAAGAGCAGTAGACTCCACTGAGCACATCACCAATGGCTTCAGCTCCACATTGTCTGTTGTTTCCACAAACATAATCCCAGGATCCAGGAGTGGATGAGGATCCTCCATGGTAGCTTCATCTTCCATTTGTGACATTCTTACCATGTTCTTATGAACATTTTGTTGTGTTTTTGTATGCCAACATTCATACAGCAGAACACTAGCTCCAATTATGAAAACAAGGCTAAATATCCGACGAATGGGAATCATGGTGTGGCAATGAGGTGCTTCTCCAAAGGATCCTGTGAATTAATCAATTAAAAAGGATTATTCCCTGAGCGTGGAAGACCCTGAATTTTTTTTGATAGCTTTAGAGAGGAGAATGCTGAGAAATCTGAAACTTCAAAAGACAACAATTGCCAAGCAATTAGAAGTCTCATTTATTGTACTACCAGGTGTGTGCCAGTGGAATCAATATTAAAATAGGTCCTGATGACTATATCGGGAGAGATTCATTACTGACAACAACAGCAGAGAGAAATTTTGGGAACCCTGTGGGGATTAACAGCACCTGACCGACCATCCAGAATTTATCACCTTCTGTCTTTCCCACTCTTTGTTTGACTTAGCTAACCCCAGCATCGGAGATGTTGTGGTAGCAAGTCCTGCTTGTGAATCTTGGGGAGGCAGTAGACATGAGCTGTGCACATTGAGGGTGGAGGCGTGGAGGTAGGATTGCCTGAGGATGAAAGATCAGTGATAAAGGCATTCGATTTTTGGATGGAGGGAGGGATGAGGTGTTTTTTTGGCAGCTGGCATTGAAACAATACAGTTCCTTGTCTGAAGAAGGGTCTCGACTTGAAAAGTCACCCATTCCTCTCTCCGGAGATGTTGCCTGTCCCGCTGAGTTACTCCAGCATTTTGTGTCTATCTTAAATGAAAAACAATACTGGAAGTAATTTTAATAGGACAGGCAGCAACATTTTCAGTCAATAACATTTCATCAGATTTCTCAAATTCCTTGTCCGACAGGTTTGTGAGCTTTAATTCTGCCAGAGCATTAACCTTGTTGCTGAAGGGTGGAGGTCTGTGACGAGTGTGTGCCTCATGGATCAGTACTGGGCCCATTGCTGTGAACCTATGAGGTGGTTGCATTTTGGGAAGTCAAACCTGGCCAGGAACTTCACAGTGAATGATAAGGTATTTTTGTTGTGTTGTCAAGCAGAGGGAGTCTAGGAATACCAACACATAATTCCCTGAAAGTCTTCCAGGTGAAATAGTTAAGGCAAATTCTATTAGAACATATAAAAAACATTTGAACAGGCACATCAGGTTGGAAGAGGCACTCAAGCTTCACATTCGTAATGGGAATTGTGCAGGAAGAATATCCATGACCTCCCTGGATTTGCCAATGGTGCAAAAATCTGAATCCCTCCCCCCTGCACCAGCTCCTCAGCCGCACGATCAGGAGCCAGAAGCAAGATGTCATGTATTCCAATGGTGATAAATAACATATGGCACAATGTTCAGAGGCACAGATATATGAAAGAGAAAAACGTCAACAATCACAGCAGGATCCAGGAATGGCTAGAATGTTTCCTATCTGAGGAAAAACACAGGATTGGGAAATAAAGGCTAGTGTAGAGAGAAACAGAGGGATTGGAGATGTGTTGTGGTGCAGAGGTACATAAGGAAGACAGTTGTGGGGTGTGTTGGGGGGGGGGAGAAGTGGGGGGGTAACATTTCCCATCATTGTTCCAAAATCCACTGCTTCAACTGTGGTAATGTGCATTAGAATTGCACAACAAAGGTGTCCGTGGAATTAATTGCAATAGAAACATAGAAAAATAGGTGCAGGAGTAGGGCATTCGGCCCTTCGAGCCAGCACCACCATTCAAGTCAAGTCAAGTCAAGAGTCAAGTCAAGAGAGTTTATTGTCATGTGTCCCAGATAGGACATTGAAATTCTTGCTTGCTGCAGCACAATTGTAGGCATAAATACAGAACAGATCAGAGTGTCCATATAACATAGAATATATATATACACACATAAATAAACAGATAAAGTGCAATAGGCTGGTACACAAAAATGCTGGAGAAACTCAGCGGGTGCAGCAGCATCTGTGGAGCGAAGGAGATAGGCAATGTTTCGAGCCGAAACCCTTCTTCAGTGCAATAGGCTGTTATAGTTCAGAGTTTGTTTGAAGTTATGTTTAATAGTCTGATGTCTGTGGCGAAAAAGTTGTTCCTGAACCTGGATGTTGCAGATTTCAGGCTCCAGTACCTTCTACCTGAAGGCAGCGGAGAGATGAGTGTGTGGCCAGGATGATGTGGGCCCTTGATGATGTTGGCAGCCTTTTTAAGCAGCGACTGCAATAGATCCCCTCGATGGTAGGGAAGTCAGAGCCGATGATGGACTGGGCAGTGTTTACAACTTTTTGCAGCCTTTTCCGCTCCTTGGTGCTCAAGTTGCCGAACCAAGCCACGATGCAACCGGTCAGCATGCTCTCTACTGTGCACCTGTAGAAGTTCGAGAGAGTCCTCCTTGACATACCGACTCTCCGTAATCTTCTCAGGAAGTAGAGGCACTGATGTGCTTTCTTTAAATTGCATCAGTGTTCTGGGACCAGGAGATATCTTCGGAAATATGCACGCCCAGGAATTTGAAGTTCTTAACACTTTCAACCATCGACCCATTGATATAAATGGGACTGTGGGTCCCCATCCTACCCCTTCCAAAGTCCACAATCAGTTCCTTGGTTTTGCTGGTGTTGAGGGCCAGGTTATTGTGTTGGCACCATTTGGTCAATCGGTCGATCTCACTTCTATACTCTGACTCGTCCCCATCAGTGATACGTCCCACAACAGTGGTGTCATCAGCAAACCTGAAGATGGAGTTCGCACTATGTCCGGCAAAGCAGTCATGAATATAGAATGAGTACACCAGGGGGCTGAGCACGCAGCCTTGAGGTGCTCCCGTGCTGATTGTTATCGAGGTTGACACATTTCCACCAATATGGACAGACTGTGGCCTGTGAATGAGGAAGTCGAGGATCCAATTGCAGAGGGATGCGCAGAGACCCAGTTCTGAGAGCTTGGTAACCAGCTTGGAGGGGATGATGAGCTGTAGTCAATGAATAGCAGCCTGACATATGAGTTTTTGTTGTCCAAGTGGTCCAGAGCAGAGTGGAGAGCCAGTGAGATCGCATCCACCATTGATCTGTTGTGGCGGTAAGCGAACTGCAGTGGGTCCACGTTTTTGTCGAGGTATGAGTTGATTTGCACCATGATCAGCCTCTCAAAGCACTTCATCACCACAGACGTTAGTGCCACTGGTCGATAGTCATTGAGGCACATCACCTTGCTCTTCTTGGGCAGCGGTATTATTGAATATGATCATGGCTGATCATCCAAAATCAGTACCCCGTTACTGCTTATTCCCCACATCCCTTGATTCCTTTGTCCCTGAGAGCTAAATCTAACTCTCTCTTGAAAACATTCAGTGAATTGTTCTCCACTGCCTTCTGTGGCAGAGAATTCCACAGATTCACAACTCTCTGGTTGAAGAACTTTTTCCTCATCTCAGTCCTAAATGGCCTACCCCTTATTCTTAAACTGTGACCCATGGTTCTGGACTCCCCCAACATCGGGAACATTTTCCCTATATCTAGCCTGTCCAATCTTTTAAGTATTTTATATGTTTCTATAAGAAACATATTGTTAATCATATTGTTAGCGTCAGGGCCGGCCCTAGGCCGATTGAACTGATTTTTCCAAATTGGGCCCCGTGCCCAAGGGGGGGCCCCGCGTTAACTTTCCGTATTTCATATGGAAATACAAATTCGCTTTGTTAAATAAAGATTATAAAAAAAACATTTGCCATACAGATTTTTTTACAAAACTTACATGGTTTTTGTATATGGAATACAAGCGCTGTACGGTCATCAGACACAAACGATGTATTAACAGCCAGTAGTGTTAACAGCCAGATGTGTTAACAGCCAGTAGTTAACAAGTAGTTATCCAATGCGTCATCAATGCATCGATCCACATTCCTCAGTAAATGTGTAATTGTGTTTTAGAAGAAGTATTAATAACACTGCGTTCCTTTGAATACAATTCACGCGGCGTCATTAACACTTCTTCAAAACATAATTACATTTTACTGAGGAATGTAGATTGATGCATTAATGACACATTGAGAATTTCTTAAAACTCACCATCATGATTGAGAACTTCTTCTTGGTCTGCAGGTTAATCATTCAATTTACCTATCGACCCACGTTGTGTCTCTCTGTCTTTCACTCTCTCCCTCCCTCTCTCTCTCGCGCGCTCTCTCTCCCCCATGCGCGCTCTCTCTCTCCCGTTCCCCACCTCTCTCTCTAGCTCTCTCGGCATTCCCGGAATCATTTACGTTTTGCGGTATACAAAAATGCTGGAGAAACTTAGCGGGTGAGGCAGCATCTATGGAGCGAAGGAAATATGCAACGTTTCGGGTCGAAACACTTCTTCAGACCCGGCTATTTCCTTCGCTCCATAGATGCTGCCTCAAGCCCTGTCCCACTGTGCGAGTTCACCCAAGAGCTTAAAATCTCTGTGTAGCATCTCTGTCCCTATCTTCAAATTCCCACTTTGAAATAAAATACAGTTTTCGTAGTAAACATTTCGCAGCAGGATCGCGATTAGTCGATTCCCACGCATTTTCAATCATCGTTCGATAATTTTCACACCTGGTTGATATAGGTTTTTTTTTAAGATACAGTACATTACAATAAATAGTTTCAAGCATACCCGGTATTAAACGCACGAACATTAAGGTGGTTACTGATGTTACAAACGGTTATAAATGAATATAATTTCAAAGTGAAATAGGAGATTTCTGTAGAAAGAATATTTAACCAGAATATGGCGAGGTCGCTGCAAAATGCTCACTTAAAACAATACGCCGTCAACTCTGGATTGTTTCTTAGCCCTCTGACAGGTGTTTCAATCTAACCTCGTAGCTCGCTGTTAATCGATTCATAGCTATTAATTTTCATTCCTGGTCCGTATCGAACTTCTCCAAATGTAAACGCTTCAAGTTACGCTAATTGTGTGGTGGTAAGGGGGGGGGGGGGTGGGGGGAATGCTAGGATAAAATACCATATATTTGTATTTATATAGCGATCCTGCTGCAAAATGTTTGTCGAAAGTTGTATTTTATTTCAAAGTGGGAATTGGAAGATAGGACAGAGATGCTACACAGAGATTTTGATAGGAAGGAAACGTTACAGCAGCTGAGTAAAATATTAGTCAAATGGTAGGTTCAATGAAGATCGGGCGAGGGGGATTGGGGGTGGGGGAAAAGTATCTATAGCTTGGGACTTGCTTAAATGAGTACTGAGATGGATTATCATTCCACACCAAATTTCTTAGACAATAATACATTTTATGCAATTATCACAACATTTTGTTGGATATGGATCAACCTATGGTACATGATCATAAATAAGTAAAACAAATGTTCTTTAAGTACTGTTGTTTCTGGGATGGGATTTCTGATAACAAATAACCTACATTCTATATTTTGTCATAATGTGGCTGAAACAATGGCATATTTTGTGATATTTATTGAGATCAGAAAGATACAACTGAGTTTGTGCAAGATATTACCTTGCAACATTCTGTATGTCTGATAGATATTGTGAAATGGAACTCAGAAATTATGGGAGGATTACATAAAACTACAATTCAAAGGTAATGAATATACAGAGTATTCTTATTTCCATCATGAACATACAATAGTGATATAGGACACCAGGTCCTACTACGGTAAACTCACGAGCTACTACGGTATGACTACGTGTTAAAAAGTATCAAATTTTTACATCCTGAGTATATTTTACATGTGGACATTTTTCAACATGTTGAAAAATCTTCACGAGTTACCACGTTCCCGATTACCTGCCGTTAGCGCTAAGAAATGGCATGTTGGCCTTAATAACAAGAGGAATCGAATATAGGAGCAAAGAGGTTTTTCTGCAGTTGTACAGAGTTCTAGTGAGACCGCACCTGGAGTATTGTGTGCAGTTTCGGTCCCCTAATTTGAGGAAGGACATTCCTGCTATTGGGGGAGTGCAGCGTAGGTTTACAAGGTTAATTCCCGGATGGCGGGACTGTCATATGCTGAGAGAATGGAGCAGCTAGGCTTGTACACTCTGGAGTTTAGAAGGATGAGAGGCAAACTCATTGAAACATATAAGATTGTTAAGGGCTTGGACACGCTAGAGGCAGGAAACATGTTCCCGATGTTGGGGGAGTCCAGAACCATGGGCCACAGTTTAAGAATAAGGGGTAAGCCATTTAGAACGGAGACGAGGAAACACTTTTTCTCACAGAGATTGGTGAGTCTGTGGAATGGGCAGTGGAGGCAGGTTCTCTGGATGCTTTCAAGAGAGAGCTAGATAGAGCTCTTAAAAATAGCTGAGAGGGGATATGGGGAGAAGGCAGGAACGGGGTACTGATTGTGGATGATCAACCATGATCACATTGAATGGCGGTGCTGGCTCGAAGGGCCAAAAGGCCTGCTCCTGAACCTATTGTTTATTGTCTATTGAAACGTCCCGAGCTCCGACGTACCCACTACGTTCATCCTACGTGTTTACCCACGAGTTTTGATTTTTTTTTAACTCTTGGGTGAACTCGCACAATGGGACAGGGCTTCACACCCGCTGAGTTTCTCCAGCATTTTTGTCTACCTTCGATTTTCCAACATCTACAGTTCCTTCTTAGACGTTTTGCGGCGATGGCTGCATCTGCGGTTCCTTTCTGTTGGGGGGGGGAAGAGTCCTGGCCCGTGGTGGCTCCTGATAAGTGATATGTTCCCTCCGCGGGTGCTGCCTTGCCCGCTGAGTTTCTCCAGCACTCTGTGTTTTTTGTTTGGCTCTGAAGTTGAAGGTGGACCCCCCTGTGTCTACCTTCACCTCCCTGTCTGTGGTGGCTCAGCAGGTCGGGCAGGGGCTCTGGGGAGAGGGTTGCGGTTCTGGTTGAGACCCTTCTTCAGACAATCACAAGTACTCTCACCGACGAGAGTTCAGTTCAGTCTGAAGAAGGGTCTTCTCTCCAGAGTCGCTGCGCTGCCTGTCCTGCTGAGCTACTCCAGCTTTTGTCTATCTTCAATTTCAGAGTTAGATACAATTTCGCTGATGGGGGCTTATAGTGTCTACCCCCCCCTCCCCCCTCCCCACCACCCCTTCCTTCCCAACCTCAGCCTCACGGACCTGAGCGTACCCCTAGTTCCTAAAACCCGTTTCCATCACTGATTGCAATATATATGTAACACCACATTGCAGGTTCATACAGAGATTTCGTGGTTTCTGTAAATATGACTAAAAGACTAAGGGACATCGGCAGAACATATTTGAGTGGCAGTAAGAGAGGGGTATAGCCAAGGCAAAGAAGGCCGAAGCAGAAAAGGAGAAAGGTGCATTAGATAAGTATTTCAGCAAAACTATCTCAGAAAATGCAGAAGAGCAAGTGGAGCCACAACACAGTGACGATGATGACACTGAAGGAAGCCAGTCTGAAGAAGTTATGCAAGACGATCAAAGTGGGATCGCCCATTTCGAAAGTGTTGAATTTGACAAACAAGGAAACTTTCCTGTTGACATGACGTCTAGTGCCTCTGAGGCAAGGGAGAACGGGAATTCAAAATCTGCCAGTTTTGTAGAATTAACAGATGATCCTGCAACATGGCCAGAAATGATGGATCAGAGTGTCAGGGACTATTTAGTGAAAAAAGAACCACCTACAATTATAGCAGAATTTTTCCCCAAGAATGACAGTGGATCACGTTTTCAAAATTTCACTGCAAAAGAAACTGCCAAATGGTGAAATTGTAGATCGTCCATGGCTAATATACTCTGCACCAACTGATAAAATCTTCTGTTACTACTGCAAGCTTTTTGATAATAACGCAGCAATTGCACTTGCAAGTTGTGGTTTTAATAACTGGCCGAACATTCATTCATGACTAGGTGAGCATGAGAACTCAAAAAAGCATTTGCAATCTATACGCAGTTGCTGTGAACTACAGCAAAGATTATCTACTGAAAAAACTATTGATGAAGTGGTAGAAAAACTAATCGGACAAGAAGCAAAACGCTGGCATCAAGTTTTTGAGCGACTGGTAGCCACTGTACAGTTCCTGGCAGAAAGAAACTTGCCATTCCGGGATCTGAGGAACACATAGGAACACCACATAATGGAAATTTCCTTGGTGTTATTGACTTGCTCGGAAAATTTAATGCAGTAATGCAAGACCGTCTGCGTAAAATCCAGAATAAGGAAATACATAATCATTATTTAGGAAAAGAATCCAGAATGAGGTTATTAATATAATGGGTCACGCTGTTCTACAGGAAATCATTTTGCGAATCAAGGCTGCTAAGTATTTTGCATAATTCTTGACTGTACTCCTGACATCAGCCATCAGGAGCAAATGTCGATGGTAATTAGATATGTAGCTGATGTTGTACAATCAAATGCTCCAGCAGGAATATATGAACATTTCATCAAGTTTTTAGTGGTGGAAAATAGCACAGGAGAAAATTTGTACAACACCCTTCTACATGAACTTGAAACATTAGGGCTGGATGTTGAAAATATCCGTGGACAAGGTATGATAATGGTGCCAATATGAAGGGACACACCTCAGGTGTGCAGGCACGACTTCTACAGAAGAATTCAAGAGCTTTCTTTACACCATGCGCATGTCACAACTACAACCTCGTTTTGGGAGACATGGCCAAGACATGTCCAGATGCAATGACTTTCTTTGGAACTCTGCAGCGTATTTACACCATTTTGCATCATCTACTAAATGATGGACTGTTTTAGAAAACATGTGACAGGTCTGTCTATAAAACCTCTCTCTGAAACACGATGGGAATGTAGAATGGAAAGTGTCAAAGCTGTACGGTACCAAGCTGCTGAAGTTTGTAATGCACTAGAAGAGTTAGCAGAAAACACTGATGACGCTCAAACAAAAAGCGATGCTGAATCGTTAGTCAGTCAAATGAGAGATTACAGGTTTCTGGTCTCACTAGTTTTCTGGCACTCCTTACTCTGTCAAGTACATTTTGTGTGTAAGGAACTTCAGAGTGATACCATGGATATTGCTACATGGCTTTCTTCATTTCAAAGCTTTGTAACTGGTTAAAGGCATACAGGGAAAAAGTTTTGATGACGCCTTGATTGACGCTAGTGAACTTGCCAAAGACCTACATGCTGAGCCCGTATTCAAGACTCGGAGTAAGCACTTATGCAAATAAAGAAAATTATTTGATTATGAATCTGCAGATGAACCTTTGCCAGATCCAAAAACCGCCTTCAGAGTGCAATGTTTTAAATCAAGTGGTAGATAAAGCACTGCAAACACTTGAGCCACGTTTGAACAACTGAAAAAGTATCAAAATTTATTTGGATTCTTGTGCAATTTTCATGACCTGTCCAAGGACACCATAAGAAAATGTGGCAGCAGATCTGGAAATGGCATTGACAGAGGTCAAGCTGGGACGGAAAAAGATCAAGTTAAAACCACAAAACTGGCTGATGTGGATGGATACATGCTTTGTGAGGAGATGGAAGCACTAAAGCCAATTCTGCCACCAGAGATTCAAAACCCTAGGAAAATGCTTGAATTCCTTGCTTGCAACAACAGGTCTATAGCATCTCCAAATTTATTTATTGCTCTTCGGATTTCTTGACACTCCCAGTGAATGTGGCATCTGAGAAAGGAGTTTTTCCAAGCTGAAACTGATCAAAACTAACTTGAGGTCATCAATTCAGTAAGACGTTTGAACAGTTTGGCAATTATGTCCATTGAATCTGAAAAATCTGAAATTAGCAGGAGTTTAAACTTTGACAAAATTCTAAAAGACTTTGCAGAGAAAAAAGCAAGAAAGATAACTTTCTCATAAAAGGCAATAATAATATGACCCGTCACGTGCCGTCAAGGTAGGCAAGGAAGGCACTGCCTAACCTGACTATAATTATATAATGATAATTATTAAATATAAATAATAAAGTCACGGGAGAATTATGCCCACCTAAGAGGTCGATTTCTTAGGTAGGCATAATTATCTGTGCCTTTCATGCGCAGTACATGTAATACGGGAAAGTGTGTGCAGCTGACGTGCCGTCGGCGCTGCTTCAAGCCGTCAATGACAAAGGGGAGCTGAAGGGAGCAAAGGCTGAAATTCTGCCTTTGCAGCAGGCTACTGCACATGGCGGGTTTTTTCAAACATTGGATTGTCATTATCTTATGAGTATCTTAGGAAACAAAGAGAGAAGAATGGAGTTCGTGTACGAATAATGTGGTAAGTAGATTTCTTTGAGCTAAATGTTTTTAAATACCGTATTTCCCAGCAATGAAGACGCTATTTATTACCCAAAAATAAGACACGAAAATGTAGCAATGTTACAAAACCTACCTTCAGCGGTGCTGCAGTTCTGCCACTGGCCGTGTGCGTGACTTTGGTGCCTTTGAGGGGGGGGGGGGGGCGGGATTAAAATGCACGTTTGTATCGCTTGTATCTGAAGAAAAATCGATCGGACTTCCGTTCCTGGCTTTTTTTAAATTCGCTAGATAATTTAATAATTGGATTAAAATAAAATGTGACTTTGAACGCCCTCAACGCCCACAACGTGACGGATCGTAATAACAGGACAAAACAAAGGGTAAGTTGTTTATGTTACATATAATCTTGCTTCTTGGGATGGCTTTAATCTAATTTTACGTTGCGAAAATGTTATTTGGGCCCCATACGAACCGGCAGTGTCTTTCCTGCCGATATGGGGTTAAAACTCACTGCAGCGGCAACGTTCCAATCGATCGCATTCCAGAAACACCCACTCGCAAGATGATTTAAATGCTCATTTTTGTTGGACAATCATGTGATAAGAGCATCTAAACCGTCTATATTTTGTGTTATTGTCTATCCATAGTCAATATTTTTATACTAAATATACACATGTATTGTGCAAAAAATAATTTTGATCATCTTGAGTGGATGTTTCTAGATTAATTTATGGCAATTAAACATTAAATTCCTTCCATCTGGCATATAAATTCATGACAGTGAGATTTTAAAAATCA
>CM075984.1:32568169-32667323 GCA_038087875.1 Malacoraja senta
CATGGTACACCAGTCATTGAAAGTAGGAATGCAGGTGCAGCAGGCAGTGAAGAAAGCAAATGGTATGTTAGCATTCATAGCAAAAGGATTTAATAAAGTATAAGAGCAGGGAGGTTCTACTGCAGTTGTACAGGTCTTGGTGAGACCACACCTGGAGTATTGCGTACAGTTTTGGACTCCTAATCTGAGGAAAGACATTCTTGCCATAGAGGGAGTACAGAGAAGGTTCGCCAGACTGATTCCTGGGATGGCAGGACTTTCATATGAGGAAAGACTGGATAGACTCGGTTGTACACGTGGAATTCAGAAGACTGAGGGGGTATCTTATAGAAACTTACAAAATTCTTAAGGGGTTGGACAGGCTAGATGCAGGAAGATTATTCCGATGTTGGGGAAGTCCAGAACTAGGGGTCACAGTTTAAGGATAAGAGGAAGACTTTTAGGACCGAGATGAGAAATAATTTTTACACAGAGAGTGGTGAATCTGTGGAATTCTCTGCACAGAAGGTAGTTGAGGCCAGTTCATTGGCTATATTTAAGAGGAGTTAGATGTGGCCCTTGTGGCTAAAGGGATCAGGGGGTATGGAGAGAAGGCAGAAATGGGATACTGAGTTGGATGATCAGCCATGATCATATCAAATGGCGGTGCAAGGCTCGAAGGGCCAAATGGCCTACTCATGCACCTATTTTCTACGTTTCTATGTTTCTATGTTTTTTGTCTGATGGCCGGTGCAGGGTTTTTTATCCATGTTCGTTTTTTTTTTTTAATCCGTATTACAAGGAGAATGTAAAAAAAAAAAAATTGTATTTTGCAACGCGAATTTGTATTTCTGTACGAAATACGAAAATTAGCGCAGGGCCCCCCATTGGCGCAGTGCCCAATTGGGAAACAATCGGTCCAATCGGCTTAAGGCTGGCCCTGGCTGTGGGTTCAAAACGTAATGGCTCCCAATGGCCAAAGAGCAAACGGCACTGTTGGCGAAATCACCTATTAGAACCACCGGTGGTGTCACCCCATGAAGTCTCCCACAAAGACTGTTGAACCACCACCTGATATGATGTCAGCCACCCCTCCAGCAGAGGGCCCGTACCGTACGGGCCCTCTGCTGTACCGTAGGACGGGCTTGTCGGCCTAACCCTAAATACAAGACTGTATTAAATACTGATTACAGGTAACCATTACCTAGACCACATTGTACTCCTCCTTATTCACTTTCTTCACGGCTTAGTCGCAATTTAAAAGCACTATCTTCCTACCATACATTGGAAGTTTTAATTATATGCTTATTCAGTTGCATGATTATTATACCTAAGAAGGAGGATGTAGATCAGTTTTGTACTAGTTGACGTGATCCATGTCATGTTTTACTGCATACCACTGTGCACTCACACAACTATCTGGTTGAGTTTCTCGTATCATCTAGCCATGCTAGTCCAGCCTCCAGTTAGATTTGTCGTTTAGCTCACAACACATGTAATTGAGCTCTGTGTGCTTTCGTAAATAAACAACTTATACTCATGTAGGATTCTGAGTTATTAGACATTCTCACAATCCTCTTCACATGCACATGATTCATATCCACTACATATCCATGTGCCAGGATATTCTAAATGCACAATTATATATGTCTCAAAGGCAAGGTTAAAAAATCCGCAAATTCTGCAGGTGTACAAAGAGTAAAAGGATGGTTAGGGAGAGAATAGATCCCCTTAAGATCAGCATGCTCGTCTTTATGTAGAGTCACAAGTGATGGGGGAGATATTAAATTAATATTTTCCATCAGTTTTTACTGAGGAGGGGATCAAGCAAGCTAAGGAACTGAGGTACATAAGTTGTGAAGCCTTTAGGTCATTGAATTATCAAAAAAGGGAATTGTGATGGTTTTAACGTAGATTCAGGTGGATAAATCCAGGGCTTGACCTAGTGCATCCTTCAATCGTAAGAAGCTAGGAAATCAATTGCAGAAACCCTTGCAGAAAGAATTATATCAGGTGAAGTTCCGGAGACTGGAGGGTGGCTATGTTGCACCATTAGGAAGGCAGCAAAGGGAAGTCTAGAAACTTCAGGGTCAATGAACCTGACATGAGTGTTGGGAAAGTTGTTGGAGGAGTTTCTTAGCGACAGCATCTATCAGCATTTGTTTAGGTAGGAACTAATTAGAGATAGTCAGCATGGTTTAGTGTGTGGGAAATAGTGTCTCACAAATCTTATGGAGTATTATTGCACCAAGAGGATTTATGAGTTCAGGACATTAGCAAGGTCCTGTATATGGCAGGCTAATCTGTTAGGTTAGATGACATGGAATCCAAGGTGAGTTAGCCAATTTGATTCAAAATTAGCTCGGAGAAAAACTCAATGGGTAGTGGTGGAGAGTTACTTTTCAGATTGGAATCCTGTGATCAGTCCTGTGTGTCGCAGGATCAGTGCTGGGTCTACTATTGTTTGTTACTGACATCAACAATTTGGATGACAATGTATGTTAACATTGTTAGTAAATTTGTACATGACACCAGAGTTGATGGTATAGTGGGACAGTGCGGACAATGGACAGTGCCTAACCCCCCTCTCCCTCAATCTCCTCACACACCCTCCTCACCTCCCCAGGATATTTCCCCTCTCCTCCCCACTCTCCACCCATCTCCCTCCACCCATCTCCCTCCTACACCCCATCTCCCTCTTCCTAATTTCCCTCACCCTCCCCCCCACACTCCCATTCCCTGCCCAGCACCTACACAGGTGATGGAGCAGTGCCAGGGCCTGGAACTCGGCCTGGTTCTCGTACTCGGGCAGGCCCCTGGCTGTAGGACTCCAGCCGTCAGCTCGGCCGCCGCCTGGGCTCCAGTCCAGACCCCACTTCAACTTCAATCTCCGGGCACGTCCTTGGATCCTGTGGCGGCTCCTTTCTTGGCCCCGGTTACGGCCCCATCCCAACCCCTAGGCTCGGAACTCACTCCAGCTCCAGCACCAGGCTCGGCTCCAGCCCAGGTTCAGTCTCCGGCTGTTACCGGGCGGGCCGTCGGGCCGCCGGTAGCTGCCGCCCCTCCCCATTGACCACTCTGGATTTTTTTTTACTCTGGAAAAAAAGGGGGGTGCGACCGCACCCATCGCACTCCCCCTTTCGGTCGGCCATGGGTTGCTTCTGTTTTCCCCCAGGTGCTCCGGTTTCCTCCCACATTCTAAAGAAGTGCAAATTATTGGCCACCACATTGCCCCTGGCGTGTAGAAAAGTGGGAAGTGGAATCACATTGAACTAGTGAATGTGTGATGATGGTTGATGTGGACTTGATGGGCCGAAGGGCCTGTTTCCTTGTGGTCATCTCTACAACTATAAAAAATAAGCTGTATGACTTGCTGAGCTACTCCAGCATTTTCTGATTATATTTTGGATTTCTGGCATCTATAGTTCTTTTTTCAATTTTGAATAATCAAATACATCACAAATTCAAAGTGGTAGTGTCATAGTCATACAATAGAGAAACAGGTCTTCAGCCCAACTTGCCACGCTGACCAATATGCCCCATCTACACTGGTACCACCTTCCTCTGTTTGGCCATATGCCTCTAAATTCATCATGTCCATGTACATGTCTAAATGTTTTTTATATGTTGTGATAGTACCTGCCTCAACAACCTACTCTGGCTGTTCGTTCCATATACCTACCACCCTTTTGTAAAATGAGTTGCCCCTCAGTTAAAGCTTTTCTCCCTCGCATTAAACCCATGTCCTCTGATTCTTGATTCCCCTACTCTGAGTAAAAGACTGCATTTATGCTATCTATACCTCTTGATCTTATACACCTCAATAAGATCACCCCTCATCCTCCTGCACTCCAAGGAATAACATCCTAGCCTGGTCAACCTCTCTCTACAGCTCAGGCCCTTGAGTCCTGGCAACATTCTCATAAATCATCTCGGCACCGTTTTTACAGTAGCTTAACAACATCTATCCTATAAAAGAAAGACAAAAACTGAATACAATACTAAATGTGGTCTCACCAATATCTTATACAACTGTGGACATGACCTCCCAACTTCCATACACCATACTGACTGATGAAGGCCAATGTGCTGAAGGCCTACTTGACCATCTTATCGACTTGTGATGCCATTTTCAAGGAACTCTGCACCAGCACTCCTTCCATCATCACACTCTGCCTACTTTCATGAAGCCAATTTTCTATCCTGTTGGCTAATTCTCCTTGGATCCCATGCAATCTAACCTTCCAGAGCAGCCTACCACATGGAACCTTGTTAAATGCCTTGCTGAAATCCATATCTGCATCATCCAGAACTCTGCCTTTGTTAACCTTTATGATCACATCTTAAAAAAATTCAATCAGATCCATGAGACACGATCTCCCACATACAAAACAATGCTGACTATCCCTAATCATCCTCTGTCAATACAAATGCATATATATCTTATCACTCACAATACTCTCTAGTACCGTTCAAACCGCAGCTGTTAGACTCCCTGGCCTCTAGTTCCTAAGTACTTCCCTGCAACCTTGCTGAAATAGAGATACATTTGCCACCCTCTTCCGGCACCTGACCCATATTTTAATAATAGCTCATAAATCACTGCCTGGGTCCCTGTAATGTCCACTCTACCTTCCCACAGTGTCTTCAGATATATCTGATAAGGTGCGGGAGATTTGTCTACCTTGATATGTATTAGGACTTTCAGCGCCTCCTCGACCATAATACTGACTGCTCGCAGAATGCTAACCAAGTTGGCATGGACAAATTGGGGCAAAAAGACATGTTTCTGCAGAGTACAGATTAATGAATCTAGGCTGTGTCTTCCTGATCCCTTTCAATCATTTACCACGTTGAAAAGTAAAGGCCATCCCTGTTTTATCAGCCATTCCCTTATCATCAATTTTTCTTTTGCCTGGAAATAATTTCACTTGCTTTGTATTCTTTATTTTTTTACAATGTCATACCCTGAATTATAAAATAATGGCATGTTGTACTCTTTTAGCACAAGCAGAATTATTATTCTTCCAAATACAAAATAATTAACATTTTGACAGATCTATACAGTATTTAGAAAAATCGCAAATATTTCCCAAATGTTTCCTCTGTAAATACAATTTCACCAGAAAGACCCTGTAAAATGCTGGTACTCACTGGTCTATGGTGAGTTGACTGGGGGACAGCTGCTGCAAATTCACTGCCAACGTCCCTCGTTGCAGAGATACACGCAAACTGACGATCAGAAATATACCCCGTTTTCCTCTTAACCCCGTCCCCCTCCTCAACTGTGCCCCTGGACCTGTACCTATTTTCACCTCCGTCATAACTTCCACCAACATTCCTTCCTCTGGCTTCACAATTCACAATTCTGCAACTCCTTTGTCTCACTCCGTCAGCTTTTCCATGTTCTACTGGGATGCTGCTTGACCTGCAAAGTTACTCCAGCACTTTGTGTCTTTTTTTTGTCAGAAATTGGTGTTTGATTCCAATTTTAAATGTCACGTGAACTGGATTTGGATGCAGAATGAAAGAACAGTTGCCAGAAAGCTAATGGCCTTGTCTCACGATGCGAGTCCACCCACGAGTGATCCCGAGTGAAAGAAAAAATCAAAACTCGTGGTTTTTCTACGAGATTCCAAGATCATGTTCACGAGTTTAAACGAGTTCCCCACATGTATGTCTAAGTTTGCGGTTTACTTCTTGTAAATAGATCATTACACACGTGTAACTTTATAATAGTCTTAATCAGGATACAGAGTTAAACGATACATGAGTAGTCACTGACTCCAGTCTGCTACTGTACTGCGCAGAAGGGAGAAGCAGGCGTTATTATAAATGATACCTAAGGCGGGGGTTAGTAGTGGGGAGATAGCTATGTGATTGGTTGCATACATAAACCATCTACATCCTTCCCCTTAGAAGATTAAACATGGTGGATAACCAAGGCAACGAATTAAACAAAATCACCATACCGAACAGGCGGCTTGCTGACACGGCCCGAGCGCGTACGGACCAACCCTTCCCCCCCCTCACCAGAAAGACCCAAACCCGGAGGCGACGAAGCCGGAGGGGAAACAGAAAGCGGCAGGGGGGGCAAACGTGCAGGAGGGGTGGCAAAACGGTAGCAATGGGCGTCCCACGCGGAGGTGAACAAAACACGCGAGGGAACTGAGACATGCAGGGGCCCGGCAACGGGATCAGCAGCGGACGGCTGGAACTGCAGTGGCGGAGCGTAGGGTCCCGCTGCCCGCCGGAGCGGCTCCTGTACTGCAAGCAGATGCTGACGACTCCTGCGGTAAACAGTCCCTTCAAAGTCCACAAGGTACGAACGAGGCGAGTCGGCAATACCAACCACGGTGGCCAGATGGGAATATCCGCTAGCAGTATGTAGACGAACGGCCTGTCCAGGCAGCAGAGGCTTGAGTGCTTTGCACGATCTGTCATGTGACTGTCTTTGGATGTCGTGCTTAACCTGAATGCGCGTCTGGACGGAGGCAGGCTCCATCACTTTAGGCAGCAGCTTGTGTTGAGCAATCGGAATCGGTGATCTCGTCGTTCTGGACATCAGCCCTGAGCAGGTGAGCCCAGGGTTGCGTCCCTGGAAATGTTCCTTAGGTTCAGGAGGTCGAGGTAAAAGTTGGAATTCGCCAGGCGCGCTTGCTCCATCAGCAGTTTGGCACTCGGGCAGCCCGCTCAGCAAGCCCGTTACTCTGCGGGTACTCAGGGCTGCTCGTGAAGTGGAGGAAGTTCCATTTGTTGGCAAAGTTCTTGAACTCCTGGCTTGTAAACTGCCTGCCGTTGTCGGTCTGCAGACGACAGGCGAGCCGAAAGTGGAAAAATGTTTCTTCAGCTTACGGATGACCATCTCGGACGTGAGGGAGGTCAGAAGGTCAACCTCGAACCAGTTCGAGTACGAGACAGCCAGGACGAGGTAGTGTTTACCACGCCACTCGAAAATGTCGGCGGCCACCGAGGTCCAGGCCAGGGCAGGCGCAGGTTGTTGCAAAAGGGGCTGCCTTTGCTGGTGGGGAGCAAGGCTGTTGCAGGTAGAGCAAGACGAGACACGGTCCCGAATGTACTTAGCCATTCCAGGCACTGTGCTTGGGCGATCGTGGCATCAACGCCCGGGTGCCCGCTGTGGGCCACACTGTAGTACTTGTCATACAGGGAGGAGGGGATCACGACCTTGTGGCCCTTAACAATAACGCCGTCTTGGATGACCAGTTCGTCGCGAACAAGGAAAAAAGTCTGTGTCTCTGCAGGCGCGCTGGCGCGCTTGCTCGGCCAATCCCCTTTTATCACTGAAGAAAGTCGCTACAGAGCGGGGTCGGTGGCAGTATGCTCGGCTAGGCACTAAAGCTGCTTAGTGGGGACAAAGTCAACACCGAGCACCAGAAGGTCTTCCCGTTCGTAGGGGTGTCGATCACAGGTAGCGCGAGGTGCGCGAGAGAGGGTGTCCGCAACATGCATTTCAATACCCTTTTTGTCGACAATGGTGAAGTCGAAACGCTGGAGCTGCATCATCATACGTTGCAGCCTGGCAGGTGCGACATGGATTGGCTTATTCAGGATGGTCACGAATGGCTGGTGGTCAGTCTCAACCGTGAAAGAATTCCCGAAAAGAAAGTTCTTGAACTTAGAGCAGGCGAAAACGACGGCAAGTAGCTCCTTTTCGATCTGTGCGTAGCGCTGTTCGGTGTCGGTCATGGTACGGGAGGCATAGGAGACAGGGAGCAGGGAGCCATCTGCAGAGGACTGTAAGCAGGCTGCACCGAGCCCAAATTGCGAGGCATCACAGGTGACGGTGATGGGGCGCTTCAGGTCGAAAAACATCAGAGTAGGAGTGCTGACCAGCTTAGACTTTAAAGTATCAAAAGCCTGCTGGTGCTGCGGGAACCAGGACCAGGCAGTGTCTTTTCTAGTCAGTTGTCGCAGGGACGAGCTCAGTTCGCTGAGGTTGGGAATAAATTTCCCAAGATAGTTCACCATACCCAGGAAACGCTGTAGACTGAGCACGTCGGTGGGGGCCGGCATCTCAGTGATAGCGGCAGCTTTCAAAGGATCGGGCTTGAGTCCGGCGGGAGTGAAGACATGGCCAACGTAAGTGACCTCGGATACTCGGAATCTGCACTTCTTAGGGTTGAGCTTGAGGTTGATCTGTCGTGCCCGCTCCAGGACACATCGTAGGTTCTGGTCGTGCTCCACCACGTCTTTCCCGTAGACCAGGATGTCATCAACAATGATGGTGCACGGCAGGCCAGCGAACAGCTGTTCCATAGTCCTCTAGAACACCTCGCTGGCAGAGTTGATACCGAATGGCATTCGCAGGAACTTGAATCTGCCGAACGGTGTCGAAAACGTGGTCAGATCCGAAGACCCCTTGTCCAGCGTTGTCTGCCAAAACGAGCTCTTTGCATCGAGGACAGAGAAGACGGTGGCCTGTCCGACCTGAGCTGCAACATCCTCAACTGTCCTCATGGGGTAGTGGGGGCGCCTGATGGCAAGGTTCAAGTCTTTAGGGTTGATACACACACGAATTTCATTCTTGTCCTTTTTTAACGTGGCAACCATGGTGGACACCCACTCGGTGGGCTCACTGACCGCTTCTAGCACCCCCATGGTGACCATGTCGTTCAACATGGACTCGACTTTGTCCTTCATGGCGTGAGACACCCTGTGCGGTGCACGAATAACAGGTGGCACCTTTGGATGAGTAGCAATTTTGTAGGTAATGGGCAGCTTGTCCAGTTCATCATTAAACAGGTCTGGGTATTCCTTTACCGGGTCCACCGATATCATCACCTTGTGGACCGTTCTGTCGAACGACACCAGTCCCAGATCCTGGCATGCCTGGTTGCCCAACAGAGTCACACAGTCAGAGTTCAAAACATAAAAAGTCAAGGCACGCGTTGTCTTTTTCAGCACACAAGTGAAAGTGGCTTTTCCCAGCGGTCTCAGCACCTCACCCCCGTAAGCATGCAGAGTGGATCGGTCAGCATTCAGTAGCTCATTATTCCTTATCTTCTTGAAAAGGCTTATTGACATTACATTCACCTTCGCCCCAGTGTCGAGCTTAGCGTGAAAGCTGGAATTGTTGACAGTTATCAGAACAGTTGGATCGGGTAGCCGGCCAGGTGCGTGAAGGAGTGAGTACACACTCGCCTCCCCTTGCGAAATAATTGGATCATCGGCGTGGGCAGCGGCGAGCAAGGACGGAGAACCATACATGTTATGCGATGTACCAAGTTCCTCTCCCGAGTTACTCTTGAGCCAACAACGACTACCGACGTGTGCAAAAATCATCACATGGATAAAAATGATGTCATGCAGTTTTTTTTCCCACTATAAGAAGCCTCCCATGACCATGGACAGAACTGCCCCAATGATCAGCTTCTCTGTGTCTCTTATTATTATATTAGAAATGTCAAGCATGTTGCACGCTGGATATCTCTTTGGGTGAGCTTCGTGAACATGTTTACGTGATTACTTTGTGGCCGCACGGAACAGGCTCATGCAGCTTAAACTTGTGTTTTGATTCTGTCAATGAACCTCGCACTGTAGTGTTATATAAGCAAAGATTCCCATCTGTTAGCCATCTCGCAACAGATGGGGAAAGAGCCCTTGGTCAGGCTGGTAAAGTGAAGGCTCCTGCAGGGGTTCCTGCTGTTGCACTGGGGAATTGGTAGGGGAATCTGCTGCTGTTGGGATCACCGTGAGAACCGGATCGAAATATGGTGGACGTACATTAATTCTGGTATTGGAGTATGATCGTACAGGTGCCGCTGGAATCGGTGCCTTCACTAGGATCTTCTCCAGATAGTAAGCTCCCGTCCTGGCTGAAAACGACTTGGGAAACGTGGTGGAAATAGCCGTGGAATCATAGTCATGCAGGACGCTAACAGGTCCTTCGGCCCATCTTGGCCGTGCAATCGATAGATGGCCATCCAAGCTGGTCCCATTCGCCCGCGTTTGACCCATATTTCTCCAAACCTCCCCAATCCTATTTACTGCCAGGGGTGGTGATGAAGGCAGAGACGATAATTGCGTTCAATAGGCTTTTAGATAGGTACAGGGTAGTGCGGGAAGATTTATGGGTCGCGTACAGGTAGATGCGATCAGTTTGACCTGGCATCATGTTCGGCACAAACATTGTGGGCCGAAGGGCCCGTTCCGTTGCCATACTGTTCTCTATTCGATCTTCTATGTATCCATGTTGCTACCCATTTTTTTTTTACACGCCTTTTACCTCTTCCTGGTTGAGAAAGAATACGGTGACATTAGCAATGTTGGAAGAAATCACAGATCTAAATTACAAAAGCAAGATTATATTTTACTGCGGGACAACTTTTGTGAAGGACTCTCTGTCATCAAGAACACAAAGTACTGGTGTAACTCAGCGGGTCAGGTAGCATCTGTGGAGTGAAATGGACAGGCGGCATTCCGAGTAGGGACCGGTCTTCAAACCCCAAACATCGCCGATATATTCCCTCCGCAGATGCTGCCTGACCCGCGGAGTTTCTCCAGCACTTTGTGTTTTGTTCAAGTTTCCAGCATCTGCAGTTCCTTGTGTCCCTGTGATTAGGTGTTGTTGATAGTGATCTCGGTAGAAATTAAAATGGAGCAGGCGTGGAACTCAGTCTGTTTTTGCACCATTGCGCAAAGGTAAGATTTGCACCCAAGTGTCTCCTGTGGAAAAGAAAACACACATTGATATAATGCGCCAAGTTTATTTCATCACCATTGTGTTCGCCTTCTTCCCCTAATAATCCGCTGCTATCTGTGTTCGAGAGCGAAAACTTGCAAAGGGCAGGCACGGTTCCTCGCCAGCGAAGATGGACACAGAATGCTGGAGTAACTCAGCGGGACAGGCAGCATCTCTGGAGAGAAGGAATGGGTGATGTTTTGGGTCGTGACCCATTACTTCTCTCCAGAGACACGGCAACAGCACAGCACAAAACCAGTCTGAAGAAGGGTCTCGACCCGAAACGTCACCAATTCCTTTTCTCCAGAGATGCTGTCTGCCCCGCTGAGTTACTCCAGCATTTTGTGTGTATCTCCCATGGCTTATAATGTCACCTCACATTGTAAAATCATTATCTGAAGAAATATCTCCTCGCTGGCTCAAACATACTCTATGTAGAATTCACGTTTCTCTCTGCTTCATATACATGGGAATTCCCTCAGTATGGTCACTTTTCACGCGTCCCGCCCGGTGTTAACCCTTCCCATCAATGCTTGAGCCCCCATCTTCGCTCTGTACCTTCAGCTTCATCGGCGGCTCTCTCCCATCGAATGTATCCAAGTTAATTTCAGACCCCTACATCCATCCATCCATTCATTCATTCATTTTCCATTAAGATCTGACTAATCTTCAACATTTTACTTCTGGCACTCAGGCCAAACCCACGAGTTACTCACGAGTCAGTACGGTAAACTCACGGGCTACTACGGTATTACAATGAGTTTAAAAGTTTCAAATATTTCCTTCAAGAGTAAATTTGACTCGTGGAAATCTTTCAACATGTTGAAACATTTTCACGAGTTAACAAGTTTCCCGAATACCTGCCGTTAGCGTTACGAGTCGCTAAGTTACGTCCACAAGTTCCGACATCCCCGCTACGTTAATTCTACGTGATTACCACGAGTTTGATTTGTTTTTAACTCGAGATCACTCGTGGGTGGACTCGCACCGTGAGACAGGGGTTTAAGTGTAACAATGAATGCGTCGTGAATTGCAATTGGGCTCAAAGGAGATTTTATATACAATTTATACTATAACTTTGGAAAATCCATCAAGTTAATGTTTTCACCCATTGTACAATATCAAGTTCAAGTTCAAGTTCAAGTTCAAATTTATTGCCACATGCACCAATTAAGGTACAGTGGAATTTGATTTACCATGCAGCCATACAAACAAAAAAGAACCATACACAATAGGATATAGCATGAACATCCACCACAGTGGAATCAACATTCTTCACTGTCCTCCTCCTTTGTTCATCCGTGGTCGGGGCCATGAACCCTCCGCAGTCCCCCTATGGATGGCCCAATTTACAGTCGTCGGGATGCTCGAAACTCCGATGTTTTCGACGGACGAACACTCCGCGGCTTGGAGGTCCCAAATTGGCCGCTTCCTACCAGAGACCGCGGCTTCAGGATGTCGTACTCCGCGGGCCAGCGATCGGAGCACTTTTTCTCGCGACCCCCGGCAAGGGATCGCCTGGCTCCACGACTGCGGGAAAGGCCGCACCAATCCAAGTTGTTAGGCCGCAAGGGAGGGCGAAATGCAACTAGGAGAAAAGTCGCATTCCACCGAGGTAAGTGACTAAAAAACAGTTTCCCCAATTCCCGCCCCCACCCCTCCACACTAAAACACACTTATAAACAATAAAACACACTTTTAGACATACTAAAAACAAGGACATCAGGACATAAATCACCATGAACTATGATTCAACTGAATTACATTTCTGTATGTAGTTGGACAATACAACTGAAAAAAATGTTCAATTAATGATCCACTTCCAGCAATTATTTCCTTTTTATTGTTGGAATTCATATAATTCCAGACATGTGCTCCATACGTTGCTGAGAAGGTCCGCTCTATATCCTTCTTTTTCCAAGGAGTATAGTACTTCTTCCAAGCTTGATATGGGATTGGGTAGAACCGATCTCGGATCCATAAAGAGATGCCGTTGCATTCTTTGCCAATGAAGGGAGCTAGATTATTCGTCTGACACCATCTCTTCAGCACACGGGTAAGCAGTCCAGGGCCTTGATGACCCCAAACATGTCCAATGTATTTGGCCACAAAATCTTCCATGCAATTCCATAAAACAGGTTGATACTTATGTGAGAAACCTATAGCCC
The DNA here is from genome assembly GCA_038087875.1 of Malacoraja senta. NCBI lineage: Eukaryota > Metazoa > Chordata > Chondrichthyes > Rajiformes > Rajidae > Malacoraja > Malacoraja senta. The sequence goes on from CM075984.1 coordinate 32,581,019, forward strand.
CATTATTGATAGTTCCAAGATGTTCAGGGCATGTAAAGTTAGCAAACGGCATTGGCCTCATTGATATAATATCAGTATCCAGGTAGATGCCCCCATATTTCCACAGCAGTGCTAATCTGCAGCCATCAGCAAACACCTGTGTCCAAAACCTCTCCTTTTTTGGATTTACCTGTGGGATAATGGACAAAAAAAAGTTCAATTCATTATCTTAATTTCCATTCTTTCTAAACATGCAGTCGTTCTTTCTGCAGTCTTTTTGTCTCTTCCTCGTGACACAATCCTTTATCAGTCAAAGAATTGAATATAGAAGTTGGGATGTTGTGTACAATTGTACAAGATATTGGTGGCACCCCTCTTAGTGTATAGTGTTCTGTTCAGGTCACCCAGTGATAGGGAATGATGTTGTTGAACTAGTTGGACAGGTTAGGACATTATTCCTTGGACAACAGGAGACCAGGGGATAATCTCATAGAGGTATGTACCTACTTCTACCGCGGGCCCGGCGTGGACTTACCATCACCCCTGGAGGGGAGCTTCGACTGCCGGCCCTGCGGTCTGAGGTGCTTCTGGCTGCCGCGGCAGGGACTTTAAATCTTCGACCGCCAGCCTGCGGCCTACACCAACCTGAAGCCGCGGTCTCCGGTGGGGAAGAGCCGATTCTGGACTTACCGGGACTTTTACCTGTCTGTACATCTGGACGCCCGCAGCGGTGGCTGCGGAAGGTTGAGGTCCCGACCACAGGGGAAAATGGAAGAGGACTGGCCAAATTTTTGTGCCTTCCACCACAGTGATGAATGCTGTGGTGGATGTTTGTGTTAAATTTTTAATGAGTTTTTGTGTGTTCTTTATCATTGTACCGCTGCTGGCAAATTCATTTCACTTGCACTTTATGTGCATGGTGACAAATAAAACTGATTGTTGTTGTTGTAAAATCTTGAGTGGAATAGATAGGGTGAATGAACATAGTCAGAAATTTTCTGAAAAGAGGCATAAGTTATGGCAGAAGATTTAATAGGAACCCGAGACTCAATTCTTTCAAACAGTGGGCGGTGGCTACATGGAACAAGCTGCCAAAGGAACTAGTTGAGGAAGCTACAATAACAGCATTTCAAAGTCAGACACAAAATGCTGTTGTAACTCAGCGGGACAGGCAGCATCTCTGGAGAGAAGGAATGGGTGACGTTTCGGGTCGAGACCCTTCTTCAAACTCAAAGACATTGTTCAGGCACATGAACAGGAAAGGTTTAGAGAGATATGGGGTGTGATCATGGAAGAAATTATGTGGGAGCTAAAGGGAGCATGTTATATAAAATGTTTCCATGTCGTATCTCCGTCCACACTGCGGCTGCACATCGTGGAGTTGGCGGCCTCTTGTTTGGGAGTTCTGGAGCTACAAAACAGCGTAGCTTGCGGACTTTAACATCTTGGAGCAGGCGATCCCTTTGCCGGGGCCGGCCTTTGGTGTTCCAACCTGCGGGAGCTGCGGACTTTAACATCGTGAAAATCGCGGTCCCTGGTTATGGACCGATTTCGGAAACTCCAAGACGCAGGAGTTCCCACGTCGGGGCGGTCTAAGCTCCCGATGCGGGAGCTTAGAGCGTCCCGACGTGGGAGCTCGATCACTGTCGACAGCCTATCCTACCTCTCCTTATAACGCTACACCTCTAGATCTGATAACTTCCTTAAAAATCTTCTTTGCACCCTTTGCAATTTGTTATTTTGACTGAAATAAGCCAATCCAGACAACATAGTGGTCATTAATATCTATTTTAAACATCGAATATTGCGGCAGCAAACATTTAAAAATCTACTGTATCAATTCATGCTTTATAGATGCCCAACCAGTAAACATTCACTGACTTATTTGGCAGAAAATCCCAAAGATTCACCCACCACCCTCTGACTGAGAGAAGTTCCTCCTCAATTTTACCCTGAATGTCCAGCCCTATGTGGAGCTAGTCATCCCTTTAATATAGACACATAATCAAGGGAAACATCATCTCAGTATTTACCCTGTCAAGCACCTTAAGAATATTGGACATTTTAGGGAGATAGTTTTCTAATCTCATGTGAGCACTGGCCCAAGATGCTCAATCTCTGTTGTACAACAAACCTGCCATGCAAGGAATCAACCTGGTGCAACTTAACTCCATTCCAATTAGATCGTTCATTCTTCCTCATTCAGGGAGACCAGACATAGACGCAAATTTCAGATAGACTGTCAACTTACTTCCAGGAAGAAAATAGTCCATGCACACTTTTCCTGTTATGTACATCCAAATGTCCTTTAAGTGCTGTCAGAAGCTGCCTCAAGCACTTCCTCCATCTCATTCCATAGACAGACCATTCACTGTGTGGAAAATCAGGCCTCATGATCCTATTGTGTGCATTTACCTGATCCATGTCCCTAACAACATTAGACACGTCTATAAGATCACCCCTCAGTCTCCTTAGCTTCAAGAACAAATTCCTATCCTGTCCAACCTCTTCCAATAATTTAGTCCTTGTTTCCTGGTTAATATCATGGTAAAGCTTTTCTTCACTCAATCAAACTTAATGAAATCTTTCCTGGGTGATCAAAACAAACACAAAACTCCAGGTGGGGCCTCACCAACTTCTTGTGCAACTGCAACATCATCAACATCCTATACCTAATGTTTTCACTAATGTAGGCCAGCATGTCTCATTGTTATCACCTCCCCATAGCCAAAAATTGATCATTGGGGACTCCACTTTTGCTTCGTCATTGGTGCTGCCTCAGATTTGTTTTAAACCTTTTCAAACTCCTAGTTACTCTCTCCCGGACTCTCAGTCTGAGAAAGTGTCTCGACCCGAAATGTCACTTATTCCTTTTCTCCAGAGATGTTGCCTGACCTGCTGAGTTACTCCAGCATATTGTGTCTAACTTTGTGTCTAAAGATTTCTTCACCTCCCTGTCCACCTATGTTGTTACTTTCAGTGAATTATGTACTTGTACTCCTAGCTCCCTCTATTCTACAGCCTTCCCCAGGACCCTAAAATTCACTGAGAATGTCCTCCTCTGGTTTGACGACCCAAAATGTAACACATCACACTTTCTTCTTATTGGTTACCTTTTGATACCAGAATTTCAATGAAGTATCATCAAACAGTTCGGTAGCGTTTAAAGGTGTAAGAACAACATTCTTCATTGAGGAGAGCAACGGGATGAGTCTGTACTTAGGCTCTGGATACTGCCTCAAGTTGCCACTGAACCCCTTCATGAAGAAATAGATTGTTTTATCTGGGTTTTGACGAGCACTAGACTCCACTGAGCACATCACCAATGGCTTCAGCTCCACTTTGTCTGTTGTTTCCACAAACATAATCCCAGGATCCAGGAGTGGATGAGGATCCTCCATGGTAGCTTCATCTTCCATTTGTGACATTCTTACCATGTTCTTATGAACATTTTGTAGTGTTTTCACATGCCAACATTCATACAGCAGAACACTAGCTCCAATTATGAAAACAAGGCTAAATATCCGACGAATGGGAATCATGGTGTGGCAATGAGGTGCTTCTCCAAAGGATCCTGTGAATTAATCAATTAAAAAGGATTATTCCCTGAGCGTGGAAGACCCTGAATTTTTTTTGATAGCTTTAGAGAATGCTGAGAAATCTGAAACTTCAAAAGACAACAATTGCCAAGCAATTAGAAGTCTAATTTATTGTACTACCAGGTGTGTGCCAGTGGAATCAATATTAAAATAGGTCCTGATGACTATATCGGGAGAGATTCATTACTGACAACAACAGCAGAGAGAAATTTTGGGAACCCTGTGGGGATTAACAGCACCTGACCGACCATCCAGAATTTATCACCTTCTGTCTTTCCCACTCTTTGTTTGACTTAGTTAACCCCAGCATCGGAAATGTTGTGGTAGCAAGTCCTGCTTGTGAATCCTGGGGAGGCAGTAGACATGAGCTGTGCACATTGAGGGTGGAGGCGTGGAGGTAGGATTGCCTGAGGATGAAAGATCAGTGATAAAGGCATTCGATTTTTGGATGGAGGGAGGGATGAGGTATTTTTTTGGCAGCTGGCATTGAAACAATACAGTTCCTTGTCTGAAGAAGGGTCTCGACTTGAAAAGTCACCCATTCCTCTCTCCAGAGATGTTGCCTGTCCCGCTGAGTTACTCCAGCATTTTGTGTCTATCTTAAATGAAAAACAATACTGGAAGTAATTTTAATAGGACAGGCAGCAACATTTTCAGTCAATAACATTTCATCAGATTTCTCAAATTCCTTGTCAGACAGGTTTGTGAGCTTTAATTATGCCAGAGCATTAACCTTGTTGCTGAAGGGTGGAGGTCTGTGACGAGTGTGTGCCTCATGGATCAGTACTGGGCCCATTGCAGTGAACCTATGAGCTGGTTGCATTTTGGGAAGTCAAACCTGGCCAGGAACTTCACAGTGAATGATAAGGTATTTTTGTTGTGTTGTCAAGCACAGGGGGTCTAGGAATACCAACACATAATTCCCTGAAAGTCTTCCAGGTGAAATAGTTAAGGCAAATTCTATTAGAACATATAAAAAACATTTGAACAGGCACATCAGGTTGGAAGAGGCACTCAAGCTTCACATTCGTAATGGGAATTGTGCAGGAAGATATCCATGACCTCCCTGGATTTGCCAATGGTGCAAAAATCTGAATCCCTCCCCTGCACCAGCTCCTCAGCTGCACGATCACCTGTCCTTTCTTCAGGAGCCAGAAGCAAGATGTCATGTATACCAATGGTGATAAATAACATATGGCACAATGTTCAGAGGCACAGATATATGAAAGAGAAAAACGTCAACAATCACAGCAGGATCCAGGAATGGCTAGAATGTTTCCTATCTGAGGAAAAACACAGGATTGGGAAATAAAGGCTAGTGTAGAGAGAAACAGAGGGATTGGAGATGTGTTGTGGTGCAGAGGTACATCAGGAAGACAGTTGTGGGGTGTGTTGGGGGGGGGGGGGAGAAATGGGGGGGTAACATTTCCCATCATTGTTCCAAAATCCACTGCTTCAACTGTGCTAATGTGCATTAGAATTGCACAACAAAGGTGTCCGTGGAATTAATTGCAATAGAAACATAGAAAAATAGGTGCAGGAGTAGGGCATTCGGCCCTTCGAGCCAGCACCACCATTCAAGTCAAGTCAAGTCAAGAGTCAAGTCAAGAGAGTTTATTGTCATGTGTCCCAGATAGGACATTGAAATTCTTGCTTGCTGTAGCACAATTGTAGGCATAAATACAGAACAGATCAGAGTGTCCATATAACATAGAATATATATATACACACATAAATAAACAGATAAAGTGCAATAGGCTGGTACACAGAAATGCTGGAGAAACTCAGCGGGTGCAGCAGCATCTATGGAGTGAAGGAGATAGGCAATGTTTCGAGCCGAAACCCTTCTTCAGTGCAATAGGCTGTTATAGTTCTGAGTTTGTTTGAAGTTATGTTTAATAGTCTGATGTCTGTGGGGAAAAAGTTGTTCCTGAACCTGGATGTTGCAGATTTCAGGCTCCAGTACCTTCTACCTGAAGGCAGCGGAGAGATGAGTGTGTGGCCAGGATGATGTGGGCCCTTGATGATGTTGGCAGCCTTTTTAAGCAGTGACTGCGATAGATCCCCTCGATGGTAGGGAAGTCAGAGCCGATGATGGACTGGGCAGTGTTTACAACTTTTTGCAGCCTTTTCCGCTCCTTGGTGCTCAAGTTGCCGAACCAAGCCACGATGCAACCGGTCAGCATGCTCTCTACTGTGCACCTGTAGAAGTTCGAGAGAGTCCTCCTTGACATACCGACTCTCCGTAATCTTCTCAGGAAGTAGAGGCACTGATGTGCTTTTTTTAAATTGCATCAGTGTTCCGGGACCAGGAGAGATCTTCGGAAATATGCACGCCCAGGAATTTGAAGTTCTTAACACTTTCAACCATCGACCCATTGATATAAATGGGACTGTGGGTCCCCATCCTACCCCTTCCAAAGTCCACAATCAGTTCCTTGGTTTTGCTGGTGTTGAGGGCCAGGTTATTGTGTTGGCACCATTTGGTCAATCGGTCGATCTCACTTCTATACTCTGACTCGTCCCCATCAGTGATACATCCCACAACAGTGGTGTCATCAGCAAACCTGAAGATGGAGTTCGCACTATGTCCGGCAAAGCAGTCATGAATATAGAATGAGTACACCAGGGGGGCTGAGCACGCAGCCTTGAGGTGCTCCCCGTGCTGATTGTTATCGAGGTTGACACATTTCAATCCTGGTCCGTATCGAACTTCTCCAAATGTAAACGCTTCAAGTTACGCTAATTGTGTGGTGGTAAGGGGGGGGGGGGGTGGGGGGGGAATGCTAGGAATAAATAACCATATATCTGTATTTATATAGCGATCCTGCTGCAAAATGTTTGTCGAAAGTTGTATTTTATTTCAAAGTGGGAATTGGAAGATAGGACAGAGATGCTACCAGAGATTTTGATAGGAAGGAAACGTTACAGCAGCTGAGTAAAATATTAGTCAAATGGTAGGTTCAATGAAGATCGGGCGAGGGGGATTGGGGGTGGGGGAAAAGTATCTATAGCTTGGGACTTGCTTAAATGAGTACTGAGATGGATTATCATTCCACACCAAATTTCTTAGACAATAATACATTTTATGCAATTACCACAACATTTTGTTGGGATATGGATCAACCTATGGTACATGCTCATAAATAAGTAAAACAAATGTTCTTTAAGTACTGTTGATTCTGGGATGGGATTTCTGATAACAAATAACCTACATTCTATATTTTGTCATAATGTGGCTGAAACAATGGCATATTTTGTGATATTTATTGAGATAGAAAGATACAACTGAGTTTGTGCAAGATATTACCTTGCAACATTCTGTATGTCTGATAGATATTGTGAAATGGAAACTCAGAAATTATGGGAGGATTACATAAAACTACAATTCAAAGGTAATGAATATAACAGAATATTCTTATTTCCATCATGAACATACAATAGTGATATAGGACACCAGGTTCTACTACGGTAAACTCACGAGCTACTACGGTATGACTACGTGTTAAAAAGTATCAAATTTTTACATCCTGAGTATATTTTACATGTGGACATTTTTCAACATGTTGAAAAATCTTCACGAGTTACCATGTTTCCCGATTACCTGCCGTTAGCGCTAAGAAATGGCATGTTGGCCTTAATAACAAGAGGAATCGAATATAGGAGCAAAGAGGTCTTTCTGCAGCTGTACAGAGTTCTAGTGAGACCGCACCTGGAGTATTGTGTGCAGTTTCGGTCCCCTAATTTGAGGAAGGACATTCCTGCTATTGGGGGAGTGCAGCGTAGGTTTACAAGGTTAATTCCCGGATGGCGGGGACTGTCATATGCTGAGAGAATGGAGCAGCTGGGCTTGTACACTCTGAGTTAGAGGATGAGAGGGGATCTCATTGAAACATATAAGATTGTTAAGGGCTTGGACACGCTAGAGGCAGGAAACATGTTCCCGATGTTGGGGGAGTCCAGAACCATGCGCCACAGTTTAAGAATAAGGGGTAAGCCATTTAGAACGGAGACGAGGAAACACTTTTTCTCACAGAGATTGGTGAGTCTGTGGAATGGGCGGTGGAGGCAGGTTCTCTGGATGCTTTCAAGAGAGAGCTAGATAGAGCTCTTAAAAATAGCTGAGAGGGGATATGGGGAGAAGGCAGGAACGGGGTACTGATTGTGGATGATCAGCCATGATCACATTGAATGGCGGTGCTGGCTCGAAGGGCCAAAAGGCCTGCTCCTGAACCTATTGTTTATTGTCTATTGAAACGTCCAGAGCTCCGACGTACCCACTACGTTCATCCTACGTGTTTACCACGAGTTTTGATTTTTTTTTAACTCTTGGGTGAACTCGCACAGTGGGACAGGGCTTCACACCCGCTGAGTTTCTCCAGCATTTTTGTCTACCTTCGATTTTCCAACATCTACAGTTCCTTCTTAGACGTTTTACGGTGATGGCTGCATCTGCGGTTCCTTTCTGTTGTGGGGGGGGAAGAGTCCTGGCCCGTGGTGGCTCCTGATAAGTGATATGTTCCCTTCGTGGGTGCTGCCTTGCCCGCTGAGTTTCTCCAGCACTCTGTGTTTTTTGTTTGCCTCTGAAGTTGAAGGTGGACCCCCCTGTGTCTACCTTCAACTCCCTGTCTGTGGTGGCTCAGCAGGTCGGGCAGGGGCTCTGGGGAGAGTGTTGCGGTTCAGGTTGAGACCCTTCTTCAGACAATCACAAGTACTCTCACCGATGAGAGTTCAGTTCAGTCTGAAGAAGGGTCTTCTCTCCAGAGTCGCTGCGCTGCCTGTCCTGCTGAGCTACTCCAGCTTTTGTCTATCTTCAATTTCAGAGTTAGATACAATTTCGCATGGGGGGCTTATAGCGTCTACCCCCCCCCCCCCCCATCCCCCCTCCCCACCACCCCTTCCTTCCCAACCTCAGCCTCAGGGACCTGAGCGTACCCCTAGTTCCTAAAACCCGTTTCCATCACTGATTGCAATATATATGTAACACCACATTGCAGGTTCTACAGAGATTTTCGTGGTTTCTGTAAATATGACTAAAAGACTAAGGGACATCGGCAGAACATATTTGAGTGGCAGTAAGAGGAGGGGTATAGCCAAGGCAAAGAAGGCCGAAGCAGAAAAGGAGAAAGGTGCATTAGATAAGTATTTCAGCAAAACTATCTCAGAAAATGCAGAAGAGCAAGTGGAGCCACAACACAGTGACGATGATGACACTGAAGGAAGCCAGTCTGAAGAAGTTATGCAAGACGATCAAAGTGGGATCGCCCATTTCGAAAGTGTTGAATTTGACAAACAAGGAAACTTTCCTGTTGACATGACGTCTGGTGCCTCTGAGGCAAGGGAGAACGGGAATTCAAAATCTGCCAGTTTTGTAGAATTAACAGATGATCCTGCAACATGGCCAGAAATGATGGATCAGAGTGTCAGGGACTATTTAGTGAAAAAAGAACCACCTACAATTATAGCAGAATTTTTCCCCAAGAATGACAGTGGATCACGTTTTTCAAAATTTCACTGCAAAAGAAAACTGCCAAATGGTGAAATTGTAGATCGTCCATGGCTAATATACTCTGCACCAACTGATAAAATCTTCTGTTACTACTGCAAGCTTTTTGATAATAACGCAGCAATTGCACTTGCAAGTTGTGGTTTTAATAACTGGCCGAACATTCATTCATGACTAGCTGAGCATGAGAACTCAAAAAAGCATTTGCAATCTATACTCAGTTGCTGTGAACTACAGCAAAGATTATCTACTGAAAAAACTATTGATGAAGTGGTAGAAAAACTAATCGGACAAGAAGCAAAACGCTGGCATCAAGTTTTTGAGCGACTGGTAGCCACTGTACAGTTCCTGGCAGAAAGAAACTTGCCATTCCGGGGATCTGAGGAACACATAGGAACACCGCATAATGGAAATTTCCTTGGTGTTATTGACTTGCTCGGAAAATTTAATCCAGTAATGCAAGACCGTCTGCGAAAAATCCAGAATAAGGAAATACATAATCATTATTTAGGAAAAAGAATCCAGAATGAGCTTATTAATATAATGGGTCACGCTGTTCTACAGGAAATCATTTTGCGAATCAAGGCTGCTAAGTATTTTGCAATAATTCTTGACTGTACTCCTGACATCAGCCATCAGGAGCAAATGTCGATGGTAATTAGATATGTAGCTGATGTTGTACAATCAAATGCTCCAGCAGGAATATATGAACATTTCATCAAGTTTTTAGTGGTGGAAAATAGCACAGGAGAAAATTTGTACAACACCCTTCTACATGAACTTGAACCATTAGGGCTGGATGTTGAAAATATCCGTGGACAAGGGTATGATAATGGTGACAATATGAAGGGACACACCTCAGGTGTGCAGGCACGACTTCTACAGAAGAATTCAAGAGCTTTCTTTACACCATGCGCATGTCACAACTACAACCTAGTTTTGGGAGACATGGCCAAGACATGTCCAGATGCAATGACTTTCTTTGGAACTCTGCAGCGTATTTACACCATTTTTGCATCATCTACTAAAAGATGGACTGTTTTTAGAAAACATGTGACAGGTCTGTCTATAAAACCTCTCTCTGAAACACGATGGGAATGTAGAATGGAAAGTGTCAAAGCTGTACGGTACCAAGCTGCTGAAGTTTGTAATGCACTAGAAGAGTTAGCAGAAAACACTGATGACGCTCAAACAAAAAGCGATGCTGAATCGTTAGTCAGTCAAATGAGAGATTACAAGTTTCTGGTCTCACTAGTTTTCTGGCACTCCTTACTCTGTCAAGTAAATTTTGTGAGTAAGGAACGTCAGAGTGATACCATGGATATTGCTACAGGGCTTTCTTCATTTCAAAAGCTTTGTAACTGGTTAAAGACATACAGGGAAAAAGTTTTTGATGACGCCTTGATTGACGCTAGTGAACTTGCCAAAGACCTAGATGCTGAGCCCGTATTCAAGACTCGGAGTAAGCACTTATGCAAATAAAGAAAATTATTTGATTATGAATCTGCAGATGAACCTTTGCCAGATCCAAAAACTGCCTTCAGAGTGCAATGTTTTAATCAAGTGGTAGATAAAGCACTGCAAACACTTGAGCCACGGTTTGAACAACTGAAAAAGTATCAACATTTATTTGGATTCTTGTGCAATTTTCATGACCTGTCCAAGGACACCATAAGAAAATGTGCAGCAGATCTGGAAATGGCATTGACAGAGGTCAAGCTGGGACAGGAAAAAGATCAAGTTAAAACCACAAAACTGGCTGATGTGGATGGATACATGCTTTGTGAGGAGATGGAAGCACTAAAGCCAATTCTGCCACCAGAGATTCAAAACCCTATGAAAATGCTTGAATTCCTTGCTTGCAACAACAGGTCTATAGCATTTCCAAATTTATTTATTGCTCTTCGGATTTTCTTGACAATCCCAGTGACTGTGGCATCTGGAGAAAGGAGTTTTTCCAAGCTGAAACTGATCAAAACTTACTTGAGGTCATCAATTCAGTAAGAACGTTTGAACAGTTTGGCAATTATGTCCATTGAATCTGAAATTAGCAGGAGTTTAAACTTTGACAAAATTCTAAAAGACTTTGCAGAGAAAAAAGCAAGAAAGATAACTTTCTCATAAAAGGCAATAATAATATGACCCGTCACGTGCCGTCAAGGTAGGCAAGGAAGGCACTCCCTCCCCTGACTATAATTATATAATGATAATTATTAAATATAAATAATAAAGTCACGGGAGAATTATGCCTACCTAAGAGGTCGATTTCTTAGGTAGGCATAATTATCTGTGCCTTTCATGCGCAGTACATGTAATACGGGAAAGTATGTGCAGCTGACGTGCCGTCGGCGCTGCTTCAAGCCGTCAATGACAAAGGGGAGCTGAAGGGAGCAAAGGCTGAAATTCTGCCTTTGCAGCAGGCTACTGCACATGGCGTGTTTTTCAAACATTGGATTGTCATTATCTTATGAGTATCTTAGGAAACAAAGAGAGAAGAATGGAGTTTGTGTACGAATAATGTGGTAAGTAGATTTCTTTGAGCTAAATGTTTTTAAATACCATATTTCCCAGCAATGAAGACGCTATTTATTACCCAAAAATAAGACACGAAAATGTAGCAATGTTACAAAACCTACCTTCAGCAGCGCTGCAGTTCTGCCACTGGCCGTGTGCGTGACTTTGGTGCCTTTGAGGGGGGGGGGGCGGGATTAAAATGCACGTTTGTATCGCTTGTATCTGCTAGCTGATGAAGAAAAATCGATCGGACTTCCGTTCCTGGCTTTTTTTTTTATTCACTAGATAATTTAATAATTGGATTAAAATAAAATGTGACTTTGAACGCCCTCAACGCCCACAACGTGACGGATCGTAATAACAGGACAAAACAAAGGGTAAGTCGTTTATGTTACATATAATCTTGCTTCTTGGGATGGATTTAATCTAATTTTACGTTGCGAAAATGTTATTTGGGCCCCATACGAACCGGCAGTGTCTTTCCTGCCGATATGGGGTTAAAACTCACTGCAGCGGCAACGTTCCAATCGATCGCATTCCAGAAACACCCACTCGCAAGATGATTTAAATGCTCATTTTTGTTGGACAATCATGTGATAAGAGCATCTAAACCGTCTATATTTTGTGTTATTGTCTATCCATAGTCAATATTTTTATACTAAATATACACATGTATTGTGCAAAAAATAATTTTGATCATCTTGAGTGGATGTTTCTAGATTAATTTATGGGAATTAAACATTAAATTCCTTCCATCTGGCATATAAATTCATGACAGTGAGATTTAAAAATCATGTTATATTGTGAATTCTTGTGTGAATGGGATTATTGTTATTTGGATACTTAGGCTATTTTAAAAAAATATCTTTTTCTTAAGAAATTGAATCTACAGGACATTCTTAATGGGAAAGTAGTGGGCAGAAAAGCATGTCATGTGTGGTTTGAAGAGCAAAAACGTGTAGTTTACAATGCCACAATTGAAAAGTTGAGGAAAAACAAGGTGTACAGAGTTGCTTATTGGTTACAATCTGAGGAGTATGATGATGCTACTGGTTATGGTATGCCAATGTACCAACTAGCAACTGATCTTCTCCATAAAGACCTTGTCTACTGCTAGAAATTGTAATTTATTTACCTATCTGTTACGGACTTACAGCATATAATACAATAATATTAAAGTTCTGACCTTAAAAATATCACATTTTTGAATTTTCAAGGCAGTCTGGGTGTTTATTACTATTTCCGTCACAATGGTCAATTTGGTAATTAGCTACAATTAGGTAATTAACTAATTATATGCTTTAATTTCAGGTCATCCAAGTAAGATGTTTTATATTTGTTTCAGAATGCGTCAATCTATAATAACTGAAAATTTCATTCAGTTCTCTTAATTTTTAAGAAAGTTATGGGCTTTTGACTGTCCTCGATCACAGCTTTTGTGTTAAGTCAATGGAAGAGCAATAGGGAACAAGATGCTAATTTCCGAGTATGAAAATGGCCATAACTTGTTTTAATACTGAAGATATGAAAGTGAATTGGGTGTCAAATTAAACTTCTTTTTATGCTTTATCTGATGGGATAAATTGCAGACTTGATTTTTAAAATCTCAAAATTTTGTAACATTGCTAGAAAATGTACCTGCATCTTGGAGGCCGAAGGTTAGGTTGTTAGCCAAGAAAGATAGACTTCATTATCCCTCAGTACAGCAACATCAAGAACGATGTTGCTGTACTGAGATATAGCCAAGTCTATCCCTCATTGCTAGCAGCTGATGGGAAGCGGCTGTAAAGTGGGAAGCGGCTGGAAAAGGACAGCGCTGCTGGGGGGGGGGGGAGTTCCTTTCACAGCGTGTGGGTAGTCTGTCCAGGGGTAAAGTTGTGGGGATGGCAGGAGGGTTGAGAAGGAGGGGGTCGGCCAGGGATCATTCAGCTCAAGAGCGGGTCAGCGGGCGATGGACAACAGGACAGCGGGCGGTGGGGCTTACTCCATGTGTCAGTGCGAGTAACCTCAATTGATCCCTTGTTCGCGCTGACACAAGAGTAAGCTCCACCGCCCGCTGTGATGTTATCCACCACCCGCTGACCCACTCCGCTCTATGATCTTTGCTCTTGAGCTGGTCCCCTCACTGTTCAGACGGAGAGCACTGCCAGCGGTGAGTGGGCCGGCAGAAGGCGCTGAGATGGCAGTCGGTTCCGGCCGCTCATAGGCGAGCTGCTTCCCTCCCCGGCCACAATTTGGTGGCTCCGCGCCCAGAGCGCCGCGGCAGCGGTGAATGAGTTACTGGCATGAACTCGACCCTCTCCTTCTCAACGCTCCTTCCCTCCTCGCAACGCTGTGAAAGGAACTCTCCCCCGAATTGTCATGTTACTCACGACATGTGACTCATTTATAATAATTTATTTATATTTCTACGAAAAATTTCCCCAATTGGGCCCCGCACCTCCTAAGGCCGGCCCTGGTTAGTGTTGTGACTTGGAAGAAATAGGAACTAAAATTACGGTTGACTTTTCAGTGGAAATTGTAAAGTACAGAGGATGAATCCTCAAACACCTTAGTAGACCCTGGAGGATATTGCACTTCAATCAAGATTCTTGCACTTTCTATTAATGCGCATACAAGTCCAGCCTTGTAAGGATGACGACTGTGGGCATTTTAATTCAAAACATAACCCTTGTCCGGAAACCCTTCCTTCCAAGAGAACCAAGATAAAAGCCATTTCTCTTTTCACATTTCTTCCCAGTCTCTCCTACAACATGAACATGACAACATTTTCATTGAAAACCTTGAACCAAAGAGCTCAGAATAGGAAGTCCCCAAGGACATTTCTACAGCGGTGGTAAAGCCCTGTTTCACTGTGCGAGTTGACCCACGAGTGACCCCGAGTGAAAGACTCGTGGTTGCGTACGAGACTACAAGTTCATGATCCAGAGTTTAACCGAGTTCCCACGGGTATGTCTAAGTTTGCCGTTTACTTCTCATTTCTGCGATGTTCCAAGTTCGTCTCCCGAGTGTACCAAGTTCCTCTCCCGTTAATCTTGAGGCAACTATGTATATCGACATGTTGAAAAATCATCACATGTTAAAAAAATGATGTCATGCTTTTTTTTTACATACTATAAAAAGCCTGCCTTGTTTAAATTGGCTGTTGAATCTCCTGTTGAATCTCCTGTTGCCTCTCCCCCTCCTCCTCCTGTATGACTATAGCCTCCATGGCAGGTTTTTTGTAAGGCTCTGCTCTTCCCTTTCGTCTAACTTTTCTGGGAGCCATCTCTAGCAAGCTTCTTATCAAAAAGATTCACCAGCAATGAGGTGAAACGCCCAAGATTGACCGAGGTCACATGCTGATGTTGAAGTCACCTTTTTTTTACTCACCTTTTTTTCCCTCTGTCCAGCTGATGAGTTCAGAGTGCACATGAGAGTCACCAGAGTCATGTCTGATTGCCTGGGCAGCCTACCAGCTTCCACAGTGTACATCGTACAAAGCATCATATTGTGATGTATCAATGCCTGTTTTGGGAGCAGCTTTGCCCTAGAGCGCAGTATATATTACAGAGACTTGCAAATGTAGTGCAGTCTATTACAAAGGCCAGCTTTCCCCCTATCAACTCAATCTACACTTCGACCTGCTTCGGGAAGCAGCCAACGTACCATTCCTTCCTCTCCTTTCACCCCGTGAGCAGATAATACAAACGCTCACATACATGTACTACCTGATTCAGGGACAGCTCCTTCCTCACTGTCATTAGATTGCTGAAACGGAAGTTTTTCGGTGTGTGAAGAAGGGTCTCGACCCGAAACTTCACCCATTCTTTCTCTCCAGAGATGCTGCCTGTCTCGCTGAGTCCAGCATTTTGTGTCTATCTTCTCATAACTGAAGTCCTGATCTCCTGATATACCCCATTACAGCTCTTGGACAAAAAAACTCGAAACTTTGTTGTGTTGTATCTGCACGCTGGTATTTTTTCTCTTTGCGCTAGCTATTTATTGCACTTATGTACGGCTTTATTTCAAAACTCGCAAACATTCAGGTGACAAAATAACCCAATATCAATACCATGTCCGCCTCATCCCAGTTTATGGGGGATGGGGGGGGGGTAGGATCATGATATGAATCTGTGCCAAGTTGTAAAACTCCAGCCGGGATACCGTGGTCTCCGGGTTCGTGATCATACCAGTAATATTGTGAGATCGACATACTGTTGGCACTCGCAATATTACTGGCATTATCACTAATCAATTATTACATCTCAGAATTTGTGTAACAATATTTCATCTTCCCCGGGAACATTAGCACTTTAACACTGCACTTTGGGATCTTATTTGCCATCAGGTAAAAGATTGTGATTATGGTCATGTTAAGAATTAAAAGTCATAAAATCAATGTGTGAAATGTGATTCTTATTTTTCAAAGTCTCTCATAGGAAACAATGAGCGTATAGAGCCCAGGGAGAGGGGGAGAAAGGGACGTACACTCACAGAGGCAGAGTCTCTCAGCCTGTGTGAGAGGGAGGGAGGGAGAGAGAGACACACACACAAGGTGGATGTGAAATCTCACCTACCTGTTTCAGTGACAGGCACCCGCAGCCAGTGAATGAAGACACCGCAATCTGTCTCCCCCTCCTCTCCCTCCACTCTCCACCCCCTCTCCTCCACCCCACCCTCCTCACTCCCCCCCCCTCCCCTAATTTGGAACTGTCATCCCATCACCCATTCCTTCTCTCCAGCGATGCTGCCTGCCCGCTGTTAAAGAGTTCCCTCTTGCAGCAGCATAACAGGCCAGTAAACATAATACTCATAGATAATATACTAAACAAAGAAAATATATATTAAAAAATCCAGTATTATTGCAAAAATCCCAAAGTCCTTAGTGCAACCAAGGCAGTTTGTAGTTCATAGTTTAGTTAGCATTTGTAGCGTTCAAGAGCCCGATGGTTGTTGGGAAGAAGCTGTTCTTGAACCTGGAGGTCATGGTTTTCAGATTCTTATACCTTCTGCTCAGCAGGAATGAAATGAGAGCATGGCCAGGGTAGTGTGGGTCCATGACAATGCTGGCTGCCTTTTTGAGGCAGCACCTCATATAGAACCCTTTGATTCAGTAAAGTTCAGTAAAGAGATCGGGAATCTGGCATCATGGCTTGAGAATAAAACCCAGCCTTTAACATCCGCATAATGAAAGAGTTGGTGTTGTCGTACGGAACAGGGGTGCAGGAGAGGTGAACACAACCCTGTCTTCTTCAACAGCACTGGTAGAGATGGCTTCTGGACGTGACTGGCAAACCTCAGATTAGGCTGCCATGAAGTGTCATAAAATGTTCTCACGCTGTTCCTCAATACTGGTTTGTCTTAAGGTTGTGAGCTCAGTCCCAAATACACAAAATCTATATATAAACTTCAAGCAATTTTTTCTTTTCAACCCACTCTGTCACCTTATCAATAACTTTTACTTTGTTAAGCAGAATTTGTCTTTAAAAAGTCTAAGTAACTGATATTTCTGTCCCTGATTATTGTTTCTAAAAAGAGTTCCCACGGTAAAATCACGAGTCACAAAGGTAAACGCACGGGCCACTACGTTCTTACAACGAGTTGAAATGTTTCAAATTTTAACCTCAAGAGTACATTTTACTCGTGGAAAAGTTCAAACATGTTTGAACTTTTTCAAGAGTTAACAAGTTTCACGGGTACCTGACGTTAGCGCCACGAGTCGCTAAGTTGCGTCCACGAGTTCCGACGTTCCCGCTACGTTAATTGTACGTGATTACCACGAGTTAAATTTGTTTTAAACTCGGGGTACCTCGTGGGTCAGCTCGCACAGTGTAACAGGGGTTTAAACCGAATGACAAATGCACATCCTTCCCCTGAACGTCGTTCGCTCGTGTGTCAGTTGATGTCGCTGGGCGTTGGCTTCTGAAGTTGTCCAACATGTTGAAAGAATTGTCGCCCGACACGTCACAGAGTGCATCGCATCATTGCTTCCAGGGATTGCCACGAGGAGGCTCTGTCATTATCCCCCCCATGGACTTAAAATATAAATACTGCGGTAGATTGCTGCGAGTTGCAAGAAATGATTCGCTTCTGGGGCCAGCCCGTTTTGTAAATCTTCAACACTATCTTTTACTGCTGTAATTAATGCTAAAGTACAATGAATATAAAAGCAATAACAATTTGGTTGAACCCATTAACAAATTAACAGTGTAGGAAGGAACTGCAGGTGCTGGTTTACACCAAAGATAGACACAAAATGCAGGAGTAACTCAGCAGGACAGGCAGCATCTCCCGAGAGAAGGAATGGGTAACGTTTCGGGTCAAGACCCTTTCAGACTGAGAGTCGGGGGAGAAGGAGACAGTAGATATGTGGGTAGGTAATGTGTGAAAACGACTGATTAACAAATTAACAGATTAATCACGACAGATAAAACTAATTAACAGTCATAGATTAACACAGGAATAGGTTCTTCAGCCTCCAATACCTGTACCATGAAGCCAATCTAATTGATTCCATCTGCCTACACATGGTCTAAACCCCTCTATTCCCTGCCTCTTCTTGCTTCTATATAAAAAGCCTTTGAAATGTTGCTGTCGTGAATGGTTCTATCACCTCCCTGGCAACACATTGCATGTAAAAGAAACTTGCTTTACAAATCTCCTTTAAACTTGACCCTTCTCGCTTTAAACTTTGTCCACTAATGTTTGATATTTTCACGCTGGGGTAAAAAAGTTTATCCTTTATAATTCCATTTTATTAACCTTAATTCCTTCAATTCTCATATTCCTTTAAGCTTCAGTATTTATGTCCTCACTTTCAAGCCTACATTCTCAGAGCATTCTTTCTGAAGTTTTAAATCACTAAGACTTGTGCCTTTATTTACATTAGTCCTGCCTCACATATTCTTCCAAGCTCCAAAGCTTTGGTTTGTAATTATAAGAGAACGAGAAAATGAAACATAACATTCTATCACTGCTTTGTCATGGAACTTAGTACTGATCCCATGGCACCAATGAAGTATAATTTCTCTTCAATATCCAATGTTAAAATTGTGCTTGACATCAAGGTCATTAAAGCATTCATATCCATAATCATCCTGATGAAAAAACATAAGATCTAATAGGCCCCATTTTTAACTTGGCTTCAGCAGAACAGTATTTGTTACATGCAAGTTCATATTTGGCAGTAAAACCAGTCAGCTACCATAAATTCCTATAGAGCAAAATCGAAAGATGTCGAACCATTGAAATCTTATTTATAACGCGATTAGGCAAAAGTTACTTTAAAAGAAACAATTCATGCAGAATATTGTACACAAACGGTGATATAATATTGGATGCCTAATGTTTAGTTGAAATTCTAGTTGACTTGACTTAAATGGCAGATAGGCAGAATGCTGGAGTCACTCAGCAGGTGATGCAGCATTTCTGGAGAATATTGCTTAGGGTCATTTCGGGTGGGGACTATTCTTCAGACTACACAGTGTTCCTTTGGATAAATTTCTTTGATGCAATCATACTTTCCTTGCAGACAATTTTAATCACACTGGAGAACAGCATGAGTGTCGAGTGTGGACTGCAAATGAAACAAAATAACACAAAAGAGGGAAGGCTGCAGGCGTGCAAGATATATAAATGACAGAAGACAACTGGTTATCAAAATTATAATGTAGGAAGGAACTGCAGATGTTGGTTTAAACCGAAGATAGACACAAAATGCTGGAGTAACGCAGCGGGACAGGCAGCATCTCTGTAGAGAAAGAATGGGTGAGGTTTCGGTTCTCCAAACCCTTCCTCAGACGGACCATTCTTCAGACTCTGAAAAAGGGTCTCGAGCCAAAACGTCACCCATTCCTTCCCTCCAGAGATGCTGCATGTCCCACTGAGTTACTCCAGCATTTTATGTCTATCTTCAATGAAAATAATAGCACAGATACAAATTTTGTTGATTGAAAATAAAACACTTTTTTCCAAGAGAAGAACCAAATACAGTATAATTCCAAAGTAAATATGTTTATGAGCTTTGTCACTTACCTGTTTTAAACTGGCAGTGTCAATGAAGATATTTCGTGAGACTGTCCTCGGTCGTTTAATTTGGCATTTGTTATCATGAGTTCACGTTTGCGTTCCTTTATTTATGAAAGATAGGCGTTCCCAAAGGGAGATTTTTCAATTTATGGGTGTGCATCAGTGTGACAGTGAGAGAGAATGTTCTGTCAATGAGAGATGAATTAGACAATAGACAATAGGTGCAGGAGTAGGCCATTCGGCCCTTCGAGCCAGCACCGCCATTCAATGTGATCATGGCTGATCATCCCCAATTAGTACCCCGTTCCTGCCTTCTCCCCATATCCCCTGACTCCGCTATTTTTAAGAGCCCTATCTAGCTCTCTCTTGAAAGCATCCAGAGAACCTGCCTCCACCACCCTCTGAGGCAGAGAATACCACAGCCTCACCACTCTCTGTGAGAAAAAGTGTTTCCTCATCTCCGTTCTAAATGGCTTACTCCTTATTCTTAAACTGTGGCCCCTGGTTCTGGACTCCCCCAACATCAGGAACATGTTTCCTGCCTCTAGCATGTCCAAGCCCTTAACAATCTTATATGTTTCAATGAGATCCCCTCTCATCCTAAACTCCAGAGGGTACAAGCCCAGCTGCTCCATTCTCTCAGCATATGACAGTCCCGCCATTGTGCAGCGTTGTAGGCAATTTAAATAATTAAAAATAAGATGAGTAGCTTATAATATTGTACAGTGTAATGAAGAAGGATTAGTTAGTGTAAAGAAGCTGAGTCTGACTCACTTGTAGCTTTACTTAACGTTTAAATCCCAACGGGCCATGGAGGGAGTCGCAGGCAATGGAAGTAGCTCCAGGGCTAGATACTGCTTTCGAGCGTATTGCCCAAATAGAAAGCCTTTTACATAGGCTGTTGGAGCAAAGCTCACTCAGGGAGGAGTGTACTGAAAGCCAAGATGCTGGAAGCAGCTCAAACAGCTCCTGGTACAGGGCTAGATACTGCTTTCGAGCATATTGCCCAAATAGAAAGCCTTTTCCAAAGGCTGTTGGAGCAAAGTTCACTCAGGAAGGAGTGTACTGTAATCCAAGCTGCAGGAAGCAGCTTAACAGCACCTGGCTCAGGGCTGATGGAATGCACCCTCAGGGATGAGGAGCGTGCTACGGGTCATGAGATTTCAGACCCCGACTCTGACGGTGAGGCTGTACAAGGCGATGAATGGCAGCTGCCAGATGTTCCACCCCTGGCAGTAGGATTCGCTGCCCCGTCAGGGTCAGGAGAGCCATTAGGAGAAGAACTGCCCTCCTTAATAAATTATTTGGTTTACCATCAGCTGGAACAGCAGGAGATGGATGAGACTGCAAGAAAGCAGGAGACCCCAAGTAACTGTGGGTTGCTGAAAGCAGCAGCAGTGAACCAAATTATCTGGAATCAGTTGCAGAGAATATTAAAGCTGCTGGGTTCTGGAATAACTGCTTTTACCAGAATAGCAGGTAACAGCCAAGAGATGACGAAGTTGCATCAGGATGCACTGGGGTTGCTATGCAGCACCCACTTCGAGATCAATTATCTGAGGAAAGTGCTATACGGCCTACTATGAATCCGAAATTCGCAGCACTCTGCAAACCAAGTAATATACAATTACCCAACTTACTCTTTGGAGAGGATCTCGGGAGACGTATTAAAGAGTTGGAAGATGAAGCGAAAACAGGATTGATAAAAACATCAATGGTTGCAAAGTCTGTAAAGAGGAAGTATCCTTTCAGACGTCATACGGATCCTAGACCAGGACCAAGTCACTCATCAATGCAGGGACGTAGCTGGCGGCCTGCAGCGGGAGTAAGGACCAGTGGTGGTGCTTCCGGGAGAATCCAGGGATCTCAGAATACTCAAATGACTCGAGAGGTAGGTGGACCTGGTTCTCAGGGGAACATACTAACTGGATTAAGTCCAAAAGTTGGAGGCAGATTACGTCTCTTCTATAAACATTGGAAGAAGATTACTTCAGATGTGGTAATTCTGAATAATATACAAGGATTTTGAATTGAATTCAATCCAAATTATGATTTGCCTGTCCAGCATGTTCCTAGCAGAACTCTCCACATTGCGAAGTAATGGAGGTTCAAGTTGCGCTTCAAAACCCTATATATAAAAGGTGTTATTGAAGAATCAGTCTACCAAATTCACCAATTTGGGTCAAATATATTCCCTCGATCAAAAAAGGATGGAGGATGTAAGATTATTATAGACTTGACAAGTCTGAATCCTTTTGTTCAGTGTCTGTTCACTTGCAAGATATGAAGTATCTTAAATTTACATGGATGAACCAATTAGGGCAGTTCAAAGCTCTGCCTAATGGGTTAACGTTCCCTCCCAGAATATTCATAAAATTGTTTAAATCAATTCTGGGGTTGCTGAGAGCCAGGGGCATGTACTAATGGCATACCTGGATGATGTCCTGATTATAGGAAGGACAAAACAGTCAACAGAAGCATCAGTTGCAGTTATAAAATCAAACTTTTGAAAGTTTGGGGGTTTCTAAATTCATCCAAAGAAATCAAGGTTAAAAACATGTACCTCGATTGATTATTTGGGGTTCACAATTGATTTAGCCCAAATGCAAATTACTTTGCCCAGTGAAAAAAGGGTGGAGTTGATTAAAGATTGCAGTAATCTGTTAAACGAGCAAAAACCTCTAATCAGACAGGTGGCTCGAGTACTGGGAAAATTAGTAGATTCCCAGCAGTCCAGAATGGACCATTACATTATCAACAGCTGCAGAGAATCAAAGAACAGGCACTGAGAGTAAATGCTGGTCATTTTGATAGAACCATGCAAGTAACAACAAATGCTGTTTCTAATCTGCAGTGGTGGATTCTACATGTCTCAAGCAGTTCAGGCAAAGTGCTGATTGAACAACCTTCCATGATATTACAAACTGATGCCAGTGCATTAGGATGGGGTGCAACTGACTTAACATCGAGCTGCGGAGGCAGATGGAATCAGGAAAAGTTAGTGTTACTGCAGACATGGGGAATTACCTATTTGGAGCTTTTAGGAGGTTTCTATGGACTCCAAGCTTATGGTTCTAACACAACTAAAAGGAAGGTTCAAGTTCAAATTAATAAACACAACTAGTTGCCTATATTAATGATATGGATGGAATTAAGTCGGTGTCATGTGACAAAATGGTTAAATCAACTTTGGTCTTGGTGTATTGAAAAGAACATTTGGATTTCAGCTATCTATCTACCAGGTAGAATGAACACGATAGCAGACACCAGGTCACGAAAGTTCCATGATAATAAAGAATGGATGTTGAATCAAGAGGTATTCAATGATATAGTAATCAGATTTGGAATGACCGACATCGACTTGAATCATCAGCTATCGAGATATGTCTCATGGAAACCAGATCCAGGAGCAGTGGCGATTGATGCTTTCTCGCTACATTGGGGTGGTATGTTTTCATATATATTTCCACCTTTCTGCCTCATAAGCCAATGTTTGCTTAAAATCAGGCAAGATGCTGCTTCAAGGGTATTGGTAGTAGCTTCAAGGGTATTGAGTATAGGAGCAGGGAGGTTCTATGCAGTTGTACAGGGTCTTGGTGAGACCACACCTGGAGTATTGCGTACAGTTTTGGTCTCCAAATCTGAGGAAGGACATTATTGCCATAGAGGGAGTGCAGAGAAGGTTCACCAGACTGATTCCTGGGATGTCAGGACTGTCTTATGAAGAAAGACTGGATAGACTTGGTTTATACTCTCTAGAATTTAGGAGATTGAGAGGGGATCTTATAGAAACTTACAAAATTCTTAAGGGGTTGGACAGGCTAGATGCAGGAAGATTGCTCCCGATGTTGGGGAAGTCCAGGACAAGGGGTCACAGCTTAAGGATAAGGGGGAAATCCTTTAAAACCGAGATGAGAAGAACTTTTTTCACACAGAGAGTGGTGAATCTCTGGAACTCTCTGCCACAGAGGGTAGTCGAGGCCAGTTCATTGGCTATATTTAAGAGGGAGCTAGATGTGGCCCTTGTGGCTAAAGGGATCAGAGGGTATGGAGAGAAGGCAGGTACGGGATACTGAGTTGGATGATCAGCCATGATCATATTGAATGGCGGTGCAGGCTCGAAGGGCCGAATGGCCTACTCCTGCACCTAATTTCTATGTTTCTATGTTTACCAGATTGGCCTACACAGCCATGGTATCCGTTGATATTAGAATTAACAACACAAATGTTGATGAAAGTCCCAAAAAAGAGTAATTTATTGCTGCACCCTGTACAGGGGAACAACATCCATTATATGATCGTTTGGACTTGTTGATTTGCAGGTTTCAAGAATACCTTTTCTGGGACGAGGACTGTCTGAGCATACTGTGGACATGCTTACGGCAGCCTGGAGGAAGAGCACTCAAAAACAGTACCTTTCTTATATTAAGAAATGGGAAGAGTTCTGTGTACAAAAGAATGTGCAATAAAGTACTGCAGATATTTCAAATGTTTAGAATTTCTGTCAAAACTTTATTATGATGAAGGTCTGAGTTGTAGTGCAATTAATTCAGCCAGAAGTGCATTGTCCTTGTTTGGTTCTGGATTCAGAAAGAAACCCAATTGGATCACACCCAATTGTTTCCAGACTAATGAAAGGAATCTTTAATTCCAAACCACCGAAACCTAGGTATGTGACAATCTGGGATGTAAGTGTGGTACTGAAACTACTTCGTGAATGGTCATCAAGTGTGTCTTTACCTTTGGTCAAGCTCAGTATGAAAGTATTCATGCTTATGGCATGAGTGACAGCACAACGAGTGCAAACACTTGGAAAATTACAAATAGACAGTATGGAAGTAACTGAAGACAAGATTACATTCTATATCTATGACCTACTAAAGTAAATTAGGCCAGGTGTGACAGGATTTAAAATTATGCTAGCAGCATATCCAAATGATCCATGTCTCTGTATTAAGACATATTTATTACAATACATTGAGGTCACAAAGAATTTGAGAATACGGAAACTGGGTTGTTGATCACACACAAGAAACCACACAAGAGAGTTTCAATACAGACTATTTCCAGATGGATAAAAGAAGTCTTAACAGCTGCTGGTATTAACACTTATGTTTTTACGTCTCACTCGACTAGGGCAGCAGAAACGTCGGCGGCCAGGACAAAAGACGTCCCCGTCGACCATATCCTCGCAGCCGCCGGGTGGTCCAATGAGTTGATGTTTCAACATTTTTACCATCGGCCTATTGTTAATGCAGGGTTGTTTGCAGAAACTATTTTAAGTTCTGTGTAAATTCCTCTGGTTTAAAGGGGATCTGATTAATTTCATTATTGAAATGAATTACTGCATTTGTGGTACAAATGTTATTATGAATGCATGATTGATTATTCTCGTTCCGAGTCAATCTATGCAGTGAGAAGCCGGGATTGATCCACGGCATGAAATCACAAAGCTTTAAAATCTTCACGTAGTCACTCACATGACTCCGAAGTAAAATAGTAAGATTAAACGAGAACTTACCTAAGTTTGAAGTTTGATCTTTATTTTATGAGGAGTTACGTAGGTGATTACGTGCCCACCACGACCCTACCCTCTATCATAAGGGTCAAAGTTTAAGAATAAGGGGTAGGCCAATTAGGACTGAGATGAGGAAAAACCTCTTCACCCAGAATGCTGTGAATCTGTGGAATTCTCTGCCACAGAAGGCAGTAGAGGCCAATTCACTGGATGTTTTCAAGAGAGAGTTAGATGTATCTCTTCAGGCTAAAGGAATCTAGGGATGTGGGGAAAAAGCAGGAACGGTATACTGATTTTAGATGATCAGCCATAATCTTATTGAATGGCGGTGCTGGCTTGTAGGGCCGAATGGCCTACTCCTGCACCTATTTTCCATGTTTATATGCTTCTATAATCTGTTTAACCAAAGATCCTACATACTGGGGATGCATGATGGGGAAAATGGCCACCATAGGGTACTTTAGGATGTTAGTGAGGCAATAAATAGATGTATCATGGTGTTTGGTTTCCATAGCACAGATACCTTAGTTAAAGTAAACATTCGGGTTTGTAAACTAAGCTGGGGGCAATAAAACTAATCAGGCAGTACTGTTATACAAATGGGAAAGTGGGATTCTCAATAGCAGGGAACATTAAGTTAAAGATAACTCTGGGGAAAGACAAAGATGAAAGGCTGCAGAGACATTGATCAATGATAATTTATTTTAAAAATGTATAAACCACAAGTAACACTGTACACAGTAGATACTGTTCATTTAAAGTATCTGCGGAATGAAATGAGGTTGGCGAAATGTACAATCCGGAGCTCTGGCCAGAAGGGGCATTTGTCCGGCGCTATTACGAGCCGCGCAGGGTTGAATTAATCGGATCAAGCACTGCGCCTGCTGCGAGGGGAATGAGTGTGCTGCTGGTGTTAGAGGCACTCACTAGTCTCGCTAAATGACCATTCGGGTTCTATCATACAACAGTCGTGGCCTGCGTTTGGGCCAGAGCGCAGGGGATAAAGCTCGCTGCTCAGTTGTTGACAGAGCGGCGACAGAACTGTGACATACTATGTATGCAAGAGACATTCATAGCGAAGCAAGACTTTGACAAACTCAATTCTCTCAATGACAACTTTCATGGGGCTGGCCTTGGCATGGGAATAGTCAGGGGGAGGATACCAGGGGGGGTGGCTATTCTATGTAACAAGAAGCTAGACTCATCAATAAATGTGGTTTGGCTTGATGCTGACTGGTGTACTGCAATACACTTTGCTCACAAGGACAAGGAAATTGTTATCCTGAATGCTACATTGTGTAAAACCTTCACCTTTGACCAAAGTTCGTTCCCACTATCATGTTCCCATTACCTGTTATCTTATTAAATCCACTACCTGTCAATTTGACACCGTTCCTACAAAGTTTTTAAAGAACATTATCCAGATTTGTTCTGACATTTATAAACATCTCCCTTGAGACCGGAATTTTGCCAGATACTTATAAAACCGCTATCGTAAAGCCTCTGTTAAAGAAACCAAATTTAGACAGTGGGCTAATTACAGACCCATATCAAATCTACCCTTTATCAGCGAGGTACTGGAGAAAGTGGTATTCAACCAAATACAACACTTTCTGAATCAAAATCACATTTTAGAGGAATTTCAATCTGGTTTCAGAGCAAATTACAGCACTGAGACTACCCTGATAAAATAGTCAGTGACCTTGGGGTTAGCACTGACGAGTTCGCACTTGACACCGTAGATCACAATATTATAAATCGCCTAGAAAACTAGGTCGGCTTGTCAGATCTGGTGCTATTGGTTCCAATCATATATAAGTGGAATGGCGCACTTTGTTAGCCTTGGTCACAGCTGCATGATATACCCTTTGGTGCAGCACAAGGTAGCTGCCTTGGCCCATTACTCTTTTCTTTGTATATGCTGCCGCAAGGAGGAGTTATCAGACAGCATAATGTGAATTTTCTAAGTTATATCAATGACACTCATATACCTCTCTGTCGAACCCACTGATGCAAATGCCTTGTTCTTTGACTTCCTGCCTATTTTCCATTAAAAATGGATGAATGCTAACTTTCTTAAACTCAACGATGACACAACAGAAATGTTATTACTTGGATCAAAACCCAAGAGAGAGATGTTACGGGCCTGTCCCACTTGGGAGACCTCCACCGCGACTTCTGGCGAGTTTGCCCGCAACCCATAGTCGCGGCAAGGTTGCCACGAGGTTGTAGGAGGTCTTCGTCACTCTCCTTCATGCTCGAGAGTGGTCTCCGCGTAGGCGAGGCTTCAGCTAGGTCGCGGCGTATTTTTCAACATGTTAAAAATTGACCGCGACTAAAAATAGGTTGCCGTGGGAAAAATCGATAATTTCTTAATTGTAGGTCCAGTCGAAGTCAGTCGTAGTACGTCGTGATGCTAGTCGTAGGTACTCGAAGGTGGTCGAAGGTAGTCGAAGGTAATAGCTCCGGTTGAAAAAAAGGTCAGTAGGGAAAAAAGGTCATGTAAACAGCAGCACGTGACCTCTGTCACTCCAGGGCATGTTCATTCATAGCTGGAGAGTTTTTTGGAGTTTTTTGGAGAGGAGACTTGTGTTTTAGAGATGGCACTAAAAAGGCAGCAGCGCAGGGGGTTCATGATCCAGAGTTTAACCGAGTTCCCACGGGTATGTCTAAGTTTGCCGTTTACTTCTCATTTCTGCGATGTTCCAAGTTCGTCTCCCGAGTGTACCAAGTTCCTCTCCCGTTAATCTTGAGGCAACAATGTATATCGACATGTTGAAAAATCATCACATGTTAAAAAAATGATGTCATGCTTTTTTTTTACATACTATAAAAAGCCTGCCTTGTTTAAATTGGCTGTTGAATCTCCTGTTGAATCTCCTGTTGCCTCTCCCCCTCCTCCTCCTGTATGACTATAGCCTCCATGGCAGGTTTTTTGTAAGGCTCTGCTCTTCCCTTTCGTCTAACTTTTCTGGGAGCCATCTCTAGCAAGCTTCTTATCAAAAACATTCACCAGCAATGAGGTGAAACGCCCAAGATTGACCCAGGTCACATGCTGATGTTGAAGTCACCTTTTTTTTACTCACCTTTTTTTCCCTCTGTCCAGCTGATGAGTTCAGAGTGCACATGAGAGTCACCAGAGTCATGTCTGATTGCCTGGGCAGCCTACCAGCTTCCACAGTGTACATCGTACAAAGCATCATATTGTGATGTATCAATGCCTGTTTTGGGAGCAGCTTTGCCCTAGAGCGCAGTATATATTACAGAGACTTGCAAATGTAGTGCAGTCTATTACAAAGGCCAGCTTTCCCCCTATCAACTCAATCTACACTTCGACCTGCTTCGGGAAGCAGCCAACGTACCATTCCTTCCTCTCCTTTCACCCCGTGAGCAGATAATACAAACGCTCACATACATGTACTACCTGATTCAGGGACAGCTCCTTCCTCACTGTCATTAGATTGCTGAAACGGAAGTTTTTCGGTGTGTGAAGAAGGGTCTCGACCCGAAACTTCACCCATTCTTTCTCTCCAGAGATGCTGCCTGTCTCGCTGAGTCCAGCATTTTGTGTCTATCTTCTCATAACTGAAGTCCTGATCTCCTGATATACCCCATTACAGCTCTTGGACAAAAAAACTCGAAACTTTGTTGTGTTGTATCTGCACGCTGGTATTTTTTCTCTTTGCGCTAGCTATTTATTGCACTTATGTACGGCTTTATTTCAAAACTCGCAAACATTCAGGTGACAAAATAACCCAATATCAATACCATGTCCGCCTCATCCCAGTTTATGGGGGATGGGGGGGGGGGGGGTAGGATCATGATATGAATCTGTGCCAAGTTGTAAAACTCCAGCCGGGATACCGTGGTCTCCGGGTTCGTGATCATACCAGTAATATTGTGAGATCGACATACTGTTGGCACTCGCAATATTACTGGCATTATCACTAATCAATTATTACATCTCAGAATTTGTGTAACAATATTTCATCTTCCCCGGGAACATTAGCACTTTAACACTGCACTTTGGGATCTTATTTGCCATCAGGTAAAAGATTGTGATTATGGTCATGTTAAGAATTAAAAGTCATAAAATCAATGTGTGAAATGTGATTCTTATTTTTCAAAGTCTCTCATAGGAAACAATGAGCGTATAGAGCCCAGGGAGAGGGGGAGAAAGGGACGTACACTCACAGAGGCAGAGTCTCTCAGCCTGTGTGAGAGGGAGGGAGGGAGTGAGAGAGAGACACACACACAAGGTGGATGTGAAATCTCACCTACCTGTTTCAGTGACAGGCACCCGCAGCCAGTGAATGAAGACACCGCCATCTGTCTCCCCCTCCTCTCCCTCCACTCTCCACCCCCTCTCCTCCACCCCACCCTCCTCACTCCCTCCCCCCTCCCCCAATTTGGAACTGTCATCCCATTACCCATTCCTTCTCTCCAGCGATGCTGCCTGCCCGCTGTTAAAGAGTTCCCACTTGCAGCAGCATAACAGGCCAGTAAACATAATACTCATAGATAATATACTAAACAAAGAAAATATATATTAAAAAATCCAGTATTATTGCAAAAATCCCAAAGTCCTTAGTGCAACCAAGGCAGTTTGTAGTTCATAGTTTAGTTAGCATTTGTAGCGTTCAAGAGCCCGATGGTTGTTGGGAAGAAGCTGTTCTTGAACCTGGAGGTCATGGTTTTCAGATTCTTATACCTTCTGCTCAGCAGGAATGAAATGAGAGCATGGCCAGGGTAGTGTGGGTCCATGACAATGCTGGCTGCCTTTTTGAGGCAGCACCTCATATAGAACCCTTTGATTCAGTAAAGTTCAGTAAAGAGATCGGGAATCTGGCATCATGGCTTGAGAATAAAACCCAGCCTTTAACATCCGCATAATGAAAGAGTTGGTGTTGTCCTACGGAACAGGGGTGCAGGAGAGGTGAACACAACCCTGTCTTCTTCAACAGCACTGGTAGAGATGGCTACTGGACGTGACTGGCAAACCTCAGATTAGGCTGCCATGAAGTGTCATAAAATGTTCTCACGCTGTTCCTCAATACTGGTTTGTCTTAAGGTTGTGAGCTCAGTCCCAAATACACAAAATCTATATATAAACTTCAAGCAATTTTTTCTTTTCAACCCACTCTGTCACGTTATCAATAACTTTTACTTTGTTAAGCAGAATTTGTCTTTAAAAAGTCTAAGTAACTGATATTTCTGTCCCTGATTATTGTTTCTAAAAAGAGTTCCCACGGTAGAATCACGAGTCACAAAGGTAAACGCACGGGCCACTACGTTCTTACAACGAGTTGAAATGTTTCAAATTTTAACCTCAAGAGTACATTTTAATCGTGGAAAAGTTCAAACATGTTTGAACTTTTTCAAGAGTTAACAAGTATCACGGGTACCTGACGTTAGCGCCACGAGTCGCTAAGTTGCGTCCACGAGTTCCGACGTTCCTGCTACGTTATTTGTACGTGATTACCACGAGTTATATTTGTTTTAAACTCGGGGTACCTCGTGGGTCAGCTCGCACAGTGTAACAGGGGTTTAAACCGAATGACAAATGCACATCCTTCCCCTGAACGTCGTTCGCTCGTGTGTCAGTTGATGTCGCTGGGCGTTGGCTTCTGAAGTTGTCCAACATGTTGAAAGAATTGTCGCCCGACACGTCACAGAGTGCATCGCATCATTGCTTCCAGGGATTGCCACGAGGAGGCTCTGTCATTATCCCCCCCCCCCATGGACTTAAAATATAAATACTGCTGTAGATTGCTGCGAGTTGCAAGAAATGATTCGCTTCTGGGGCCAGACCGTTTTGTAAATCTTCAACACTATCTTTTACTGCTGTAATTAATGCTAAAGTACAATGAATATAAAAGCAATAACAATTTGGTTGAACCCATTAACAAATTAACAGTGTAGGAAGGAACTGCAGGTGCTGGTTTACACCAAAGATAGACACAAAATGCAGGAGTAACTCAGCAGGACAGGCAGCATCTCCCGAGAGAAGGAATGGGTAACGTTTCGGGTCAAGACCCTTTCAGACTGAGAGTCGGGGGAGAAGGAGACAGTAGATATGTGGGTAGGTAATGTGTGAAAACGACTGATTAACAAATTAACAGATTAATCACGACAGATAAAACTAATTAACAGTCATAGATTAACACAGGAATAGGTTCTTCAGCCTCCAATACCTGTACCATGAAGCCAATCTAATTGATTCCATCTGCCTACACATGGTCTAAACCCCTCTATTCCCTGCCTCTTCTTGCTTCTATATAAAAAGCCTTTGAAATGTTGCTGTCGTGAATGGTTCTATCACCTCCCTGGCAGCACATTGCGTGTAAAAGAAACTTGCTTTACAAATCTCCTTTAAACTTGACCCTTCTCGCTTTAAACTTTGTCCACTAATGTTTGATATTTTCACGCTGGGGTAAAAAAGTTTATCCTTTATAATTCCATTTTATTAACCTTAATTCCTTCAATTCTCATATTCCTTTAAGCTTCAGTATTTATGTCCTCACTTTCAAGCCTACATTCTCAGAGCATTCTTTCTGAAGTTTTAAATCACTAAGACTTGTGCCTTTATTTACATTAGTCCTGCCTCACATATTCTTCCAAGCTCCAAAGCTTTGGTTTGTAATTATAAGAGAACGAGAAAATGAAACATAACATTCTATCACTGCTTTGTCATGGAACTTAGTACTGATCCCATGGCACCAATGAAGTATAATTTCTCTTCAATATCCAATGTTAAAATTGTGCTTGACATCAAGGTCATTAAAGCATTCATATCCATAATCATCCTGATGAAAAAACATAAGATCTAATAGGCCCCATTTTTAACTTGGCAGAATGCTGGAGTCACTCAGCAGGTGATGCAGCATTTCTGGAGAATATTGCTTAGGGTCATTTCGGGTGGGGACTATTCTTCAGACTACACAGTGTTCCTTTGGATAAATTTCTTTGATGTAATCATACTTTCCTTGCAGACAATTTTGTTGATTGAAAATAAAACACTTTTTTCCAAGAGAAGAACCAAATACAGTATAATTCCAAAGTAAATATGTTTACGAGCTTTGTCACTTACCTGTTTTAAACTGGCAGTGTCAATGAAGATATTTCGTGAGACTGTCCTCGGTCGTTTAATTTGGCATTTGTTATCATGAGTTCACGTTTGCGTTCCTTTATTTATGAAAGATAGGCGTTCCCAAAGGGAGATTTTTCAATTTATGGGTGTGCATCAGTGTGACAGTGAGAGAGAATGTTCTGTCAATGAGCGATGAATTAGACAATAGACAATAGGTGCAGGAGTAGGCCATTCGGCCCTTCGAGCCAGCACCGCCATTCAATGTGATCATGGCTGATCATCCCCAATTAGTACCCCGTTCCTGCCTTCTCTCCATATCCCCTGACTCTGCTATTTTTAAGAGCCCTATCTAGCTCTCTCTTGAAAGCATCCAGAGAACCTGCCTCCACCACCCTCTGAGGCAGAGAATACCACAGCCTCACCACTCTCTGTGAGAAAAAGTGTTTCCTCATCTCTGTTCTAAATGGCTTACTCCTTATTCTTAAACTGTGGCCCCTGGTTCTGGACTCCCCCAACATCAGGAACATGTTTCCTGCCTCTAGCATGTCCAAGCCCTTAACAATCTTATATGTTTCAATGAGATCCCCTCTCATCCTTCTAAACTCCAGAGGGTACAAGCCCAGCTGCTCCATTCTCTCAGCATATGACAGTCCCGCCATTGTGCAGCGTTGTAGGCAATTTAAATAATTAAAAAGAAGATGAGTAGCTTATAATATTGTACAGTGTAATGAAGAAGGAGATGGATGAGACTGCAAGAAAGCAGGAGACCCCAAGTAACTGTGGGTTGCTGAAAGCAGCAGCAGTGAACCAAATTATCTGGAATCAGTTGCAGAGAATATTAAAGCTGCTGGGTTCTGGAATAACTGCTTTTACCAGAATAGCAGGTGACAGCCAAGAGATGACGAAGTTGCATCAGGAAGCACTGGGGTTGCTATGCAGCACCCACTTCGAGATCAATTATCTGAGGAAAGTGCTATACGGCCTACTATGAATCCGAAATTCGCAGCACTCTGCAAACCAAGTAATATACAATTACCCAACTTACTCTTTGGAGAGGATCTCGGGAGACGTATTAAAGAGTTGGAAGATGAAGCGAAAACAGGATTGATAAAAACATCAATGGTTGCAAAGTCTGTAAAGAGGAAGTATCCTTTCAGACGTCATACGGATCCTAGACCAGGACCAAGTCACTCATCAATGCAGGGACGTAGCTGGCGGCCTGCAGCAGGAGTAAGGACCAGTGGTGGTGCTTCCGGGAGAATCCAGGGATCTCAGAATACTCAAATGACTCGAGAGGTAGGTGGACCTGGTTCTCAGGGGAACATACTAACTGGATTAAGTCCAAAAGTTGGAGGCAGATTACGTCTCTTCTATAAACATTGGAAGAAGATTACTTCAGATGTGGTAATTCTGAATAATATACAAGGATTTTGAATTGAATTCAATCCAAATTATGATTTGCCTGTCCAGCATGTTCCTAGCAGAACTCTCCACATTGCGAAGTAATGGAGGTTCAAGTTGCGCTTCAAAACCCTATATATAAAAGGTGTTATTGAAGAATCAGTCTACCAAATTCACCAATTTGGGTCAAATATATTCCCTCGATCAAAAAAGGATGGAGGATGTAAGATTATTATAGACTTGACAAGTCTGAATCCTTTTGTTCAGTGTCTGTTCACTTGCAAGATATGAAGTATCTTAAATTTACATGGATGAACCAATTAGGGCAGTTCAAAGCTCTGCCTAATGGGTTAACGTTCCCTCCCAGAATATTCATAAAATTGTTTAAATCAATTCTGGGGTTGCTGAGAGCCAGGGGCATGTACTAATGGCATACCTGGATGATGTCCTGATTATAGGAAGGACAAAACAGTCAACAGAAGCATCAGTTGCAGTTATAAAATCAAACTTTTGAAAGTTTGGGGGTTTCTAAATTCATCCAAAGAAATCAAGGTTAAAAACATGTACCTCGATTGATTATTTGGGGTTCACAATTGATTTAGCCCAAATGCAAATTACTTTGCCCAGTGAAAAAAGGGTGGAGTTGATTAAAGATTGCAGTAATCTGTTAAACGAGCAAAAACCTCTAATCAGACAGGTGGCTCGAGTACTGGGAAAATTAGTAGATTCCCAGCAGTCCAGAATGGACCATTACATTATCAACAGCTGCAGAGAATCAAAGAACAGGCACTGAGAGTAAATGCTGGTCATTTTGATAGAACCATGCAAGTAACAACAAATGCTGTTTCTAATCTGCAGTGGTGGATTCTACATGTCTCAAGCAGTTCAGGCAAAGTGCTGATTGAACAACCTTCCATGATATTACAAACTGATGCCAGTGCATTAGGATGGGGTGCAACTGACTTAACATCGAGCTGCGGAGGCAGATGGAATCAGGAAAAGTTAGTGTTACTGCAGACATGGGGAATTACCTATTTGGAGCTTTTAGGAGGTTTCTATGGACTCCAAGCTTATGGTTCTAACACAACTAAAAGGAAGGTTCAAGTTCAAATTAATAAACACAACTAGTTGCCTATATTAATGATATGGATGGAATTAAGTCGGTGTCATGTGACAAAATGGTTAAATCAACTTTGGTCTTGGTGTATTGAAAAGAACATTTGGATTTCAGCTATCTATCTACCAGGTAGAATGAACACGATAGCAGACACCAGGTCACGAAAGTTCCATGATAATAAAGAATGGATGTTGAATCAAGAGGTATTCAATGATATAGTAATCAGATTTGGAATGACCGACATCGACTTGAATCATCAGCTATCGAGATATGTCTCATGGAAACCAGATCCAGGAGCAGTGGCGATTGATGCTTTCTCGCTACATTGGGGTGGTATGTTTTCATATATATTTCCACCTTTCTGCCTCATAAGCCAATGTTTGCTTAAAATCAGGCAAGATGCTGCTTCAAGGGTATTGGTAGTAGCTTCAAGGGTATTGAGTATAGGAGCAGGGAGGTTCTACTGCAGTTGTACAGGGTCTTGGTGAGACCACACCTGGAGTATTGCGTACAGTTTTGGTCTCCAAATCTGAGGAAGGACATTATTGCCATAGAGGGAGTGCAGAGAAGGTTCACCAGACTGATTCCTGGGATGTCAGGACTGTCTTATGAAGAAAGACTGGATAGACTTGGTTTATACTGGACTTCCGGTGGCGCTATGGAGGCTTGAGTCCAGCGCCAACTAGCTCCGTGCCGAAGAAAATTAAAAACGGGAGAAATCGGGTCTTACCTGCAGCGATCTCGATCTGAACGGCTGCCTGCGGGACGTCAACAAGCGCGCTACTTCACGGTATGTCATTACAACGTACCCCCACCCGTGTGACACAAAAAAAAGCCGCTAAAGGTAGAACGCAGATGGAAGAGGAAGGCCCTACAGAGGCCTCGGCCTCAGTTACAAAGACGCCCCAGGAAACCCAGGAAACCCAGGAAGACCCTCCGAAGAAAATGACAAAACAGAAAAAGTCGGAAATGGAGGACCTTAAAGCCTTTCTCGCTGCCGAAATGAGAATCTTTGGAGAGCAACTCGACTCTTTTAAGGTAGATTTTAAAGCAGAAATGCATTCTACCGTTCAACAAATGCTGGAAATCTGGAAGAGGACGAGGGAGGAAGAGGACAAGGATCAGATGGAAGTGCTGGAAGCCAGGCTCGATTCGGTGGAAACGAAGGTTAAAACGGAGCTGGACCCCATCCATCACATACTTGATCAACATAGAACAGCGATAACCAAACTTGAAAAATGTGCGGCGACAAGCGAGGAAACTGTAAGTCGACTTCTTACTGAAAATCAACGCCTTACAGATATGGTGATCAAATTAAGTGATAAATGTATCGATTTGGAGGGACGGCAAAGACGTAAAAATTTAAGAATTGTAGGGGTGAAAGAAGGAAGTGAGAGGGAAATGGGCACTCGGGATTTCGTGGCAAATCTATTACAAAAAGCCTTAAAATTGGATTACAAACCCTCACTCGGTCGAGCTCATAGAGCGCAGCGACGACGTACTCAAGACGATGCCCATCCAAGACAAATTATTGTAAAGGTGCAAATGGATCAAGAATTTGACGATATAATGAAGAAAACTGTTCAAGGCGGACAACTCCATTTTGAAGGTGTGAGATTCAGTATCTACCGAGATTATCCGGCAGAAGTCTTCAAGAAAAGAGCGCTGTTCATTGAGACAAAAAGAATACTGAAGAATGTACCTGATTTGAGATACGGCTTGCTTTATCCCGCAAGACTAAGAGTCTCTTACAAGTCCAAGGAACACTTTTTTACAGACCACGAAAAAGCACTGCAATACGCCAAAGAAGTTGGTAACATGACCATAGACTGAAGGATTTACATTACTCCCTAGGAGTCAAGGACCAACAGGACTACCAGATTTAAAAGGACCTTTAAAGTTCTTTTAAGAGCTTTAAGGACATTCGGAAACCGAAATGGACGGAGGATATTGGACAAAACCGTGATCTTCGTAATTTTATTTTATTTTTTATTATTTTATATATAAAAATTTGTTTTCTTTTAAAAAAAAAATTTTATTTACTTTTTTTGTGTTTACTAATCATCATTATTATTTGTATATTCATATCTAACTATATAGATAATAACTAATACTTATTAAAATCCATATTACCACTAAAATTATTAACATTAATATTTCTTATAAAAATTTAATACGGGATATGATTGATAACAATGATTAATAATTAATAGTCTTCGATTAAGGTAGAAATGAATTACATACTTATATTATAAAGGAAGATATGTAAGAAGTAATTTAGCCTACGTCATAATAAAGTTTTACGGTTTTTCTCTTTATTTTTCAATTTAAAATTAGATTTATAGATTTAGTGAAAAAATTAATAGGATAGGTAGAGAATAATAACGTTGTGAATTTTTGCTGTTTTGCAGGGTTACGTGCTTATGTATGTATACATATGGGTATATATATATATATATATATATATATATATGTGTATATTGTGTGTGTGTACGTATGGGTATGTAAATAAGTTTGTTACTCCCAAGAAGTTATTTGAATGTTAGAAATAATCTTTTTTCTTCTTCGGGCACGGAGCTGGGAATTTTTTTTTCTTACAAAGGCTACGGAAGTCTTTAGAATTCTAGCCACGTTAGTGTGGCTATCACTAACTACACTAATTGTAGATGTAGTTCTTTTTCTTTCACCCTATACTAATCAACTCTATCACCTTTTTCACTTTAAATATTTTTATAATTTAATGATTGAATGGAAAAATAAGACTAATACAAGGAGATGTGTTCGGAAGAGCGACGTATATGATTTTAAATTCATCTATTCGAGGTTCGGGAGTAGGGTCAGGTTCTCTGTGTTGTACTTTCTGCTCGGCTATAGACCACCTTAGAAATAATATGCAAGATGTTAATATGACAAGAGGGGGTCAGGGAATAACATTTTGTAGTTGGAATGTCAAGGGAATCAATGAACCAATTAAAAGAGGTAAAGTTTTGGCACATTTAAATTCAATCAAAACAGATGTAATATTTCTTCAAGAAACACACCTTAAAAAGGAATCTCAACATAGACTTAAAGCTAAGTGGATCGCTGAAGCATATCATTCCTCCTTTTCCCACAAGTCCAGAGGAGTTGCAATATTAATTCGTAAAGGAATACCTTTTACGATCTCTTCAACAATAGTGGATATTGATGGTAGATATATTATACTAGTAGGAGAGTTAAATGGAGAAAAAGTGATTCTTCTGAATGTATATGGGCCTAATTTTGATAACCCCATGTTTTTTAATAAAACATTTAATAAAATTCCAGAATCTACACAATATAAATTAATAATTGGAGGAGACTTCAAATGTACATTAGATTCATACTTAGATAGATCATCAAGGCAAAAAAAAAAAGTAAAATCCCAATCAAGTGTATTTCTAAATTCATTTATTAATACCTCTAATATTAAGGATGTCTGGAGAATAGAAAACCCAACTGGACGGGAATATTCATTTTACTCACCAGTACATAAAACATACTCAAGAATAGATTATTTTTTAGTTGACTCTACGTTTACCCCATTTATTTATAATTTAAAATACCATAACATTATAATCTCAGATCACGCACCTGTAACATTCATGATTAAATTGAATGGAATGTCCGAGAAACAAGCATATTGGAGATTTAACCCACAAATTTTGAATGAAAGATCATGCCAGGAATATATTATTAAACAGATTCAAATATTTTTTGAGGTAAATGACAACTCTGACACACCTACTTCTCTTATGTGGGAAACGTTTAAAGCATATGTTCGAGGTACATTAATTTCTGCTCAAGCATTTTATAATAAAGAGAACAGGATTAAGCAACAAACATTGGAAAGCGAAATCAAGCAACTAGATATAGAAAATGCGAGAATGCCATCTACTTTAAAACATAATAAAATTGTTGTATTGAAATATAAATTAAATAAAATGTATTCAGAACAAGTAATAAAACTTTATCAAAAAACCAAACAATTACATTTTGAATTCGGAGACAAACCACAAAAACTATTAGCACGTCAGTTACGAAAAATGGAAGGGGAAAAAATAATTCATAAAATTAGAACAGAGACAGGAGAATTATTAAAAATGCCCAAGGACATAAATGATAGATTTCTCCAATACTATTATAACCTTTACTCAACTAAAACAGTAGCACAACCAGAAGGAATAGCAGATTTTTTACTAAAATGTAATTTAAAAGGTTTAGATTCAAACGATAGAGAATTATTAGAAAGGGAGATTACGATAAAGGATATTGAAGAGTCTATTGGTTCTTTAAAAAATGGTAAAGCAGTAGGACCAGATGGTTTAGGCTCCGAATTTTATAAAAAAATTTATGATTTACTTTGCCCACGGTTACAAAGACTGTATGAATATATCTATACTCAACAGAAACTTCCAGACACTTTAAATGAATCTATAATAACACTTATTCCTAAAGCTGATAAAGATCCGGAAGACCCGGGATCATACAGAGCAATTGCACTTTTAAATACAGATCAGAAAATATTAACTAAAATACTAGCGCATAGATTAAGTACAGTGATGAATAAATTAATACACCCTGACCAAACAGGCTTTATTCAGAAACGGTATTCATATTATAATCTAAGAAGATTATTTAATATTATATATTCCAAGAGAATTATTAACGAAGATCTAGCAATAATCTCACTCGACGCTGAAAAAGCATTTGATCAGGTGGAATGGTCGTATCTATTTTCGGTGATGGAAAATATGCAGCTAGGAGAGAAATTCTGTACATGGATAAAACTGTTATATACAAACCCTACGGCTAGAATACTTACAAACCAAAGGTTGTCATCTAAATTTAGCCTATCTAGAGGTTGTAGACAAGGATGCACGTTATCTCCATTATTATTTGCGCTTGCTATTGAGCCACTGGCAGAAAGAATTAGGGGGCATCCGGAAATACATGGGTATAACACAAAGGACACAGTGAATAAAATTTCTCTATACGCAGATGATGTATTAATTTACATTACAAAACCAGACATTAGTATTCCAAACTTATTAAAGCTAATAACCCAATTTGGTTCATTTTCAGGATACAGAATAAATTGGAATAAAAGTGAAATTATGCCAATAAGGGAACATAACAAACAGATAATACAACAATTTCCATTTAAAATAGTAAATGAAAAATTTAAATATTTAGGTATTTATATAACTAAGAGATATACATCATTATTTAAAGCAAATTTTCCCCCATTACTGAACAAACTACATAAGAATATTCAATACTGGAAAACACTTCCTATCTCAATGGTTGGCAAAATTAATGCTATAAAAATGATTTTTTTACCGCAAATATTATACCTTTTTCAGACAATTCCGATATATCTGACAAAAAACTTTTTTAAAAAACTGGACTCTATTGTTAATGATTTTATCTGGGATTATAAGAATCATAGGATAAACAAAAGACACTTGTGTAAATCAAAAATAAATGGAGGCTTGGTTTTACCCAACTTTTTGTTTTATTTCTGGGCTGTTAATATTAAAAATATGAATTTCTGGTTGGAAGAAATAGATCATCAACCAGACTGGTTAAAAATGGAAAAGGAAGATTGTTTACCTTTTGATATCGGTTCGATATTATTTGCTACGTCTAAATTAAACAAAAAAATTTATAGGGAAAACCCTATAATATTTAGTGCTATACGAATTTGGAAACAATTAAAAAAGACATTAA
Organism: Malacoraja senta; assembly: GCA_038087875.1. NCBI lineage: Eukaryota > Metazoa > Chordata > Chondrichthyes > Rajiformes > Rajidae > Malacoraja > Malacoraja senta. The sequence continues at coordinate 32,621,504 of CM075984.1, forward strand.
AATTAGATAATTTATCACTTTTTCTTCCAATTGTGAATAACCCTTTGTTTAAGCCTTCATGGTTGGACGGGGGTTTTACACAATGGAAGAATTATGGAATTAAAAAGATGGGACAACTTTATAAGGAAGGCACCTTTCTGACATTTCAGGAGTTGCAACAGACTCGTGGACTTCGAGGAAATGATTATTTCAGATATCTTCAACTTAGAGATTATGTAAAATCGAACTCTCAAAATTTTCGATTTAGAAATTCAGAAATTCTTGATGAATGTTGGAACAAACATCCTAATACAGAAAAATTAATATCTTATATATATAATATCTTATTAGACAGTGGCATTCCTTCGACAGAATTACACAGACAAACATGGGAAGAAGAATTAAATCAAGTAATAACGAAAGATACTTGGGAAGAAAGTTTGAAACACATACATCAGTGCTCACTAAACGCCAGACATTCTCTAATACAATTTAAAGTAATACATAGGTTACATTATTCAAAAACAAAACTACATAAAATTTTTCAACATATCTCACCTATATGTGATAAATGTCAACACTTAGAAGCTTCATTATCTCATATGTTCGCAAACTGTATAAAAATTAAAAAATTCTGGGTAAATATTTTCAATATAATATCTAAAGTAACCGGCACACAAATGGACCCAGACCCAAAACTAATAATACTTGGAATATTAGAATTAAATCAAACATTTAGAACAACACAAAGAAACTTTATTGATTATAGTTTAATAACAGGAAAAAAATTAATTCTAAAATTTTGGAAAGGCTCTACGGCCCCCACAATCAAAATGTGGATTATAGAAATGACGGAGACCTTAAACGTGGAAAGAATCAGATTTTCCCTGTTGGACAAACAGGAATTATTCGTAGGAACATGGTCTCCTTTTATTGATTACTTAAAGGGTCAGAATAGTTCAGCACAGGAACCTGACTAGCACTCGGTCTAAAGAATGGATGAAAGGCTATACTCTGAAATGTACGAACATATCTCGAATGAAGTTTTTTATTTCAATAAATTTTTCCATTCTTCTTTAACTATTTTCTCTTTATTTTTTTTTTCATTTTTTATTTTTTATTTTTTATTATTCTTCTCTTTCTTTTCTCTCTTTACCTCATCTATCTCTTTAGTTCTATCTAGTTTAAAAAAAAAAAAAAAGGCAAAAGGTATTGGAGACAATGTAATAATAATTGATAATATTATCAATTTAAAAATGTCAGACTGTAATGATGTAAATAAATTGTGTACTTATCTCCAATAATAAAAAAATTAAACAAAAAAAACAAAAACAAAAAAACAAAAACAAAAAAACAAAAACAAAAAAAAACAAAAACAAACAAAAAAAAAAAAAAAGACTTGGTTTATACTCTCTAGAATTTAGGAGATTGAGAGGGGATCTTATAGAAACTTACAAAATTCTTAAGGGGTTGGACAGGCTAGATGCAGGAAGATTGCTCCCGATGTTGGGGAAGTCCAGGACAAGGGGTCACAGCTTAAGGATAAGGGGGAAATCCTTTAAAACCGAGATGAGAAGAACTTTTTTCACACAGAGAGTGGTGAATCTCTGGAACTCTCTGCCACAGAGGGTAGTCGAGGCCAGTTCATTGGCTATATTTAAGAGGGAGCTAGATGTGGCCCTTGTGGCTAAAGGGATCAGAGGGTATGGAGAGAAGGCAGGTACGGGATACTGAGTTGGATGATCAGCCATGATCATATTGAATGGCGGTGCAGGCTCGAAGGGCCGAATGGCCTACTCCTGCACCTAATTTCTATGTTTCTATGTTTACCAGATTGGCCTACACAGCCATGGTATCCGTTGATATTAGAATTAACAACACAAATGTTGATGAAAGTCCCAAAAAAGAGTAATTTATTGCTGCACCCTGTACAGGGGAACAACATCCATTATATGATCGTTTGGACTTGTTGATTTGCAGGTTTCAAGAATACCTTTTCTGGGACGAGGACTGTCTGAGCATACTGTGGACATGCTTACGGCAGCCTGGAGGAAGAGCACTCAAAAACAGTACCTTTCTTATATTAAGAAATGGGAAGAGTTCTGTGTACAAAAGAATGTGCAATAAAGTACTGCAGATATTTCAAATGTTTAGAATTTCTGTCAAAACTTTATTATGATGAAGGTCTGAGTTGTAGTGCAATTAATTCAGCCAGAAGTGCATTGTCCTTGTTTGGTTCTGGATTCAGAAAGAAACCCAATTGGATCACACCCAATTGTTTCCAGACTAATGAAAGGAATCTTTAATTCCAAACCACCGAAACCTAGGTATGTGACAATCTGGGATGTAAGTGTGGTACTGAAACTACTTCGTGAATGGTCATCAAGTGTGTCTTTACCTTTGGTCAAGCTCAGTATGAAAGTATTCATGCTTATGGCATGAGTGACAGCACAACGAGTGCAAACACTTGGAAAATTACAAATAGACAGTATGGAAGTAACTGAAGACAAGATTACATTCTATATTTATGACCTACTAAAGTAAATTAGGCCAGGTGTGACAGGATTTAAAATTATGCTAGCAGCATATCCAAATGATCCATGTCTCTGTATTAAGACATATTTATTACAATACATTGAGGTCACAAAGAATTTGAGAATACGGAAACTGGGTTGTTGATCACACACAAGAAACCACACAAGAGAGTTTCAATACAGACTATTTCCAGATGGATAAAAGAAGTCTTAACAGCTGCTGGTATTAACACTTATGTTTTTACGTCTCACTCGACTAGGGCAGCAGAAACGTCGGCGGCCAGGACAAAAGACGTCCCCGTCGACCATATCCTCGCAGCCGCCGGGTGGTCCAATGAGTTGATGTTTCAACATTTTTACCATCGGCCTATTGTTAATGCAGGGTTGTTTGCAGAAACTATTTTAAGTTCTGTGTAAATTCCTCTGGTTTAAAGGGGATCTGATTAATTTCATTATTGAAATGAATTACTGCATTTGTGGTACAAATGTTATTATGAATGCATGATTGATTATTCTCGTTCCGAGTCAATCTATGCAGTGAGAAGCCGGGATTGATCCACGGCATGAAATCACAAAGCTTTAAAATCTTCACGTAGTCACTCACATGACTCCGAAGTAAAATAGTAAGATTAAACGAGAACTTACCTAAGTTTGAAGTTTGATCTTTATTTTATGAGGAGTTACGTAGGTGATTACGTGCCCACCACGACCCTACCCTCTATCATAAGGGTCAAAGTTTAAGAATAAGGGGTAGGCCAATTAGGACTGAGATGAGGAAAAACCTCTTCACCCAGAATGCTGTGAATCTGTGGAATTCTCTGCCACAGAAGGCAGTAGAGGCCAATTCACTGGATGTTTTCAAGAGAGAGTTAGATGTATCTCTTCAGGCTAAAGGAATCTAGGGATGTGGGGAAAAAGCAGGAACGGTATACTGATTTTAGATGATCAGCCATAATCTTATTGAATGGCGGTGCTGGCTTGTAGGGCCGAATGGCCTACTCCTGCACCTATTTTCCATGTTTATATGCTTCTATAATCTGTTTAACCAAAGATCCTACATACTGGGGATGCATGATGGGGAAAATGGCCACCATAGGGTACTTTAGGATGTTAGTGAGGCAATAAATAGATGTATCATGGTGTTTGGTTTCCATAGCACAGATACCTTAGTTAAAGTAAACATTCGGGTTTGTAAACTAAGCTGGGGGCAATAAAACTAATCAGGCAGTACTGTTATACAAATGGGAAAGTGGGATTCTCAATAGCAGGGAACATTAAGTTAAAGATAACTCTGGGGAAAGACAAAGATGAAAGGCTGCAGAGACATTGATCAATGATAATTTATTTTAAAAATGTATAAACCACAAGTAACACTGTACACAGTAGATACTGTTCATTTAAAGTATCTGCGGAATGAAATGAGGTTGGCGAAATGTACAATCCGGAGCTCTGGCCAGAAGGGGCATTTGTCCGGCGCTATTACGAGCCGCGCAGGGTTGAATTAATCGGATCAAGCACTGCGCCTGCTGCGAGGGGAATGAGTGTGCTGCTGGTGTTGGAGGCACTCACTAGTCTCGCTAAATGACCATTCGGGTTCTATCATACAACAGTCGTGGCCTGCGTTTGGGCCAGAGCGCAGGGGATAAAGCTCGCTGCTCAGTTGTTGACAGAGCGGCGACAGAACTGTGACATACTATGTATGCAAGAGACATTCATAGCGAAGCAAGACTTTGACAAACTCAATTCTCTCAATGACAACTTTCATGGGGCTGGCCTTGGCATGGGAATAGTCAGGGGGAGGATACCAGGGGGGGTGGCTATTCTATGTAACAAGAAGCTAGACTCATCAATAAATGTGGTTTGGCTTGATGCTGACTGGTGTACTGCAATACACTTTGCTCACAAGGACAAGGAAATTGTTATCCTGAATGCTACATTGTGTAAAACCTTCACCTTTGACCAAAGTTCGTTCCCACTATCATGTTCCCATTACCTGTTATCTTATTAAATCCACTACCTGTCAATTTGACACCGTTCCTACAAAGTTTTTAAAGAACATTATCCAGATTTGTTCTGACATTTATAAACATCTCCCTTGAGACCGGAATTTTGCCAGATACTTATAAAACCGCTATCGTAAAGCCTCTGTTAAAGAAACCAAATTTAGACAGTGGGCTAATTACAGACCCATATCAAATCTACCCTTTATCAGCGAGGTACTGGAGAAAGTGGTATTCAACCAAATACAACACTTTCTGAATCAAAATCACATTTTAGAGGAATTTCAATCTGGTTTCAGAGCAAATTACAGCACTGAGACTACCCTGATAAAATAGTCAGTGACCTTGGGGTTAGCACTGACGAGTTAGCACTTGACACCGTAGATCACAATATTATAAATCGCCTAGAAAACTGGGTCGGCTTGTCAGATCCGGTGCTATTGGTTCCAATCATATATAAGTGGAATGGCGCACTTTGTTAGCCTTGGTCACAGCTGCATGATATACCCTTTGGTGCAGCACAAGGTAGCTGCCTTGGCCCATTACTCTTTTCTTTGTATATGCTGCCGCAAGGAGGAGTTATCAGACAGCATAATGTGAATTTTCTAAGTTATATCAATGACACTCATATACCTCACTGTCGAACCCACTGATGCAAATGCCTTGTTCTTTGACTTCCTGCCTATTTTCCATTAAAAATGGATGAATGCTAACTTTCTTAAACAACGATGACACAACAGAAATGTTATTACTTGGATCAAAACCCAAGAGAGAGATGTTACGGGCCTGTCCCACTTGGGAGACCTCCACCGCGACTTCTGGCGAGTTTGCCCGCAACCCATAGTCGCGGCAAGGTTGCCACGAGGTTGTAGGAGGTCTTCGTCACTCTCCTTCATGCTCGAGAGTGGTCTCCGCGTAGGCGAGGCTTCAGCTAGGTCGCGGCGTATTTTTCAAGATGTTAAAAATTGACCGCGACTAAAAATAGGTTGCCGTGGGAAAAATCGATAATTTCTTAGTTGTAGGTCCAGTCGAAGTCAGTCGTAGTACGTCGTGATGCTAGTCGTAGGTACTCGAAGGTGGTCGAAGGTAGTCGAAGGTAATAGCTCCGGTTGAAAAAAAGGTCAGTAGGGAAAAAAGGTAATGTAAACAGCAGCACGTGACCTCTGTCACTCCAGGGCATGTTCATTCATAGCTGGAGAGTTTTTTGGAGAGGAGACTTGTGTTTTAGAGATGGCACTAAAAAGGCAGCAGCGCAGGGGGAGGGCACAACCCTAAAAAAAAACTGCCATGCAGGTGTTGCCCACCCAGGAGGAGGAGTGGCAGGAGATGATGCCACAGGAGGTGATAGTAGAGGAGGAGGTAGCCCTGCATGAAAGAATCCTGCAGGAGGAGACTAGGGTGGTTGTATATGTCCCCACCACCACCCCATCCTTCACTGCCTCCTTTGCAGGCAGCAAAGCAGCCCTTCCTCCTGTGTCGGACACAGCATCAGAGTGGTGGTGGTGGTAATGAGGGAGGGCTGGAGGAAGGTTATGCCCTACACCATCACCAGGCAGCAGGAGGGGGACCTTGAGGAATGGTTCCAGCAGAATGCCATCCTGTACGATAAGGAAAATGCAGGGGCAGGGACAAGAATGGCATGCTTGCCATCCACTGCCCCACATGTGTGCTTAAAGTTCCATCTTTTGTCAAAGCCCAGCGCCACACCATTCACCCATTGAGACCTCTTCTTGTGCTTCCTCTTCACCCTTGCTCTTCCCCTTCTGCCTTTCTTAAAAGGCTGCTGAAGCAAAAGGGCTACTGCAAACAGCATTAGTTGTATTTTTACTAACATCCTCCAAACTAGTCCATTCCTTGCTTGCATGGTTCAGAATTGCAAATCACTTCAAACTGTATAAGATTTACACACATCTTTAATCAGCACATTAACTTGGCAGCATTACAAAACGAGGTGTTGTCAGTTCATCCTGGCTGCTTCAACTAACGGTGCTGGGAATGGGCGTTAGTATAAATGTTATAATGGGGTGGAGTTAGTGATGCTGGCTAAGTGTGATTGATTCACATGCATCGTCAATCTACATCCTTCCCCCTAAAGATTAAATGTGGAAAGGAAGTGTATTAAACATACTCGCCATACCTGTCTGGTGGTCTACTAACACGACATAATCATCCCCGCCCTCAACTGAAGGATTAGGCGAAGAGGCTGAAGGTGAAAATCGCACGGGAGAGGATTGTGGTGACCGAGCGGGGAAACATGCGGTGGGTGTAACCCCGTGGTTAGTGGTGACAGAGGGACGTGGGGGGGTGCCAGGCATGCGGGGACGAGCGGGAGACATTGCGGAAGGCAGCTGGAATTGGAGCGGCGCAGCATAGGGATCAGCAGGCGGTGGTCGGGGCTCCTTCACAGCAAGCAGGTGTTGTCGACTTCTCCGGTAAACCGCTCCCTCACAGTCCACAAGGTATGATCGCGGCTCATCAGTCGGGCGTTCAACAACGCCCAGACGAGAATGTCCAGTTGGAGTTCGTAGACGGACGACCTGGCCCAGCAGTGGAGGCTGGAGTGGTCTGCTGGAACTGTCGTATGACCGTTTCTGGATGTCGTGCTTCTCTTGGAGACATTGCTGGATAGTGGCGGGCTTCAACACCCGAGGAACCAGCCGCAACCCATAGTCGCGGCAAGGTTGCCACGAGGTTGTAGGAGGTCTTCGTCACTCTCCTTCATGCTCGAGAGTGGTCTCCGCGTAGGCGAGGCTTCAGCTAGGTCGCGGCGTATTTTTCAAGATGTTAAAAATTGACCGCGACTAAAAATAGGTTGCCGTGGGAAAAATCGATAATTTCTTAGTTGTAGGTCCAGTCGAAGTCAGTCGTAGTACGTCGTGATGCTAGTCGTAGGTACTCGAAGGTGGTCGAAGGTAGTCGAAGGTAATAGCTCCGGTTGAAAAAAAGGTCAGTAGGGAAAAAAGGTAATGTAAACAGCAGCACGTGACCTCTGTCACTCCAGGGCATGTTCATTCATAGCTGGAGAGTTTTTTGGAGAGGAGACTTGTGTTTTAGAGATGGCACTAAAAAGGCAGCAGCGCAGGGGGAGGGCACAACCCTAAAAAAAACCTGCCATGCAGGTGTTGCCCACCCAGGAGGAGGAGTGGCAGGAGATGATGCCACAGGAGGTGATAGTAGAGGAGGAGGTAGCCCTGCTTGAAAGAATCCTGGAGGAGGAGACTAGGGTGGTTGTATATGTCCCCACCACCACCCCATCCTTCACTGCCTCCTTTGCAGGCAGCAAAGCAGCCCTTCCTCCTGTGTCTGACACAGCATCAGAGTGGTGGTGGTGGTAATGAGGGAGGGCTGGAGGAAGGTTATGCCCTACACCATCACCAGGCAGCAGGAGGGGGACCTTGAGGAATGGTTCCAGCAGAATGCCATCCTGTACGATAAGGAAAATGCAGGGGCAGGGACAAGAATGGCATGCTTGCCATCCACTGCCCCACATGTGTGCTTAAAGTTCCATCTTTTGTCAAAGCCCAGCGCCACACCATTCACCCATTGAGACCTCTTCTTGTGCTTCCTCTTCACCCTTGCTCTTCCCCTTCTGCCTTTCTTAAAAGGCTGCTGAAGCAAAAGGGCTACTGCAAACAGCATTAGTTGTATTTTTACTAACATCCTCCAAACTAGTCCATTCCTTGCTTGCATGGTTCAGAATTGCAAATCACTTCAAACTGTATAAGATTTACACACATCTTTAATCAGCACATTAACTTGGCAGCATTACAAAACGAGGTGTTGTCAGTTCATCCTAGCTGCTTCAACTAACGGTGCTGGGAATGGGCGTTAGTATAAATGTTATAATGGGGTGGAGTTAGTGATGCTGGCTAAGTGTGATTGATTCACATGCATCGTCAATCTACATCCTTCCCCCTAAAGATTAAATGTGGAAAGGAAGTGTATTAAACATACTCGCCATACCTGTCTGGTGGTCTACTAACACGACACAATCATCCCCGCCCTCAACTGAAGGATTAGGCGAAGAGGCTGAAGGTGAAAATCGCACGGGAGAGGATTGTGGTGACCGAGCGGGGAAACATGCGGTGGGTGTAACCCCGTGGTTAGTGGTGACAGAGGGATGTGGGGGGGTGCCAGGCATGCGGGGAAGAGCGGGAGACATTGCGGAAGGCGGCTGGAATTGGAGCGGCGCAGCATAGGGATCAGCAGGCGGTGGTCGGGGCTCCTTCACAGCAAGCAGGTGTTGTCGACTTCTCCGGTAAACCGCTCCCTCACAGTCCACAAGGTATGATCGCGGCTCATCAGTCGGGCGTTCAACAACGCCCAGACGAGAATGTCCAGTTGGAGTTCGTAGACGGATGACCTGGCCCAGCAGTGGAGGCTGGAGTGGTCTGCTGGAACTGTCGTATGACTGTTTCTGGATGTCGTGCTTCTCTTGGAGACATTGCTGGATAGTGGCGGGCTTCAACACCCGAGGAACCAGCCGCTGTTGTGCGATGGGGACCGGAGACCTCGTCACCCTCGACAGCAGCCGCTGTGCTGGTGACCCCAAGGTTTCGTCTCTTGCGATGTTTCTGAGATTCAGGAGATCGAGATAGACGTCTGACTTTGAAATGCGCGCTCCCTCCAGCAAGTGCTTGGCGCTTCTGACAGCGCGTTCAGCGAGTCCATTACTCTGTGGATGCTCGGGACTGCTTGTGACGTGCTGGAAGTTCCATCGGTCTGCGAAAAGCTTGAACAAGTGGCTGGTGAACTGTGGACCATTGTCGGTTCTCAGAATGACAGGAATGCCATGGGCTGAGAATTGTCTTTTCAGCTTCTTGATGACCATCTCAGAAATGAGGGAGGTCAGTTGGTCAAGTTCAAACCAGTTGGAAAATGAGTCGACTAGCAGCGACGACCAAGACAGTGCTGGTGGAGGTTGTTGCAGAAGGGGTTGCCGCTGCTGATGAGGCGCAAGATTGTTGCAAGTGGGGCAGGAGGCTACGCGGTCCTGGATGTACGTGGCCATTCCGGGCCAGTAGAACAGATCCCGGGCGTGTGCCAGTGTGGAGTCGGCTCCTGGGTGACCGCTGTGTACCTCTTTGAAGTATTCGTCTTGTAGCGATGCAGGTACCACTACCTTGTGGCCCTTAACGACCACACCATCCTGAACCACCAGTTCATCACAGACCAAGAAGTACAGCTGCACCTCTGTGGGCATGTTGGATTGTTTGTCTGGCCAGCCTGTTTAGATGATGGATGAGAGGGCTTGAAGCGTATCATCATTAGCAGTGTGCGCGGCTAGAGTAGGCAGTTGCTTGCTGGAGACTAGACCGACACCGAGAACCGTGAAATTCTCCCGTTCGTGTGGGTGTTGTTCGCAAGATGCTCGAGGAGCACGAGAGAGTGTGTCAGCAACATGCATGTCCTTACCCTTTGTGTAGGTAATAGAGAAGTCGTACCGCTGCAGCTGCATCATCATGCGCTGCAAACGAGCTGGAGTGGCATGGATAGGCTTGTTCAAGATTGTCACCAGTGGTTGGTGGTCCGTCTCAACCATGAACGTGTTGCCATAGACGAAGTCGTGGAATTTGGAGCAGGCAAAGACGACCTCCAGCAGTTTCTTTTCGATTTGCGCGTAGTGCTGCTCCGTGTCGGTCATGGTGCGAGAGGCATACGCGACAGGTAGTGGGGTGCCATCATCAGACGGTTGCAGGCAGGCTGCGCCGAGCCCAAATTTCGAGGCATCGCAGGTGATCACCACCGGACGTTTCAGGTCGAAAAAAGTCAGGGTCGGTGCACTGGTCAGTTTTGATTTCAGAACATCGAAGGCATCCTGATGTTGCTGGAACCATGACCATGCAGTGTCCTTTTTTGTCAGCTGCCGCAGTGTGGAGCTTAATTCGCTGAGGTTTGGTATGAACTTTCCGAGATAGTTTACTATGCCCAGGAAACGTTGCAGGCCTTTCACGTCAGTGGGTGCAGGCATTTCTGTGATGGCAGAAGTTTTCTTCGGATCCGGTTTGAGGCCGTCAGGGGTGAAGATGTGGCCGACATAGGAGACCACTGGAACCCTGAACTTGCACTTGTCAGGATTGAGCTTGAGGTTGATCTTGACAGCACGCTCCAAGATGAGCCTGAGATTGTGGTCATGTTCCGCTGCGTCTTTACCATAGACAAGGATATCATCGACAATAATGGCACAAGGCAGACCCTCGAATAATTGCTCCATAGTTCTTTGGAAGACTTCACTGGCGGAGTTGATCCCGAATGGCATTCTCAGAAACTTATATCTGCCGAATGGGGTGGCAAATGTGGTGAGGTTTGATGACCTCTTGTCCAGCGGTATCTGCCAGAATGAGTTCTTTGCATCTAGGACGGAAAATAGGGTGGCCGTTCCAATCTTTGCTGCAACATCCTCTACTGTCTTCATGGGATGGTGTGGGCGCTTAATGGCAGTGTTCAGGTCTTTGGGACTAATGCACAGGCGGATTTCATCCTTTCCCTTCTTGACTGTGGCAATCATGGTTGAGACCCAGTCGGTGGGGTCGCTGACTGCTTCAATTACGCCTTTGGAGACCATGTCCTTCAGCATAGAGTGAACCCTGTCAGTCATGGCAAATGACAATCTGTGCGGGTTTCGGACTACGGGTGTCACATCGGGGTCAATAATAATCTTGTAGGACACAGGCAACTTGCCTAGGTTGTTGTCGAAGAGACCAGGGAAGTCATTCAGTGGATCAAAAAACGCAGTTTGTGGACAGTTTTATCAGCCCCAGTTCCTGACAGGCACGATTGCCAAGCAGGGTAACCGAATTAAAGTTCAACACATGGAAAGTCAATTCCCTCATTGTTTTCTTCAGTACACATTTCAAGTTGGTTTTGCCCAGAGGAACTAGCACCTCCCCACCAAAAGCATGTAAAGTGGACGCGTCCTTGACAAGTGGCTCGTTAGCCCTGATCTTGTTAAAAAGGTTGATTGACATTGTGTTGACTTTCGTGCCCGTGTCCAGTTTCGCGCCAAAAACAACATTGTTTACAAATATCGCCACTGTAGGATCAGAGTTCTTGGCAGCAGCATGCTGTAACATGTAAACAGTCGGGTCGTCTTGCGAGTTAATTGGAATATATTCGGGGGCGGCTTCGAGCTGGAAATGGGGAGTCAGTATGTTGCTGTCTCGTTGCAAAAAATTGAGATTAGACTTGGGACTGGGCGCATTCTTTCCTCGGGCCCTGATAGCAGCCCGACAGACTGAGGCAAAGTGATTTAGCTTTTTGCAGTAATTACACGCCTTCCCGAAGGCAGGGCAGGTGGATTGCCTGTTGTGTAGATAGCCGCAGTTAGGACATTACTGTGGAGGACCGCTGAGAGCTGCCTGGCTAGCTTGGGTCTTAAATCGGCTGTTATCTGTGTATGTCCGCTGCCTAGTGAGGCCCGTCAGATTGATGGTATTGCTTTCATGCGAAATGTCTATGGGATCGACAAGTTCAGCAGTTCTGCATGCATGCACCGCGTCCTCTAGCGATAACTCTGGCCGTCTCAGGAGCTCTGATCTGAGCTTTTGATCGGTGATACCATTCACTAAAATATCCCTCGTTAACTGATCAGTCAACTGATCCAATGGCATTTCCTGAAATCGACTACGTTGGGCTAGATACATCAAAGAAGAAATAAATGAGTCAACTCTTTCCCCGGGAAGTTGACGACGAGAGAAAAACCTTGCCCTGTCCAAAATGTGATTTGAGGGCAGGTCACAGATCTGGGCCAGTTTACGCAGCAAAACATTAGGGTCAGTAGGAGACTCCGCCGGTGTAATTACCTGGTCATTAGCATCACGGATAGCCGGAGCATAACGGAATGTTCTGGATCGACGAAGGGCACCTGGTCCCGCAAGGTTGAGCAGGAGAGAGGCCTTGACAGCATCTGGTTCATTTCGGTGTACAAAGTTCATGTAGTGTTGGTAATCAATTTCAAACGTGGCCCAGCGTTCGCTGATATCGGCATCAAAGACAAGAGGCTCAGGCTTCCGACAAGAAGTAGCCATCGTGAAGTACAGCAAAACTCACAAAAGATAAAATAAAAACCGTTATACAAGAGGAGTGGATAAGACCATTTCTGACGCCATGTAAATCACTTCAAACTGTATAGGATTTACATACATCTTTAATCAGCACATTAACTTGGCAGCATTACAAAACGAGGTGTTGTCAGTTCATCCTGGCTGCTTCAACTAACGGTGCTGGGAATGGGCGTTAGTATAAATGTTATAATGGGGTGGAGTTAGTGATGCTGGCTAAGTGTGATTGATTCACATGCATCATCAATATACAAGAATGATTTTTTTTTAAAGCTGGGAGGCATTTTTTTGTGAAAAAAAATGCAGACATTACATCATTTTATCAGGTGATCATTTGAGCTGTAGACACTCGTCACTGGTCGTTATTAGTTTTCGGTGTGGTCCTCTGAGACCGAAGGGGGTCGTGCTCATTCGTGGACCAATTAGTCAGAGACCATCCTCGAGTAAAACGTACATGGTCGAAGCCAGTCTTCAACATAGTCGAAGAAGGTCGAAGGAGGTCTTCTTCATAGTCAAGGGAGGTGTTCAACATAGTCGTAGGAGGTTGTACACGTAGTCGAGGAAGGTCGTAGGTCACCGCGACCTTGATTTTTTTTTTTTAGTCGCTTAAGGTCGCCAGAGGTCGCGGTGGGACAGGCCCTTTACTCGGTAAACTGGGAAATTTGACTGCCTATGTCAAACAAGGTCACAAGCCTGGGGGTAAAAATTGACAATGATCTTAATTTTAAATCTCACATAAATAAGGTAACAAAGTGTGCTTTCTATCACCTCTGAAATATTGCTAAAGTACAGCCTTTCTTAACCCAACATGGCTGTAAAAAACATACATGCTTTCATATCAAGCAGACTTGATTACTGTAATGCCTTATTAACCGGTCTGCCTTCAAAATCCACCAACAAGTTACAGCTCATTCAAAATGCCTCAGCCCGGATTTTAACAAATACCATGAAAAGGGAACATATCATCGCAGTATTATACTCCCTTCATTGGCTCCCTGTAAGATCCATGATAGACTATAAAGTCCTCCTTCTTGTCGATAAAGCCCTTAATGGCCTAGGAGCAGCATATTTTACAGAGTCCTTCCCTATGCCCCTACTCGAGCGCTCAGGTCTTCTGATGCTGGCCTGTTAGCCTCTCATTGCCGCAGCAATAAGAAAATTGGTGAAGCAGCCTTTTTCAATTACGCCCCCAAGCTGTGGAATACCCTACCCAGAGCAATGAGAGATGCCCACTCTGTTGACATATTTAAATGGCAGCTAAAAACTTATCTTTTCAATCAAGCTTTTAACTGACTTTACTTCTTCTGATGACATTGTAAAAATTACCTTTATTCTCTTGTATTTATCTCACCATATCCTTCAGCAGCCTGTGTGCTCATATAGTAAAGTGGACTCTGTATTCGACATCAGTGCTTTTGTTTTTAGTCCTTTTACACCCTCAATTTTATATTTTATATTTTTATGTCAATCTGTGCTTTTTATGCTATTAACTGCATATGCCCTAACTGTTTTAAATTGTATTTTTGTTTAGACCTGGATTTTTGTGGAAAGCACTTTGGGTTGCATTCAATTGTATGAAAAGTGCTATGCAAATAAAGTTATTATTATTATTATTTTTTCACACCAGGGAATTGTTTGTCATACGGAATAGGAGTAAAATTAGGCCATTTAGCCCATCAAGTCTACTCCACCATTCAATCATGGCTGAACCTTTGACACCTTTACCATTCAAGAAACTACCAACCTCTGTTTTAAAAACACCAAAAGACGGGCTCAATAGCTGTTGATAGCTATGAACACAGATTCACCACCCTCCGGCTAACAAAATTCCTCCTCATCTCCTATCTAAAGTTATGCCCTTTTATTTTTAGGCTGTGCCCACTGGTTCTAAACTCTCCCACTAGTGGAACATCCTCTCTACTTCCACTCTATCCAGGCCTTTCATTATTTGGTAACTTTCAATGAGGTCATGAGACTGTCAAACACTTATCATATCTAGGACTAGAGGTCATGGCATCAGAAATAAAGGACGTTCATTTGAAAGAGATGAGAAGAAAATTATTTTGTCAGAGGATGGTGAATCTGAAATTCTTTGCCACGGAAGGCTGTGGAGGCTGTCAGTGGATATTTTTAAGGCAGAGATAGATAGATTCTTGATTAGTACAGGTGTCAGAGGTTATGGGGAGAAGGCAGGAGAATGGGGTTAGGAGGGAGAGATAGGCAGGAGTTGGGGTTAGGAGGGACAGCTATGATTGAATGGTGGAGTAGACTTGATGGGCCGAATGGCCTAATTCTGCTCCTATCACTTGTGTTAACCAATCATCCTCAGGATAATTCTCGTAAACCTCCTCTGGATCCTATCCAACCCCAGATATGGGGTCCAAAACTGCTCACAATACTCCAAATGCGGTCTGACCAGTGCCTGATAAAGCCTCAGCATACATCTCTGCTTTTATATTACAGTCCTCTTGAAATAAATGGTAACATTGCATTTGCCTTCCTTACTATCAATTCAACTTGCTAACCTTTTGGGAATCCTGCACCATCACTCCCAAGTCCTTTTGCATTTCCACTTTCAGAATCCTTTCCCCATTTCGAACATTATGCCTTTATTCCTACCACCAAAGTGCGTGATCGCACATTGCTACACTATTCCATCTGCCAATTTTTTCCCCCACACACCCAACCTGTCCAGGTTCTTCTACAAACTCCCTCCTTCCTCTACGCTACCTCTACATTACCTCCCCCTCCACCTATCTTCGTATCATCCTTAAATTTGGCCACAAAACAATGTACATTGTGTTTTTATTCCACCGATACATTCGATGGCAGCCTCGCTAACTGTCTAGTTCTTTTCTTCTTTTGTTGTTTTAAGTTTGTGGTTAAATGTATGTTTTAGTGTATCTTTAGTTTTGTATTATGTGGTGGGTGGGGGAAAATGTAAAAAAAATGTTTAAATCTCTTTCCTCAATGAAGATGCGACTTTTTCCGTATCGTATCTCCTTCCGCACTGCAGCGTAACATCGAAGAGCTGGTGGCCTCTTGCTGGGGATCAACTTCAGGAGCTCCAACCGCAGGAGCCCGTGGACTTAACATCGTGGAACTCGCTGTCCCTTGGTTAGGGACTGACTTCGGTAGCTCCAACCGCAGGAGCTTCGACCGCCCCGACACATGAGCTTCGATCGCCCCGACTGCGGGAGCTTCGATCGCCCTGACTGCGGATGGTTTGACTGCCCTGTCCACTGGGGGAAAGGAGGGAAGAAGATAAGACTTTATTGCCTTCCATCACAGTGCGCTTTGGTGGATGTTTATGTTAATTTTTATGTAGTTGTGTGTCTTGCTGCTTTTTTGGTATGACTGTATGGCAAATCAAATTCCTTGCATGTTCTTACATACTTGGCTAATAAATTCTTTATATCTTATTGGAAATGTCTAAAATCCCCACAGTATTTTCCTTTTGGTATTAATTGAAATTTTGACCTGGTTCTGTGTCAATTTAGACCATAAGTCAAAACTTCTTGGCAAGCATTATGTAAAGAGGTGATCATCCTCGTGTCCCATTCATTCTCACGTGCATGATGTTTTTGCCCATTGGACCTGTTTTGACTTTACAAAAGATCTGAAGTTCAAGATTGTAAAATTGATTCAACAACTAATGAATTGGTGTGGTTGTTTGATGAATGGCATTGGGTTTGGAGATTTTCAACAACATTCAGCAATTGTTATTCCCAAAGCCAAAACTCTCCTTCCCCAAGTATCTTTTCGGAAGTGGAGTTGAGACTAATAAATGGTGACAATCATCCATGCTCAGAGTTTTTAATGGATTATGAGAGAATACGTACCGTCAGTTGTTTTCTAGGTCCTGTGCAAATGGAGCTATTCCAAAATATGGGCACATGATAAACCGTGATCGTTATATCCAATAGGTATTAAACAAGCTTGTTCTTTAATGTTTAATTAAAACTAGATAAAGTTAAGTTCAACTTATTTGTTAATGTTATGAGTTACCAAAACAAAGTTTAAGTTTAAAGGTCACATTTGTATTTATGTCTCTTACTTATGCTTGGATTCCCGATGAGATCGATCGAAGGTTAGTAGTCTGGCGAGCACTGAGGTCAAGGGTTTGAGTCCCTGGAGGGATAGAGTCCCCACTTAGGTGGGTTCGAGGCCAGGGGATGAGGGTCAGGCTCACAAGGTTCGTACCTATCGGGTTTGAGTCCTCACCCAGGAAGTCAACAGCTGTTGCATGTCAGGACTATTGAATTGGTACCGGAGGGTAATAGGGTTTGAGTACAATTTTACTTCGGAGTCACGTGAAGAGCCCGCAATGCGCATCATTACGTCTAACGCATGGCGCACGACTGGCTGGCAGGCGCGTTGCTCCTCCAGCGGTAAGTTTCAAATCCTGCAGGTAAGTTTTCGAACTTATTTTTCATGTTGTCCTTTTGTTGCAGGAATCTCTTTTGCAGAGTTTCCTGCTAGACATTGAAATACGGGGCGAAACCCAGACAGCGGGGTAACCGGTCATGGACTGCGGGGATGCCGGCTACGGACCGTGAAAGTGCGGGTAGCGGGTGGCCGTCGGGTTCACTACCCGAGTCGCTGACAGTGCGGTCAGCGACTTCTGAGGGTATTGGAATATGGGGTGAAATCTGGACGGGCCTCGGTGAAACTACAGACCGTGGGGGAACCGGCTATGGACTGTGGAAGTGCGGGTAGCCGGTGGCCGTCGGGTTCGCTACCCGAGTCACTGAGACCGACTTCGGCAGCCCAAAAAGGTGGGCAACCAAACGGAGTCGGAGAGGCCTGGGCTGGGACGAGCCACGCCAGGAGGGTTCCCCTCCGACATACATGGGTACGCCCTCGAAAGTTTAATCCATCCTGATATGGTCCACGAAACAGAGCCATATCAGCGCAGGTCCTCGGGGGCCTACGGCAGCGCCTGTTTTCAGGACTGCTTACAAATCTCCTCTCTGTGGAGGGGAGTGCGAGGGGTCAGCATGTGACTGACTCCAACCCCGGAAGTATGTCTGTCGCACATACTGCAATTCATGAGTAAGGTTCCAGAATATCCCGGGGGGGGAGGGGGGCAGAGTTCCCCTCACGTTACTAGCCTTGTGTACATCAGCTACCCCACGTCACAATATTTCAGGAACAGGTGACGGAATATACCATACACCTGTAAATTAAGGTATGAGGAAGCATAAGCTGTCGGACTATTCCAGGTTTCGGCAATAAACACCCCTACACCTCCATTGGTAGTAAGCACTTCACTGAAGCTGGTAGCAGCTTGAAAGCTGATTCTGTGGGCAGAGGTCTTCAGGCCTAGGCCCAAGCCGGCCTTCAGGGAAAATGTGCAATCCACGCACCCCAGCAGTTCTACCCTCCAAATCAAGGACAGGAATAGAACCTACATCAGGGGCTTTTGGGCTTACCTTAAGACCACCGGTAACTATGCAGGTACGTGCGTCTGGTTCTTTCCAAAACATGGGTTGTGTGGACCAGTTATAGTGTAGTCTTTTAAAGTATGACTATATAGAGTGGGCATTTATAATAGTTGCCACTAGGTCACGTTTGTGACTATCATAACCAATACATCTGATGAGCTGCAAACTCCACACAGTTACATCTGTGGTCAGGATTGAAGCCACATCTGGTGCTGTAGCCCAGGTCTCTGGCATCAGCTCTACCAGCTGTACCATTTTGCTGGTATCCTCCGACTGATTATATCAGTTCAGGGTTTTTGTTTTTGGTATCATAAATATACATCATCATGCCAAATTTAGTTTATGTGTTAAAAGGTGTAGTGGAATCGGACCTGCCATGGCAGTCTAGATCCCTGGCTTGGGAAGCCTTGTTGAGCTGTACCTATCAGTCACCTGTAGGAGCTACACATGGTGATGTCATGGTAATTCCGCTCATTAAAAGGGACTGTGGAAGATTCTTCCCCAAGACGCCAACTTTATTCATATCAATAATGTGATCAAATCTCTGATTTAACTGGGATGGGTGTTTTCATTCATGTAAACGTCTTTGCCATGACAAATAACTGGCAGTTTTTTTCCAGTATTTCTTCCCACTCAAATGAGCGGAGTGGTGAAGATGGTGCTAAAGAAGTATGCATATATGCCTGAAGCAACGCCTGGTTCAGGGTTGCAATTCCTTCCACTCGGTTGAACGTAGTGATGGAGATGGTGCTAAAATACATGCACACATGCCTGAGGCACCTCCTGGTTCAGGTTGCATAAGTCCTCCCATTCGGATGTATGAAGGATGAAGATGGAGCCATATATATTATGCCCGTGTCACGGATGCATACACAGGCAGTTCAAGTCATATGCCTGCAGCTGCCTTGGTTCAAGGTTAGCATTGCCTCCCACCCACAAGGCTATGGGAGATGGTGTCGCAAAGCATGCTTGGTACAGAAGCATGCACAGACAATTCGAGGAATGCGGATGGTAACACCTGGTTCCGGTGCAATTACTCCCACTCTAAAAGAGTGTCAAAGGTCAGTATGGATTAACTCCAAACAGGAACCCGAATATGACTATGTGCCGGGATCCCATGCTCCTGATCTCGGTCTTAAAGGATTTCCACCTTATCCTTAAGCTGTGACCCCTTGTCCTGGACTTCCCCAACATCGGGAACAATCTTCCTGCATCTAGCCTGTCCAACCCCATAAGAATTTTGTACATTTCTATAAGATCCGCTCTCAATCTCCTAAATTCTAGCGAGTATAAGCCAAGTCTATCCAGTCTTTCTTCATATGAAAGTCCTGACATCCCAGGAATCAGTCTGGTGAACCTTCTCTGCACTCCCTCTATGGCTATAATGTCCTTCCTCAGATTTGGAGACCAAAACTGTACGCAATACTCCAGGTGTGGTCTCACCAAGACCCTGTACAACTGCAGTAGAACCTCCCTGCTCCTATACTCAAATCCTTTTGCTATGAAAGCTAACATACCATTCGCTTTCTTCACTGCCTGCTGCACCTGCATGCCTACTTTCAATGACTGGTGTACCATGACACCCAGGTCTCGCTGCATCTCCCCATTTCCTAATCGGCCACCATTTAGATAATAGTCTGCTTTCCTGTTTTTGCCACCAAAGTGGATAACCTCACATTTATCCACATTATACTGCATCTGCCAAACATTTTCCCACTCACCCAGCCTATCCAAGTCACCTTGCAGTCTCCTAGCATCCTCCTCACAGCTAACACTGCCCCCCAGCTTAGTGTCATCCGCAAACTTGGAGATGTTGCCTTCAATTCCCTCATCCAGTTCATTAATATAAATTGTAAATAGCTGGGGTCCCAGCACTGAGCCTTGCGGTACCCCACTAGTCACTGCCTGCCATTGTGAAAAGGACCCGTTTACTCCTACTCTTTGCTTCCTGTTTGCCAGCCAGTTCTCTATCCACATCAATACTGAACCCCCAATACCGTGTGCTTTAAGTTTGTATACTAATCTCTTATGTGGTACCTCGTCGAAAGCCTTCTGAAAGTCCAGATACAACACATCCACTGGTTCTCCCCTATCCACTCTACTAGTTACATCCTCGAAAAATTCTATAAGATTCGTCAGACACGATTTACCTTTTGTAAATCCATGCTGACTTTGTCCAATGATTTCACCACTTTCCAAATGTGCTGCTATCCCATCTTTAATAACTGATCACTGAGGCCTGGAGAGATAGTACCAAGAAGTAGTACATCCCCAATATCAATAAGTGGGAAGTGTTCTGTTTACAGTCCAACATACGTATGACACGACACGTATAACGGATGTTTTGCAATTCCTCTCTAAACTAATTTTTACGAGGGATAGAGTTATTGTGCCATAATTTGTGCCAGTAGTGCCTTGTCGTCATACTTGTTGCTGGGGTCGGGACATCACTCTGTTGCATCTCACCAACTGATAGCTAGATTTATGAAGCATATCTTCAACTCAAAACCTCCCAGGCCCAGGGACTCAGAGATATGGGATGTTGACATTGTGCTGCCGCTGCTTCACCGGTGGGCTCCAACTACATCCCTGTCCTTGGTCAAACTCACTTACAAAGTGGTTATGCTCATGGCGCTGGTTTCAGAGCAACGGATCCAGTCATTGCATCAGCTGCGACTGGACAAGATGGTTACATCTGTAGGCAAAATAACATTTTATGTTTATGAATTAGTCAGGCAGAGCAGACCAGGGGCATCAGGTTTCAAACTATAGGTTTGGCATACCCTATGGACCTTCGGTTGTTTGTAGTCACACACCTACAACAGTATGTTAAGGTCACCAAGAGCCTTAGAGGCTCTGAACTAGCTATGTTTGTTAGTTACATAAAAATCTGATAAAAATGTATCAGTACAGACCATCTCCAGGTGGTTAAAACGGGTCTGGCTTGTGCAGGAGTGAACACTGACAATCTCAAATCTCGCTCCACCAGGGCTGCAACAACATCAGCAGCAAGGGTTATGGACGTTCCGCTGGACCACATCCTAGCGGCTGCAGGATGGTCAAACGAACGAACCTTTCCAAACATTCCATAACAAACCCATTGCCAGACTGGGGGTATTTGCCAACTCTATTTTAGGGTCTGTTTTATAGTTTCTTCCTGGATGAAAGGGGTTACTATTATTATTATTTGTACATTTAAAAGCATCAGCATGTTTTAAATCTATGTCATGTCTGAATGCTTTTTTAATGTTCACTCATCTGTGGTCAACTGATGCTGTTGTGTTGCGGGGACTCGTGTTCACGGCATGAAATCACAGAGCTTTGAAATCTTCACGTAGTCACTCACGTGACTCCGAAGTAAAATAGTAAGATTAAACGAGAACTTACCACTTTTAAGTTTGATCTTTATTTTATGAGGAGTTACGATGAGGGATTACGTGCCCTCCGCTCCCAACCCTCTCTCATAAAGGTCAACTGGTAGTTCTAGTTTCTCGAATCTTCCTATATTCAGTTCAACAACTGTTATCTGTGATTTCACACTGCTGCTTTGAAGATTGACGCGCATGCGGGCTGGCGGGCTCTTCACGTAATCCCTCATCGTAACTCCTCATAAAATAAAGATCAAACTTCAAACTGGTAGCTTCTCATTTAATCTTACTAGTATATTAGATTGGTACAGTTCTCAACAGTGTAATTAATCGGGTGAGGTCTGTTACCTTCACAATATCTCTAGCTATGAACATGACCATGTTCCCTCACCTGCTTCAATTGTGTCCTGTCTCTGGTGAGGTCTGTGCCCTTTTGGGACAATCTTTGGTCCATCCTCGCAACCTTTTTTTTCTCTGACACCAGAACCATCAGAGGTCTACTGTGAGGTAAGAGAAAAAGTGCGATTGCGTCCTTCACTTTTTTATCTTTGGAAAACTAAACAGTGAATCCAGATTAACGACATCAGTGAACATGTCAGCCCTCCAACTCCAAAAGATTATTTTCTGAATTAAAAATATTTGATTTATTGAATCTTTTCGTTAATATCATTGAATACCTAGGACTATGAACCAAACAGTTATCTTTTGAAGCTCGAAGGTTGTTGATGTTTTGATACAATTAGAACGTTTTATTTTATCATTGCTTATACATTAGTGATTAGTTTTCTCTTCGGTCGACTTGTTATAGTACTGGAACTGTTCAATGGTTCTGACCATTACTTGGATTTCTTGCAGTTCTTAAGGGCATCTTTCAGAGCTCGGAGCACAAGATCTGCATTCTCTTTTGTACTATTGATGCCCATTAATCCAATACGCAAAACCTAAAGATCAAGGACAGAGATTTCTTTAGAGCATAGCTTAGAAACTCATTTATTCCAAACAATGATGCAGAGGCTGCACTAGGAAAAAGCACACCCATTATGAAAGAGATCCTGGCCCATCTTCAACCTGCTGCTGGAGAGAATTTGAGTGACAAACCTTGAGTAACTTTAAAATATCATTAAAAAATCCTAGTTTACTCTTTGCTTTTAGAACATTGATAAATGAACACTGAGGGTTTAGTTTAGAGATATGACACGGAAACAGGCGATACAGCACGGAAACAGGCCCTTCAGCCATCAAGTCCTGTGATGACCAGTGATCCCCATACACTGACAATGTCCTACATGCACTAGAGACAATTTTACCAAGCCAATTGGCCTGCAATTTGGAGTACGTCTTTGAGGTGTGGGAGGAAACCGGAGTTCCCACAGAAAATCAATGCAGGACATGGGGAGAATGTACTAACTCCATACAGACAGCACCCGAGGTCAGGATCGAACTGGGGTCTTGTGCTGTAAGGCAGCAAGTCTGCCGCTGTGCCACATTGCCGCTCTAGTGAATAAAGAGCAACTTTTTTGGCTATTCTCATGAGCAGGAGTAGAGTGGTCCATAATTAATCGTTTGCATCTGTATTAAGTCTGCATTTACAGTTACAGGGAAGTAGCGCTGGAATAATCTGCTGTCAAGAAATTTATGGAAACCCTTAACAAGAGGTTTTATCTGTATTGTCTATCTCTGACGTAGACCATAACGTAATGGTGTATGGTCTCGAAAGACTCTAAAAAGAACTAGAAACTAAAACCCATTCTGCATCATTGTGCCAGTCGCCTCATCTTTACATCAATAAAGGCTGTTCTAATATTTGCATGAACCAGAGGGAGAAAGTCCACAAACATTTAATGATTAGCAGCTGCATTGCTGTGATGTGGCTTGGAGGAAATCATTTATCCAAGAATGAATCACATGCAGATTCCATAAGGATTAACTGTACTGCTTATCCCTGCAGTATCTGAGCTAAAGAAGCAACCTATCTTAGCACTTCTAACTGGCTTTATGGAGCTGCTGAAGTGATCTCGTCAGCTGTGTGTATAGCCGATTACTGCAGTTACTCAGCTAAGAACAGGGAAATGCCATGTGGGGAATCTTACATAAATTATCCCTATATTGATAAGATATTTGCAAATATTGCCATTTATTTAGCCAGGATGCATGTAAATGTAAACAGATATAAATGGTTCACCACATATCTTTCATGAAATCCATTCACTTTAAGGTAGAATATAACTTTGACAGTGCATCATGGACCACATATTGAAGACCAGATTGCTCTCTTAATGCCCTGCAACTATGTTATGCCAAGTGATACCGGCCAGCTGTATATGTAGACAAGCAGTACCTTATTAGATTGGAAGTGTTTTTTTCCTAAAATATAAGGGTAAAGTAATAAATTACAGCAAAAATGTCCACGTCGTAATTCTATGAAACCGGTCACCTTCCCTGCACGTGCCTCTGAGCCACACCTGCTTTCACGTACCATGCCAATCGTGGGTCCCAGTCCACCAGTGATCTCGATCTGGTAGTTCTTCATTATAAAGTCAGTGATGTCTTTCCATTCATAACCTTCAGGCACCGCAATTGTTGTGACTGTGGGGAGCCTTAGTGCCTGAAGAGTAAATGACAAATATTTTAATATTTTTTTCCAAAGCCTTCTCTAAAATTTCTTTCACTCCCAATTTAGTTGTAAGATCTTTGATTACAGAGTCAAATAGCAAAAGTAGATGTGTGGCTCATATAATTACTACCAAGGCTTGGCAATGTTTCTGTACGTACTCCATGATTTCAGGGGGAAGATTGTGAAACGTTTGTGTCCTGCACTGAAAGTCTGCTTGATCCTACCATAAACATGAGCAAAGAGAAATGCATATAGACACTGTTCTCCAGTGTCTCCAGTTATAGACAAATGCAAAAAGCCAAGCAGCAACAGCAAGGCACAGCATCTACACTTCACGCTGCCTCGGGAAAGCAGCCAACATCATCAAAGACCTTTCTCATCTTGTCCCTCTTCAAATTCCTTGGCATAACTATTACCAATGATCTGTCGTGGACCAACCTCATTGAAGCAACAGCCAAGAAGGCACACCATCTACACCACGTTCCTCAGGAAAGCAACCAATATAATCAAATACCCTGGCCCTTCTTTTTAGTCTTCCCGTCTGACAGAAGATACAGAAGCTTTAAAGCACGCATGATGACATGAAGGAACAGCTTCTTCCCTTCTGTTATCAAGCTTCTGAACAGTCCTTCCATAAGTCAGGGTACTGTTTGACTCACTTTTATCTCATTGTTGATATTGGACTTTGTTTCTGGAAATGTTATGCTGATAATTATATTCTGCATTCCATCTTCCCCTTGCTCTAATTATTGTACTTGAGTTTGGCTTAATTGTATTTATGTATAATATTATCTATATTACTAAAAGTCTGATCTTGACCACTTCCTGTTCTGTATATTGATTTTTAGAAAAAAACGCTGCCAGGGAAATCTATTATCATTCCAACAATTACAATTAAAATTTAAATTGAAAAATAACCAATATTTTAAATATCTTCAGATTTGCGATTTCATGAAGAAATACATACAAGGATATCAAAATGTAACTTTTGACTTATTGGAAGAAGCAATGAATATTAAAGCTGACTCACAAAAATTAATATCATATTTATATAATAGTATTTTAAATATAGATTTACCATCGACAGAGGTACTTAGAGAAGAGTGGGAACGGGAATTAATGATAAAAATTACGAAGGTTACATGGGAAAAGTATTTGATATATATACACAAATGTTCGATTAATGCAAGACATAATCTAATTCAATTTAAAATTTTACATAGATTATAGTATTCAAAAACAAGATTGAATAAATTCTATCCAAATATATCCCCCATTTGTGATAAATGTCTATCCCAAAACGAAACTATAACACACTCTTTTGTTTCCTGCATAAAACTTTATAGATTTTGGAGTGATATTTTTGATATATTTACAAAACTATTTAAAATAAGAATGGAACCTAATACTGAAATGATTATATTTGGAGTAATGGAAGATGGGAATAAATTGAACATCACAACATTTATTTTTTAATTATGGTTTAATAATAGCAAAAAAACTAATACTTAAATTTTGGAAAAATACACCAATACCAACGCTTAAAATGTGGATCGCAAGCATGTTGGACACCGCACATCTTGAAGAAATGTGATTCCTCCTAATAGAAAAATCAGACCAATTCTTAACGAGTTGGTCTCCATTTGTCGTCTTTTTGGAATCATATGGTGCAACATAATTGTAGAAACTAATTGTTTCAGGACTGGGTGGGGGATGGTCAAGATTATAAATAATGATCTCCTTATTTCTTTTTATTTGTATTTTTTATTCTCTTTTTCCTACTCTCTTTTCTTCAACTTTCTTCTATCATTCTCTTTTTTTCTTTTTCACACACTATATATCTCACGTTTTTCTATTCTTTATTATTTAATTTATTTTTCTTATTTTTCTTTATTATAATTTTTTTTAAATAAGAAGATGTACATAACATGTATTATGCAAATATATATTAGGCACTTTGGTGCCATATGACTGTACACACTTCTAATACAATAAAATATTTTTAAAAAATTTAAAAAATTTAAACGCTGCGACATACGGCTGTGATTTTTGGCCATCTTACTCAGTGTCCCCCTCCGCTGCGCAGGACTAGAGGATTTTTCCCACCAATGAAAAATAAAAGAGTTATTAGTGTTTAAGAAATGTTGAGATTCTCTCTCCTGAAGGCCACGCCCCTTCCGTAGGGACTATAAAACCCGGAAGTGTTGAGTGCTCTGCAAGATGGGGGAGCGAGAGGGTCACGTCTCTCACTCTGAGCTGCGAATAACACTGAACACATGTCTACTAAACTGTGAGTGGTTTTACTGACTTGTCAGTGCCCTTAATGTGGTTTGAAAATATAGTTTGGAAATGCTAAAGCTGTGTTGCCTTTGGTTTGGAAATGCTAAAGCTGTGTTGCCTTTGGTTTGGGAATGCTAAAGCTGTGTTGCCTAATTAAAGTTGCCTTTCCCAATTAAAGTTGCCTTGCCTAATTAAAGTTGCCTTGCCTAATTAAAGTTGCCTTGCCCAATTAAAGTTGCCTTGCCCAATTAAAGTTGCCTTGCGCTTTAAATTGATTTGAGAAAAAACGCTACCACGTATGGCTGTTTTTTTGGCCATCTTACTCAGAGTCCCCCTCCGCTCATCAGGTGCCGAGGATTTTTCCCATCGATGAAAAATAAAAGAGTTATTAGTGTTTTAATAATGTTGAGATTCTCTCTCCTGTAAATCATGCCATGAAGGCCACGCCCCTTCTGATGGGAGGGGGAGGGACTATAAAACCCAGAAATGTAGGCATGGCTCAGTCTGCAAGATGGAGGAGGGAGAGGTCACGACTCGCTGTCTTTAGTGGCCTTGCACCCTGCTTGAAATGGTATGAAACTGCACTTGAATTTGGTGGCCTTGCACCCTGCTTGAAGTTGTAAGAAACTGCACTTGAATTTGGTGGCCTTGCACCCTGCTTGAAATGGAATTTCAAGGAATAGCCGTGAGTCAACTGCCAGCCCACCAGCCGTGAGTGAATGAGCTGCCAGCACAACAGGCTTGAGTGACTGAGCCGCCAGCCCAAGAATCCATTCGGCCCACAATGTCCTTACTAGCCCTCTGGAAACCAGTCCCTTTGGCCCCTATACTAGCGCTCCAGAAAGCCCCCCCCCCCTGCCCCCCTCCCCCATTGGAATTGGTGGAGAGGTGGAATATTGCGTTGGGGGACCAGCCCTCCCATGTGATGCTGGGACCCAAAGGGTCCCACTTAGTCTAGTAGTATACTATTATAGAGAGAGCTAGATAGGGCTCTTAAAAATAGCGGAGTCAGGGGATATGGGGAGAAGGCAGGAACGGGGTACTGATTGGGGATGATCAGCCATGATCACATTGAATGGCGGGGCTGCTCGAAGGGCCGAATGGCCTACTCCTGCACCTATCATCTATTGTCTATTATTTGATTTGATTAGATAGCATGCAAAACAAAGCATTTCTAATTAATCTAAATCTCAATGTAAATCTGGTTAATTTCAAAGTGAAATAATCTTTGACAGAGTTTTAAACAAAGGTATTGTAAACATTTATGCACAATTTCAACATTTTCAATGGTGGTGGGGGGGGGAGGGGGATGCCAATCTTTCCTCTCAGAGCATGATTCTAAACACAGAATCTGACATGTTCAGGTTCAATGTAGATGTCAGCAGGAAGGCACTGGATTTATGATGTTCCAACTCATAACCATTGCACCTCTCTCTCAAGGTAGCAACCATTATTTTGATCCCCGCTATTTACCCTGGCCAACTTTTTTAGCAAATTTAATTCACCACCCTATTACATAGGTTGAAATTCCAAAGCTCCTCTTCATCGTCTACCCACAGGGCAAAATGGGGACAGAGGTCTTCAAAATAACACTTCAATAGTTGAAGTATTTATCAATTAGTTTATCAATCTAACTGAACCTTGTTTCCCTTCCATGTGAAGAATATGTAGGGATGAATTCAGATTTTGATTCTTAAAATTAATCCCACGCAGCAGCTCCAATTCAAGTTTAAACATTTTGAAGAGTGCCGATTGATCGCCCAGGCCCAACTGCATTATTTGCCTAAACCAGTTGCTTCTCTGGCCATCTCCTTTGACTCACAACCTACTCACAATGAAGCATCTATGAATGTTATCATACATGTTTGATCTGTACAATACTGGCTGATCCTATCGTAAACTTGAGTGGACTAACGCTTATGCACACAGCCTCTCCAACGATGACAAATTCAAAATTTTTCACTGTTCACTTGGCTCCAAAGAAAGTGATCACCTTGTCTTTGACGAAGAGTTTCAAACCAAGGTCCTGCAGGCCTTTGTGCAAGTACTCAGCATTCTCCTGGTGAAGTTTCCAGTGTTTCTCAAGGCCCTGTAGAAAAATGGCAACAATGCTTCACAGAAGGTCAAGACTGAAAAACAGTGATTTCCCATCCACAGTACTTTTCAGATCAAACTGTAGACAGGTACAATGCAAGGGAACAGATTGGAAAGAGAATAATTGGAATAGCCAGGGAAAAGAGGCAGGCTTAGTGTAAATAGCAGGGCTCAATGCAATGGTTGCTCCATTGAGAAAGGTGCAATGGGTATATTATTTTCATATCTGACCGAAGTTTGGTGAATACAGATCTAGTGCAAACTGATATAGTCCTGGGAAAGGAGTGAATGAGCAGTGCTTTACATGTGAGATTTTTGATAGGATTCCACCTGTGCATGCTCATGCCCAAAGGTTCATATTATGAATACCTTCTACATAATGGTGGAGTGGGATGGGTGAGCAAGGGGGGCAGGTTAAGGATCCTAATCAGCTTACTTTGCTACACTGCAGGAAGTTACCTAACGATTGCTGGATGAGTGAACTTAAATGTGCGTATTGCTGGCACTGGTGAAAACGATGGGAAAAAAAATCCAAATTTGGTAAAAACACCAAAACTCACTGTTTCTGCAAGAATTGCAAGTGCCTCTCTCAATGCAAAAAGACAGGTGATGGGGCTTGTATGATGATATCTGTAAAAAATAAGATGCAACATTACCACATTTCCAGTTAATGAGGTTCAGCATGTCATGTAAGTTACTGTCTCTGGACTCAAGTAATTTCCAATCATCATTTTCCCTAACCACCAAGGTTCACCAAAGCCTTTTCTCCAAATTTTATCATTTTTGTCAATTTTCTCTCTCCACCCAATTACTTATTCTGTTTCCCACCTGCATCTCTCTCCTTCTTAAACACCATTTCCCTCTCTTCCAATCTTGGACGCTCCGTCCATTTGCCTCTTAGATGCTCTGTCTATCTGACTCCCAGATGCCCCATCCCTCCGTCCTTCTACCCGCCAATGCACTCCACCTCACTCTTTCACACTCCATCCCATTTCATTCCTTGTATTCACGCCTGGGATTCCACCCCACCCCATTCAATTAATTCCCAAATCGCGAATATTTCCTGCAATATAAGAACAGAAACTTTGTCTCACTTTCTTGGACTCCCATCACAGCCCCAGAAGTTTGAAAGCCAACTCATGTCGAGATAAAATGAAGTAGGTTTCTTCTTCCGATTAAATATTTTCTGGCTGTAAACAGAACACAAAGGCACATTATGAAAATGATGCAAAATATCTGTAAAGAAATATAGTTTGATAATCTATGACTGGTTATTCTCACATATGTAAGAGATGCCATGCTACTGAATGGTCTTACACGTGTTTCTGCAGGAGAGAGGCTGATTAGCAATTAATTAAGAATTATAGATACAAGGAGAAAGCAATTTGGATATTTTCATTTAATTTACTGATTCAAGGGAAGCATTGAATGGCTGAGGAAAATTATGGCTAGAAAGATACGAAAAATAACTGAAATAGATTCAAACAGTGACTCAAGGAATTTTCACTCAGAGATGGGTAATTAACTATGACACTGTGTGTGGTCATGGATTTGAGAAATGAAAGCAAAGCAACTTTAAAAGCGTCCCGACCCGAAATGTTGCTAGTCTATTCCCTCCCCAAATGCTGCCTGGGCCCATGTGTTCCTCCATTACTTTCTGTTTTGCTCAAGATTTCAAATCTGCAGTCTCTTGTGTCTCCAAGTTTAAATTCAAAATTGTGAGAAGAATGAAGGACTGGAAATCATCTGCCATGTGTGGTACTCCTTGTAATTAGTTACTGGTTTAATTGGGCAAAGTAGGTCTTTCTGCCATTAAAAATGTTACAGAAATAATGTGTATTTGTATTTAACTCTTCATGACCCCAGGAACATTAAAATCTCTTTAGGACACCTTAAGTCATTTTGAAATGGTTTCCTAAAGTAAAGTAAAAATTACTGAAACCAATTTGTAAACACTGAAGGGCCTGTCCCACTTAGGTATCCTTGGCACGCAAATTACGCGACCTCGTGGTCGCGTTGAGGCGCACGGGCATCGTATGGCCGTGCGGGGCTGGTCCTGCTTAGAAGCATGGAGGGGTATGTACTTGTGCGCGACATCGCGCGAGGTTCCGAAATTTTTGTAGTGAACGAAATCTTCGCGCGCCAACGGCCTGTCGCGAAACTGATGGCCAAAGTGGGACAGGCCCAAGACCCTGGCGCGACACAACGTCTCACCTCCAACAGCAGCAGAAGCAGGCAAACAATCGCCGAACTCGGCCTGGGGCTCACGGCCGTTGCGGTCCGGATCCGCCCCCACTTCTACTCCCAGAGCGGGGCCAAGAAAATTGAAGTTAGACACAAAATGCAGGAGTAACTCAGCGGAACCGGCAGCATCTCTGGAGAGAAGCAATGGGTGACGTTTCGGGTCAAGACCCATCTTTTCAGACTGAAGAAGAGTCTCGACACGAAAAGTCACCCATTGCTTCTCTCCAGAGATGCTGCCGGTCCCGCTGAGTTACTCCAGCTTTGTGTCCATCTTCAAATGATGTCACTCGCTCCAGATGGCTGTGCATACGCATGTAATCGCGCCCGATCTTCGCGGGACCGTCGGCCCTCAACGCGACCACGGGGTCGCGTAATTTGCATGCCAAGGACACATAAGCGGGACAGGCCCTTAAGGTTCCACAGAGATCAGTATAACCAATTCATTTATTTTATAAACAGTAATGAGGGATGTATTGACTTGGAACTACTCTGCTCTTCTTCAAACAGTATCACTTTGTGGCAGCTTGTGTCCAACAATAATTGGGATGGGATGTAAAATCAGTGGCCAGTCTGCAATTTGATTTTCAGTAATTGTCACAGGTAGCAGCAGATGTGTGGCAGGAAGTGGCCTTTTGTAGTTCCCTGGGATTACTTAAGCAGCAGAGCAGATGAGAAAAAAAAGTTACAAACCATGCTTTGTCATTAAAGGAGATTGGCGCAGTTCCAGGGGGACAGTTGAGGACTTTCTGGGATCCAGAGTAAAGGATGTCAATACCTGAATAGAAAAAGATGGTCACATCATTTGGAATATGAGGCCGGCTACTCAAGATATTGAGAAATGGCAACAAAATGCTGAGTAGGGCTGATACACAAATCAGTGGAAAGGCCGCACAATTTGGACGATGTGGGAAATGTCACGGGCGTTTTCCATTCTCTTGAGTAATTGTGATGCGTGTTCCCAACTGTAGAGGAGGATGGGGGTTTAAGTGTTAATGTGTACGTAGCTGGGGGTGGATGGCGAAATGTGTTGCGACAGATTGCATGTTGCGCAGGTGCGCCTGCTTTACTTTCTTAAAATTCATGTATAAATATACTGCCTGTGCACAACATAATTGGGTGGGGCTGCACCTGCACAATAGGGCTAATTTACAGCGCTCAATTAAGCTACTGCAAGGCTTGGTGCTGGGACCGCAGCTATTTACAATATACATTCATGATTTAGATAAAGGGATTAAAAGTAACATTAGCAATCCATTTGGCTTTCAATCTATGTTGTGCTTCCTTTTTAAGCCAAATAGATTGCTAAAACGTATCATTCTTCATTTTCACATAAATCTAGAGGGGTTGCAATATTAATTCGTAAAGGTATACCCTTTAAACATATATCAACGACAGAAGATATTGAAGGCAGATATATTGTATTAGTAGGGGAGTTATACTCAAAAAAAGTGACTCTCCTTAATGTGTATAGACCAAATTTTGATAGCCCCCTGTTCTTTAAGAGAATACTTAACATTATCCCGGAATGTACACAACATAATTTAATTATCGGTGGAGACTTAAATTGTACACTGGATGCTTACTTGGATAGATCATCAAGTCAAAGAAAATTAAAATCTCAGTCAAGTGAATTCCTAAATTCATATATTAATACTACCAACATTAAGGATGTTTGGAGAATTGAAAACCCATCTGGTCGAGAATACTCATTCTACTCACCCGTGCATAAAACTTACTCAAGGATAGACTATTTCTTAGTAGACTCTAAACTTATCCCATTTACCTATAATTCGCAATATCATAATATTATAATATCGGACCATGCTCCACTAACATTTATGATTAAACTAAATGGAATGACCGAGACAAAGACACAATGGAGACTTAACCCCCAAATCTTGAAAGAAAAGCTATGTAATGAATACCTCGTAAAACAGATTAATATGTTTTTCGAGGCTAATGACAGCCCTGGAATCTCCGCCTCCCTTCTTTGGGAAACATTTAAAGCATTTGTGCGAGGAGCATTAATCTCCTCGTAATCATTTATTAACAAAGAGAATAGGGCCAAACAACAGTCTTTGGAAACGGAAATAAGGCAATTAGACATAGAAAATGCAATAGCACCATCTATGGTAAAACACAATAAAATTGCAGTACTGAAATATAAGTTAAACAAGATATACTCAGACCAAGTAATAAAACTATATCAACGTACAAAACAATTACATTTTGAATTTGGAGATAAACCACAAAAACTATTAGCGAGTCAACTTCGTAAACAGGACGGGGAAAAAACAATTTACAAAATTAGATCAGATAAGGGAGAAACATTAACACTACCTGAAGATATTAATGATAGATTTTTACAATATTATCAAAAATTGTATTCATCTAAAACAACAGAACAACCAGTAGGAATGGAAACATTTCTACAGAAATGTAATCTTACAGATCTAGATCAGAAAGAGAGAGAATCACTAGATGTAGAAATTACGGTAAAAGACATCGAGGAGTCAATTAGATCTTTAAAAAATGGAAAGGCCACAGGTCCTGATGGTCTAAGCTCTGAATTTTATTAAAAAATTTACGATCTGATTTCTCCACGTCTACAGAGACTTTACAAACAAGCTTATACTCAACAGAAACTTCCAGAAACTCTAAATGAATCTACAATCATACTTATACCGAAACCGGATAAGGACCCTGAAGACCCAGGTTCATATAGAGCAATAGCTCTCTTAAATACTGATCAGAAAATATTAACCAAAATCCTATCTCATAGATTGAGCTTAGTGATTAACAAATTAATACACCCGGACCAAACAGGTTTTATTCCAAAACGTTACTCATTTTATAATTTGAGAAGACTATTCAATATTATATATACAAATGGAATTCCAAATGCAGATCTAGCAATTATTTCGTTAGATGCTGAAAAGGCATTTGACCAGGTAGAATGGACATATTTATTTTCGGTAATGAAAAAATTTGAATTGGGAGAGAAGTACTGTACATGGGTTAAATTGTTATACTCTAATCCAACAGCTAGAATATTAACAAATCAAATGTTATCAGCCAAATTTAATCTTTCTAGAGGTTGTAGACAAGGATGTTCACTATCCCCACTATTATTTGCTCTTGCAATTGAACCATTAGCAGAAAGCGTTAGAAACCATCCAGGAATACATGGATACAACACTAGAGATACAAGGAATAAAATTTCCTTATATGCAGATGACGTATTAATATATATTACAAAGTTAGAAACTAGTATTCCAAATCTATTAAATCTAATAACACAATTTGGTCAGTTCTCAGGATATAGGATTAATTGGAATAAAAGTGAAATTATGCCAATAACAAAATTCAACTTAAATACAATACAACAATCCCCTTTTAAAATAGTTAAAGATAAACTTAAATATTTAGGAATCTATGTAACTAAGACATATACCTCTTTATTTAAACAAAATTTTCCATCCTTACTTAATAAATTACACAAACATATTCAGTACTGGAAAACACTTCCTATTTCAATGCTTGGTAGAATTAATGCTATAAAAATGATTTTCTTACCGCAACTACTATATTTATTTCAATTAATTCCGATATATATTCCAAAAAACTTTTTCAAAAAAGTCGACTCCATTGTTACAAGCTTTATTTGGGATTATAAGAATCATAGAATAAGTAAAAAACATTTATGTAAGTCAAAGAGCAACAGAGGTTTGGCCTTGCCAAATTTTTTATTTTATTTTTGGGCAGTCCATATTAAAAACATGAATTTCTGGCTGGAAGAAATGGACCAACAACCAGAATGGTTAAGGATGGAAAAGGAAGACTATGAAGGTCTTAGGATGGAAAAGGAAGAAAAGGTACGATTATATTTGCTACCACAAAATTGCATAAAAAAACCTATAAGGAAAACCCTATAATACATAGTGGAATACGAATTTGGAAACAATTAAAAAAGGCTTTAAAACTGAATAATATACCACTATGTCTTCCCATTGTAAATAATCCTCTATTCAAGCCATCCATATTGGATAGAGGTTTTATACAATGGAAAAATCATGGAATTAAAAGGATTGGACATCTTTATAGGGAAGGCATATTTCTGTCATTTCAAGAGTTACAACAGAATCATGGACTACACTCAAATAACTTTTTCAGATATTTACAAATTAGAGATTATGTTAAAT
Source organism: Malacoraja senta (assembly GCA_038087875.1). Classification (NCBI taxonomy): domain Eukaryota; kingdom Metazoa; phylum Chordata; class Chondrichthyes; order Rajiformes; family Rajidae; genus Malacoraja; species Malacoraja senta. The sequence continues at coordinate 32,656,326 of CM075984.1, forward strand.
CCAATACACAAGTTTATAGGACTAGTGAACCAGAAATTCTTGATAAATGTTTGAATAAGCATCCTAACACTGAAAAATTAATAGCTTATATTTATAACATTCTCCTAAATAATGAGGTACCACCGATGGAACTATATAGACATAAATGGGAAAATGAGTTAGGTTATCCTATTACGAAAGATATTTGGGACGAAAGTTTACAACATATACATCAATGTTCGTTAAATGCCAGACATGCTTTAATACAATTTAAAGTCTTACACAGATTACATTACTCCAAAATAAAACTAAATAGAATTTTCCCACATATTTCTCCTATATGTGATAAATGCCTGCACCTAGAGGCCAATTTAACACATACCTTTGCAAATTGTATAAAAATTAAAAATTACTGGACTGATATTTTTCAAATAATCTCTGAAGTTGTTAATACCAAATTGGCTCCAGACTCAAAATTAATAATACTTGGGATATCAGAACAAAGTTTAACACTCACAACAAGCCAAAGAAACTTCCTTGACTACAGTATAATAACAGGGAAAAATTAATATTAAAATTCTGGAAAGGCCCTACAACCCCCACAATTAAAATGTGGATTGTGGAAATGTCGGAGACCCTACATCTAGAAAGAATTAGACTTGTCTTAATGGACAAGCAAGAACTTTTTGTTAAAATATGGGCTCCATTCATTGCCTATTTGAAGGGATAGAGTGGCCCAGCGCGGAAGCCCGACTGAAGCTTGAACTCGGGATTAGATGTAATTATATTTCATAACCTACGAACTTATCTCCTATGACGTATTATAAGTTATTAATTCCACCTCTATTTCTCTTTTGATATTGTAATTCTTCTTTCCCTCTCTTCTTTCTTCTTTCTCTCTATTTTTCTTTTTCTATCTATATAAAAAAAAAAACACTAGAAGCAGAATTAACTGACAAATGACAAATTTAATAATGTATGAGTGATTGATGTATATGAAAAGTTTTTTCTTCTATTATAATATGTTACTCTACATTGTAATATGTTTGCTTCTAATAAAAATTGATATCACAAAAGTAACATTAGCAAATTTGCAGACGACACAAAGCAGGGTGGCAGTGTGACGAAGATGCTATGAGGATGCAGAGTGACTCAAACAGGTTGGGTGAGTGGGCAGATGCATGGCAGATGCAGATTAATGTGGATAAATGTGAGGTTAACCACTTTGGTGGCAAAAACAGGATGTACGATAACATCTAGGGGTCCTTGTTCATCAGTCACTAAAAGTAAACAGGCAGTGAAGAAAGCTAATGGCATGTTGGCCTTCAAAACAAGAGGAGTTGAGTACAAAGGACAAAGGACATTTATTGTCACATAAACCAATTGGTGTAGTGAAATTTGAGTTGCCATTTGCAGCACACCAATAAAAGTAAAACACAACATTAAAGAATTTAACATTGAACTTAAAAACATCCCCCCACAATGGTTCTCACTGTGAGGGAAGGCAACAAAGTCCAGTCCTCTTCCTCTTGTTCACCTATGGTCGGGCCTATTGAGGCCTCCGCAGTCGCCGCAACGGCAGCCTGATGTTTCAGGCCCTCTCGCCGGATGATGGAGCTCCAGCGTCGGAAGAACACTCTCAGCGGCTTGGAGTGTCTGGAACGGCCGTTTCCTACCCGAGACCGCGGCTCTCGAAGACCACAGGTTTGAGCTCCAACACTGGTGATCTCGGCGAAAGATCCCAGGCTCCGCGGTGTTCAGAGTCAGTGCCACCCACAGCTGGACGCTCCGCGACCGCAGCTCCGTGATGTAGGAGTCGGCAGTCACAGCACTCCGGAGCTTACCACATGGCGACCCTCGGTAAGGCATCGCCCGCTCCGCGATGGTGCTTCAGTGCTGCGCCGCCGCTGGAGCTGAAGTTCTGGCCGGTCCCGGCAGGAAACACCGCTCCAGTCCCGTTTGTAGGCCGCGAGGAAGGGACGAAGATGCGGCTCGGAGGAAAGCCGCATCTCCGACCAGGTAGGGACTGAGAAAAAAAGTTTCCCCCTTTCCCCCCCCCCCCCACCCCCCACATAAAAAGACTAGAAGACCTCCAAAACAAAACACACTAACACACTAAAAATAAAAAAAAGCTTGAAAGGAAAAACAGCTGCAGGCAGGACAGCCATACTCGACGGCGCCCCCACACGAGTATAGGAGCAAAGAGGTCCTTCTGCAGTTCTACAGGGCCCTAGTGAGACTACACCTGGAGTATTGTGTGCAGTTTTGGTCTCCAAATTTGAGGAAGGACATTCTTGCTACTGAGGGAGTGCAGTGTAGGTTCACGAGGTTAATTCCCAGGAGTTATATGTTGAGAGAATGGAGTGGCTGGGCTTGTATACCATGGAATTTAGGATGAGGGGGGATCTTATTGAAACTTATGATTAAGGGATTGGACACGCTAGAGGGCGAGTTGGGCGAGTCCCGAAATAGGGGCCATAGTTTAAGAATAAGGGGTAGGCCATTTAGAAAGGAGATGAGGAAAAACGTTTTCACCCAGAGAATTGTGAATCTGTGGAATTCTCTGCCTCAGAAGGCAGAGGAGGCCAATTCTCTAGATGCTTTCAAGAGAGAGTTAGATAGAGCTCTTAAAGATAGTAGAGTCAAGTGATATGGTGAGAAGGCAGGAACAGGGTACTGATTGTGGATGATCAGCCTTGACCATTGATAAGGTCTCGCACGGGAGACTGGTGACTAAAATTAGAGCACATGGTATTGGGGGTAGGGTGTTGACATGGATAGAGAATTGGTTGGCAGACAGGAAGCAAAGAGTAGGAGTGGAGTGGCGAGTGGAGTGCCGCAAGGCTCGGTGTTGGGGCCGCAAATGTTTACAATATATATTAATGATTTGGAAGAGGTGATTAGGAGCAACACTAGCAATTGTGGTGCTTGCCCCAGCTACTTACACTACTAACTACTAACACTAGCAAGTTTGCGGATGACACAAAGCTAGGTGGCAGTGGGAACTGTGAAGAGGATGTTAGGAGGTTGCAGGGTGACCTGGACAGGTTGTGAGTGGGCAGATGCAGTATAATATAGATAAATGTGAGGTTATCCACTTTGGTGGCAAAAACAAGGGGGCAGATTATTATCTCAATGGGAGGTACAGAAACTCAGCGGGTGCAGCAGCATCTATGGAGCGAAGGAAATAGGAAATGTTTCGGGCCGAAACCCTTCTTCAGACCATTATCTCAATGGGGTTAGGTTAGGTAAGTGGGGGGTACAGTGAGACCTGGGTGTCCTTGTACACCGGTCACTGAAAGTTGGCATGCAGGTACAGCAGGTACAGCAGGCAGTGAAGAAAGCTAATGGAATGTTGGCCTTCATAACAAGAGGATTTCAGTATCGGAGCAGAGAGGTTCTTCTGCAGTTTTATAGGGCTCTGGTTAGACCACATCTGGAGTATTGCATATAGTTTTGGTCTCCTAATTTGAGGAAGGACATCCTTGTCATTGAGGCAGTGAAGCGTAGGTTCACAAGATTGATCCCTGGGATGGCGGGACTGTCATATGAGGAAAGATTGAAAAGACTAGGCTTGTATTGACTGGAGTTTAGAAGGATGAGGGGGGATCTTATAGAAACATATTAAATTATAAAAGGACTGGACAAGCTAGATGCAGGAAAAATGTACCCAATGTTGGGCGAGTCCAGAACCAGGGGCCACAGTCTTAGAATAAAGGGGAGGCCTTTTAAGACTGAGGTGAGAAAAAACTTTTTCACCCAGAGAGTTGCGAATTTGTCGAATTCCCTGCCACAGAGGGCAGTGGAGGCCAAATCTCTGGATGGATTTAAGAGAGAGTTAGATAGAGCTCTAGGGGCTAGTGGAATCAAGGGATACGGGGAGAAGGCAGGCATGGGTATTGATGGGGGACGATCAGCCATGATCGCAATGAATGGCGGTGCTAGCTCGAAGGGCCGAATGGTCTCCTCCTGCACTTATTTTCTATGTTTCTATGTTTCTATGATCACATTGAATGGCCTACTCCTGCACCTATTGTCTATTCTCTACAGACCTATATTTCTTTGGGAAATAGGAGGAAACAGGAGCACTGGAAGAAACCTCACAGTGACAGGGAGAACATGAAAACTCGCCACGGTCAGGATTGAACCCAGAGCACACGAGTTGGGAGGCAATAGATCCACTAGGTGTGCCACTGTGCCACCCTCCCCACAGATGCTGGTTGAGCTGCTGATCATTTCCAGCCATCACTGTTGTTACGTTATGTTATAAATTAAATGATAAAGGAAGGTAAAAACATTGGATCACTCACTTTTGTTAACAATGTTGGCTCTCATACATACCCTGTTCATCCATGTAGAGAGGAGCTCCACCTAGAGAGGCAACAGAGTCAACCAGCAGCAAACAGTTATGCCTGGAAACAAAATAAAACAACACTAGAGATTGCAAAAAGAGTAGGTATTTAAACATTGCAGCACTAACTAGAGATGTACAGCGAGAAACAGATCCGTCCACCCAGCATGTCCATGCTACCTGTTACACTGCCTAGACTAATCCCATATGACTGTATTAGGTCCGTAAGCCTTATGTGTTGACGATTAATGTTCTTGTCTGGATATTACTTGAATGCCGTGAGATAACCTGCTTCCACCACCCAGACAGCACATTCCAGATGCCAACCACCCTATATGTGAAAAGAAACTCCCTCAGATCCTCTCATAACCTTCTACCTATGCTATCTTGTCTTAGACACCTCCAAAATAGGAAAGAAATATTTTCCATCTACCTTCCTCATCTATCTATCTATCTTTCTATCTATATTACTAAAAGTCTGATCTTGACCACTTCCTGTTGTTCTGTATATTGATTTTCGGAAAAACGCTGCCACTTACGGCTGTGATTTTTGGCCATCTTACTCAGAGTCCCCCCGCTGCGCAGGACAAGAGGATTTTTCCCATCGATGAAAAATAAAAGAGTTATTAGTGCTTAAAAAATGTAGAGATTCTCTCTCCTGAAGGCCACGCCCCTTCCAGAGGGACTATAAAACCCAGAAGTGTTGAGTGCCGCAGTCAGTCTCTGCAAGATGGGGGAGCGAGAGGGTCATGTCTCTCAGTCTGAGCTGTGAATAACACTGAACACATATCTACTAAACTGCGAGTGGGTTTTACTGACCTGTCAGTGCCCTTAATGTGGTTTGAAAATATAGTTTGGAAATGCTAAAGCTGTGTTGCCTTTGGTTTGGAAATGCTAAAGCTGTATTGCCTTTGGTTTGGAAATGCTAAAGCTGTGTTGCCTAATTAAAGATGCCTTGCCTAATTAAAGTTGCCTTGCCTAATTAAAGTTGCCTTGCCTAATTAAAGTTGCCTTGCCTTCTATATAATTAAAAGTCTAATCTTGACCATTTCCTGCTTGCGCTTTATATTGATTTTAGAAAAAACGCTACCACGTACGGCTGTCATTTGGGCCATCTTACACAGACTCCCCCTCCGCTCATCAGGTGCCAAGCATTTTTCCCATTGATGAAAAATAAAAGAGTTATTAGTGTTTTAAGAATGTTGAGATACTCTCTCCTGTCAGTCACGCCATGAATGCCACGCCCCTTCTGGTGGGAGGGACTATAAAACAGAAGTGTGGGCGTGGCTCAGTCGCTGCAAGATAGAGGAGGGAGAGGTCATGACTCGCTGTCTTTAGTGGCCTTGCAACCTGGCTTGAAATGGTATGAAACTGCACTTGAATTTGGTGGCCTTGCACCTTGCTTGAAGTGGTAAGAAACTGCACTTGAATTTGGTGGCCAAGCACCCTGCTTGAAATGGAATTTTAAGGAATAGCCGTGAGTCAACTGCCAGCCCACCAGTCGTGAGTGAGTGAGCTGCCAGTACAACAGGCTTGAGTGACTGAGCCGCCAACCGAAGAATCCATTTGGCCCACAATGTCCATACTAGCTCTCTGGAAACCAGTCCCTTCAGCCCACAACACCCATACTAGCACTACAGAAAGCCCCCCCCCCCCACTGGCCACCAATATTGGAATTGGTGGAGAGGTGGAATATTGCGTTGGGGGACCAGCCCTCCCTTGTGATGCTGGGAACCAACGGGTCCCACATAGTCTAGTACATAACTAAAGCTCTGATCTTGTTATCTTCCGGTTAGAAACATAGAAAATAGGTGCAGGAGTAGGCCATTCAGCCCTTCGAGCCTGCACCGCCATTCAATATGATCATGGATGATCATCCAACTCAGTATCCTGTACCTGCCTTCTCTCCATACCCCCTGATCCCTTTAGACACAAGGGCCACATCTAACTCCCTCTTAAATATAGCCAATGAACTGGCCTCAACTACCTTCTGTGGCAGAGAATTCCAGAGATTCACCACTCTCTGTGTCAAAAATGTTTTTCTCATCTCGGTCCTAAAGGACTTCCCCTTTATCCTTAAACTGTGACCCCTTGTTCTGGACTTCCCCAACATCAGGAACAATCTTCCTGCATCTAGCCTGTCCAAACCCTTAAGAATTTTGTAAGTTTTTATAAGATCCCCCCTCAATCTTCTAAATTCTAGCCAGTACAAGCCGAGTCTATCCAGTCTTTCTTCATATGAAAGCCCTGACATCCCAGGAATCAGTCTGGTGAACCTTCTCTGTACTCCTTCTATGGCAAGAATGTCTTTCCTCAGATTAGGTGACCAAAACTGTACGCAATACTCCAGGTGTGGTCTCACCAAGACCCTGTACAACTGCAGTAGAACCTCCCTGCTCCTATACTCAAATCCTTTTGCTATGAATGCTAACATACCATTCGCTTTCTTCACTGCCTGCTGCACCTGCATGCCTACTTTCAATGACTGGTGTACCATGACACCCAGGTCTCGTTGCATCTCCCCTTTTCCTAATTGGCCACCATTCAGATAATAGTCTACTTTCCTGTTTTTGCCACCAAAGTGGATAACCTCACATTTGTCCACATTATACTGCATCTGCCATGCATTTGCCCACTCACCCAACCTATCCAAGTCACCTTGCAGCCTCCTAGCATCCTCCTCACAGCTAACACTGCTCCCCAGCTTTGTGTCATCCGCAAATTTGGAGATGTTGCATTCAATTCCATCGTCCAAATCATTAATATATATTGTAAATAGCTGGGGTCCCAGCCCTGAGCCTTGCGGTACCCCACTAGTCACTGCCTGCCATTCTGAAAAGGACCCATTTACTCCTACTCTTTGCTTCCTGTCTGCCAGCCAGTTCTCTATCCACATCAATACTGAACCCCCAATACCGTGTGCTTTAAGTTTGCATACTAATCTCTTATGTGGGACCTTGTCGAAAGCCTTCTGAAAGTCCAGATATAACACATCCACTGGTTCTCCCTTATCCACTCTACTAGTTACATCCTCGAAAAATTCTATAAGATTCGTCAGACATGATTTACCTTTCATAAATCCATGCTGACTTTGTCCAATGATTTCACCACTTTCCAAATGTGCTGCTATCCCATCTTTAATAACTGACTCTAGCAGTTTCTCCACTACCAATGTTAGACTAACTGGTCTGTAATTCCCCGTTTTCTCTCTCCCCTCCCTTTTTAAAAAGTGGGGTTACTTTAGCTAACCTCTAATCCTCAGGAACTATTCCAGAATCTAAAGAGTTTTGAAAAATTATCACTAATGCATCCACTATTTCTGGGGCTACTTCCTTAATTACTCTGGGATGCAGCCTATCTGGCCCTGGGGATTTATCGGCCTTTAATCCATTCAATTTACCTAACGCCACTTCCCGGCTAACCTGGATTTCACTCAGTTCCTCCATCTCATTTGACCCTGGTCCCCTGCTATTTCCGGCAGATAATTTATGTCTTCCTTAGTGAAGACAGAACCAAAGTAGTTATTCAATTAGTCTGCCATGTCCTTGATCAATTCATCTGTTTCTGACTGCAAGGGACCTACATTTGTTTTAACTAATTTTTTTCTCTTCACATATCTATAAAAACGTTTGCAATCCGTTTTTATGTTCCCTGCCAGTTTTCTTTCATAATCTTTTTTCCTTTCCTAATTAAGCCCTTTGTCCTCCTCTGCTGGACTCTGAATTTCTCCCAGTCCTCTGGTAGGCTGCTTTTTCTGGCTAATTTGTATGCTTCATCTTTTGTTTTGATACTATCCCTGATTTCGCTTGTTATACACGGATGCACTACCTTCCCTGATTTATTCTTTTGCCAAACTGGGTTGAACAATTGTTGTAGTTCATCCATGCAGTCTTTAAATGCCTTCCATTGCATATCCACCGTCAACCCTTTAAGAATCAATTGCCTGTCTATCTTGGCCAATTCATGTCTCATACCCTCAAAGTTACCTTTCTTTAAGTTCAGAACCGTTGTTTCTGAATTAATTATGTCACTCTCCATCCTATGAAGAACTCAACCATATTATGGTCACTCTTGCCCTAGGGGCCACGCCCAACAAGACTGCTAACTAACCCTTCCTCATTACTCAATACCCCAGTCTAGAATAGCCTGCTCTCTCGTTGGTTCCTCTACATGTTGGTTTAGAAACTATCCCGCATACATTCCAAGAAATCCTCTTCCTCAGCACCCCTGCCAATTTGATTCACCCAATCTATATGTAGATTGAAGTCACCCATTATAACTATTTTACCTTTTGTTGCACGCATTTCTAATTTCCTGTTTGATGCCATCCCAACTCCCACTACTACTGTTAGGTGGCCTGTACATAACTCCCACTAGCGTTTTCTGCCCCTTAGTGTTTTGCAGCTCTACCCATATCGATTCCACATCCTCCAAGCTAATGTCCTTCCCTTTCTATTGCGTTAATCTCCTCTCTAACCAGCAACGCTACCCCACCTCCTTTTCCTTTCTGTCTATCCCTCCTGAATATTGAATATACCTGGATGTTCAGCTCCCAGCCTTAGTCACCATGGAGCCATGTCTCCGTGATCCCAACTATATCATATTCATTAATAACTATTTGCACATTCAACTCATCCACCTTATACGAATGCTCCTTGCATTGAGACACAAAGCCTGCAGGCTTGTTTTGACAACACTCTTACCCCTTATACAATTATGTTGAAAAGTGACCGCGGTATGCGCGGTCTTTATATTTGCGCAAAAACGGTATGCGATAGTGCAACGATTTTTCGCCAGCTTACTCGCCGTTCTCCGTTACTGCGAGTGCACCACATTCCGTTTCGATCGGGTGTCTAATGTAAAAGTTAGCGAGGTTTAAAAATTGCGCATGCGATCTCCTCCCTTGCCAATCGGCTCCGCGTGGATTGGTCTTTTCTCCTGTCACTCCACGGGACAGTCCGCCCCTTCTTGTACCATCGCGTCTTTACTGGCTCTGGATGGCCAGCGGAGGACTCCAAGCAGACACAATTTTCGGAGAGGCTGGAAGCGGCCCCGTCCTTCCCAACCCAGCCCGGTGCGGAGTCGGAGATGTCGCCAAACGGAAAATGGAGACTCTACTGGAGTTGAGGGAGGCACTGGATGGCCTGGTCTCCAACCAGATACAATCCTCGGAGGGACCGGAAGCGGCCCGGCCCAACCCAACCCAACCCAGCCGAGATGTCACCGATGTCGCCAGACGGAAAACGGAGACTCTGATCCCGGCGGAGGAGAACGTCCAGTGACCAGTGCCTGCTATGAGACCTCAGCGCACCGTCTGCTATAGTACCTTCCCCTCTGGTCCCCCTCACTGGCTCCTGCTCCCCCCCCGCCCGTGATACACCCTCTGCCCCATCTTTTAATCCAAGCACCCCCCGCTCCCACAACCCCCCCACCCACACCCCCCCTCCCCCACCCCCCCCCCCCTCCCCCACACCCACACCCCTCCCTCCCCCCTCCCCTGGCTCCACAACGCTCGCTGCCCCCCCCTCCTCTACGGCTTCACAACACTCACTGCCCCCCTCCCTTCCCCTCCCTCCTTCCCCCCCTCTCCAGCTCCACAACGCTCGCTGCCCCCCTCCCCTCCCACACACACTCCTCCCTCCCCCACACACCCCTCCCCCCCACACACACTCCTCCCCCCCACACACCCCTCCCCTCCACACACCCCTCCCATCCACACACCCCTCCCCTCCACACACCCCTCTCTCCCCCACAGCCTCTCTCCCCCTACACCCGGCCCACACACCCTCCCTCCACACATCTCTCCTCCCCCCTCGCCCCTCCCACACCCCTCCTCGCCCCTCCCACACCCCTCCTCCCCCCACACCACCCCCGCCCACACACACCCCCGTCCCCTCCCACCCACACACCCCTTGCCACACACCCCCCTTTCCTCCCCTATATAGTTTTATATAGCTCTATAAAGTCACCGTTCAACTCCTTCACTTCAGGGAAAACAAACTCAATCTTTCCAGTTTCTCTATAATCATAATTGTTCAATCCAGAGATAATCCTGGTAAATTTCCTTGCACTGTTTCCATCCTTGCTATAATGTGGTGACCAAACTGCACACAGGGCTCCTGGTTTTGCCTGACTGATGTTTTATAAAACTGTTGCAGCGCTTATATTCTATGCCACACCCATTGAGGGCAAGCATGTCGTAAACCGACCACCACCCTATCCACCAGGGCTAGACCTTCAAGGATCAATGCATTTGCACTCTAAAATCCCTCTGTTCGTCGTCAATCACAAAGGGCCTACTATTAGCTAAGCTCATCCTACCCTGGATGCCTTCCGAAAATACATCACCTCACACTCATCTGAATTACATTCCATTTGCTATTGCTCCACTCCACATTCAAGCTGATGCATATTATGCTGCAGCTTTGGGAACCCTTGCCATCTGTTACACCACCAATTTTTCATAATATTTTGCTTATTGATTCACTTACTGTTCTTACTTTATCCAATTAAGTTGTGAATGTTTTTCATTTGTGCCATTCATCGTAAAGTTGGGTGTTACAGAAAAAGTGCAATTCAGACACGACCTCAGAACGTCTGGGAAGTGGGTGAGAGCAATTATTTTTTCTATTGTAGCACTTTGATTTTAATACTGAGAATGGTGAATT
>CM075984.1:32667523-32702827 GCA_038087875.1 Malacoraja senta
GGTACACAAAAGAAAGCTGGAGAAACACAGCGGGTGCAGCAGCATCTATGGAGCGAAGGAAATAGGCAACGCTTTGGGTCGAAGCCCATCCTCAGAATAGTTTTCTACTGAAACATTGCATATTTTCTTTGATCCATAGATGCTGCTGAACCCGCTGATGATAGTTTTTTTTTTGTGTACCTTCGATTTTCCAGCATCTGCAGTTCCGTCTTAAAGACAGAGAGACTGTTGGCGGGCTGTTTTCCCAACGCGCGTTTGCGGGAGGGGGGGGTGCTGTGGCGTCACACTAACCACCCCCTTTCCTCCAAAGCACGGTTGCGGGGTGGGAATCTGGCACCCACAAACACACACACTCATCACAACCCTTGATATTATCTTAATTTTTTAATTTGCTTCTTTTATCCCATCTCCACCCTATCCACTGACGAATAGCCCTCACCTCTCAGGTGCGTCTAGAGGGGGGGTGGCAGAGAGAGAAAATTTAATGTTAGAATTTAAAAAATGTGAAGAGGGGGAGGAGGTTGGTGGAGAGGAAGGGGGGAGAGGAAGGGGGAGAGAGGAAGGGGGAGAGAGGAAGGGGGGAGAGGAAGGGGGGAGAGGAAGGGGGGAGAGGAAGGGGGGGAGAGAGGAGGGTGTGGAGAGAGGAGGGAGAGGATGTGGGAGATAGGTGAAGGGGGGTGTTTTGAGCGGATGTTCATGAGTTGAGCTGCGGGCTGTGAAGAGAGAAGGGCAGAGAGCGAGAGAGAGAGGGGAGAGACAGAGAGACTGGTACACCAAAAAAAGATGATGAAACTCAGCGGGTGCAGCAGCATCTATGGAGCAAAGGAAATAGGCAATGTTTGTATCCGAAACCCATCTTTAGACGTGTTTTGTTATGAAACATTGCCTATTTCCTTCGATCCAAAGATGCTGCTGCACCCGCTGAGTTAGGGGAAAGGGAGAGGAGAGTGGGGAGTGGGAGGAGAGCGGGGAGCTGCAAAGGCATATGTAAATGGATCCATTCCGATTGGACATCTGTGACCATTGTGCATTGTGACATCACACAACGGAATCTTTACTAACATTCTATGGCTGAGCTGTTTTTTTAAACATTTTGAAATGTTTGGTTTGGGGGGGGGGGAGAAGTATTTTATTTAATAAAAATGGGAAATAAACACGACCAAATTTAATCAGGAGTGTCTATTCGTAAAGATAAATGTAATCTCTTTAGAAATGGTAAAAAATATCGGCGTTTCCGCGTGCTGCGTAGGGCGGTATCAAAGGGGCTGTGTGGCACAAGTCAAGCAGGACGTTGGACGTACAGACGGATGACAGCCACAGAGTTTTATATAATAGAATAGAAATAGATAGATAGATAGATAGATAGATAGATAGAATAGATAGAAGATAGATAGATAAAAGCATGGAACAGGCTCTTCGGCCCACCGTGTCCATGCCGACCACCGATCACCCGTACAGCAGTTCTATCCCACACGTTACCGACGCAAGTCAAGAATGTTTTATTCTCTCACATCCGTTTGAACAATGAAATCCTTACTTGCAGCAGCACAACAGAATATGTAAACATAGTACTCTGTAAACAATGTTATAAACGAGAAAATAAAAGTGTATATTTATATATGAATATATAACTATATAAGTGTGTATGTGTGTGTGTGTAATATATATACCCACACACACAATTTCCATCCTAGGATTAATAAAGTTCTATCGTATAGTATCGTGTGCGTAGGAAGGAACTGCAGATGCTGGTTTAAACCAAATATAGACACAAAAAGCTGGAGCAACTCAGCAGGTCAGACAGAATCTCTGGACAAAAGGAAAGTATTAAGTTTTGGGTTGGGTCTGAAAAAGGTTCCTGCACACCTTTGGAATGTGGAAGGAAACAAGAGCACCCAGAGAAAACCCATGCGATCAAAGGGAAAAGGAGCAAACCATACAGACAGCACCCATATTCAGGATCAATTCCGGGTCTCTGGCACTTTTAGGCAGCAACTTTATGGCCAATGTACTGCCCCATAAGTCTTGAACTGAATTAAAATGTACAGTAGCTGTAAAGGGGGACATAGCGCGACATAGAGATTTAAGACTGAAAATGGATAGATTTTTTTTTTTTAGTAACCAAAGTTATCAACATATAATTTTTTGTGTGTTGGAAAACAAAATGTAGTGGCACAGCTGGTACACTTGCTGCCTCACACGCCAGAGATCTGTGTTCGATCCTGTCCTCGGGCACTGTCTGTGTTGAATATGCATTCTCCCTGCAAGCGTGTGGGTTTCCTCCCACATTCCAAAGACGCATTGGCTTTGTGGGTTAACTTGTCTCTGTAAAATAGCCCCTAATGTGTAGGGAGAGGGTGAGGAAAGTGGGATAACAGAACTTGGGTGAATGGGTGGTAGACAAAAAAGCTGGAGAAAATCAGCGGGTGAGGCAGCATCTATGGAGCGAAGGAATAGGTGACGTTTCGGGTCGAGACCCTTCTTCAGACTGATGTCGGGGGGGGTGGGAAAAAGAAAGGACGAGGGGAGACAGCAGGCTGTGGGAGAGCTGGGAATGGGAGGAGAAGGAGGGAGAAAGCAAGGACTACCTGAAATTGGAGACGCCAATGTTCATACTGCTGGGGTGTAAACTACCCAAGCGATATACGAGGCGCTGTTCCTCCAATTTGCGGTGGGCCTCACTCTGGCCATGGAGGAGGCCCAGGACAGAAAGGTCGGATTCGGAATGGGGAGCTGAAGCGCTGAGCCACTGGGAGATCAGGTTGGTTATTGCGAACTGAGTGGAGGTGTTGTGTGAAGCGATCGCCAATCCTGTGCTTGGTCTCACCGAGGTTGATCATACGCTGAATAATCCAACCACATTTATGTTTGGAAGTAGAAATAAATAATAGAAATTGCATTCATTCCAACGTGTAAAAAGAGTTGAGATACTGTATTATAATTTTGCTGAATGTCATTGTGGTATATATCATGTCTTGATTGGTGAATATGTTTAGTTTGTGACTTTATTTGAAGCAGAAATAATATGTGAATGCTTCATTGAGCATAATTCCGACTGGTAACTACGTACTTCGTCTGAGCACAATATCGCACGCGTCATGCAAGACGTCTTAAATGACCACCTAAACTGTCATTTGGCAACCTAAAAAGCTGCCTAGGTTGCCCAGCTGGAAACAGAGAAAAAAAGTTAGTGAGAACCCTGCTCGGACTCATCACCATCTGTAATTCGTCCAACAACGGTGGCGAACTTGAAGATGGAGTTCGCACTGTATCCGGCTACACCGTCATGAGTATAGAGTGAGTAAAGCAGGGGGCTGAGCATGCAGACTTGAGGTGCTCCTGTACTGATTGTTAATGAGGAAGAAGTGTTTCTGCCAATTTGAACAGATTGCGGTCTGTGGATGAGGAAGTCGAGGATCCAATTAGAGGGATGTGCAGAGACCTAATTCCGTGAGCTTGGTAACTAGCTTGGAGAGGATGATGGTATTGAACACAGAGCTGTAGTCTATAAACAATAGCCTGACGTAAGTGTTTTTATTGTCCGTGGTCCAGTGCAGAATGGAGAACCAGTGAGATCGCATCCTCCGTTCACCTGTTGTGACGGTAGACGAACAGTAGTGGGTCGAAGTTCTTGTTGAGGTAGGAGTTGATATGCACCATAACCAACCTCTCAAAGCACTTCATCACCATGGACGTCAGTGCTACTGGTCGATAGTCATTGAGACATATCACTTTGATCTTCTTGGGAATTATTGATACCCCTCTTAAAGCAGGTGGGAACCTGACCTCAGTAATGAGAGGTTGAAAATGTCCGCAAAAACTCCAGACAGTTGGTCTGCACAGGTTTTGAGAACTCGACCTGGTATACCATCAGGTCCAGACGATTTTCGAGGGTTCACCCCCCCTGAAGGATCTTCTGATGTCGGCCTCTGTAACTGTGACTGAAATACCATCAGGGCACATAGGGGCTCGGGAAGGCACATCAGTATTCTCCCTATCAAAGCATGCGTAGAACGCATTGAGCTCGTCAGCGGGTGATGCGTCGCTGTCGTTTGAGCTGCCTCCTGATTTCACCTTGTAGGAGATGATGGCATTCAAACCCTGCCACAGTTACCGAAAATCCACCTCATCTTTCAGCTTGGAGCGAAAGCCCCTTTTGGTCTTATTGATGGCCTTGTCAAGGTTGTATCTGGGCTTCTTATAGACTGTGTCACCAGACCTGAATGCCCATGATCTGGTCCTCAGAAGAATGTGGGTCTCCTGGTTAGGAAACACTCAGATGGTTTTTGTAGGAACAGTCCTCCACACATTTCCTTATGAAGTCTATAACGACTGTGGGGTATTCATTCAGGTCTGTTGCCGAGTCCTTGAACATTGCCCAGTCTCCTGACTCCAAGCACTCCTGTAGTTGCTCCTCTGCCTCTCCTGACCAACTCTGTGCAGTCCTCGCCGCTGGGGGTGCACTCTTCAATTTGCTGCCTGTATGCAGGAAGAAGCAGCACCGCTAAATGGTCAGATTTCCCGAAGTGAGGGCGAAGGATTGAGCGATAGGCATCTCTGATGGTGGTATAGCAGTTTAATCCTTTGGTGCTGCAGGAGACATGTTGGTGGTAGTTCGGGAGTGATTTTATCAGGTTGGCTTTGTTGAAGTCCCCGGCTATGGTGGTAAAGGCTTCGGGGTACACTGACAGGTGCTTATGGACCATGGCGTGCAGCTCCTCCAGTGCTAGATGGACGTCTGCCTGGGGTGGGATGTAGACAGGGGTCAGGATGATGGAGGTGAATTCCCCCGAGAGGCAGAAGGGGCGGCCAGATGTTCCAGGTGCGGAGAGCATGAGTTAAACAGAACTGCCACGTCTGAGCACCACGAAGAGTTGACCACGAGGCAGATGCCCCAGCCTCTCCCTTTCCCAGATGCCTGCGTTCGGTCCATACGATGGAGAAACCTTCAGGTTGGACCACTGAGTCTGGGGAACTGGGGGTGAGCCAAGTCTCTGTGAAACATTCCCTCAGCTCCCTTTGATAAAGCAGCCTTGACCTTAAGTCCTCCACTTTATTTTCCAGTGATTGTACATTGGCTAGTAGGATGGTCGGGAGAGAGGGTCGTAGTCCCCTGCGCTTCAGTCTGATTTTTAGTCCTGCCCGCCAGCCACGTTTCTGGACACAATGGAGGCCTCTCTGGTGTTTCCAGGTACAGTACTTACTGTTCCTGCAATCCTCCGCCAGGTCGGGGATACCCCTGCAATCGGGAATTCCCTTACAATCGGCAGCTCTGGTGCTGCCGGTAGATGGCAATAGCGCTAATTTGTTTAATTGCATTAGCAGCTTGTCAGTTACAGCGCTGGTTTCTGCTGTTTCTTTTATACAGGTAAGCTGAGAACTACAATATTTGATGATTTTCTGCTGTGCTGCTGGCAACATGTCGCCTCAGACAGGCACCATCTTGGATATTTATTTTAGAAATACCAAAACATAAGAGAATTATTAACTTTTGTTTCCTCCTCCACACTGATGTACCCGAGACATTTCAATATATAAAATGTGTTACCTAAATGTGAGTCATTCAAATTTCCTGTCAAACTCTGCAAAAGAGCCAAGAAGAATTCTTCCCAATGTCCAAACTTCTATAGTAACTACATAGTAAAAATTTGTAATTTAAAACTAATAATTGATTGTTACTCTAATAGAGGAACTATATTCCACAATTAAATCTTCTGAAAGAATGACATTAAACTCTTTCTGGGAAAGATGTCAAATCCATAACGCAATATTAATCACACTGGAGTTGCTAACAACTCACATTAATCTTCTTCTTCTGTCGTGTGTCTTTTAGACCTGCAGCTCCGTTGAGGCGAGCCAGGCCAACGTGTCATCGTCCAGGTCAATCAGACCTCGTTCACCATTCGGTGGCCGGTGTTTGGGGCAACTGGTGACTATGTGCTCCACTGTCTGTGTTGGGTCCCCACACTCGCAGGAGGCGCTGTCCACGAGGCCCCACCTCTTCATCGCTACTCCATAGTATCCGATGCCTGTCCTCAAGCGGTTGAGGGTTGTCCACTGCTTTCGGGGCAGGTCCTGGCCAGGAACGTCCATGGGGTCATCGATGTAATGGTGTAGCCTAGATGGTTCCACTGAATTCCACTGGTCTCTCCATCTCGTCTTGACCCAGGCAGCCTTAGAAGCATCAGCCGGTGTTGTGCAGAGCAGCTCTTGGGCTTGCGTGGCAAAGGGGTGGTGTCTCTGTGGTGTCTCTGTGACGATCTGATAGAGGAGGTGGGATTCACTGGTTTGTGCCTTTCGAGAGAGGGCCAGCGTGGCTGCTTCTCGTCTGATGTTGGCTGGGGCGATGCCAGCGAGGATGGGCAGTTGGTTTACTGGGGTGGCTCGTAGGCATCCGGAGACAGTCCGCAGGGTGCTGTTGAGGGCAGCATCCAACTTCTTGGCGTGAGGGCTACGGCACCAGACCGGCGGCTGAGAACACCAGGGCCACTGTGGACATGCGCAGTGTCTTCGTTGTGGCTCCCCATGTGGTGCCGGCTAGGCGGCAAATGTTGAGGCACGGGCGCTTGTCTTTGCCTTGGCACCTTCCAGGTGTTGTTTGAATGACAACGTTCTGTCAAGCTTCACACCGAGGTACGTGGGGACAGGCTGGGACCGTAATCGGGCGTTATCCACCATGACGTACATCTCGCGGGACGCTTCCCTGTTGTTGAGGTGGAACATTAAAGATGTTGTCTTATCCATGCTGAGCTTGAGGCGCCAGTTCCTCAGGTATGAAGACAGGATGTTCATGTCTTCAGAGAGGCCCTCTTCTGCTGCTTCCCAGGATGGCTTACTAAGTAGGATGGCCAGGTCATCAGTATAGCCATACTTCTTTGACTGGGTTGCAGGCAGGTCATGGATGTAGATATTGAACAGCATTGGTGCCAGCACTGAGCCCTGTGGGACGCCATTCTTAAGTTTCCTCACCCTGCTGCATTTCCCGTTGCTGGTGTGTAGCCTGAAGCTGCGGTTGCTCAGCATCTCCATGATGAAGCTCACCATGTGCTTGTCTGGGATGGTTTCCAGAAGCTTCATGTGTAGTCCACACAGCCAGACAGTATCATATGCAGCTGTGAGGTCCAAGAAGACAGCGCCTGCCTTCTCCCCTGCCTGGAAGCTGACCTCTATGTCTTGGCACAGGAGGGTCACCTGGTCCGCCGTTGACCTACCGCTTCGGAAGCCAGCCTGTTCTTTAGGCAGCTGGGGGTCGATCACAGGATTGAGACATGTGTGGAGGAGACGTTCCAGGAGCTTGTATGGCACACACAGCAGTGAGATGGGTCGGTATCCCTTGGGGTCATCGCTAGGCTTGTTTGACTTCGGCAGAGCGATCACCTTGGCATGGCGCCAGATCTTTGGCTGCTTCAGGCAGCGGAAACAAGTTAATGTAATACATTTAATAGAGGGAAACATCCCGGGTGCATCTGAGTAATGCTATATCAAGCACTCCAAAATCCAGCACCATAGAGCATAAAAAATACAAGTTATTGTAAATAAAGAAGTTAACCGTCACTTACGTCTCGTACAGATTATACCGACAGCTGCTGAGGATCCCCAGATGGATCTGATGGAAGAGACAAAGCATAAAGCTTCCTTTACATATTACAAACAAACAAACAAACAGTAAACAATAGATTGGGATAACTTCTTCCTCAACTCCAAAAAATTAATGACGGTGAAGTTCTAGGGAGGGTAGGAAAGTTGTATACAGGTTGGTGGAAATGGAGGAATTTAAGGATGAAGTATTTTTGTTGCCCAATATCAACCACGCAAAGTCTAGCATGCTTTATTTATTTAAATATGTTTCAATTAAATACTGCATTTAGTCATCTCTGACAAAGCCAGTATTAGTCAAAGGTGGTGGTAATGGACCTTCAATGCTCCCATTGGCAACTGGCTTGCAAATGAGAAACACGTATAAAATCGCAGTCATGACTTAGAAGTTTTTTGTTGAAGACGTTGTTCCCAACGAAACCAAAACTGAAATTCAGTGCTGAGAAGACACTGCTGAAGCTCGAGGACAATGGAGAGGACACTGTCCTGTTTATAATTTATAGAAGAAATGCAGAAGGAGATGAAGCAAAAGTCTTTTCTCTGCAATGGCTTGGAAAAGTTAACTAAGAAACTGAGAAAGATAAAGTACCGATTAGAAAAATGTTTATCACTTTCAACTTTCTTTGATTCAGAAGGATTTATGGAACCTATTGCACAGTCACTTTAGGTGGCTGCACCCTATTGGATAGGAATCATTATTTAGGAACCTATTCGCTTTAGTTACATGACTGCAACACAGGACACAAGGCGTATGGTTCACAAAAACACCTGCATCAAGCTGGTGCAAATTTTAAACTCATTCTTCAGGGAACGGGGGTTCCCCTCCTCCACCATAGATGAGGCTCGCACCAGGGTCTCTGCCATACCCCGCAACACTGCTCTCTCTCCCCATCCCCCCACTCACAACAAAGGCAGAGTCCCCCTAGTCCTCACCTTTCACCCCACCAGCCGTCACATACAACAAGTGATCCTCCGTCAGTTTCGCCACCTCCAACGTGACCCCACCACTCGCCACATCTTCCCATCTCCCCCTATGTCTGCCTTCCGCAAAGACCGCTCCCTCCGTAACTCCCTTGTCAATTCTTCCCTTCCCTCCCATACCACCCCCTCCCCTGGTACTTTCCCTTGCAACCGCAAGAGATGCAACACTTGTCCCTTCACCTCCCCCCTCCACTCCATTCCAGGACCCAAGCAGTCGTTCCAGGTGCGACAGAGGTTCACCTGCATCTCCTCCAACCTCATCTATTGCATTCGCTGCTCTAGATGCCAGCTGATCTACATCGGTGAGACCAAGCGGAGGCTTGGCGATCGTTTCGCCGAACACCTCCGGTCGGTCCGCAATAACCAACCTGAACTCCCGGTGGCTCAGCACTTCAACTCCCCCTCCCATTCCGTATCTGACCTCTCTGTCCTGGGTCTCCTCCATGGCCACAGCGAGCAACACCGTAAATTGGAGGAAATGCACCTCATATTCCGCTTGGGCAGTCTACACCCTGGTGGCCTGAACGTTGAATTCTCCCAATTCTGCTAGCCCTGGCTGTCCCCTCCCCTTCATCAGCCATCTGGTTGTCTCCTCCCCTCCCCCAACCCTCGGGCTCCTCCTCCTCCTTTTCCTTTTTTCCTTTCTTCTCCCCACCCCCTATCAGTCTGAAGAAGGGTTTCGGCCCGAAACGTTACCTATTTCCTTCGCTCCATAGATGCTGCTGCACCCGCTGAGTTTCTCCAGCATTTTTGTGTACCTGCAAATTTTAAACTAATCTGCAGTGTTTCAAAGAGTGGTTAATCTCAGAGATTCCACTCTAAGTCATAAATACTGAGTTCAGATTAATTCAAATCCAAATTAGATTTACTTCAGATAACATTCTTTAGAAACATTAAAGAATCTTGTATTATTTACAGCACAGAAACAGGCTGTGCAGATCAACAGATCTAGACTGGTGCTGATGCTTCACAACAACCTCATTCCTCTCTATTTCCTCCACCTTTGAACATATCATTCTATTCCTTTTATCATCATGCCAAATCTCACTGATTTCCCTCAACCATAGCAAATTCCATAGGAATCCTGCACATTAATTCCCATCAAATGAACAGCCATTTTGTAAGTAAAACACATGTACCAGCTAAGAATACAATGTAAAATGTCACTATTCAGAAGTGTGGCTTTTTTGTGAACAGTAGGTGACTTGCACCTGTGGTTTTAAAACTCTTGCCTTCTTCGGTATCTTCTCTGCTTATTGGTGAATAGATCAAGATCATTTGTTATGATTTGCAACCAGTCACAAAATACATATCTGCTGGATCTTAGACAAAAATGCTGGAGAAACTCAGCGGGTGAGGCAGCATCTATGGAGCGAAGGAAATAGGCAACGTTTCGGGTCGTGACCCTTCTTTAGATCACTTTTCATCCAAGTATCTATTTGCAGCTTCCACTGGAAGCTTGCAACAATGCAGACCATTTAACAGTGGCAATAGTTGTAAATGCTTCTTCTAACACTTCTTCCTCAATAACAATCAGTACGGGAGCACCTTAAGGCTGTGTGCTCAGCCCCCTGCTCTACTCCCTCTATACTCATGACTGTATAGCCGGACATAGTGCAAATGAGCCCATCCTCAAGTTCGCCGATGACACCCCCGTTGTTGGACGAATTACAAATGATGATGAGAAAGAGTATAGAAGTGAGATCGATCGACTGACCAAATGATCCCAACACAACAACTTGGCTCTCAATGTTTGTAAGACCAGGGAACTGATTGTGGACTGGCAGAGTCCAAATATCGACGGGACGATGATGGAGAGTCAAAAGCTTCAAAATCCTGGGCCTGCATATTTCCAGCGCCTCCCCCCCCCCACCTGCATGTCCATGTCCACCACCGCTCCAGGCCTGCGCCCTGGTTGCCGGCCAATCCAGCTGGACAGGCAGAGCCGAGCTGGAGCCAGCGCCTCCCCCACACGCCGGCTGTAAGCTCAGGGTCACCCCCGGACAGAGACGGGACACCCGGGAGGTGACGGGGATGGCCCAGCAGCAACTCAACAGTGCCCGCAGCGGCAGAGACCCCGGCCGGACCCCGACCACAATGCAGGCCCGCACACAATGCAGCACCACAGCTGCCGAGAATGTTTATAGCGAGTGACCTATGACCTGGGCATGCGCTGTCGGAATACCGAACTCGCTTATAAAAACTACAGATCCTGGAGATAAGACATAAAATTATTGCAAACATTCAGTGGTTCTGGCAGCATTTATGGAAACCGAATTAGAGTAAAGCCCCTGTCCCACAATGCGAGTTTACCCAAGAGCTCTCCCGAGTTTAAAAAAAAATCAAACTCGTGCTAATTCATCACAAGTAATTTTTACTCTTGGACATTTTTCAGTGTTGAAAAAACTTCACGGGTTACCGCGTTTCCCGAGTACCTGCCGTTAGCATTACGAGCCGCTACAAGACATCCACGAGCTCCGACGTACCTGCTACGTACATACGATTTTTTTTTTTTTTTTAAACTCGGGAGAGCTCTTGGGTAAACTCGCATCGTGGGACAGGGGCTTAAAGGTTAACAGGGTGGTACAAGGTCAAGTGAATTAGGAATTCTGGTGAGGGGAGAAAAGATCTGCAAGAATCTCAAACCTGAAATATTGACTACTTCCCTTTCCACAGATGCTTCCTGACCTGCTGAGTGTTTTCAGTTTTAAAGACTTTATATAAGAGGCTGTGGACAAGATATTCATACAGATTTTCCCAAGCTTCCACCACTACACAGATAGTAACATTGAGAAGTTGAGCAGAAAGGACCTCCCTGATTAAATTCAATTGAGAAAAAGCTCCAGTGAGCTTGTTATGTATTCAGGAAACCGAGCACCCGGTTGCCCTGGCTGCACGCTCACTCATGCATTGGAGGCAACTCCTCGGATATTTGACCTGGAATCCCATTCATTTTACACAGGAGTTGGGGGTGAGGGAGAGGAAGCATCGCCAGGCCCAGGAGCCTAACCCCTGAGGAACCACCGAAACCTGGCCTGACACGGCTCCTCGCAACCACGGTGGCGACCTCTCCACCCGACCATTGATGGGGGTAGTGGCCCTGTAATGCTTAGAGACCTTTACCGTTCCTGTTCCCGCCCCCTGCCGTCTCGCTGTCTCCCGGCTCCCGCACACGGCCCGCCAGCCGCCCCGACGCGAGTGCGTTACCGCCCCGACGCGAGTGCGTTACCGCCCCGACGCGAGTGCGTTACCGCCCCGACGCGAGTGCGTTACCGCCCCCGACGTGGGTGCGTCACCGCCCGACGTAGGTGCATCACCTCCTGTCAGGAGGAGGTGGGGAAAAAGAAAGAAGGATGGGCGTTGAGGAGAGAGTGGGGAGCAAAGATTATATAGCGGAGCTTTGGTGGGGAGGATGGAGAAGGAGGTGGTGGGCAGGGCGGGGAGGATGAAGGAGGTAGTGGTGGGGGGAGAGAGAGAGAAAGGATGTGGGGCTAAAGGAGCTGAGGCGGGTGTTCAGGTGGAGAGTGAGAAGTGGAGTTGAGGGTGAGAGGAAGTTGGAAGCAAATATACTGGAGTATCTTTGGTTGGAAGTGAAAGAAGGGAGGGAGGGAGGTTGAGGGAGGGAGGGAGGTTGAGGGAGGGAGGAGGTAGGTTGAGGGGGAAGGAGGTAGGTTGAGGGGGAAGGAGGTAGGTTGAGGGGGGAGGAGGTAGGTTGAGGGGGAGGAGGTAGGTTGAGGGGGGAAGGAGGTAGGTTGAGGGGGAGGAGGTAGGTTGAGGGGGGAGGAGGTAGGTTGAGGGGGGAGGAGGTAGGTTGAGGGGGGAGGAGGTAGGTTGAGGGGGGAAGGAGGTAGGTTGAGGGGGAAGGAGGTAGGTTGAGGGGGGGGAGGTAGGTTGAGGGGGAAGTAGGTTGAGGGGGAAGGAGGTAGGTTGAGGGGGAGGAGGTAGGTTGAGGGGGAGGAGGTAGGTTGAGGGGGGGAGAGGTTGAGGGGGGGAGGTAGGTTGAGGGGGGGAGGTAGGTTGAGGGGGGGGTAGGTTGAGGGGGAAGAAGGTAGAGGGGGAAGTAGGTAGAGGGGGAAGTAGGTAGAGGGGGAAGGAGGTAGGTTGAGGGGGAAGGAGGTAGGTTGAGGGAGGAAGGATGAGGGTCAGGAGGGGAGTTTTTTGGGGTGAGGAGGAGAAACTCGTAAGGGGAGAAGGGTTGGGGCAGAGCACGGAGGGAGAAAGATGGGGGAGCGAGGTGCAGATGAGGGAGTTATGGATGAGGAGGACGGGACAGTGGGGATCAGGGGGTAGGGGAAAAGTTTGAGGATGGTGAAGGATATACGTAGATGTGGTGAGGAGGTGGAGGGAAGAAGGTGAAAGTAGTAGAAGGGTAGTGGGCAGAGAAGGGAGGGAGAGGGGTGGTTGGGATATGGATAGGGCAGTGGAATTGTGGGTAGGAAAGGGGAGATTGTGGAGAAAGGGTAGGTTTATTGCCACATGTATCAGCTCATCTACAGTGCCCTCCATAATGTTTGGGCCGAAGACCCATCATTTATTTATTTGCCTCTACTCCACAATTTGAGATTTCTCAAAACTCATATGTCAGGCTGTTATTCAATGACTGCAGCTCAGCATTTAATACCATCATCCCCTCCAAGCTGGTTACCAAGCTCTCAGATCTAGGTCTCTGTGCATCCCTCTGCAATTGGATCCTCGACTTCCTCATCCACAGACAACAGTCTGTCCGTATTGGTGGAAATGTGTCATCCTCGATAACAATCAGCACGGGAGCATCTCAAGGCTGCGTGCTCAGCCTCCTGCTTTACTCACTCTATACTCAAGCCTTTGTAGCCGGACATAGTGTGAACTCCATCATCAAGTTCGCCGACGACACCACTGTTGTGGGACGAATCACTGATGGTGACGAGTCAGAGTATAGAAGTGAGATCAACCGATTGACCAAATGGTGCCAGCACAATAACCTGGCTCTCAACACCAGCAAAACCAAGGAACTGATTGTGGACTTTGGAAGAGGTCGATTAGGGGTCCACAATCCCATTTATATCAACGGGTCGATGATGGAAAGGGTCAAGAACTTCAAATTCCTGGGCGTGCATATTTCCGAAGATCTCTCCTGGTCCCAGCACACTGATGCAATTATAAAGTAAGTACATCAGCGCCTCTACTTCCTGAGAAGATTACGGAGAGTCGGCATGTCAAGGAGGACTCTCTCGAACTTCTACAGGTGCGCAGTAGAGAGCATGCTGACTGGTTGCATTGTCGCTTGGTTTGGCAACTTGAGCGCCAGGAGCGGAAAAGGCTGCAAAAAGTTGTAAACACTGCCCAGGCCATCACCGGCTCTGACCTCCCCACCATCGAGGGGATCTATCGCAGTCGCTGCCTCAAAAAGGCTGCCAACATCATCGAGGACCCACACCACCCTGGCCACACACTCATCTCTCCGCTGCCATCAGGTAGAAAGTACAGGAGCCTGAAATCTGGTACAACAGGTTCAGGAACAGTTGCTTCCCCACAGCCATCAGGCTATTAAACACAACATCAAACAAACTCTGAACTATAACAGCCTATTGCACTTTATCTGTTTATTTATGCGTATTTATATATGGTCTATCAATCAATCAATCAATCAGATTTATTCATCACATACATAGATACATAGATACATAGAAAATAGGTGCAGGAGTAGGCCATTCGGCCCTTCGAGCCTGCACCGCCATTCAATATCATGGCTGATCATCCAACTCAGTATCCCGTACCTGCCTTCTCTCCATACCCCCTGATCCCCTTAGCCACAAGGGCCACATCTAACTCCCTCTTAAATATAGCCAATGAACTGGCCTCAACTACCCTCTGGCAGAGAGTTCCAGAGATTCACCACTCTGTGTGAAAAAGTTTTTCAACATCTCGGTCTTAAAGGATTTCCCCCTTATCCTTAAGCTGTGACCCCTTGTCCTGGACTTCCCCAACATCGGGAACAATCTTCCTGCATCTAGCCTGTCCAACCCCATAAGAATTTTGTACGTTTCTATAAGATCCCCGCTCAATCTCCTAAATTCTAGCGAGTATAAGCCAAGTCTATCCAGTCTTTCTTCATATGAAAGTCCTGACATCCCAGGAATCAGTCTGGTGAACCTTCTCTGCCTCTATGGCTATAATGTCCTTCCTCAGATTTGGAGACCAAAACTGTACGCAATACTCCAGGTGTGGTCTCACCAAGACCCTGTACAACTGCAGTAGAACCTCCCTGCTCCTATACTCAAATCCTCTTGCTATGAAGGCCAACATACCATTCACTTTCTTCACTGCCTGCTGCACCTGCATGCCTACTTTCAATGACTGGTGTACCATGACACCCAGGTCTCGCTGCATCTCCCCATTTCCTAATCGGCCACCATTTAGATAATAGTCTGCCTTCCCATTTTTGCCACCAAAGTGGATAACCTCACATTTATCCACATTATACTGCATCTGCCAAACATTTGCCCACTCACCCAGCCTATCCAAGTCACCTTGCAGTCTCCTAGCATCCTCACAGCTAACACTGCCCCCCAGCTTAGTGTCATCCGCAAACTTGGAGATGTTGCTTTCAATTCCCTCGTCCAGATTGTAAATAGCTGGGGTCCCAGCACTGAGCCTTGCGGTACCCCACTAGTCACTGCCTGCCATTGTGAAAAGGACCCGTTTACTCCTACTCTTTGCTTCCTGTTTGCCAGCCAGTTCTCTATCCACATCAATACTGAACCCCCAATACCGTGTGATTTAAGTTTGTATCCTAATCTCTTATGTGGTACCTTGTCAAAAGCCTTCTGAAAGTCCAGATACAACACATCCACTGGTTCTCCCCTATCCACTCTACTAGTTACATCCTCGAAAAATTCTATAAGATTCGTCAGACACGATTTACCTTTTGTAAATCCATGCTGACTTTGTCCAATGATTTCACCACTTTCCAAATGTGCTGCTATCCCATCTTTAATAACTGACTCTAGCAGTTTCCCCACTACCGATGTTAGACTAACTGGTCTGTAATTCCCCGTTTTCTCTCTCCCTCCTTAAAAAGTGGGGTTACGTTTGCTACCCTCCAATCCTCAGCAACTACTCCAGAATCTAAAGAGTTTTGAAAAATTAGCACTAATGCAACCACTATTTCTGGAGCTACTTCCTTAAGTACTCTGGGATGCAGCCTATCTGCCCCTGGTGATTTATCGGCCTTTAATCCATTCAATTTACCCAACACCACTTCCCGACTAACCTGGATTTCACTCAGTTCCTCCATCTCCTTTGACCCGCGGCCACCTGCTATTTCCGGCAGATTATTTATGTCTTCCTTAGTGAAGACGGAACCAAAGTAGTTATTCAATTGGTCCGCCATATCCTTGTTCCCCATGATCAATTCACCTGTTTCTGACTGCAAGGGACCTACATTTGTTTTAACTAATCTCTTTCTCTTCACATATCTATAACAACTTTTGCAGTCAGTTTTTATGTTCCCTGCCAGTTTCCTTTCATAATCTATTTTCCCTTTCCTAATTAAGCCCTTTGTCCTCCTCTGCTGGTCTCTGAATTTCTCCCAGTCCTCTGGTATGCTGCTTTTTCTGGCTAATTTGTACGCATCATCTTTTGCTTTGATACTATCCCTGATTTCCCTTGTTATCCACGGATGCACTACCTTCCCCGATTTATTCTTTTGCCAAACTGGGATGAACAATTTTTGTAGTTCATCCATGCAGTCTTTAAATGCCTTCCATTGCATATCCACCGTCAACCCTTTTAGAACTAATTGCCAGTCAATCTTGGCCAATTCACGTCTCATACCCTCAAAGTTACCTTTCTTTAAGTTCAGAACCGTTGTTTCTGAATTAACAATGTCACTCTCCATCCTAATGAAGAACTCAACCATATTATGGTCACTCTTGCCCAAGGGGGCACGCACAACAAGTCTGCTACCTAACCCTTCCTCATTACTCAATACCCAGTCTAGAATAGCCTGCTCTCTCGTTGGTTCCTCTACATGTTGGTTTAGATAACTATCCCTCATACATTCCAAGAAATCCTCTTCCTCAGCACCCCTGCCAATTTGATTCACCCAATCTATATGTAGATTGAAGTCACCCATTATAACTGTTTTGCCTTTGTTGCACGCATTTCTAATTTCCTGTTTGATGCCATCCCCAACTTCACTACTACTGCTAGGTGGCCTGTACACAACACCCACCAGCGTTTTCTGCCCCTTAGTGTTTCGCAGCTCTACCCATACCGATTCCACATCCTCCAAGCTAATGTCCTTCCTTTCCACTGCGTTAATCTCCTCTCTAACCAGCAATGCTACCCCACCTCCTTTTCCTTTCTCTCTATCCCTCCTGAATATTGAATATCCCTGGATGTTCAGCTCCCAGCCTTGGTCACCCTGGAGCCATGTCTCCGTGATCCCAACTATATCATAATCATTAATTGCTATCTGCACGTTCAACTCATCCACCTTATTACGAATGCTCCTTGCATTGAGACACAAAGCCTTCAGGCTTGTTTTTACAACGCTCTTACCCCTTATACAATTATGTTGAAAAGTGGCTCTTTTTGATTTTTGCCCTGGATTTGTCTGCCTGCCACTTTTACTTTTCACCTTGCTACCTATTGCTTCCGCCCGCATTTTACACCCCTCTGTTTCTCTGCTCACCCATTTAAGAACCCCACCACCTCTTATTCTCTGTTTATTATTGTTTTCTTCTTCCCCCCCTACATGTTGGGTCTGAGTGCTTTCCTTCTCTGCCTCCTGCCTCACACACGGTCTAATAGCATTCTCTATTTGAGTCCCTCCCCCCAACCATTCTAGTTTAAAGTCTCCCCAGTAGCCTTTGCAGATCTCCCTGCCAGGATATTGGTCCCCCTCAGGTTCAAGTGCAACCCATCCTTTTTGTACAGGTCGAACCTTCCACAAAAGAGGTCCCAATGATCCAGAAATTTGAATCCCTGCCTTCTGCACCAGTCCTTCAGCCACGCATTTATCCTCCACCTCGCTCCATTCCTACTCTCACTGTCGCGTGGCACAGGCAGTAATCCCGAGATTGTTACCTTTGCTGTCCTTCTCTTTAACTCCCCTCCTAACTCCCTAAATTCTCCTTTCAGGACCTCTTCTCTTTTTTTACCTATGTCATTGGTACCTATATGTACCACGACCTCGGGCTCCTCTCCCTGCCCTTTCAGGATGTCTTGGACACGTTGAGACACATCACAGACCCTGGCACCAGGGAGGCAAACTACCATCCGGGTCTCCCGACTGCGTCCACAGAATCGCCTGTCTGACCCCCTAACTATAGAGTCCCCTATTAATATTGCCCTCCTCTTCTTTTCCTTACCCTTCTGAGCAACAGGACCGGTCTCTATACCGGAGGCCCGGCCGCTGTCGCTACCCCCAGGTAGGCTGTCCACCCCAACAGTGCTCAAACAGGAGTACTTATTGTCAAGGTTTATTATACACAATAAAGTGCAGTGAAATGAACTTGCCAGCAGTGGTACAATCAAAAAGAACACACAATACACAATAAAAATGTAACACAAACATCCACCACAGCATTCTTCACAAAGTACAGTCAGTCCTCCATTGTTCCCCCGTGGTCAGGGCCATAAACCTCTGCAGTTGCCGCTGCGGGTGGCCAGATGTACAGGCCTTCTCGTCTGGAAGGTAAGTCCTGAATCAGTGCTTCCCTACCGGAGACCGCGGCTTCAGGATGTTGTAGGCCGCAGGCCGGCGGTTGGAGCTCTTCTCCAGGGATCCCGCTCCGGATGGTAAGTCCACGCTGCGCCCACGGCTAGAAGCTCCGCAGACCGTGGCTTCAAGATGTAGGCCGGTGGTCAGAGCTCTTCGGAGATTCCCAACGAGGGATCCCAGGCTCCGGACGCGGCCCCCGCGGCTAGAAACTCCGCAGACCGCGGTTTCAAGATGTTGAAGGCCGGCGGTCGGAGCTCTTCTCCGGGGATGTTGAAGGGTCGGCGGATGGAGATGTTGAAGGGCCGGCAGCCGGAGCTCTACTCCAGGGATCCCCAATGAGGGATCCCAGGCTCCGGACGCCGCGTCCGTGGCTAGATGCTCCGCAGACCGCGGCTTCAGGCTGAACAGTCCGCCGGCCAGCGATCGGAGCACTGGCGACCCCGGCATGGGTTCGTTCCACTCTGCGATGAAAAAAGTCCATGCTGCGCCTGCAGCTGAAGCTCCGGGCCCGACTCCGGGAAAGGCCGCACCAATCCATGGTGTTGGACCGCAAGGGAGGCGACATTGAAAAAGTCGCCTCTGTGTGGAGGAGGCGACCGAAAGCGGTTCCCCACTCACCACCCCCCACACAAGAGACACTAAAACACACATTTGGATATATTTTAAAAAACAAAAAAGTAGAAATGACGAACACGCTGCTGGCAGGGCAGCCGTCTCGCAGCGCCCCCACCGACTGGTGTCTATGGTATATAGACACACTGATCTGTTCTGTATTTATCCCTACAATATTCTGTTGTGCTGTAGCAAGCAAGAATTTCATTGTCCTATCTGGGACACATAACAATAAAACTCTTGACGACTTGATTTGTAATAGAAAAAAAATCACATGTGGTTAAAGTGCACATTGTCAGATTTTAATAAAGACCATTTTTATACATTTTGGTTTCACCATGTCGAAATTACAGCAGTGTTTATACCCCCCCCCCCCCCCCCTCCACATTTCAGGGCACCATAATGTCATGTAAACGAAAGTAGTCATATTTAATATTTTGTTGCATATCCTTTGCATGCAAATGTCTGCTTGAAGTCTGCGATTCATGGACATCACCAGTTGCTGGGTGTCTTCTCTGGTAATGCTCTGCCAGGCCTGTATTGCAGCCATCTTTAGCTTATGCTCGTTTTGGGGGCTAGTCCCCTTCAGTTTTCTCTTCAGCATATAAAAGGCATGCTCAATCGGGTTCAGATCAGGTGATTGACTTGGCCACTCAAGAATTGACCATTTCTTAGCTTTGAAAAACTCCTTTGATGCTTTAACAGTATGTTCGGGATCATTGTCTTGCTGTAGAATGAACCGCCAGTCAATGAGTTTTGAGGCATTTGTTTGAACTTGTGCAGATAGGATTTGTCTATACACTTCAGAATTCATTATGCTACTACAATCAGCAGTTGGATCATCAATAAGTGAGCCAGTACCATCAGCAGCCATACATGCCCAGGCCATAACACCCCCACCACAGTGTTTCACAGATGAGGTGGTATGCTTTGGATCTTGGGCAGTTCCTTCTCTCCTCCATACTTTGCTTTTGCCATCACTCTAATTTTCGTCTCATCTGTCCACAAGACCCTTTTCCAGTACTGTGGTTGCTCTTTTAAGTACTTTTTGGCAAACTAACCTGGTCATCCTATTTTTGCATCTTGCAGTGTAGCCTCTGTATTTCTGTTCATGAGGTCTTCTGCAGACAGTGGTCATTTACAAATCCACACATGACTCCTGAAGAGTGTTTCTGATCTGCCGGACAGGTGTTTAGGGATTTTTCTTTATTATAGAGATAATTCTTCTGTCTTCAGCTGTGGATGTCTTCCTTGGCCTGCTACTCCCTTTGTGATTTATACGCTCACCAGTGTTCTCTTTCTTCTTAATGATGTTCCTAATAGTTGATTTTAGCAAGCGTAAGGTTTGGCTGATGTCTCTAATAGTTTTATTCTTGTTTTTCAGTCTCATAATGGCTTCTTTGACTTTCATTGGCACGCCTCATGTTGATAAACAGCAATAAAAGTTTCCAATGGAACGACTGGAGGAACAATTAGGTGCTGAGAGCACTCTTGTACCTGCATTAAGGAGGCAATTAAAAACACTTAAGCAATTACAAACACCTGTGAAGCCATGTGTCCCAAACATTATGGTACCCTGAAATGGGGGGACTATGTATAAACACAGCTGTAATTTCTACATGGTGAAACCAAAATGTTTAAAAATGACCTTTAATAAAATTTGACAATGTGCACTTTAACCACATGTGATTTTTTTCTACTACAAATCTCAAATTGTGGAGTACAGAGGCAAATAAATAAATGATGGGTCTTTGTCCCAAACATTATGGAGGACACTGAATATCAATGATTTGAATGAAGACATACATGGCATGATTAGCAATTTTGCAGATAACACAGAAGTGGGTGGCATTGTAGATGGTCGTCAAAAATTGCAGCAGGATCTTGATCAGTTGGGCAGGTGAGCTGAGGAATTGTTCAAGAGTCAAGAGAGTTTTATTGTCATGTGTCCCAGATAGGACAATGAAATTCTTGCTTGCTGCAGCACAACAGAATATGTAAACATAATACAAAACGGAAGATAAAAGTTCAGTATGTCTATAAACCATATATACACAATAAATAAATAAACAGATGTAGTGCAATAAGAATAATAGACTGTTATTGTTCAGAGTTTGTTTGATGTTGTGTTTAATAGACTGATGTCTGTGGGGAAGTAGCTGTTCCTGAACCTAGATGTTACAGATTTCAGGCTCCTGTACCTTCTTCCCGATGACAACGGTGAGATGTGTGTGGGACCAGGATGGTGTGGGTCTTGTGCAGTGATGTTGGCAGCGTTTGTGAGGCAGCAACTGCGATAGATCCCTTCGATGGTGGGGAGGTCAGAGCTGGTGATGGACTGGGCAATGGTCACAACTTTCTGCAGACTTTTCCACTCCTGGACATTCAAGTTGCCGTACCAGTCCACGATGCAGCCAGTCAGTATGCTCTCTACTGTGCACCTGTAGAAGTTTGAGAGAGCCCTCCTTGACATACCAACTCTCCGTAATCTTCTGAGGTAGTAGAGGCGCTGATGTGACTTATTTATAATTACATCAGTGCGCTGGGACCAAGAAAGATCTTCAGAAATATGCACCCCCAGGAATTTGAAGTTTTTGACCCTTTCCACCATCGTCCTGTTGATATAAACGGGATTGTGGGTCCCTATCCTACCGCTTCCAAAGTCCACAATCAGTTCCTTGGTTTTACTGGTGTTGAGAGCCAGGTTGTTGTGCTGGCACCATTTGGTCAATCGGTCGATCTCACTTCTATAGTCTGACTCATCACCATCTGTGATTCGTCCCACAACAGTGGTGTCGTCGGCAAACTTGATGATGGAGTTCGCAATATGTCTGGCTACACAGTCATGAGTATAGAGTGAATACAGCAGGGGGCTGAGCATGCAGCCTTGAGGTGCTCCCGTGCTGATTGTTATCGAGGATGACACATTTCCACCAATACAGACAGACTGTGGTCTGTGAATGAGGAAGTCGAGGATCTAATTGCAGAGGGATGCACGGAGACCCGGATCCGTGGGCTTGGTAACCAGCTTGGAGCGGATGATGGTATTAAACGCCGAGCTGTAGCCTATGAACAACTGCCTGATGTACGAGTTTTTGTTGTCCAAGTGGTCCAGAACGGAGTGGAGAGCAGTTGGTTTGCAACCACCATTTACTTGTTGTGGCGGTAAGCGAACTGCAGTGGGTCGAGGTTCTTGTCGAAGTAGGAGTTGATATGTAAAGTAGTAAGTAAGTAAGTTTATTTATATAGCACTTTTCAGTCGATTTCAATCAAAAGCCAAAGTGCTTTACAGGGAAGACTATCCATACAAATAATAAAAAGTCGAAAAAAATGACACAACACACTATAAGAAATTCAACACGAACATCCCCCCACAGTAGAATCTACACTCTCCACTGTGAGGGAAGGCACCAAAATGTCAAGTCCTCCTCCTCCTCCTCCTAGTCCACCCGAGGTCGGGGCCAGTTTGAGGCCACTGCAGCCAGTCGCCGCAACGGCAGCCCGATGATTATAGGCCCCACCCGCATCGGGTGGAAAAGTCCTCAGCAGCTTAGAATTGTCTGGAGCGGCCGCTCCATCCCCGGAGACTGCAACGCCCGTGGACTTTAGGCCGCGCCGGTTGGAGCTTCGACTCCGCGGTGCTTCCGATCCAGCGCCGCCCGCCCGCGGCGGGATGCCCTCAAGCCGCAGACCGCAGACCGCGGCTGCTCGATGTTGGTGGTCGGCGGTCACAGCACTCCAGAGCGGCGACCCGGCAAGGCATCGCCCGCTCCTTGTTGGTGTCCCAGCGCTGTGCCACCGAAGCTGTGGTCCCGGCAGGAACGCCGCTCCAGCCTGATGGAAGGCCGCATGGGGAGATCGGAGATGCGATTTGGAGGAAAACCGCATCTCCGACCAGGTAGGACTGGGGTTGAAACAGTTCCCCCCCCCACATAGAAAGAATAGACTCCAAAAAAAATAAAAAATGTTTTAGACAATAGAAAAGTTAGAGGACGGACTGCAGGCAGGCAGCCATACAAACGGCGCCCACTCCTGCATATGCGCCATAATCAACCTCCCAAAGCACTTCATCACCACAGACGTTAATGCCACTGGTCGATAGTCGTTGAGGCATGTCACGTTGCTCTTGATGGGCACCGGTATTATTGATGCCCTTTTAAAGTAGGTGGGAACCTCAGACCTCAGAAGTGAGAGGATGAAAATATCTGTAAAAACTCCAACCAGTTGGTCCTCACAGGTTTTTAGAACACGACCGGGTATATCATCAGGTCCAGGCGGTTACCGAGGGTTCACCCCTCTGTAGGATCTTCTGAATTTAATACCGAAAAATTTGAGGTGTTGCATTTTGGGAGCACTTCTTCTTCTTGCGTTTGAGGCAGCAGAGGTTATGTTACGCCCTCCTGGCGCTGACACTAACATGGGCAGGACCTACATAGTGAGCGATAGGGCGCTGGGGAGTGTTGTAGAGCAGAGGGATCTACAGGAGTATAAGGATGTAGTTCATTGATATGGGGTAGTCAAAAAGGCTTTTGGCACATTGGCCTTGCATCAGTCAGAGTATTGAGCATAGAAGTTGGGAGATCATGTTGCAGTTGTATAAGACGTTGGTGAGGCTACATTGAGAGTATTGTGTTCAGTGTTGGTCACCATGTTATAGGAAAGATGTTGTCAAACTGGAAAGGGTGTAGAGAAGATTGACGGGAATGTTGCCAGGACTCAAGGGCCTAAGCTACAGGAAGAGGTTGAGCAGGCGATGTCTTTATTCCTTGGAGCACAGGAGAATGAAGGGTGATTTTATAGAGGTGTACAAAATCATGAGAGGAATAGATCAGGTGGACGCACACAGTCTCTTGCTCAGAGTAGGGGAATCGAGAACTAGACAACATAGGTTTAAGGTGAGGGGAAAGATTTAATAGAAACCTGAGGGGTAACTTTTTCACATAAAGAGTGGTGGGTGTATGGAACAAGCTGCCGGAGGAGATAGTTGAGCCGGGTACTATCGCAACTTTTAATGAAACATTTAGACAGGTACATTAATTGAACAGGTTTAGAGCGATATATGGGGCAATCGCAGGCAAGTGGGGCTAGTGTAGATGGGACATGTTGGTCGGTGTGGGCAAGTTGGGCCTGTTTCAACGCTGTAAGACTCTATGTATCGAGGTACAGTGAATTAAATCAGATAAATATAATCTATGCCGACTCAAGTACAATGGGTAGAGCGGAAGGAAATTTACCGTGTGCTGACTATAGTACTCAGCATTATGACGCACCAGTTCCAGAAACAAAATCCAATGTCCGCAATGGGATAGGGTGGAGGCGGATCGAGTCATATTTTATAATATAAAATATACCAATTAGATCTATCTAAGTCCACCAAGCTCAATGACATAATTGATCTGAGCTGCCTGTAGATGCTGAAATCCAACAGGCTAAGTTCACCGGGTAGCCCTGAACATCCATATTATTTTATTAAAATTCCATCCTTTCTGTATCATTTAAAAGTCATTAGATTCCATCTGTCTTTTGCCCTTATACCCAGGGCTCCTTTTTGTGTAATCTATTATCTGTGGTTTTATTCAAAATAATTTTATTTAGAAAAATAAGTACCCATAATTTTATTTAGAAAAGTAAGTTCCTTAATTACCCATCCCAGGGTACTTAAGGAAGTGGCTCTAGAAATTGTGGATGCATTGGTGATCATTTTCCAATGTTCTATAGATTTAGGATCAGTTCCTATGGATTGGAGGGGAGCTAATGTTATCCCACTTTTTAAGAAAGGCGGGAGAGAGAAAACAGGGAATTATAGACCAGTTAACCTGACATCGGTGGTGGGGAAGATGCTGGAGTCGATCATAAAAGATGAAATAGCAGCACATTTGGATAGCAATAATAGGATCAGTCCGAGTCAGCATGGATTTACGAAAGGGTTGACTAATCTTGACTTGACTAATCTTCTGGAATTTTTTGAGGCTATAACTAGGAAAATGGACAAGGGAGAGCCAGTAGGTATAGGGTACCTGGACTTTCAGAAAGCATTTGATAAGGTACCACATAGGAGATTAGTGGGCAAAATTGGGCAAATGTTATTGGGAGTATAGTGCTGACATGGATAAAAAAATTGGTTGGCAGACAGGAAACATAGAGTAGGGATTAACGGGTCCCTTTCAGAATGGCAGACAGTAACTAGTGGGGTACCGCAAGGCTCGGTGCTGGGACCACAGCTATTTACAATATATATTAACGATTTAGATGAAGGGATTCAAAGTAACATTAGCAAATTTGCAGATGACACAAAGCTGGGTGGCAGTGTGAACTGTGAGGAGGATGCTATGAGAATGCAGGGTGACTTGGACAGGTTGGGTGAGTGGGCAGATGCATGGCAGATGCAGTTTAATGTGGATAAATGTGAGGTTATCCACTTTGGTAGCAAAAACAGGAAGGCAGATTACTATCTAAATGGTGTCAAGTTGGGAAAGGGGGGAGTACAACGGTATCTGGGGGCCCTTGTCATCAGTCAATGAAAGTAAGCATGCAGGTACAGCAGGCAGTGAAGAAAGCGAATGGCTTGTTGGCCATCATAACAAGAGGAGAAGAGCAAAGGGCTCCTTCTGCAGTTGTACAGTGCCCTAGTGAGACTAGACCTGGAGTATTCTGTGCAGTTTTGGTCTCCAAATTTGAGGAAGGAGATTCTTGCTATTGAGGGAGTGCAGCGTAGGTTCAGAAGGTTAATTCCCGGGATGGTGGGACTGTCATATGCTGAGAGAATGGAGCAGCTGGGCTTGTATACTCTGGAATTTAGAAGGGTGAGAGGGGATCTTATTGAAACATATAAGATTATTAAGGGTTTGGACACGCTAGAGGCAGGAAACATGTTCCCAATGTTGGGGCGAGTCCAGAACCAGGGGCCACAGTTTAAGAATAAGGGGTAAGCCATTTAGAACGTGATGAGGAAACACTTGTTCACACAGAGAGTTGTGAGTCTGTGGAATTCTCTGCCTCAGTGGGTGATGGAGGCCGGTTCTCTGGATGCTTTCAAGAGAGAGCTAGATAGGGCTCTTAGAGACAGCGGATATGGGGAGAAGGCAGGAACGGGGAATTGTGGATTATCAGCCATGATCACATTGAATGGCGGTACTGGCTTGAAGGGCCGAATGGCCAACTCCTGCACCTATTGTCTATTGAAACAACAACAATGAAAAAAGACAAGTTTAAAACGTTTGTCCTTTATTATCCAAGATGTACTCCAGCCCCATCAGTTGTAGAAGGTATTAATTGTACCAAAAGACACTCAGACTCAAACTCAACCCTATAAATTGACCTCTTCAGCAACAATTAGAAATTGATAGATGAATTAAAGGCATGAAAGAAATTAGTTGATGTGAAAGTTATCACTGCTAAATGGGCATTTCAAAAGTTGTTCAACAGATTTCTGGCTTTTAAGTGAATCAATAGATGAAGGCAGTGAAGAAAAATGGCATTTGAGGTAAAAGATTTGCCATGATTGTGATTAATTGCAGGGCAGGCCTAATAGGCCTAATGGTCTACTGCTATTTCTTATGTTCTTCGACAGCTGAGGGTGATAGGTGTGGAGAATTGGGTCAAGATTGCAGGAGACTTGCAGACCCAGAATATGACAATCAAAACAAAATAAATCTGATTGCATTTTAGTTATGAGTAGTTGAGGAGAGACCTGATAGAAGTGTATAACATTATCAGAGGCATAGATAGTGTATACCGTCCAAATCTTTTTCACAGGCTATAAATGTCAAAGACTTAAGGGCATAGCTTTAAGGTGAGAGGTGCAAAGATTAAAGAAGATGTGCGGGTCATTTTCTTTTTACACAAAGGATGGTGGGTGCTTTGAATGCGCAGCCCGATGTGGTGGTGGAGATAGATATGATAGTGGCCTTTAAGATGCTTTTACGTAGGCACATGAATACTCAGAGAATGGAGGGGTATGGATCATGTGCAAACAGACAAGGTTATTATATATTGGCATTATGTTCAGCACAGACATTGTGGGCCAAAGCATATATTTTTCTATGTTCTAATAGCCAGGCTTAACAGATAGATAGATAGATAGCCCTTTATTGTCATTCAGACCGAAGTCTGAACGAAATTGCAACAGTCATACATAAAACAACAATAAACACATATTGACATCCACCACAGTGAGTCCACCCAACATCTCCTCACTGTGATGGAGGCAAAAGTCTTAGGTCTGCAGTCTCTTCCCTCCTCTTCTCCCTCTGCGCTGAGGCGATACCCCCCGCGGTGTTTGAGCCGCGGGAAACATCGCGGCCCGGGGTGGTCGAAGCTGCCGCCCACCAGTCCTGCAGACGCGGCCGCTGGCCCGCGGCCGAACCCCGGACTCAGGCCACCACCGCCAGAACACCGTCCCAGCCACTCTCACGTGAGTACCGTGCCGTCTTCAGCCTCGGGCTGGGCCGCCCCAACATGGGCGCCGAACCTCCCCCGGGCCGGGCCGCCCCGACTTGGGCGTCGCTTCTCCCTCCGGCCGGGCTGCCCCAACATGGGCGTCGCTTCTCCCCCTCTGGCCGGGCCGCCCCGACTTGGGCGTCGCTTCTTCCCCGGGCCGAGCCGCCCCGACATGGGCGTCGCTTCTCCCTCTGGCCGGGCTGCCCCGACATGGGCGTCGCTTCTTCCCCGGGCCGGGCCGCCCGGACTTGGGCGTCGCTTCTCCCTCGGGCCGGGCCGCCCCGACTTGGGCGCTCACGGGAGCACTGTTCCAGCCCTGAGCCGGACCACCCTCACGGGAGCGAGCTTAGGGCGAGACCTGACGGGCTCTGCCTCCGGAGCCTCGAGGTCGCCACCTCCATTAGGCCTCAGCGCAGACGGAGGCAGAGAAGGGGAATACGACAAAAAGTCGCATTCCCCCGCAGGGAGAGACTGCAAACCCCGTTACAACCCCCCACCCCCCCAAAACACAAACTAAAAAACAAAAACTAGACTAACCAAAACGAAATAAACAACACAAAAAACACAAACAAACAGGACTGCCGATGAGCCACTGCAGCCAGTGCCGCGCCGCCACTTCCGGATAACATAACAAAATAATGGATCAGGACATCAAAACGATGAACTACGGTAGGGGCAGAGACCACCAATGTTACAGAGGTGCAAGTAACATTGGTAGAGATTGAGCCATGTGTGCCTGGAATTCCTCAGACTCAAATACATATTGGTGGAGGTTTAGCTCAAAGACTATAGATTTGGAGAGCAGGAAACTTCTGCTCTTCGGTTCAGTTTAGTTTATTGTCACATGTACTGAGGTACAGTGAAAAGCTATTGTTGTGTGCTAACCAGCCAGCGGAAAGACAACACATGATTACAGTGTACAGCCATTCACAGTGTACAGATACATGATAAGGGAATAATATTTAGTGCAAGGTAAAGCCAGTAAAGTCCGATCAAAGATAGTCCGAGGGTCCCCAGTGAGGTAGATGGTAGTTCAGGACTGCTCTCTGGTTGTGGTAGGATGGTTCAGTTGCTTGATCACAGCTGGGAAGAAACTGGCTCTGAATCTGGAGGTGTGCATATTCACACTTCTATACATTTTGCCCTATTGGAGAAGGTAGAAGAGGGAGTGGCCAAGGTCCGACATCCTTGATTATGCTGCTGGCCCTGCCGAGGCAGAGTGTGGTATAAATTGAGTCAATGGAAGGGAGGTTGGTTTGTGTGGTGGTCTGGCCTGCGTCCACAATTCACTGCAACTTCTTGTGGTCTTGGATGGAGCTGTTGCCAAACCAAGCATGATGCATCCCAATAAAATGCTTTCTGTGGCACATCTGTAGAAGTTGGTGAGGGTTGTTGGGGACATGCCGAACTTCCTAAGCCTTCTTAGGAAGTAGTGGCGCTGGTGTGCTTTCTTGGTCATTACTTTAATATGGGGGGTCCAGGAGAAGTCGTTGGTGATATTTACTACTAGAAATTTGAAGATTTCCACCATTTCTACTTCGGCACTGTCAATACAAACTGAGGTATGTGTACCTCTACACTTCCTGAAGTCAATCACTATCTCCTTTGTCTTGCTGACATTGAGAGAAAGGTTGTTGTCTTGACACCAGGACATGAAGTTTTCAATCTCCTTCCTATACTCCGACTCATCATTATTTGATATCCAGCCCATTATGGTGGTACGATCTGCAAATTTGCATATTGAATTTGATTTCTGCAAGGCTGCGCAGTCGTGGGTGTACAAGGAGTAAAGAAGGGGGCTGAGGACGCATCTTTGCGGAGCACCAGTGTTGAGGATTATTTTTATTTTTTTAATTTTTTATTTATTAGAAGTACATTACATTACAACCACATACATTAGTACTTGTCACATATATCTTCTTACAATTGATGTACTCCGTTTGTTTTTTACTCTAGTAAAGGGAAAGGATGAGATTGAGAGAAAGAAGAAAGTGAAGGAAAAAGTGAAAGTTTAGAAAACGTGACAACAAGAAAGAACAAAGACCCTATAAGAACAAAATTAAAAACAAAAGAAAAAGAGTTAAGAAATAGACCCTAGAAAAGAAGAAGAAAGAGAAAAAGGGAAAAGAGAAAAACAAATAGTTTTTGTAAGCATCACGCAAATGGGACATACCAACTCTCCAACTTTCATCCCCCCTTACCTGACCTCAGTTGTTTTTTTTGTTTAAAATAAAAAATAAAAAAAAATTAAAACAAAATAAAAACTTTAAAAAAACCTGAAGTGTTGAGGATTATTGGAGAGGACAATTTGTCCCCTATCCTCACTGATTGTGGTCTGTTTGTCGTGAAATCGAGGATCCAGTTGCAGCGATGAATGCTAACTCCAAGTCCCAGCGAGCTTGGTGATGAGCTTGGATGGTATAATGGTGTTAAAGGCAGAGCTGTAGTCAATGAATAGGCGTTTGACGCAGGTATCTCTCTTATCCGGGTGTTCCAGGGATGAGTAGGCCCAGGACGATGGTATCATCCATGGACCTGTTGTGGTCGGTGAACTGCAGTGGGTCAAGGCCTCTTGGTAGACTGGATTTAATGCGTTCCATAACTAGCCTATCAAAACATTTCATGATGTTGAAATCTTCCAGTGATGGATACCAAGCAGGCTATGTAGTAAATCAGATGCAGTGGATCAGCGAGGGAGCTGGGTGTCAACAGTGTACATGCAGAACCTGTTACATGCTATATGCATAGATGAGAAAAAAAGATGTCAAGAAAATACCATTCTTTGCATGTGGATATATTGCAGATGAAAGAAAAGCAGCCACTGGTAGATTCTATCCATAGAACAGGATAGATATAAATGGAATAGTATTTCTTTAAACAATTTTAATGAATTATATTTTAGTTAAGCTCTGTGGCCGGCTCTCCAACATGTTTAGTACAATGAAGAATAAGTGATGGGTTACTTTGAAAGTATGTGGTAACTGCCTCATAGATTAGTGATCAAATAGCTACTGCAAACCTCATGTTATTTGTTGCAACCCTGTCCGTAACCTTGAACTGAAATGTGTTTACCAGTACATTCTGTGATAACAATCATTTCTAGGTCCAGAATTTATCAGCTTTTTTTTCTCTTTTTCTTTCAGGCCATAAATCAAACATTACTAATATGAAATTATTGGGACACTTGCACAGAGACGAGTATTTCTAATCACAGAGTTAATATTTTTTTTTAATGCAGATGCTGGGAATTGTCTGTGGGAAAAGAAACAGAGTTGATGTTTCAGATGGAAGATTTCATTCCTTGCGTATTTTCAGTATATTTTTGTTATTATTTCCAATTACATTTACGTGAACTGAGAAACATCTCAGTGGAAGGTACACAAAAATGCTGGAGAAACTCAGCGGGTGCAGCAGCATCTATGGAGCGAAGGAAATAGGTAACGTTTCGGGCCGAAACCCTTCTTCAGACTTGTAACACTTGTAACACTCTTTAACACAACATCTCAGTGGAGCTTTGTTGAAATAACAGCTATGGTTTTGAAAGATTTTGCTACAACTCCATCATCATCAAGATGCCCTCCACTGTCTTCAACCACTGCCCATCTTTCACCTCTCTAACACTTTTGAATCTGGAGACATCAACCAGCCCAGCCCTTATTTCCCATCATTTGGTTCTCAAACCATGTCTACAGTACTAAGGCTTAAACCCACATGTAGGAAGGAACTGCAGATGCAGGTTTACAGCAAGATAGACGCAAAATGCTGGAGTAACTCAGCGAAAGAGGCTGAATAGGAATGAGTGACGTCTCAGGTCGAGACACTTCTTAAGTCTGAAGAAGGGATCTCGACCCGAAAATTGACCCATTCCTTCTATCCAGAGATGCTGCCTGTTCAGCTGAATTACTCCAGCATTTTGTGTCCCTTTTAGAATTACACACAGACCACAGATGCTGTTCCTCCTTTCACACCTCAGTATGTGTTTTCTTTTGTCACGGTTATTGTGAGCATCAGATTTTAATTATTTGTTCACTGATCCTACCAGGCATACCAGGTGGCTGAATTGAGGACGCAGTGGAGTATTAGCATCCATGTGGAAGTTGACCACATATGTACAGATTTTTTTTAAATGGGGTATTTTCATAAGGTTCAAATCTTTGGAGGTAATAACTTTGATCAGAGAGAAGTGAAATCCCCACAAAGAACAATGGAGATCAAATAACCGTGTCTGAAATCAATGATAACACTTGTAGAATTTCTGGGCTTTTACAGATAAAAACATTTTTTATCCCCAAAACACTTCAAAGTGCAGAAAAACAAATATTTTAGATGGGTTGACATCCAAGGGAGCATTCCATCTGCCCTACTCGTCTCCTGTGCATCACAACCAATCAGCTCCAGCCTCCAGGCCACCGCCTCCATTTACTTGTTGATGATCATCATGAGACAAATAAACAGCTGGCCATCTCACTAGCAAAAGGCACATGAACTATCTTCAAACCTATAAAAAGTACAAATGCATTTGTCAAATCAACCCATTTCCAACAGTAAACTTCAGAATGGGATCAT
This sequence comes from Malacoraja senta, assembly GCA_038087875.1. Taxonomy (NCBI): domain Eukaryota; kingdom Metazoa; phylum Chordata; class Chondrichthyes; order Rajiformes; family Rajidae; genus Malacoraja; species Malacoraja senta. Next base: position 32,699,427 of record CM075984.1, read on the forward strand.
AGATAGCATTTTTTTTAGAAACTGGTCAAATTTATTAATTAACAACAAATTGTTTGAACAATTAACCATTGATAAGAAAGCTTTCTTTTCATTCTAGTTATTTATTGACAATGCTTCTAGTTGATAATTTTTTTGTTGTTAATCTGTCCAGTTCCATTTCCTCTTTAGATTTATTTTCAAGCTGGTGCGACCTGGGAGATTTGAAGATATTTTGAAAGCTTCTGCGTATGTTAGAGGGTTAAAGTGCATTTGTCATTGCTTGTGAGGTCATATATCTTTCGTTTCATTTGTGGGGGGAAAAACTAACAGAAAAATAATCAAAGGCAGGGTTGCACAGTGATTGCTGCTGTGGAATGTTTTTAGCAATGCCAGGGGTTGTGCTCCGGAGTGGTCTTCTGACTCGATTGACAAACTGCGGTCTCCTTGCTCAAGTTGAGCGGAGCTCTGGTTCCCTTGCACAACTGGGTTCCCAGTGCAGGTTGTTCAGCCACAGCATGTCGGCTTATGCTGAACTCACAGTGCCTCCTCCACAAGCTCTCTTCCAACCTTTAGTTGTACCCAAAAAACTCCTGCTGGGACCTGGACCTTCTAACATCTCTGCCCGGGTCCAGGAGGCAGGGGGCAAGCAGATAATAGGACACATGCATACTGAAATGTTTCAGGTAAGCTTCTATTTCTGTTTATTTTATACTTCTTTCTGAAAACTATTCATTATTTGAAATTGTGGGAAATTATTTTGTAGACACATTTTTTAATAAATAGATTAAATGTAGTTATTTGTGAGAAGCAATAGTTTGTAATACCACCACTAAGGGCAATAGAAACTTGCTCAGTGAACAACAAAATCTTTTTGAGATCAGGTTATATGAAAGATGTTGAAAGGAAGAAGATTAAATCTGATGTGTTGGTATTACAGTTGAGGAAAGGGGACTACAGTGTCATGAGGGAGGAGCTAGCCAAAGTTGACTGGAAAGGGACCCAAGTGGGAATGAAGGTGGAACAGCAATGGCAAGAATTTCTGGGAATAATTCTGAAGATGCAGGATCTTTTCATACCAAACATTCAACCTTCATAGTTTGCACTGAAGTAGCTAGTTAGCGCAGTAGTTTGTTCTGAGGTATAGCTCAGGGCCAGTATTGATACAATAGTTTGTACTAAGGTGGCCCATGGCTTCAGTTTGTTGCAATGTATTTTACTGAGGTGATCCAAGGCCAATAATCTGTTACAGGATTTGTAGTGAGGTGGTCCAGTGCTCGTAGTGTGGTATTAGTTTGGTCAGAGGTGGTGCTGGGCTAGTATTGGTACAATTGTTTGTGTTCAATGATCCAGGCTTATAATAATTTGATGCTGTTGTTTGCACTGAAATAATCTGTTGCTTCTTTGTTGTTTCATACAGTATGGTTACTTGGTCTTGTAACCACCAGTTACTGTAAACAATGCACCATAGACAAAGAGCTTTTAAGCTGGAGTATATTTGTGCGTGTTTGCTAGCATAATCTTCCCACCATTTCTGCACCAGTTAGAACATTCAATGCTTAGTTTGTAGTCTGCAGACAACATTTACATATGTCTACAATCAGAAGTCACCAAGTGGAGGGGTTTATTGAAACAGATAAGAGGATCTACAGGACAAAGGACAATGTACAACAACAGCACCTACCCTGTGTGAAGGTTTACAGGAAGACCTGGAAAATGTAACAATTTCCCAGCTCCTGCGAGCCTCATCATTGATAATGTAATTTTCTGTTGCCTTTGACACACAAGCACAGCTTTGGCTGACTGAGAAAAAGAGTATTTAAGATTAAGATCTCAAATCCAGCAATGGCTGTCTCGCCAACAGTCTGTCTCGTCCATTCCTCCTTTGTTGTTTTATAGTATGTGTTAAATGTATGTTTTAATGTTCTTTCACTTGTTTTATATGGGGGGGGGGGTTGGGGGAAACGTTTTAAATCTCTTACCTCGATGGAGATGCGATTTTTTTTTCCGTATCGTATCACCATCTGCACTGCGGCCTAACATGGAGGAGTTGGCGGCCTCTGCTGGAGACGGACTTTGGGAGCGCCAACCGCGGGAGCTTCGAACCCCCCCGATCGTGGGAACTTTGACAGACCCGATCGCGGGAGCTTCGAACGCCCCGAAACTCTGTGCAGAAGCACTACCTGACAAACTAATCACCACCTAACAGATGAGAAAGTGGTTTTTAACTACCATGAATGGAACTTTATGTTTCAATTGAGTTTTTAAAGGTCAGTGCATCAACATGAGATTCACTTTTTAGTTGTAGGTATGGATTAGTGACAGAAAATTGTTAATAATTGAAAAATTTCAGAATTGGCATGTAATTGGCAAATGTTTCAACACATTATGTTGGTTAGAAGAATATGGGGATTACCTATTACTTGGGGGGGGGGGGGAGAAACAGCAGACTAATTGTGGTAGAAAAGCAAAGATGCAACAACAAAAACCAGTAAAGGGCCTGTCCCACGATGCGAGTTCACCCAAGAGCTCTCCCGAGTTTAAAAAAATCAAACTCCGTGGTACCTCATCATGAGAATTTTCTACTCTTGGAAATTTTTTCACACTTGAAAAACTTCACGAGTTTCCACGTTTCCCGAGTACCTGCCGTTAGCATTATGAGCCGCTACGAGACATCCACGAGCTCCGACGTACCCGCTACGTACATTCTACGTACTTACCACGAGTTTGATTTTTTAAAAACTCTGGAGAGCTCTTGGGTGAACTCGCATCGTGGGACAGGCCCTTGAGTGAGAGAATGCTAGTTCTACAAAATTTAGGAATGCAAAATGTATCAGATCTTAGCTTAGTCTTGAAGCACTCACTGTGCACTGTTTGACCATCATATTATAAAAAAGATTTATAGGTACTACAGTGACTGAAAACAAGATTTATAAAGATGATAACAGAAATGCAAGGTAATACTTATTATGAACAGGAGAACCATTCAGGTCTCTTTTACCATGGAGAAAGGAGACTGAAAGGTGACCTGATAAAGAAATAACATTACACACAAAGTAACCAGGTTGCTCTAGAAATTCTGGAACACCAACATTTGTGCACGAGTTGGAATTACAATTAGAACACAAAGTATGTGCTATAACTACAGGATAAGCACTCAATTTAGAAAGCCAAGCCCAAAGCATTATCTAACTACTGTATCTAACTAAATAAATAACTCTGTATGCAAAAAGCAGCTACCTACATATTAACTGATTTGTTAACGCTTCTTGCAAAACATGAATTCCCTCTCTCTCATCAACTGTAGCCTTTCACCACTGCTTTCTCAACTATCTCCTCTCATTCACTAATCTCTTAATCTCTCTCGTCTAGATCTAACCACCTGTAGAGCCAGCACCTTTTTCCTCAATAACAGCAAACCAAAC
>CM075984.1:32703027-33063946 GCA_038087875.1 Malacoraja senta
AATTTCTCCTCATTGGCTCCAAATCAACACTCACTAAAATTAACAACCCCACTCTCACTATCGACGGCACCACTGTCTCCCCATCTCCTCAGGCACGCAACCTTGGCGTGATCCTTGACTCAACCCTCTCCCTTGAGCCTCACATCCGCCATGTTGTCAAAACATTTTTTCACCTTCGCAACATTGCAAAAATCAGATCGTCTCTCACACCCCCCGCTGCTGAAAGACTCATCCATGCCTTCATCTCCTCCCGACTGGACTACTGTAACTCTCTTCTTTTCGGAATCAATTCCAGCAGCATCAAACGACTCCAACTGGTCCAAAATGCAGCCGCTCGACTCATTACCCACACCAAATCCTGGCACCACATCACCCCAGTTCTCAAAGAACTTTACTGGCTTCCCATTTCCCACCGGATCACCTACAAAATCCTGGTCCTCACCTACAAAGCCCTCAACAACCTGGCCCCCCCCTTATCTCATTGACCTCCTCTCCCCCTACCAACCCTCACGGTCCCTCAGATCCACATCAGCTGGTCTCCTCTCCACTCCGAAATCAAACCTCTGCACTTTTGGAGGCAGAGCCTTCTCCAGGGCAGCTCCCAGGCTCTGGAATTCCCTCCCACAACCGGTCCGAAATTCTGAGTCCCTCACCATCTTCCAGTCCCGCCTCAAGACCCATCTCTTCACCTCTGCATACCCTTAGTCCCATGTTCCCCTCCCCTCTGTCTTACTGCTCTATTTTGTTTTGTTTATTCCTGACTCTCAATTGTAAAGCGACTTTGAGTCCTGAAAAGCGCTATATAAATAAAATCTATTATTATTATTATTACATCAACGATTGCTTTGGTGCTACCTCCTGCACCCACACACAACTGACTGACTTCATCCGCTTCATCACAAACTTCCATCCGGCACTCAAATACACCTGGACCATTTCCGACACTTCCCTACCATTTCTTGACCTCACTATCTCCATCACAGGTGATAGACTTCTGACTAACATCCACTATAAACCCACTGACTCCCATGGCTATCTAGACTACTCTTTTTCCCACCCTGCTTCCTGTAAGGACTCCATCCCCTACTCCCAATTCCTCCGTCTACGCCGCATCTGCTCCCAGGATGAGGTGTTCCACACCAGGGCATCGGAAATGTCCTCATTCTTCAGGGAACGGGGGTTTCCCTCCCCACTATAGATGAGGCTCTCACCAGGGTCTCTTCCATACCCCGTAACACTGCTCTCTCTCCCCATCCCCCCCACTCGTAACAAGGGCAGTGTCCCCCTAGTCCTCACCTTTCACCCCACTAGCCGTCACATACAACAAATAGTCCTCCATCATTTTCGCCACCTCCAACGTGACCCCACCACTCGCCACATCTTCCCATCTCCCCCCCCCCCCCCCCGTCTGCTTTCGGCAAAGACCGCTCCCTCCGTACCTCCCTGGTCAATTCTTCCCTTCCTTCCCGCACCACCCCCTCCCCGGGCACTTTCCCTTGCAACCGCAAGAGATGCTACACTTGTCGCTTTACCTCCCCCCTCGACTCCATTCAAGGACCCAAGCAGTCGTTCCAGGTGCGACAGAGGTTCACCTGCATCTCCTCCAACCTCATCTATTGCATCCGCTGCTCTAGATGTCAGCTGATCTATATCGGTGAGACCAAGCGTAGGCTTGGCGATCGTTTCGCCGAACACCTCCGCTCGGTCCGCATTAACCAACCTGATCTCCCGGTGGCTCAACACTTCAACTCCCCCTCCCATTCCGAATCCGACCTCTCTGTCCTGGGCCTCCTCCATGGCCAGAGTGAACACCACCGGAAATTGGAGGAGCAGCACCTCATATTCCGCTTGGGCAGTCTGCACTCTAGCGGCATAAACATTGAATTCTCCAATTTAAGGTAGCCTTTGCTGTCTCCTCCCCTTGTCTCCTCCCCTTCTTAGCTCTCCCTCCGCCTCGGGCTCTTTTTCCTTTCTTCTCCCCGCCCCCAACCCCCCCACCCTACATCAGTCTGAAGAAGGGTTTCGGCCTGAAACGTTGCCTGTTTCCTTCGCTCCATAGAAGGTGCTGCACCCGCTGAGTTTCTCCAGCACTTTTGTCTACCTTCGATTTTCCAGCATCTGCAGTTCCTTCTTAAGCACATTGTCTAATGCAGTTTTCCTAATGGATGGCCACTTTTGTGCTTTGGGCAGTAACGAGTAACTCCTGAATAAATATAAAGAATGAAAGTTCTATTGCACTTCACATCCCTGCCAGATTCCAGGTCAGACCTACAAACATTTTACCAATGACCTGGGTAATAGATTGGACAAGGTATATTTGTTGACATTAAATTGTATTATCAATTATGGTCAGTCACTTTGTAGTTAGTAAATGATATACGTGCAAGTAGCGTTATCTCCGTTAGACCTGTTACCGAGCCAACTTCAAAGCAATTTAACTATTTTTGAAAATTATTTGTTGCTGGTGGCAAGATACTTGAAAGCACCTAAAAAATAAAACTCCAGTTTTGTTATTTTGGTTTGAGGATAAGCAGTGAAAAAACTACCTGTACCCCAGAATCATCTGCATCTGCTTGCATTGACAGACAGAGACTTGTTATAACATCTTAGCCCAAAGCACTCTACATGTGTAGTTTACAACCCAACAGTATAAACATTTAACTTCTCTATGTCAGATAGCCCTTGCTTTCTCACTCCATCCCCTTCCCAGTTTTCCCACTAGTCTTACTGTCTCCGACTACATTCTATCTTTGTCCCGCCCCCTCCCCTTACATCAGTCTAAAGAAGGGTCTCGACCCAAAACATCACCCATTCCTTCTCTCCAGATATGCTGCCTGACCCGCTGAGTTACTCCAGCATTTGGGTCTACCTTCGATTTAAACCAGCATCTGCAGTTCTTTCCTACGCACTATACATGCAAATGTGGCAATCTTAGAACACCATGTATTGATGTATGATCTCAACTGTCACAACTTAACACATTAAATTGTCAATCTGTCAACAGTGCTTTGTGTCACCATTAAATGTTGTGGCTGCAAATTGGACTCACCAAATTGCAGAGAAGAAATCCCTCCCCATGCCATGAGGAAGTTTCCAGATTTTAGCAGTTTGAGCTCTGCAGTGCATGGAGAATGATCAGACACCACCATATCGATCTTTCCAGCTTTCAATGCAGACCATAGTTTCTCCTGTGTGGGCACAGGAGGTGATTAACCAATGCCACCATTACTTAGCACCAGTATAAACTTTCACATTGCAGACAAAGGGAGCAATAAATTCACTTATCTTCTTTATAAAATAATACTGCAAAAACAGCTGATCAGGTAGTATGTGTGGAGGGCAGAAATACTGGAGTTACAATTTAAGGACTGAGAAAGTTAGAAATTTAACAAGTTTTAAGTTGCTGAGCAGCGGGTAGCGGGCAGACAGAAAGACTAAATATTTCAGGTTACGAATTGAAAATATTCTAGAAATCTGAAATTAAAAAATGGATAAGTCAGGGAGCATCCATGGAAAGAGAAGCAGAGCCACTGTTCCAAGTCTGAGACCCTTTGTTAGAATTTGTATCTGAACCATTGGTTCAGTCTCTTTCCATGGATGCTGCCAAACCTGATCCGTGTTTCCAGCATATGGTGTCTATTTAAATATTTCAGTTTGATCTCTACATCAAACCGGAAAGACTGTTTTTCCAGAACTCTGAATTCAGTGTTTACTGAGGGCTAATGTGTGGCTAGTTGGAAGATAAAATGCTGAGTTGGAACAATACCAGCAGGCAGAGATGCAAAGGTCAGAGCAGGAGTATAATATTGAATTAGGGTGACATACAACTTTAGCTCGGGGTTATCCTTACAAGACCAGCTCTCCAATGGAAATGTGCAGTTTTACTTAATTAAGGTGAGTGAAGATATGTGAGGATGCTTTAATAGCATTTGAAACTTAACGGAATGATCAAGTTGAATGAAGAATCTGCTATCAGAATCCACTTTAAAGGGAGAGAGCTTAGCAATTAGAACCCCCATTAGATAATGTGATTTTAAATGCACCCTGTCATTATTCTGCAATGAGACCTGTAATTGGACTGATTTAATAAAATTTTCAATTTGTACTTGATTGCTTTTTGTCCGAATCGGAGGACAGCACTTGTACTGCGTGGCACCGTTTGGTATGTCTTCAGCAGCCAGTAAGAGATAATGTGGTGTAGTCTCGACAGTCAGCAAAGCTCCTGCTTTGCGAGCTTCGTCTATCAGGGGTAGAGCTTCCGCAGTGGAAAGATGAACAATATGGCAGCGAACCCTGGGACAGAAAAAAGCACAAAGCAAGTGTGCCTTTGAATAACAACAGACTGTCCATCTGCCAATGAACTAAATCAGCTCTGAAAGGTATGCAACATGTATCCTGGTTTGTGAAGGACCTTGTACTCCAGATATTTAGTGTGTGGTCTGTCCTCTTGTATACTGTAATGAAGGTGTTCCGGCTCTTGTGTGAACGCCTTAGGGCTTGGCATTGCAACTTCTGGAAGTGATGCGAGGACAATTGATCAGGGGGCAGTCCTTGAGACGGCAAACAGCAGGAAGTGGGGCATCTGTTAGAGGAAAAGGTATAATTTGGGAGGGATAAGACATGGGAGGGAATGTGAGGGTGGTTGGAGAAGGGATTGCCTAAGAGGGGAAGAGTTGTGAAGTGCTGAGTGGGCTGAGAAGGAGCAGAATGAGTGCTCGGGAAGAGGGGCGTTGGCTGAGAGTTGTATAAGGAAGAGATTACAAGTCTATCACCAGATTTTTAGCTGATGTTTTGAGGGCATCTTTCGCTCATTGAAGTTTGGGACCTGAAATTTTAGAGCTCTCATGGACAATCCCAATCGTGATTGAGCGGGTCTGCACCACATTTATCATCCAGGAACCAAATCACTGTTGGCATCTGGAGTGAGATACAGCAGTCAGCAGACAGCCAGCTCAGGGAATGAGGTGACTGGGATGCCCTGAGGAAGGGAAAATTGGAACAGGTACATAGTCTTCATGTGCGATAAACAAACACCTAATTACCTTTTAGTTTATCCTATCATTGAATCAGCATAATACAGTCACCTGTGTATACATTTCTAAACCTGGTAGCAACAGGCAGGGCCAAAGAGTAATTCTGCTATAAGCTTGATCAATCTCCGACACGAGTTCTGATGGGTGACAATCTGACTGTTGGAAATTTCACCACCAGAGCTGGAAAATACATAAGTCTCTGGAAAGATGCATGACGTGGGAGGGATAAAGAAATTTTATTTCCAGGTCCTCCTAGTGAAATTTTTATATTTCGTTCAGAATATTGTTGGTTTAGCTCACCAGCTCTATTGTTCTCTTTATGACCTCTACCCATGTCCAATTCCATTTCTGTAAATTGCCCCAATCTAGTTTAATTTGTCGACCACCCTTGTTCCATCATGTTTAATTCTAGTTACCTTTATAGCTTCTGTCCCATTCCTCATTTGCTGTTGAGAAAATTATTTCACATCAACACCAAAAATAAGTCTGAAAATGCTGAGTTTTGTGGAACATTTCAAACCCTGCGTTTAATATTTTATATGTATTGCTGGATACTTTAGTAAGATGTCTTTTGCTGTAGTGTTGATTAGGCTTTCCACACATCAATTTCTTACCTGTACTGGAGACAAAGTTTAATGACCAATCGAATGGCTTCCACTTCCATCTCATCAGGTCGGGTTGCGAGGAAGGTTGAATATGCACAGGGGTCTGAGGACCAGGATGGAGTCACATATGGCACAAAAAATATAATGGGATATTTAGGGATATGGCAAATGGCAAATCAGAGATATTTAGAGAGAGAGGCTGGTATAGAGGATAGACACAAAATGCTGGTGAAACTCAGCGGGACAGGCAGCATCTCTGGAGAGAAGGAATGGATGACGTTTTGGGTCGAGATCCCAGAGGACGACAGCTGATAAAGAATGTGGTGGTGACAAGGGGAGTGACATGGCAGGGAGAGACAAAAAAGAGAGCAGGAACGTGGGGTGAGAAGCAGTGACGTTGGAGAGTGCCAGAGCAGTCATAATAAACAGGAGCAGGTGTAGACCACTTAACCTTTGTTCTTTTTCTACATTTCAATAAAATCACGACTGATCCAATTTTGGTCTCAGTACTACTTTCTCAGCACTCCCTACACCCTGCCCCCCGATTACATTGCGGTCTGTCTGTCAGTCAATGTTTTGGATGTAGTCGGTGATGCCACTTCCACAGCTCTCTGGTGTAGAGAATTTAAGTCACAACTCTCAGAAATAAAGTAAAATCCTCATTACCTCTTAAAAGGCTCACCTAATCTTAAACAATGTCTTCTTGTTTGAGATACCTGCACAAGAGGAATCATCCTTTAATCCTATTCAGAGTCTTACCCATTTAAATATAATCTCTTGTTCTACAGTAAATATTAAAGGCCCATTATCCTTAACCTCACTTCATATATGAACCTCTTGATCCCAGGAATCAATCTTGTGAACATTCCCTACACTTGCTCCAATACAAGGATGTCCTTTCTTAAGGCAATATTGTGTGTGAAACTCCAGGTGTTAAGTCTTTACTTTTATACTCCTAGCAATAAAGATTAATATTTCATTAGACTTCCAAATTTCTGACGGGTGGGGGGGATTTTGGTGCCTTCCAACACTCTATAGATTACAATCCAGGAAGTTTTGTAGAGTTCGATCAACACATTTAATTCTGTAGCCACTTCCTTTCAGACTCTACGATGAGTCCAGGGAAACGTCACTCTTAAGCCCTACTATCTGACTAGTATTTTTTCTGTAGCGTTGAGATTGTTATATATTTCTCCCTGTAACTCCTTGATTATCTGTTACATTTGGGAACTTTCTTATGCCTTCATTGAAAACTTTGAAATAATTATTTAGAATCTTCACTATTTTTCTCTTTCCTGTTATTAAATCCCCAGATGCACCATGTAAGGAACTAATATTTTACTTACCTTCTCTCTTCCTTTTTATATTGCTGTGGAAGTTATTTGTACTTTTATATTATTTGCAAGTTTACTATCATACACTTTATTTTCCTTTATAATAGTTTCAGTCATCCTTTGATGGCTTCTAAAAATGTCCCAGCAGAACCAGAAATGACAGTTTAACCATTGCACTGAAGAGAACTTTTGTTCCCTTTGTATAAACAGTGGGAAGACAGAAAGGAACTCATTCAGCAAATGATCATACTTCTGAGTGTACACGTGCCTCTCAGAACCATAGTGGAATATCAGCCTATATTATATACTCCAGAGTGAAAATGGTTCTCCACTAAGTTGAGCTAGTACTTGTGGATAATGTTCATACAGGTAACTGACTGGAGTTATCCCTTCTGAAATATTGAAAAATGATCACAAGTCAACCATTCCACTTAATCATTTCATTTTTGACAACATCATCTTTTTGAGGTCTTTTATACTTGCTGTTTAATGAAGGGTTCACATGCGTCAGCTCTCTTTCTGCGTGGAACTGATGGAAAAAAAACATATTATTAGCCATTTCATGCTTTGAAATGCTTCCTTGTATATTTTCTCCATTGTTGAGTCAAATTTGTTCCAGTATGGATTAGAAACAGAAAGCTACTGATACACTGTCACATGAAACATTAACATTGTATTGGAGCCTACCAGGGAGAAGGCAATTCTGGATTTATTGTTATGTAATGAACCGGATTTGATAAAGGACCTCGAGGTTAATGAGCCATTAGGAGGCAGTGACCATAACATGGTCAGGTTTAATCTACAATTGGAGAGAGAGAAGAGTAGATCGGACGTGTCAGTGTTGCAGTTGAATAAAGGGGACTATGGGGCCAAGAGGGAGGAGCTGGCCTAAGTTGACTGGAAAGATACGCTAGCAAGGATGACAGTGGAACAAAAATGGCAGGTGTTTCTAGGAATAATACAGAAGGTGCAGGATCAGTTCATTCCTAGGAGGAAGAAAGATTCCAAGGGGAGAAAGGGACGACCATGGCTGACAAGGGACGTCAGGGACAGTATAAAAATTAAAGCGAAGAAGTACAACATAGCAAAGATGAGCGGGAAGCAAGAGGATTGGGTAATGTTTAAAGAACAACAGAAGATAACCAAAAAGACAATACGGGGAGAAAAGATGAGGTACGAAGGTAAGCTAGCCAAGAATATAAAGCATGATAGTAAAAGCTTCTTTAGGTATGTGAAGAGGAAAAAATTAGTTAAGACCAAAGATAACTTTTTTATATTTATGCCTTCGTCCAATCTATATTTTTGTGACGTTCAGAACCCTTGAACATTGACCTTTTTTTTGGCGCAAGCAGAAAAGGGAATGTGAGTGTCTGGTGCATTTACTCTACCATTGGATATGAATAGAAATGGAGGTCGAGTGGTTGAGAGATTGTGTATTTACCAGTAATACTCGGCCTGTACCGTGTAGTTGAGCAAGTGACATTCTCAGATCTGCTTCAGTAACATGAGGAAATTCATCCACTCCACTGTGAATGAGGAAACACTTGAATCCTGGAACTCCGGCCTCAATCATGGGGCGCAGTGCAGACTGGGAATAAAAAAGATAGTTTAATAATGAGCTGCACTGCTTTCTGAAGCAATTAATCAGGTGCAGCATTCTTTTGAGTATGCCTGTCCCTTCATTTTTTTACATTGTGCTACTGACTTTTCATTTGAGTTTCTAAAGGTAAAGTGGTCTGCAATACACTTTGTCAGTGTCAGTTTTGATCCACAGTTTGCGTAATATCTTCAACGTGGGCAGAAACTTCACACAATTTTTGTGCTCCATAGATGATTTGGCCCCATTTGGTTCATCATCTTGAGAAGTACTTAGTTACCGCACTTTTCAATGCATCTCATGGTCCAATTTAAAACATTACAACTCAAAACAGAATCTGTCCAGAGGTGCTGCTAAATTCAACCATGCCTTCCATGTCCTGATTTAAGTGACCCATAGACAATTAGAGGGAAAAGGTAGACAGACCAGTAAACAGTAAAAGTTGAATTATTTTTAAACTGTTTACCTGATTGCCTGGGATGACACCTCCCCAGAATCCAGTATCAACAAAACACTTGTCTCTGGCAGCGTAGAGTTTAGTGTGGAAGTTTTCTAGTGTGGTAGTTGGCGGATTGCTGTTCCTACCACAATATGAAAACACAAAGATAGGACATGATGCTCATTAGGGACAGATTAACATATTCCTCTGCATTCGAAATTACAAATCAGTGTACACGTTCGGTTTTTATATTACTAGGCTAGTACATCAGTGACTTTCACCAGGAATCCAAGGTGAGATATCAAGGTCCAGCACAGTAATATTTGCATTTAAATTCAATTTAAAAGATAGATTCTGGAATTAAAAAACTAGCAACGGTTGTGGTAAGCATAAAATAGTTGGATTATCAAAAATCCAATTGGTTCACAAGTATACATTGTGGAGTGCGAACTGCCATTCCTATCTTGCATGGTTATTGTGAATTCAGAATATAGCACTGCTTCCCGAGAAGTCCAAAAAGGCAATTAGTTGTATGTACATATATAAGGCAATACATTATGAAAAGATTACTTTGATCCAAACTTTGGATTCAGATATAAAGAAACATTCAAAGAGTCTTGATGACCTTGAAACATCATGTTCACTAACTCCAAGAACTTATGCCAAATTTTGGAGAATTGCCCAATTGACCAAAACATAAGAAACAGGACCAGAGGTTGCCCAGGAGCCTACTTCACCATTGAGCAAGGGCATGGCTGAACCAGTCTTAGCCTCAACATCACTTTTCTGCTTTCACACCATGCGACTTGACTTCTTTGTTTATATGTCTGTCATTCTCTCCCCCGAATAGAATCAATGATTCCATCCCCACAGAAGGTAGAAGAGAGAAAACAGAATGTTCAGGGTGACAGGTATCTCTAGCGATACTTCTGGACTTATCTGATGAAATGCACTGTGAAGATGGACTGGATAGAAGGAAGTGGCGAGACTGCGATGGACTGAACAGTGCTCACCACTCTGCAGATACAGGCAGAGTGTTGCCATACCAGGCCAAGATGCATCCCGTCTGAATATTTTCTATAGCACATCTGTAGAACATTGAGAGAATCCTCGTGGACATGCCAAATCTTTTCAATGCCTAACAAAGTAAATGCACTGATGAAGATGCTACCACAGTGTTGTTCAGTGAGATGCTCCAGGTGGGAATGTAAAATAAGATTCATGTGAGGTTAGTGCAAATGGGTGGCCTTTGGAATTTGGTGGGCTGAAAGGCCTTTCTGTACTGTATCTCTATGGGTCCAATAGATGGCGCCATTGTCACAGAGCTGGCACCGTGGCATCTTACTGATTACCACTGAGGGTGAACTGTACTGGGCACAGACATGTCTGTCAGCGTAGACTCAACTGCACTTGAAATCACAGGAATGAAGATGAGTTGGGGAGAATTGAGCTCCTCCCCGAAAGAGCTTTCTGAAAAAAATGGTGATTTAATTTTAAAGGTTTGGCTTCAGACAGTTAAACGCATTTTTGTTATTATCTCTATACCTATAAAAGTCTGATCTTGTGTGTGTGCCTGTCTGTCTTAATTGTATCTTCCTCAAAACGCTACTCGCTAACGCTTAAATGTTTACATATTCTTACTCCCATTTTTCCCCTCCACGACTTCATCAAGTTCACTTCAGATTTCATGCTCTCTTTCAAAAGATATTCGCGATTAAAGTTTAAAAAAAAAAAAAAACGCTTCTCACAGAGAGCCTTTTTCCAGCAGCTTGATGATGTCACAATGATGATGTCACAATGCCACTCACAGCGCGCCAATCACAATTGGCTCTCAAGCTGCCGCGTGCCACAATTATATCATTGTGGCACGCGGTAACTGCAGCAGAAGGAGAGGTTGCCAAAAGCAGGCCTTGTCAGAGGGGGGCAACGAGTGCCATTTGGCATGAGTCTCATGCCTGTCTGCTTCAAAGGGATCTTGATTAGGGGGCCTCTAAAATTGAGGGGCCTCTGCTTGATCTTGGTTTGGGGGCCTCTAAAATTGAAATTGGCCTGGGCCTCAGTTCATCTATGAGAGGGCCTGGCCAAGACTGCCATAGAGGGAGAGAGGGAGAGGGGTGGAGAGTGTTGCACAGGGCCGGTTCATGGGCTTGTCGGCCTCCTGTATTTTCTGCGGCGAGGTAGATATCGTGCCCATGTGTATATGGAGTGTGTGAGGTTGCTGCCCCTGTACGAATATCTGAAGGGGCTGCTCCTCAAGTTCTGGTTGCATTTTAGTCCCACAATCCTGGTGTTTGGACACAAGGCAGGGAGTGGGGAGGGCCGATCGGAGGGGGGATCACCCTGTCGGTTTGCTCCTGGGCCTGGCCAAGATGCCCATCCCCCGCCCCTCATCCCTGCCCCCACACCTTGCCCCCACCCCAGCCCCCCCAACGTGGGGACGATTGATTGCCTCCATAAATTCCATAATTTTCCTTGCGGGGGTGCCTGTCTCCGGGGTGAGCGCCGCGCCGTGCCCCCCGCCCCACCGCATTAGTAAATATTAAACACAACAATTTGACATAGCAAGACTCTTGTCTTGCGGGACACCTGCCTGTCCCGCTGAGTTACTCCAGCATATTGTGTCTATCTTTGGTGTATACCAGCATCTCCATTTCCTTCTTTAAAATATTAATAGATTTCAACACAAAGGTAACAGAATGCAGAATTGCAGGAACTAGTATATTGCCACGACCACAGTAATTGAACCAGTTTTGGATGTTCGGGAACTAGTTTAACAGAAAGTGGGTTCAAGGACTTGACAACGCAGCAACACAATGTATGTTTAAGCAACATTTTAATTAAATAATTACATGTTGGTTTAAGCACTAGTCTAGCGCAATAACAAATTATTTGGGTTTAGGCCGTTTTGGATGTGTAGGATCCAGTTTAATAATAACTATGAGAACTCAAGCAATCAAGTAATACAGGGTCTCGACCCGAAACGTCACCCATTCCTTCTTTCTAGAGATGTTTCCTGTCCCGCTGAGTTACTTCAGCTTTTTGTGTCTATCTTCAATACAATGTGGGGTCAGGTAGGCTAACATTCTCTAAATTTGAAGTCTCTAGTCTAACACAGTAACTGGATGTGAGTTCAGCAGAAGGCAAATACACTTTTCAGATTCAAGCACAAGTTCAACACAGTAACAAATTGAGGGTGTTGGATGAGCCTGATATACTGATACACTGAGGAGATTGTTATTTTAAGTATTCAGGTTTGGTTCCTTACAGTGGCATGTCAATAAGTGTTGTTATTCCTCCGGCTGCTGCTGCCCTCGTCGCTGTCCAATAACCTTCCCAGTCAGTGCGTCCAGGTTCGTTGACATGTACGTGACTGTCCACCACACCAGGCATCACCACAAGGTCTCCAACATCTAGCATCTACAGAAACATAATAATTAACAGAGATTAGACCAGGTAAACAACACGCAGGAACGGTATAATTAGTCATTAACCGTTTGGTCTCTTAAATCCAAAAATACTCTTTGAAAGTATGGTGGACCGCTTTGGAAATGTTTGAGATTAGTTTGGGCTTCATAAGACAATAATGGAAAAAAACTATGCATTGTGAATTTATGTCTGCACCTTTACAGCAATAAACATTGTGCTATTTAGCAATATATGCAACTTCCATTCGGAGAAGCGACATAGTGAATAGAGACCATGATTCGTAAATGCTAGATTAGGTTATAGAATTGGGTCAGTGTTATTCATTATATGAAGTCAAAGCCAGTTCATCAGATTGAACATTTGGCATAAGGTCCAGTATATTCAAGTTGCAACCCTCAGAATTTTTAAGATTAATGATAAGGAAGTTTTAAACATGATAAAACCTGGGGTTGTGCAGATAAACTTTATTCTAAGACTAACCAATGCTGTACTTGCATGGAAGTGTTAGGTGCGATGGAAAGCTCTTATTTCACTATACAATGAGAGTCAATGAAACACAATTATTGTCAGGAACATTAGTATTTCACTTTCTGGTATTAATAGATAAAGGGACAATAACATTTTAAAGACAACTTTCACTTTAAAATTAAGGGTGGTGGCATATCAAAATATTAAGCATTTATCTGTTAAATGTGCATGCTGCTCATTTATAATCCAGGCTAAATATATTTAGTGAAACTCGTTGTGTGATCCTGCCATAATTACCTGCAGAGTTTTAATTTTAAAATCTCTTCCTTTATTTTGTTACTCAACTAAAACAAACATGCCACAGAGAAATATAATTGTTTTCCACATTCTGCAGCGACATATCTTCAGTTACTTTATGGGCAATTGCAGATGTTGCAGCGGTTAACAATGAGTCTTGTGCATTCTGTAGTAAGAGATCTGAAAGTGTCGTAATGGGACATCGTCATCATTGAAGGTCTGCTAACCAAAACAAGAGAAAGACTACATTATGGGAATAGATTATATCGAATATAATATATCCAATGATATGATCTATACCCACACACGCTTCAAGTTAAGCAATTGTGCCAGAATATTTTCTTTGCTTTCCTAGCAAAATAAACTTTATCAAAGCATTTCAACGGAGCTAATTCTTTGAAATATAATCTGCACTGTAAACTGTTACTGGAATCTGGGCAGCTGGATAGACCACATATCATGAAAGAATCACGTTCCAAAAGGCTATGTTAATTTATTTTATTCATTCTGAGAATATGGCAGGGATTTATTATACATATTCTGTTTCCTTTGAGAAGATGGCGATGAGCCTTCTTCAGTGCTGATGAGCCACATTCGTGAGATGGTGACGGTGACCTTTCTTCTTGTTGATGCTCAAGTGTCATCTTGCAATGTCAGTGGTTATCCTCCTCCTTGAGATGTTGGCAGTGAACTACTTTATTGATATGGCAATACTGAGGTTCCTTCTTAAGCTGGTGGTAGTGAACTGTTGCAGTTCATCATGACAGCCTTGAGTTGCTCGTGAAAATTCCAGGTTATAGGCACTCAGTGGGATATTGGTGTACAGGTCCTCTCCAGGTTACAAACTTATGTACAGCCCGTACATACATACAAACAATCAGAAGGATGACAGGTGCGATGGATTTGCCCACATCTGCACGTCTGAAGGCTGTGTGAGAACTTGGTTTGTGGCAATATCTGAATGGCTCTTGTTTGGCCTATGTTTTTATTTAAATATATTGTTTGCAGCTGTATTTCCAACTTGCATACTATTCTGGTTATGAATATTTCTCAAGAATGGAACCCTACTATGGCCTGGGGAGGAGCTGTGCTTCTAAATCAGGATGGGATGTGACTTGGAGGTAATTGTGTGGGAGACCTTGCAGAGATACCTTGGGTATGTCGTACTTCCAGTGTCTGTAAGGGCCTTCTAGAACCTCATGAAAGCACTATCCCTTTCTATTTATCATGTATTCTACATTTAGTTGTTTATTGTTAAAAAAAATGGGATATCTTTTTGTTGATAATACATCTTCAATATGTTCAAGCTCATTATGGCTGTTGAATTATTATGAACTATTGTCACACTAATGCATATGCACAAACAGCGTGGTCCTCTTTAAATTGGATCCTTTATAACCCGTTGGAGAGGTAGCAAGCGCTGGTCCCTACACCTTTGTGGCAAGACACCTTTTTCTCACAACTGACCTTGCTTTATGTGCTGTTATACTGGAAGAAATTTAATCCAAACATTCAAACAGTTATTGTTGCTACAAGCTGAACAAACCGTTGATTATGCTATAAGTAACAGTGCTGAGCAGTGTGAATTTAGATGAGGTTAGCAATATCCTCCAAAAGCAATATCTACCAGAAGCAATACAGTTGAGCAAGAGGAAGATACCAGACACACTTATTAAATAAGATTTAAACTAGTGAATCATCTGACAATAAATTCAGTATTTAGTAATATGAGATCTTTTTAATAGGTTTAGGCTCTTGATCACTGTTCATTGATACTCCTGGAATGAATATTAGGTAGTGTCAGATGAAGTTAGCACTAAGTTTGGCTGCAATGCTACCTACACTGATTTATACTGCTGATACCCTTGGTCAAGGGATTACCTATGAAACACAATTTGCCGGAATTTCTAGAGGGCTTTCAACAGTGGACAAGGGATATATAAAATATTGTGTTTTTCTCATTTTCCCTTTTCTCCAAAAACTCCAATAGGCAATATTGTTAATGACCTCATTCAAACACCTTGTCCAGTTTTTTCTCTGGTACAAATGTTGCAAAGTTTGTTCAAACAGGCCCATAAACTGGAGGCTCAAGTGGGGCAAATGAACTAACTCTCAACATACATAGACTTTGTTCTGTTAGGAAATGCCTGTTGGTTACTTCACCTGCTTGTATTTTAGGCTTTGGGATTCTCTCCCTGAACCCCTGCTGTTCCAGCTCTTTCACCACATGATGGAGCAAAGCACCTGTTTATGTGCTGTGGGAAGAAAAGGCTGCAGGGTCTGTGCAGGAAAATGGTACTGGTAGGTCAGCAATAATTTTGACAAATTATGGATCAGGCTCAAAAGATCCAATGGCCAACCTACGTTTTATTTCTCAAAACCCTTTTTATCAACTTTCTTATCACTTAAACCACCGTACTAAAAGGGTAGATGATGCTCAGCACGGATTAGTGGGACAAAGGGTCTGTTTCTGTATTGTATCTACCATGACAACTGTCTCTTATTTAGCTCAAATTTAGGTTACATTGGAATGTTTTTGGATGCTTATTATAAAATTACTATTTAAAATAAATGCTATTGAAAAGATATTAAAACAAGTGGATTGAGAGGTGAGAAAAGAATTGAAAATGACACTTGGAAAGCTGGTGAACTCACTGAAATATTTTACATGTAAAATAAATGGTTGTCCTAGCAAGATCCTTGTTAGACCTACAGCTCATTTCGTCCCTGGATGTGCTGGAGATGACAAAAGGGGCATAAGATGTGGCAGCAGATAAAGAGAGTGATGAAGCAGCAAGTTAGCATGCATGAGGTTTGTGGGCACCGTTCATGACAGCTGGAATAAATAGACCTCTGCTGCCTTCCGCTGGAAGATGAGATCACATAGTGGTGTTACGCTCGTGACTGTAAATCTGAAATAAAAATAAAATGGTGGAAATACTCAGTAGACCAGGCAGCATCTGTGGAAAGAGCAATGGAATTAATATTTCAGGTTGATGACCTTTCTGTTCAAATGATCGGACAAACCAGGTGCTTGGTGCACTACAGAATCTGCTGAAAGTATATGGATTACATAGATACATAGAAAATAGGTGCAGGAGTAGGCCATTCGGCCCTTTGAGCCTGCACCGCCATTCAATATGATCATGGCTGATCATCCAACTCAGTATCTCGTACCTGCCTTCTCTCCATACCCCCTGATCCCCTTAGCCACAAGGGCCACATCTAACTCCCTCTTAAATATAGCCAATGAACTGGCCTCAACTACCCTCTGTGGCAGAGAGTTCCAGAGATTCACCACTCTCTGTGTGAAAAAGTTTTTCCTCATCTCGGTCTTAAAGGATTTCCCCCTTATCCTTAAGCTGTGACCCCTTGTCCTGGACTTCCCCAACATCGGGAACAATCTTCCTGCATCTAGCCTGTCCAACCCCATAAGAATTTTGTACGTTTCTATAAGATCCCCTCTCAATCTCCTAAATTCTAGCGAGTATAAGCCAAGTCTATCCAGTCTTTCTTCATATGAAAGTCCTGACATCCCAGGAATCAGTCTGGTGAACCTTCTCTGCACTCCCTCTATGGCTATAATGTCCTCCTCAGATTTGGAGACCAAAACTGTACGCAATACTCCAGGTGTGGTCTCACCAAGACCCTGTACAACTGCAGTAGAACCTCCCTGCTCCTATACTCAAATCCTCTTGCTATGAAGGCCAACATACCATTCGCTTTCTTCACTGCCTGCTGCACCTGCATGCCTACTTTCAATGACTGGTGTACAATGACACCCAGGTCTCGCTGCATCTCCCCATTTCCTAATCGGCCACCATTTAGATAATAGTCTGCCTTCCCGTTTTTGCCATCAAAGTGGATAACCTCACATTTATCCACATTATACTGCATCTGCCAAACATTTGCCCACTCACCCAGCCTATCCAAGTCACCTTGCAGTCTCCTAGCATCCTCCTCACAGCTAACACTGCCCCCCAGCTTAGTGTCATCCGCAAACTTGGAGATGTTGCTTTCAATTCCCTCGTCCAGATCATTAATATAAATTGTAAATAGCTGGGGTCCCAGCACTGAGCCTTGCGGTACCCCACTAGTCACTGCCTGCCATTGTGAAAAGGACCCGTTTACTCCTACTCTTTGCTTCCTGTTTGCCAGCCAGTTCTCTATCCACATCAATACTGAACCCCCAATACCGTGTGATTTAAGTTTGTATCCTAATCTCTTATGTGGTACCTTGTCGAAAGCCTTCTGAAAGTCCAGATACAACACATCCACTGGTTCTCCCCTATCCACTCTACATCCTCGAAAAATTCTATAAGATTCGTCAGACACGATTTACCTTTCGTAAATCCATGCTGACTTTGTCCAATGATTTCACCACTTTCCAAATGTGCTGCTATCCCATCTTTAATAACTGACTCTACCAGTTTCCCCACTACCGATGTTAGACTTACTGGTCTGTAATTCCCCGTTTTCTCTCTCCCTCCCTTCTTAAAAAGTGGGGTTACGTTTGCTACCCTCCAATCCTCAGGAACTACTCCAGAATCTAAAGAGTTTTGAAAAATTATCACTAATGCATCCACTATTTCTGGAGCAACTTCCTTAAGTACTCTGGGATGCAGCCTATCTGGCCCTGGTGATTTATCGGCCTTTAATCCATTCAATTTACCCAACACCACTTCCCGACTAACCTGGATTTCACTCAGTTCCTCCATCTCCTTTGACCCGCGGCCCTCTGCTATTTCCGGCAGATTATTTATGTCTTCCTTAGTGAAGACGGAACCTAAGTAGTTATTCAATTGGTCCGCCATATCCTTGTTCCCCATGATCAATTCACCTGTTTCTGACTGCAAGGGACCTACATTTGTTTTAACTAATCTCTTTCTTTTCACATATCTATAAAAACGTTTGCAGTCAGTTTTTATGTTCCCTGCCAGTTTCCTTTCATAATCTATTTTCCCTTTCCTAATTAAGCCCTTTGTCCTCCTCTGCTGGTCTCTGAATATCTCCCAGTCCTCTGGTATGCTGCTTTTTCTGGCTAATTTGTACGCATCATCTTTTGCTTTGATACTATCCCTGATTTCCCTTGTTATCCACGGATGCACTACCTGCCCTGATTTATTCTTTTGTCAAACTGGGATGAACAATTTTTGTAGTTCATCCATGCAGTCTTTAAATGCCTTCCATTGCAAATCCACCGTCAACCCTTTTAGAACTAATTGCCAGTCAATCTTGGCCAATTCACGTCTCATACCCTCAAAGTTAGCTTTCTTTAAGTTCAGAACCGTTGTTTCTGAATTAACAATGTCACTCTCCATCCTAATGAAGAACTCAACCATATTATGGTCACTCTTGCCCAAGGGGGCACGCACAACAAGACTGCTAACTAACCCTTCCTCATTACTCAATACCCAGTCTAGAATAGCCTGCTCTCTCGTTGGTTCCTCTACATGTTGGTTTAGATAACTATCCCGCATACATTCCAAGAAATCCTATTCCTCAGCACCCCTGCCAATTTGATTCACCCAATCTATATGTAGATTGAAGTCACCCATTATAACTGTTTTGCCTTTGTTGCACGCATTTCTAATTTCCTGTTTGATGCCATCCCCAACTTCACTACTACTGCTAGGTGGCCTGTACACAACACCCACCAGCGTTTTCTGCCCCTTAGTGTTTCGCAGCTCTACCCATACCGATTCCACATCCTCCAAGCTAATGTCCTTCCTTTCCACTGCGTTAATCTCCTCTCTAACCAGCAACGCTACCCCACCTCCTTTTCCTTTCTCTCTATCCCTCCTGAATATTGAATATCCCTGGATGTTCAGCTCCCAGCCTTGGTCACCCTGGAGCCATGTCTCCGTGATCCCAACTATATCATAATCATTAATTGTTATCTGCACGTTCAACTCATCCACCTTATTGCGAATGCTCCTTGCATTGAGACACAAAGCCTTCAGGCTTGTTTTTACAACGCTCTTACCCCTTATACAATTATGTTGAAAAGTGGCTCTTTTTGATATTTGCCCTGGATTTGTCTGCCTGCCACTTTTACTTTTCACCTTGCTACCCATTGCTTCCGCCCGCATTTTACACCCCTCTGTTTCTCTGCTCACCCATTTAAGAACCCCACCACCTCTTATTCTCTGTTTATTATTGTTTTATTCTTTCCCCCCTACATGTTGGGTCTGAGTGCTTTCCTTCTCTGCCTCCTGCCTCACACACTGTCTAATAGCATTCTCTATTTGAGTCCCTCCCCCCAACCATTCTAGTTTAAAGTCTCCCCAGTAGCCTTTGCAAATCTCCCCACCAGGATATTGGTCCCCCTCAGGGGTTGGAGTCAGCTTCTAACTGTATCTATGCTTGTCGTAGTGCTTGCATTCTCTCCATCGGTGAAGCCTATTAACGGAGACCAGAACTTCCATTGGAGCCAGAAACCTAGGTACTGCTGCAGAATGACAAAGTACTATAAAGGAAGCCTAACCAACTACCATACTCCAAACTCCTCATTTGAAGGAACATCATGGTGTCTCAGTGGCCCAATGCCAGTTGATCAGTGGCTAATGGAACAGATGCCCATGCAGTGGTGTCTGCAATGGCCTCTGGTCCTAGATTATCCCACTAGTGGAAACATCCTCTCCACATTCACTCTATCTAGGCCTCTCACTATTTGGAATGTTTCGATGAGGTCTCCCCTCTTCCTTCTAACCTGTAGTGAGCACAGGCCCAGTGCCTTCAAACACTCGTCATATGTTAACCCAATGGATCATTCTCATAAACCTCCTCTGGACCCTCTCCAATGACAGCACATCCTTCGTCACATATGGGGGCCCAAAACTCCTCACAATAGAGCAGAGGGCCCCAAGAGTACGTACATAGTTTCCTGAAAGTGGTGTCACAGGAATATAGGGAGATGAAGAAAGCTTTTGGCACTATGTCTTCCATCAGTCAGGGTATTAAGTATGGAAGTAGGGACATTATAATAGAGCTATACAAGATTTGGAGTATTGGAGAAGGGTTTGATCCAAAACATGTTGTCCAGAGATGCTGCCTGGCCCACTGAGTTATTCCAGAACTTAGTGTCTTTTTTTTGTAAACCAGTGTCTGCAGTTCCTTGTGATCCTTAAGTTCCTTGAGTATTATGTTCAGTTTTAATTATCCTGTTATAGGAAAGATATCATTAAACTGGAAAGAGTTCAGAGAAGATTTACATGCATGTTGTCAGGTTGAGGGCTAGAGATGTCGGAAGAAGTTGGGCAGGCTAGGACTTTATTTCTTGGAGCACAGGAGGCTGAGGAGTGATTTTCTAGAGGTGTATAAAATCGTAAGGAGACTAGATAGGGTGAATGCAGTCTCCCAAGATAAGGGAACTAGAAGGCTTAGATTTAAGGTGAGAGGAGAAGGATTTAATAGAACCTGAGGGACATTTTTTTTCACCCTAAGAATGGTGGGTATATGAAGCCAGATAAGATAGTTGAGGAAGTTACAATAAATACATTTAAATGACATTTGGAGAGGTACATTGATAGGAAAGGTTTAGAGTGATATGGGCCAGATGGGGGGAAATAAGAGTAGAAACAAGCCTAACCAGTGCAAACAGGTATTCAAAATAACAGGTCTGAAGAAGTGTCTCGTCCCGAAAAGTCACTATTCCTTTTTTCCAGAGATGCTGTCTGACCCACTGAGTTGCTCCAGCTTTTTGTGTCTATAACAGGTCATGTTTTATTAAGCATGCTCATTATTGCTACTTGATGGCTAAAATATTGCCTGGAAGATAGCCTGACACAGATGTAGAATTTCCAGCCGAATATCATGGGCAGCATGAGATAAACCTATCTCCCAGGATTATAGGAGAAGGCAACTCTGATTGTGCTAGGAGAAGCTTGTGGTAAGTGGGATCAGGGCAGACGGGTCAGGCAAGTGATTATTTCCCCTAACATAGGTTCTCCAAGCCCAACACAGAAATTTGGCCTGTGGGCTTTGTCTTTCTGTTGTTGGCTGCAATTGACTTATCTGATCTCCCGGTTGCTGGACACTTTAATTCCCTCTCCTATTCCCACACTGACCTTTCTGTCCTGGGCCTCCTCCATTGTCAGAGTGTGATCCAACGCAAACTGGAGGAACAGCACCTCATATTTCCCTTGGGCGGCTTACATCCCAGCGGTATGAACATTGACTTCTCTAACTTCAAGTAACCCTTGCGTACCCTCTCTCACCATCCCTCCCCTTTCCCAGTTCTCCGACCAGTCTTACTGTCTCCGACTACTTTTGTTGTTACCTCTCCCAGCTAACAATGATCCATTCTACATTTCCGTTGATCTCCATTCCCTTGGTCCTGCCTTCACACCTTACACTTCCTTATCTGTGTATCTTCCTCTCCCCTGACATAAGTCTCAAGAAAGGTCTCAACCCAAAATGTCACCCATTCCTTCTCTCCAGAGATGATGCCAGTGCTGCTGAGTTACTCCAGCATTTTGTGTCTATCTTCAGTTTCAACCAGAATCTGCAGTTCCTTCCTAGACATTGGCTCTGATTACTCGGCCAAAGACCTTCACTTCTTAGTGGAATGAATTAACAGATCAATTTCCTGCTCCCTCCCACCAACTTTCATGCCATTCCGACCTACTGGAAGTGGTGCAGAGCTGTGTAAATATGGCACAAGACTTAACCTAGCGCCCAAGCCTCATAATGAACTGACCAATGGGGTTTTTCACCCAGAAGCCCAGCTAAATGAGTGCAGTGGTGTGGGAATAGAGATCATTGTGACCCACAGCATTAAGCCTTGAAGCCACCAGAAGGATATTAATGAACCATTCAGGTTTTTCATGAAAAGGTATTATTTTCACATAGTTAGTGTCAAACTAGAAAATGTGTGTCATGCTCACCTGTTGATTGCACAGCTGAGGAGCTGTGGTTAACTCAGTGTGAATGCCCACAATCTTGTCCCCTTTTATAATAATATCAGCTGGGCAGATGCCTGAATCCAGTACAACTTTCGTGCTTCTCACCACTGACAGCTGCGAGCCCACTTCCATTATGGATAAAATGCTTCCAGGCTCTCATGGATTCATTGCTCATGTGTCCAAGCGAATTATATCAATCATTAACAGAACAGACACATGTGACTGAAGACAGTCCAATGTATAATCAATGATTATCAACCACACAATTCTACAGCATGTCAAAACAGCCCAGGAGAATTATTAAACAAAATATGGTTTGTGAGAGTTTCTTGTGAGAGCAGGTGATCAAAGGTGGTGAAATCTTCTTTGATGAGCACTGGATCAGAATCCAATACACCAAGCTGTAGGAATAAAGACATTTTCACAAGAAGAAATCAAAGCATGGGACAAGTGACATGTGAATACATCGGAAGAAGGGTCTCGACCCGAAACGTCACCCATTCCTTCGCTCCATAGATGCTGCCTCACTCGCCGAGTTTCTCCAGCTTTTTGTCTACCTGTGACTATACATGTATGTATGGAGGTGTAACTGCGGCAGACGTCTTCCGGAGGTGGAGCTTAGCCGGCCGACGGAACCCACGGTTGGGTCCTGGGTCTGCACCAAAGATCATAGAGCGGAGCTCCGCTCTTTGATCTTTGGTCAGGACCACGGCGGCGTCCGAAGAGTACCCGGCAGTGGAGAGGTCGGTGCGGCGGTCGATGATGGCACCGCCTGACGGACGAGGATGGAAGTGAAAATGTCGCTGCTGAGGGAAGGAACAAATGAGGACCTTGCGTGGGGGGACCGCCGTGAGGGAGGGGGAAAGAACAAAGGAGGAACTGGTGCGCCGGGGGGAATTTGTAATTTTGTAAGTGCCCTTTATGGGTGACTATTTGGGTGTGCAAGCAAAGAATTTCATTGTATGCACCCCAGTCCTGTTACTGCAGTGGATAAAGCAGCAGGGACAAAGAGAATACCAAATAGATGGATAAATTGCTTAAGCCAGAACAGTGGTGACATCCACTGGAACAGTGTCAAGGACATGGAGGCAACAAACGTTCACAACAAATATTGACTGATAATTCATCCTTGGCAAACAGCATTAATTACACTATACAGTATTGAACTCTGAAGTCAGTGGAATTTCTGAGCCAGAGTCCAAAGCTTTGAGGCTAATGGGGGATGAATTTCTGGACACATGCGTCTTTAAAAACTTGGAAGCTTACACAAAACAGGCATTTCTCTGGAATTAAATGTTGTAATGAAAGCATCTAATATAGTGATCCATGGTGCATCTCAGCCACCATGCCTGCTCATTTGTTCACACAGCTCAAAGCACATGTTCGCCTTTGACAGAATACATTCCAAGAACCTATTCTTGCGTGGGATTTTTGCAGCGAGATTGATGT
This sequence comes from Malacoraja senta, assembly GCA_038087875.1. Taxonomy (NCBI): domain Eukaryota; kingdom Metazoa; phylum Chordata; class Chondrichthyes; order Rajiformes; family Rajidae; genus Malacoraja; species Malacoraja senta. The sequence continues at coordinate 32,726,582 of CM075984.1, forward strand.
TTTCTTCCTGCTGTTCAGATATGGTGTGAGTCCCTTCTTCACTGTTCTCATCAAAGGAGGTTTCTCAATTTCCTAGCTCCAATTAGTTTAGTTTTAATTTAGAGATACATTGAGGAAACAAGCCCTTTGGGCCACCTAGACCACACCGACCAGCGATTCCCACACATTAACACTATTCTACACACACTAGGGACAATTTATATTTATACCAAACCAATTAACCTACAAACCAAAATGTCTTTTGTGTGTGAGAGTAAACTGAAGATCTCGGAGAAAGCACATGCAGGTCGCGTGGAAATCGTGCAAACTCTGTCCAGACAGCACCCGTAGTCAGGGTCGAACCCGGGCCTCTGGCGCTGTAAGGCAGCCACACCAATGCTGCGCCACCATGCCACCGACTCAGCTTGAGGAATTAGGCTGTTTTCAATTTGTCTGCTGTGTGCCCTGCAAGAATAAATTTTTTGACTATAAATGCTTCAGAGGACTTTGGAGACAAGATATACTTTCTATAAATGAAACTCTAATTTTTTCTGATTTGCACATCAACGTGATAAAGAGAAGTGAGGAGTCAGAAGTCTGTGGGATGTTATTGCCTCCTCTGCACTCGGTAAATTGGAGCATTAGTAATGAATCTTTTTCTCACATCCCAAAGATGTGTGGGTTAGGAGGTTAATTGGCTGTTTTAAATTGACCCTGTATATAGGTGAATGATACGATCTGGTATGTTGAAGAGAATATGGGGGAAATTAAAATGGGATCTATGTTGGATTAACATAAAATGGGTGGTTGATGGTTGGCATGGTCTCCATGGGCTGAACAGACAGTTTCAATGATGTCTTGCCCTATGACTGTTATAGCATCCAGTATGACATCTCATCTTAATGGTTCAATGGTGGAGGAGAATTACATCAGAAATTGTTTACCCTCAGGCAAGAGTTACAGGATTTAACTCTGTCTGAATGAAAATGTCAAGGAAGGTTGGCAGATGGCACTGGATTTTGCCATTTCAATCTCTTACAGTAGACATTAAATTTTCTTTTGGTGTTAGCAAATGTGGTGACTCATTTCCTCAGTAAAATAGATTTACCACTGCCACTCAACATAGTCTGTCCATTATCCAGATCTTTATTGCACTCCTGGTATAATAGTAATGTATTAAGCACTCTTGGTCATTTATTCCACCGAATAACAAACATTGGTTATAGCTAGAAGTTAATGGAAGGTGCTTAGCTAGTTAAAAATTGTGGAGTGAGTTTCAAGGTGGAATCTAATCAAGGGGCTGCAGTGGTTTATTCAGAGATGACTGAATATTTAGTGCTTTCCTTTGGACCAGAATCTAATTGAGAATTATGAAGAGGATGTATAGTTTAGATAATGAATGGGAAACTGAGGAATGGGATGGAAATTTCCTGGAAAATTATTCTCCTTAAACTTTGCTGGAATCTCATGACCGTAATTTCAGGGAATGATATGGAAAGGAGCTGTGGCAGTTCTGAGAAAATTCCCAGCCCTGTGTCGGCTGGAATCTAATCAAATGGTTTATATATTGACAAGTTTGAGAAATGCATTGGGAAAGAATACAGTTAATGGAAAGACATTTAACAGCAATAATGTACCAAAGAATGTTGAAAGTGTCAACACAAGTAGATCAAGTGGTAGGAAGACATATGGTATTCTTGCCTTCATGGATCGGCACATTTAGTATAAGAGTCAAGAAATAATGATGCAGCTTTATAGGACTTTGGTTAGGTCACATTTAGAGCATTGCATACAGTTTTGGTTACCCCATAACAGAAAGCAAGTGGAGGCTTCAGAGAGGGTGCAAAAAAGGGTTATCATAATGCTGCATGGATTAGTGGGCATTAGCTACATATAAGAGGAGGGTGGACAAACATGGATTGTTTTAGGGAATGAAGGTGGGAACTTGGATGGATGAACAGAGATCATTTTGGAGGCTGTGACCTGCGATGACACGTCATCCCCAAGAGCCACACCGATCTCTGTCATCAGCAGACAGGTCAGAAGAAGCCAACGATCAGGACCACAAACAGGACCTGGCTGCTGGAAAACACTGGCACCCTGGACTGAGCTCTGGACTGAACTGAAGCCACATTCAAGGAGAAACAGCTGTGTCCAATTAGCTGGAATTGGGTCAATTCAGCTGCACATCATCAGCCCTACGCCTTATAAACCCAGGGAGCCCCAGCTGGCATCTGCAAAACTTGGCCACAAATCCTTCAATTCCTGCATCCAAATTATTGATATCCATCATGAGTAGTGGCCCCAGCACTGACCCCTGCGGAACACAGTAGTCACTGGCAGCCAACCAGAAAAAAACAACCTTTATTGTCACTCTTGTTATCCATGCTAGTATCTTCCCTCTGACACGATGGCTTCTCATCTTCTTTCGCAGCCTCACATGTGGCACCTTATCAAAGGCCTTCTGAAAATCCAGGTAAACCACATCCACTGACTCTCCTTTGTCTATCCTGCTGTTTGCTTCCTCAAAGAATTCCAACAGGTTTGTCAGGCATGAATGATCTCCCTTTCACAAAATCATGCTGACTTTGGCCTATTTTATCGTGTGCTTCTAAGAAACCTCATCCTTTATAATGGACTAAAATCTACCAATTACTGAAGTCAGGGTCCAGAAATGGCTCATTAGCCAGCAAGAAAGGCGAATAGCTCGTAAGTGTTGCAAAAAAGGTTAATAGCTGGTAAGTGTTTTAACTGAAGGATGTTTACAGAGCTCATACATCATATGCTTTTTTTTTAGTATTTATCAATGATTCAGACAGATTTATGAGGTGGTATTAAGAAATGTTCAAATGATACAAATACTCGCTCAGCAGTTTGCATTGAGAAAAGCATAGAGACATAGAAGTTAGGAGCAGGAGTAGTCATTTTTAAACTACTATGCTCTCCATATGGTCAGGCTTGATCATCCAAATTCAGTACCTGTCCCACTTTATTTGCATAAGACAATGACTTTAGATGTTAGTACTATGCCTAACTTCTTAAATATTTTGAATAATTTGGCCTCAAATTGTCCTTTGTACAGAATATCGTGGGTTCGCACTTCAGTTGGTGAAGATATTTCACCTCATGCCACACTTATATGAGCTTTCTGTCTCCTTAAACTGTGATCACTGGTTCTGGACTTTATTGCTATTTGCAATATCTTTCTTGCATCTAGTTTTCCAGTTCCGTTAAGTAGGACCAATCTTTCTTGACAGAGAGATCAGTAGGAGTGGAGGGGGGGTGGGAGGCATTGGTAGAAGGAATGGAGGGGTGTTGAAGAAAAGTATTTTCTCCCAAGGAATAATGGCATTTTGGAACTCTCGTACCTAAGGGTATGGTGGAGGCAGAAATAGTTGTCACATTAAATATTGCAATCATAACAAAAGTATTTCACTGTATCTTGCTATCCATGGCAATAATAAAGAAACTAAACTATCTAAATGAGCAATTGATGAACAGTAACCTACAAGGTCATGGATTCCAATGAGTTGATTGTGGTCTTTTATTTTAATTTCTATGAACTATGATCCTGTGATCTGCATGTATGTGAGCAAATTATATCTGTTTGAACTGAAACTGTAGAGGAGTCAGCCTTAACTACTCTGGGGCAATTTCTGTTTGGTAGTCATTTTTGAACATGAACCTTGAGTAAAATCAAGATCAAAAGCCTTTACCAGCAATTAATAAACGTTAGACTTTCCTTCTTTTGCACTCTCTCAACATTTATTTGTTATTAATAACATTTATTGTGTTATTTCTCATAGCCATTGACAATGGGATTGCACTACTACTCCATGCAATATTAGTGGCAGAGGTGACATTATCTGCACATTATTTTATCATGGTAACATGAAGAAAAATGTGAAAGGAGACATAATTGATGACTTTCCTGTTTTTGCATGTGGATCTATATATATATTGGACTAATTTATGGCAAGAAATTTGCAGCCAGTTGTGCAATGTGACACAAATCAATTTTAACAAAGCATACAAAATTTCTCATTAAACTGCCAATGTTGGAAATCTGAAATAAAATGAGCAAATGCTGGATGCCTTCAGCAGGTCACGCAACATCTGTGGAAAGAGATTCTGTTAAAGTTTGAAGTTCATCAGAACTGTTTCTCTCTCCACAGATGCTGACTGACCAGCTGAGAGTTTTCAGCATTTGTGTTTTTATTTCAGATTCTGTTTTAATTTCACTGACTTTATTCTGTTCCTGTTTTTTTGCAAAAATCATATTTGAGAGAGTGCAAAAGAAGGAAAGCCTAACGTTTATTAATTGCTGGTAAAGGCATTATTGTGTTAATTTCTGGTTACCATATTTTATAGCCAAGCAGCAAAGAAAATAAGACATTTATCGTGCTGATGCTTCAGTGAGTGCCAGCAGAGAATATACTGACCAACCTTAATTGAATAAAATAATATAACCCAGGAGTGGGTTAATTAGATTGTAACAGGAAGGAAGGGTTAAAGGAAACCTAGGGCTGAGGGACATATTGTTGATATGTTTGTGAGATATTGGTGAAGCTAGGGTTGTTCTTGTTAGGGCAGACGAGGGGAGATTTAATGGAGCAAAATAATGAGAAATGCAGACAAAGTAAATAATGAATTCCTGATCAGAAGGCACTGATTTAAGATATGGTCAAGATTTTACGAACCGGCATCCATGGGGAATGGGAATGGCTGGTTTGTAAAAAATGCCGGTTATTCAAGTTTTACATATGCTTTCATACCATCAGACTTATGGAATAAAGGAAATGTTATATAGCATTCTGCAATATTCACCAATGAACTATAATCTATTTATTAGTGCAGCATTGAGTGTACAGTACAGCATGACGCTAATACTATGCATTGTATACTTAAAATCACACTGTACATTTAAATTAAAAATTTTGATTCTCAATAACTTATCATTACGGTATTGTTTTCATTTTCACCATCACTATAGTACTGTATACTGTAATTTAATGTTTGTACACTGCACTAATGGTCTTCTGCCTCATGAGGGCAATCTACACCAACTATTGATATTGATGGTGATGGTGAAGATGCAGAGTTTAAAGATTTACACTTGCTGCAGTAGAACTTTGCAGCAATTTTATAATGTGTGACTACTTAAAACTAAATAGTCACAACTTTTTCTGAAGCAACTTGCTGTGGATGATGTGTGGTTGCATCACTTCTTGAGAGGAAATACGTAAATTCTTCTCATAGAATTTTAATGCATGATTCCAGATCTTTTCTGGCAACAGTGAGGGGCAGAATCACCTCATTCCCTACAGCACTATTTTATGATTCTATAGATGCAGTTCTTCTTCCCAAAGTTTCAATTGAAGACTCTTAACAGTGAGCGTTAGTGTTAAGGATGCTGGGATGGTCTTTCCATTAGTTCTAATTGAGAGCTGATCTATTAATGGCAAAAAACTACTTAACTGAAGCCAGCATAACAAGTGCAACTCGGCCTTGAGGTAAACATAGTTTAAAATACAAGTGAATGCTTCATTGTCATGGCTCAGTTTGAGGTTCTTCTTTCATTGGCAACAGCTTTCTTTTAACAGAATAAACAGGTAATCAAGGCCATTGTTGTTCTTTAAATAGACTGTTGCAACAGTGAACAGACTTAAAAGCAGAGAAACACAAAATACTGCAGATGGTGGAATCTGTAGCAAAAATAAATCTAGATGAAGGGTTTTAAATTGAAACATTCATTCCATTTTTATCTGCAAAAGCTGCCTGATCCATTGAGTTCCTCCAGTTAGTCACTTTTTGATATCCTTAAAAGCAAATTTGAGGGTAGTGTATGTGAAGTTGTATGTTCAAGAGCATATGTGGAGGAAAAATGTGTAAGTCGAGGGCTTGTTCGAGACCCTGCATCGGGAATGAGAGGGAACAGGAAAAGTTCCTTGTGTAACAATACATAGGAGAATTGGATAATGACTGGTATCCCAAAACATTGCCTGCACAGATTCTGCTTGATTCGTTAAGTTCTGTTTTTGTTCTGGACTTAAACATCAGCAGGCTCTTTTGTCTTCATTTCCTTCGTCTTGGTATCTTTATAGAAATTCATCTTTGCATTCTCTAAGTCAAACTGGAGTAGAGAACAAAGTTATCAGCCATACCTACATGGTCCCTGCAGCCGTGTAATTCTCCATGTGACTGTTCTAATCTAATTAACCAAGTTTGATCCTAGTTTGTGCTGGCTTATTTAATTAAATACAGGCTGTATATTGTCTGCTGATGCTCACTGCAGCAACACTGTTGTCATTGTGTGTCTTCCCTTTACCCATGAGATCTCATATTTGTTTGTAAATTAATGACATTTGTATGTGAATGATGACAAGAAAGGAATGATGACATTGAGAGGAATATTGTTGATCTAGAAGTAGCACAGCCAACTAAACGGTGCAGGGCATTGGAAGGAAATTAGTGATAAGATGTGAAATACTTGATGTTGCGTTAAGCAGCCCTAGTTTTCACATGTCATCTTAGCTGCCTTTCACTTTGTCTGCAGGTCCAAGGTAGAACATGTTTGCAGGGACATCATGTACATGGGCCCCAATTGCGTTTGTGTGTGATTGCATCAGGAAGTATGCAGAGCAAACGCCATATATTACAAAGTGCTGATCTTGTACCATCCCCAATTTTGAAAAGGTTGAATATGATGACCTGATCTGAGCAGGTTATCCCAGTGACCAGAACCATCCCACCCCACCACTCGAAGTGAGAGGTTGCTGAAGAGGAATCCTTTGATACAATTCTACAAATGGGAATTAGGAGCAAGAGTCAGCCACTCACTCCTTGGAAACTGCTCTGCCATTTAATAAGACCATGGATGCTCAGATTGTTTCTCAACACAAACTCATGCACCCTGATTACCTCAGGAATCTATCTACCTTTGCTTTAAAAATATTCAGGCACTCCATTCATTGCTGTTAAGGAAAAGAGTTCCAAAGACTCACGATTCTCTGAGAAAATAAAATAGCCTCATCTCTATTTCAAATGGCCAGCCTCCTATTTTTACAGTGACCAGAATCTAAACCTATCATATCTATGTCAGCTCTCTACCAGAGCAACTCAGTTGTTCCTCTCCTGGCCATTTGTTCATAACCTTGCAATTTTATTTCCATCATATCACTCACATCATATCACAAAGGTCAAACACCTTTGCCTTGTCTTTTATAGTGTTCCATTATATTGTGAGTTTGTCCTTGATATTTATCCTTGGTGTATTTTATTACGCATTGGGTATTTTTAATGCAGACATTGATAGGTTCTTGATTAGTAAGGGGGGTCACAGATTATAGAGAGAAGGCAGTAGAATGGAATTGAGAGGGAAAAATAGATCAGCCATGATTGAATGGCAGAGCAGATTCAATGGCCTAATTCTGCTCCTATATCCTATCATCTTCTTCTTTTCGTGTCCATCTTGTTACAAATGTTGACCTCACTGTCATCGGTCGTCCTGAAAAGGATGCAAGCTTCCGGCGACAATCAGTGGAAGCCATCACCTCGCAATAGATGATGGTGGTAGCAGAATTAGCTCAGGATACTTCCAGTTTCTAGCCCCATGATTATATAACAATCATATCATAGGACATAAGGGCCATGATTGAACAGGGCCCTTATGTCCTATGATATGATCATGATATAATTATCCAATTCACTCTTTCAGGCCATAGTGGAACCTGCCCCTGCCACATCTGCAGGCAGAACATTCCATATTTTAACCACATGCTGCATTTTTCCTCATATTCTTAATTCTCTTTCCTTTTATTTTATAACTGTCACCTTTAGTTCTCAATGCCTCCACCGAATGAAAGATGCTCCTGCTGTCCTGATTGATCATCAATTCATAAATGTATCAAATCACTCCTTAGGTTGATGAGGCAATTGGATTTCACCATTTCTGAGAATATGCAGAGTTGGTGTTGAAGGAGCAGGATTGCATGTTGCAGGAGTATTGCAAGATCCCACTGTGGTCTAATCCTAAACCTAACAATTGATACACAAGAAACTGCAGATCTGGAATCTTGAGTAAAATACAAACTGCTCAAGGGACTCAGTGGGTCAGGCAGCATCCATGGAGGGAAAGGTGAAATGTTGTCTGTCCATTTCCTTCTACAAATGTATGATCCGTTGAGTACCTCCTGCAGTTTGTACTTATCCAAAGTCTAACTTTATTTTAAATGCAAATCCTCCAAGTAGGCATGAACAAGTAGGGGTGCAGGCTGCCTTATTTCCCTGATTCTCCCTGCTCAACAATGCAATGACCTCAGAGTCCTGACCTGAGCAATTTTGGGCTCCGTGCAGGTTACATCATTATCCCATGAGTCATTGAGCTAGTTGGAGGATTGGTGGTGAGGCAAGGAGGATATGGTGCAATACAATTAGTTACATTTCAATTAAAATAATTGCACATCTTCACATTACTCAATAATTGCACATCTTCAGATATTAAGTGTACTCAAGTTGAATAAGTCAGAATCTGTGGAATCTTAATGGATTTGCCCTAAGGCGAATCTGGAATATTAATGTATTTGCTGTGAAGTGGGATGCAGTGCAGTGCATGGGGATACAGGATGGGGAGGTTGTCAGTTGAGCAGCACAGGCCATTCTGATGCCTAAGCCTTCAGATTCAAATCTGCCCTTGCTATGCTCCTCCGAATCTCTGCAATCTTTTCAAATTAGAGTTGACAGTGGCGTGCAAACCTTACAACTCCAGAAATTGATCCTGACTACGGGTGCTGTCTGTACGGAGTTTGTAGTTCTCCCTGTGAACACGTTCCCACCCACAATCCAAAGATGTACAGGTTTGTAGGTTAATTGGCATCGGTAAAATTGCCCCTAATGTGTAGGATAATGTTAGTGTATGCAGACCAGCATGGACTGGGTGGGCCGAAGGGCCTGTTTCCCTGCTCTATCTGGAGATTTTAAACTTTTACTTGTTCCTTATTTTCTTCATCTCACCACATATGTGTACCATTGTGTTAAATCATTTAGATCTCTCTGCCAATCTCCATTTTCTTCTTTAAGATCCTGTAACATCAAGACATCTAAAACCATTGGACATATTTGGAGTGAGAGGCCTAGAGGGAATTTTGGGACTTTTTTTCACCCAAGAGGTGGTTATAACCGAATCCAATGCCTGATTGTACAGTGGATGCAGGTATTTGCACAGCATTTTAGCAGCACTTAAATTGGCAAAACATAGAAGGCTGTGGACCAAATCTTGGTAAATAGAATTAGCATAAATGGGTACTTGATGATCAGCATGGACATAGCTGGCTGAAGGGCCTGTTTTCATTCTGCATGGGTCTATGCCTTGGTTTGGTTGCCTATCACCTCCTTGTGTGTCTCAATCTCAAACAGTGCTGGGCAGCACTTCAGAATGTTCACTGTATTTAATGAATGGTTTTGTTACCCGTTGCTTACATAAGGAAATATTCATAAGAGTGTAACAAGCAGGCATCCAAGAGGAAATATTATCTGATTGTGATGAAACCTGTCTGTGGCGACTGAGGAAAGAGTGGGCTAGCTGTTGGTTTTCCTTACAGTTCTTTGTGTTCATAGGGAGGCGGCAAAAAGTCATTGCCCATTTGGTATCTCAGCAGAGACTCAAAATAAAGGCAGCAAAAATAACTGCGAATGTATCTTGCTGCTTCATTGATTTGGAACAGTGTGTAATGAACACCATATCTTCTGCTCTATTCTTATGTCCTGCTGTAATTATATTACATTTAATTAATCCGATCAGTGACTTAAGCCTGTGGGGGATGGTGCTTATTCGCTTTCAGAATGGAGGAGAGCCCACGGTGAGGAGCCACCTGCTCATCGTGTGTGTGTTATGAGAGGAAATCAGATGTCCATAGCCCGGAGATTCTGGTGCCCCTGACCCCAATTAGCTGCTGTTAGAATGTAACACAACCCTATCAGCTGCAGCATCCTAGACCATGCAATTTACCGTCTGATTTCTCTCTCCTGAGTATTTACTTCATTAACTTTTCATTGCCCTAAATGGCAATCTGCATACAGCAAGACTTGAAAATTATGTGCCCAAACTTATGGTGTCTCCTTTTTGTAATGAGCCTAACTTTATGCCTTTGCTTTCAATGTTTTTGGCCCTAAGGCATTCATTTTGTGTCTGATTCTGGCCTTTAGTCAAGTTCATGCACTAATTCCTTAATTTATGACATTCTGTTTGTACAGTTTTGCAATAAGATCATTGAGTCTTTGATAAACGAGTCAACGTTTTGCTCTAAAAATAGCATTCACTCTGCTCATAGGAATGCATCGTTTCAAAATGTTCATATATTTTGCCTGGTGTTTTTGTTTAACCAAATGTTTTCCAGGATTATATCCCTTTCATAAAGTGAGGAACAGTGGTGTCTTCGTGGTAACATCCAGGAGGAATTTCCCCATTTTAATCTGGGACTCTATTCTGCTGCCACTACAGACCTTTCCACTGTGTTAAATAGCTGAGATTTAATGACTCTAGAAGGATGCAGTGGATCGAACGTGAAAGTCTTTGGGTGAACCAAGCATCAAGCTTGTTCACCGGTCAATAATAAAGAGATACAGGAATAATTGTTCCCTTTCTGACTCAAAAGACTCCTGTACTCTGGTAAAGCATGGGTGGCATCAGTGCAGGAACCAGCTCTGCTGCTGTCAGCCCACATGGAGGCCACACTCGCTTTATCAATTGGCATGCAGTGTCACATTAGGCCACATGATTCAGCACATTGATTCAGCATTATGGTGACTCAGCAGGATGAGATTTTGAATGCTGCCACTGGATGCAACACCAATGGATCAAAATAAAATTGAGAAACAGTGGACAGCCTTGGCTAGAATATTCTCTCTAAACTCTCTATCCCAACATTGACGCTGCCTTACAGGGAGGAAGCTAATGGACATTTTCTTCTCTTGGTCTGATATTAATTGTCATTCCTTTGAGCACCACTCATATATTCAATGATACATACTGTATACTCTTCCGCTGTTTTGAAATTATGCCTAACTATTGTCAGCACTAGGATATCGTTGTTGAAGGCTTTGAAAATCCAAGCTTGATGCTATCAATCACTGTCAATATGATCTCCTCACCCTCCTACACTTTGCAACATAAATGCAGAGAACCTCGAATGAGCTATAACTTTGATAAAAAAACATGCACCATCATCAGACTCACTGATACATTGATCCGACTCGAACTTGATCACGTGGAGACATGGGGCCTTCCAGACTTGAGAGGGCTGCAACATTGACTACTTGTGAACAGTGGTGCTCAAGTCTTGTCAAGTTGAGTTTGTTGTCATATGCACAATGACGTACAGGTACAATGAAAACCTTACTTGCTGTGGCATCACTGGTACATAAACACAGACAACAATCAAAAACATAAATTATACATATATTCTGCAAGAAAAAACAAAAAAAAAAGAAAACTGAATAAAACAAGACATTGGTGCAAAACACAATTGGAAAGAAAAAAAACAAATCCATTGGTTTTTAAGGTCTGTCACGTTTTGTTGAGGTAGGATTAGGGTTGTGCGGGTTGGTTGAAGAACCTACTGTAATAGTTGTTGGAAAGTAGCTGGTCCTGAACCAGGTGGTGTGTGACTTCAGGCTTCTGTTCCTCCTGCCCGATGGTAGCAGCAAGAAGAGGGCATAGCTCAGATGGTGGGGATCCATGATGATAGATGCTGTCTTCTTGAGGAAGCATCTCAGGTAGCTGCTTTCAGTGGTGGGGAGGGTCATAATGGATCAGGCTGAGATCACCCATCTCTGCAGCCTCTTGTATTCCTGTGTGTTGGAATTGCTGTATCAGGCCATGATGCAACAAGATAGAATACTTTCAAATGTACATCTTGTGACAGGGCCCTCTCCCTTGGATGTCGCTCAGATTCCTTTAACTGGCTCACTGAACAAGAGGATTCCCAGCATTATTGGTCATAGTTGGGTCCAATTAGCCACTATTCATTCGCCACTTGAACCATATCAGCCTATTCCCAATAAAAACCCAAGCATTTGAGCCAGAGGGACAAACTGGAAGACAAAGTGAGATGCCTCCCTCCTAGTTGTATTTCCCTGTTACAGTTTCGAGGAAGACTGAGCTACCCGAGACCACCAGCGCCATCTTGTGGTAAAGATAGAACTGCTGGAAAAGAACCCCTACACAGCCAATGCCTTAATCTGAGGCTAAGACTGTGGCTGGGGCAAGCCTGCGATGCCAGAATCTCCTCCTGCCCACAGACGATGAAGGACTTAGCCCACACACCAAGGTAAACACTGGTAACCAGGATAATCCAGAGACTGCCAGCATCTCCTCTTCAAGCCAAAGCTGAGCTGCCAGGAAGAAACCTGTACCATCAGCTCCTCCTCTCGAGGCAAGGGTGAACTGCAGGAAGAAGCCGGAGATTGCCATGCCTCCTCCTTCGAAGACCACGACTAAGCTGCTGGGACAAACCTGAGATCACCAGCATCATTGCACATTGCTCTGACGACGAGGGCCAGTCAGTCCTAGACTTTCTTACCACTGTAAATAGAATAAAATGTGAGTTTAACCTTCTGTGAGAGTCGATGTGACCACTGCTGAACCCAGAAATGCCCCCTATACGCACAATCAGTAGAAGTTTGTTAGGGTATTTGATAACATGCTAAACCTCTGTAAACTTCTGGGAAGGTGAGGCGCTGGTGCTCCGTCTTCGTGATTACATCTATGTTCTCTTACTGTTCACACTGTAAGTTAAAGACCAACTCTAGCTGTGATAATTTAATTCAAGTTGGTGTCCCTACATTCCGCGTGAGTGAGTGCCTGTTAGGTGGATGCAGGCACGTGCCGTGAGTAGCTGGCAGTCAGCCGGTTTAAATTAAAAAATCTTAAACCGCGCATGCGCAGATTGTTCTCTCCGTAAAAAATAAAAAAAGTAACAATTCAATTTTCCCAAGGCTTCTAAATCTCCTTCATTTTTAAATTACTGAATGGGTGGGGGACGGAGGATGAAGGCAGGTGGAGAGATAGTGGGGAAAACGGGAGCACACCGGGACATTGAATCAGTTGTCATCTTATTGAATGACAATACTAATTCAACGGTCCAATTGGAGGGAGAGTTCCTTTCACAGCATGTGGAGAGTCTGTGCCAGGGTTTAAAGATGCGGGAGGGGCAGGATGTTGAGAAGGAGGGGGTCAGAGATCATGTCAGACTCACTCACTCACCGCTGCCGCAGCGCTCCGGGCACGGACAGCAGAACTGGCCGCCACTTCCGGGGAAGGAAGCAGCTCGGGTGACTGCGAGCGGCCGCCGGGACCCGACAGCAGAACTGGCCGCCACTTCAGCGCCTTCTGCCGGACCGCTTACCTCTGGCAGTGCTCTCCGTCTGAACACCTCTCACCTGCCGCTCACCGGCTTCGCTCATGTCAGCCGCGTCCCTCAAATCCTTAAATTCCCACAGCCAAGTAACCTCAACTGGTCCCGTGAACGGGCTGTCGGAATTTAAAGATTTACGGGAAGCCGGCGAGTGGCAGGTGAGAGGTTTACAGACGGAGAGCACTGCCAGAGGTGTGCGGGGACCAGCAGAAGGGGTTGTCCGGTCCCGGCGGCCGCTCACAGTCACCCGAGCTGCTTCCTTCCTCGGAAGTGGCAGCCAGTTCTGCTGTCCGTGCCCGGAGCGCTGTGGCAGCCACCCGAGCGAATTCACTCCCCGGCCACAATGCGGTGGCTCCGTGCCCAGAGCGTCGCAAGTGGGTTACTGACCCCTATCCCCTCCTTCACAACGCTCCTGCCCTCCCCGCAACTTTACCCCGGGCCAGACTCCCCAAACACTGTGAAAGGAGCTCTCCCCCCTCCCCGGGGAATACAGTATTTAAAAACATAAAGCACCAAGAAATGTACTTACCACGTTATTGGTACATGAAGTCCATTCTTTACTCTTTGTTTCCTAAGATACTCTTAAAATAATGGCAATCCATATTTGAAAATCCCGCCAAGAAACTCGCGCTGCGCATGCGCAGTACTGCAAAGGCAGAATTTCTGCTCCCTTCAGCCCCGCTTGAAATTGACGGCTTCCAGCAGCGCTGATGGCACGTGGGCTGCACAGAGCTTCCCGTGTTACAAGTGCTGCGGTTGAAAGGCACGGAGAATTATGCCTACCTAAGAGATCGATCTCTTAGATAGGCATAATTCTCCCATGCCTTTACTATTTATATTTAATAATTGCCATTTCATAATTTTAGTCAGGTTAGGCAATTCACTTTTTTATTTAGTTTTTAGGGGGGTTTTTGTTTTGTTTTTTGGCTATGTCTAGGGGAATTTTGACTTTTAATGTGGGGGGGTAAGGGGGAAACTATCTCTAGGTCCCTACCTGGTCGGTGAGGCAGCTTTTTCTTCGGGCTGCCCCGTCGACCCGTCCTTGCGGCCTACCAACGGGCGTGGAGCGGCGTTTTCCTGGCGGGGACTGCCCAGCACCTTCAGCTCTGGTGGCGGCACAGCGCTGGAGCGCTATCGTGCAGCGGAGCGGGCAATGCCTTGCCTGGGTCGCCGCGCTGGATCGACGCGCTGGAGCTCCGGTGAGCTGGACCGCCAAGCTCAACATCTCCGGGCTGCGGGACTGTGGAGCGGCCAGCCGCGGGCGGCGGCGCCGACCCTAACATCGGGAGCCTCGGAGCTCCAAATCGGCGCGGCCCTGTTGGCCTCACGTGCCACGGACTCCGGTAGGAAACCGGCCATTCCAGCCATCCCAGCCGCTGCGAGGACTCTCCCGACACCGGGGCAACTCCACCCGGCGAGAACGGCCAGGAACATCGGGCCTCCGTAGAGGCAACTGTGGAGGCCTCAATAGGCCTGACTTTGGGTTGAACTGGGGTTGGGGACTGGACATTGTGCCTTCCCCCACAGTGGTAATCATTGTGGGGGGATGATTTTGTGTGTAATGTGTAGTGTCTATGTTAGTCTATGTCCAAGATGACGGTCGGAAGGGAGAGTGGATGCTGGCGCGCTTTAGCAGCCGCTGCTCTCTCTTCCATAGTGTGTTTTTGATTTTTAGTTTTGGATTGAATTCTGGCTTTAATTTGTATACTCGTGATGTCTTTAATATTTATTTCATTCCGCTTACATGTTAAACTTTGTAAGGTGTCCTTGAGACTTTTGAAAGATGCCCATAAATAAAATGTATTATTATTATTATTATTATTACCCTGACGGCACCTGCCTGGGTGGATGAGACCTATCAGGACAGGTGGTCACTGCAGGGATGGGAGTTCTTTCTGGACATCTCTTTCTCTGTTCTTTCCTCCTGATGGTCCCCTCTGCCCTGGTGTATTTTTGTATGATTTATCCATTTCTTTTCCTGTCTCCCTTTCCCGTTTGTTTTGTACCCTCTTATTTAGTGCATCTTTCCATGCTGATGTTTTTCCTTGATATTGTTATGTAAGAAAACAGAGCAGTCTCTTTGCATTTGGCAAACTCTGCAAATGACAATGATTTAAAGGAGTAAACGTATCAGTTTTTAAGGCACAATTTTAGGGAAGGATATTGTCCTGGTCACTGTTCAAACTGTTCTCTCCATATACACCGCAACAGTGATTATATTTTAAATATGCCTTGAGCACTTTGGAACATCCTGAAGTTGTGAAATTGCTTTAAATATTTTTTTTATTCTACTGTGTGATCTATAATGTCTATATCTATCGTTGTTAATATCATAGTTGGCGGTTGAGTAAATTAGAGTGGTCAAGGTTCATGCTGCTGGGTTGTAAGGTAACCAACGTATATATGAGGACTAACAGGATTGCTTTGAAAGCCAGCGCAGTTGACAGGCTGAATGGCCTCCTATATCATAAGGAAATATGATGTATGAAATAATGTGTTCATTGCTAAAGTCCTTGCATTCTCTCGTGCCTTTAGTGGCGTCCTGCCCTTTGTGACTTGGTTGCAGACTGAGTTCTGAATGTGCTTTGCTAACTGGCTCGTGTCGCATTGTGTTGTGAAGCTCCTTTTTTAAAAACTGTTGATGTGGCACATCCCAACACCAGCTTGGAAGTTACATTGTTGCATTGAAAAATCTGCTTAGAGCCCAGATACTGTAGATCCAGAATAGGAATCACAGGGTCATAGAATCAGATTTATTACAGCACAGAATGTCACCGTGGACCACTGACTCTGTGCCAGCTCTTTACAGAGCAATTCAATCTCTATAACCCCGTGAATTATTTTCCTTCAATGCATATCCAATTTGAAAGCCCTGATTTACACCACCGCCTTCCAGACAGACTTCCAAATGATAACCACTGTACTGCAATAAAGCTATTTCTCACAAACCCCCATCCCTGTATTTCGCTCTTGCTACTTTGAGTCCATGTCCAAAAATCTATGAAACATCTACCAATGGGAATGCTTCCCTTTACTCACTCTCTCTATATGTGATGTGATCATGTACAACCAACCCAAATCTCCTTCAACATTTTTATGAACAACTTCACTTTCTCCAGTCTAACTTCATAGTTGAACTTCCTCATTTATGGAACTGCACCTCCTAAAACCAATCTTAAACTTTAGACTTTAATTGAGCTATTTGATTATGTCCTGAGTTTTAGAATGAGCATGGTTAAGAACCTCAATTGGAAATGATCATAGTCTTCGATTGAAATGAGAGTTTGCACAATTTACAATGCTGCCTGTGTGGAGTTTGCATATTCTCCCTGTGATGGAGTTAGGTTTTTGATCGATGCACCAATTTCCCCCACATCCTGAAGACACGATGGAAGGTCAATTAGCTACTGTAAGGTACTTATAATGGAGCAAATTAATCAAACGAGTTGATGAGCGTGTGAGAGAAAACAATCTGCATCGTCACAGGACACCAACTCCACAGCTGGTAGAGCTGCTGCCGCGCATCGCCAGAGACCCGGGTTCAATCCTGACCTCGGGTGCTGTTGGTGTTGAGTTTGTACGATCTCCCTGTGACTGTGTAGGTTTCCTCTGGGTGCTCCTGTTTCCTCCACGTTCAAAATATGTGGATTTGTAGGTTAATTGGCCTCTATAAATTACCTTTAGTGTGTAGGGAGGGATGCAGTGGAATTGATTGTAGACTTTAGGAGAGCTCCTCCTCCACTCCCCACTCACCATCAACAACACCACAGTCACATCTGTGGAGTCATTTCAGTTCCATGGAACCATCATCTCCAGGGACCTTAAATGGGAGGCCCCAACAACTCCACAGTCAAAAAGGCCCAACAGAGGATGTACTTCCTGCGGCATCTGAGACAACACAATCTGCCACAGACAATGATGGTCCAGTTTTATACTGCCATCATCGTCTGTCCTCACTTTCTCCATCATGGTCTGGTTTGGCTCACCCACAAAGCATGACATTCGGAGGCTGCAACGCTTCGTTCGATCAGCTGAGAAGGTTGTTGGCTGCAACCTTCCCCCCCCCCCACCCCCCATCGACAAACTGTACACTGCAAGGGCCAGGAAGCGAGTGGGTAAGACCATCTCTGACCCCTCTCATCCTGGCCACAAACTCTTTGAGGCACTTCCCTCTGGAAGGTGACTCCAGACTGTCAAAGCTGCCACAGCCTAAAAACAGCTTTTTTTCCATGAGCAGTAGCTCTACTCAACAACCAAAAGTCTGTAGCCTCCTTTTGCTCTGGTATTTTATTTCATTTTTCACATATTTAAATGATAATATTTTATTCTTAATTGTTTACTGTGTATTGTGTTGTTACTTGCAAGCAAAGCACCAATGCAAATTCCTTGTATGTATCCATACTTAGCTAATAAAATGTATAAAATTCAATTCAATGCAAAAGAGCGATAGCCTAGAACTAGTGTGAACGGGTGATTGATGGTTGGTATGGACTCAGTGGGCTAAACAGCATGAAATCACGGTGTATCTCCAAACAAAATTAAACTAAGACAATGGAGACTGACAAGTTGCACTGCAGGGATACGGCATGGACTGACAGGCTGAATGGCCTCATTCTGGGTCATAATATGTGAAGCATTTCAAGATTCTTCTCAGGAATGTTACGAGGCTATGTATGGCAGTGAGTCCCATGGAATGATAGGAAAATAAACCAACAGCTTGACTAAAAAGGAATGTCATTAACGAGCAGAGGCAAGGATCTGTAGGGAGGGAATTTTAGATAGAAGGTGCAGTCACCAATGGGCGGGTGACAGAAACTGAGGGTGGACGGAAGAACAAAAATTGAGGGAGATGACGATTTTGAAGCTTTATATGTAGTGAACACAAAGAAGCAGTGAAGAAAGGTAGAGATAGCCCTCGGAAGGATGACATTTGAATTCAAAAATTAAAGCATTACTGCATCAGAAACAGTGCAATTCAGCAAGCGCAGGAATTTGGTTGGCTAGGACATACTTATGATATGTCCTGAAATAGCAAAAGCATGAATGAGGTTTTCATATTTTCCCATGGGCTAAGAGAGGAGTGGAACTGGACAATGTTATGGAGGTGGCACTAAGTGGTGTTGATCAGAGGGTATGGGGTTGGAAACTCAGGTAATGGGCCAGGATGTGGAGTCTGCAAACAATTTGGTGCAACTTCATATAATGCCAACAGCAAGAGGTGAAGAAGTCTTTGGGAAAATGGCAAGACCTAAAGTCAACGGCTTTGATCTTGGACAAATTAATTCCTTATCTGGTACTTGACCTCATATCATCAATATGAAAATGGTAGTGGAGGACGCTAACAGCAGCGATGTGCATATACAGTAAATAGAATGTAATGTTGGGTTTCCAGTTAAGATCACCAAGGAACAGTTTGCAGATGAGTATCATGAAGAAGGCATGAATACCTTGAATGGCTTTAGACAATACCCCATGGGAGCAAAAAGATGAAGTTATTTGAGCTGGTTCTCCGTCAACATTCCAACAGATAAGAATGTATTCTCTGCAATGAAATGCAGAGATGGATTAAAAACTATGACTGTAATTAAGTTGCCAAACTGTTCAGAACAAGGCTGTCATTGGACTTCCATCAATTAAACTGTGAGGAGAGCGAATCCGTGACATTGCAACTGAAAAGTGTAAAGGATTTAGTGCCACAGAAAAGGAAGCAAATTTGGGGATCATAAAATGAATTATATATCAGGGAAGGAATTGTGTTCAGATACTTTAACAGTGTCTCCAACTTAATGTGAGATATCCCATTGGTTTTGCAGAGATTTTAACTGAACTGACAAGAAATGAGCTCAGGAGAAATTTTCCTGAGCTCGGATACCGACGCAGCTGATATGACTTGAGTAATTGACTGGACATTCCAACATACAGAGCTCATGCCGATTGGAAGGCGCCTTCCTGACTTGAAGGTCATGTTTCTCACCTACTGCAGCTGGATATGCCGATTCTTCTCCAGTGTGACAGGAAGGAGATATGCATTATTCGCTCCATGCAGGATTATGATAGATGATTTATTTTGTTGCTGGAAAACTGGACTAACAGAAGATTTTTTTTCATGGAAACCATAACCAAATCAGAAACCGTTGCATTTTTGAATTTGTTAGATGCCCTGTTTGTACAAATATGTGGGACTGAGGCAAAGAATTAGGAAAATCAAAAAACCTATAGATGCTGGAAATCTAAAACGAAAACAGAAGATGCTGGAAACACTTAACAGGTTAGAGAAATATAAGATCATCTGAATTGAAATATTTGTATTTATTTGAATATTGTTGGAGTATGAGAATGTTTTATTGTGGAAGGTGGGACTCGGGGAATGCTTTGACCTGGGAGGAGAAATTGTCACAGGGAAAATAGTTTTTTTCCTTGAATATGGGACTGAGGCACACAATGTTGATCATTTCTGGAAGCAAGCCAAGGCAAACAAGATGGGGAAATAAAGGATAAGTGTTATTACCTTTGTAGGATGTCAACTGACATGTCGAACAAAAGTATCTGGACCAAGATTTAGTGCAACTTAATCTTTATTTTCACTCGAATCACTTGAGCATGCACTCAAACCACTAGCTACTAATAATTTCACTTTTGATTTACTGTTGCAGCTTATCAGTTCATTCTACATCACAAGACTCATGGTAGACCTAAATACTACCCATGTGAATAAAATGGCCAAATTCACTCTGCTGGTAGAGAGTAGTCTTTTCTGAGCTTCAAACTCCGGCCCATCGTTCTTGCTTTAAGTTGTGACTACCGATGTATTAGACTGCCCTTTTGATTTTACCTCAATCTTCTAAAGGAAGTCTTTGTTTTTACTATACCCCAAGGCTCTCATGAATCTAAAGTAAATTATTTCAAGTGGTCACTCATCCAAGGACTGAATAAACAAAAAGCATCGTTTTTCCTTATCAGTTTAGAGAGTTGTTAATTTTAATGTTGCTTGTTTGTATTTTTCTTCTCAAGATATAGTTCCTTTATAAAGTTTGTACAGTTTCTGAAGGTCATATCATGTAACTACAAAGCTGTCTTTGGTTATGCTCCCACCAGGGGTGTAAATCACATGACCTTTCTTCACTGCTTCTTTGTTGTTGTTGTCCCAGCATTTCTCTCCCTCTTTTCTCTCTACCTAACAGCATCCTCCCAGAGTCTTAGGGGATACTAGATATCTTGTCTCCAGCTACAAATGGTACAATATATAGTGGTATAGAGGAACAGATGGATCTGGAAGCATGGGCAGTGCGGTTAAAAAGGCATATGGGTACTTGCCTTTATTGACTGAGGCATGAAGAATACAAAGGTCATATTAGAATTGCATTAAACATGTTATGCTCCACAGATGGAATACTATTGGTAGACATCATCTGCTTCTTTTGCATTAAGGAAGACTTGATTCCACTCTGGTTTTATGGATTTGTAGTGAGTGATGAAGTCAGTGTGGGAACTCCAAGAATGGGACAGTTGGCTGAAATGGTGGGTCGGTGCATCACTTGTGAATTGGTCCACTCCTCTCACCACATATATGGTCTGAAGAAGGGTCCCGACCCGGAACATCACCCATTCCTTCTCTCCAGAGATGTTGCCTGTCGCATTGAGTTACTCCAGCATTTTTTGACTACCTTTGATTTAAACCAGCATTTGTAGTTCTTTTTTTTACCATTCAGCCCATCAGGTCTACTCTGCCATTCAATCATGGCTGATCTATCTATCTCCCTCCTAACCCCATTCCTCTGTCTTCTCCCCATAACTTCTAACACTTGTACTAATATGGGGTGGTGGGTACATGGAACGAGCTGCCAAATGAGATATTTGAGGCAGGTACTTATAACAGCATTTAAAATGCATTTGGACTAATATGTGGATAGGAAAGGGTTACAGTTATATGGACCAAACACGGGCTAGATGAGATGAGGCATCTTGATCGTCATGGACATGTTGGGTCAAAGGGACTGTTTCTTTTCTGTGTCTCTATGACTCTAAAATTGGTTGTGCTATATAATGGTAATCTCTAATTATAATGGAATCTTGATCATCTGGCCAATGGAACGTGGAATGGCAGATGGAGCAGTTGTATAAGACATTGGTGAGGCCGCCTTTAGAGTATTGTGTACCATGTTATAGGAAAGATGTTGTTAAGCTAAAAAGGGTACAGAGAAGATTTACACATTCTGACATTTAAACAAACTTGGGTATGTACATGGATAGAAAAGATTTGGAATAATATGGGCCAGGTGCACGCAAGTGAACAAGAGGTCAGCATGAAGGATTTGGGCCGAAGATCCTGTTTCTGTGTTTTATAGCTCGACGACATTATGAGGTGGGAAGAGGCTGTCAGGGGCATAATGGACTGAATAGTATCCTTCTCTGTCATTATATCTTCATGACTTTATGAAGACTGATTATTATGAAGTCTGACTGGGAATGTGTGATTTGAAATAGGGAATGGTGATTATACCTGTTGCTGGAATCAGGGCATGAAGCAGGAAATGCTGAATTTTCCTGGAATGTTTGCATCTTGAACAAAGTGACTAATCTACAGCTTCCAGACAATTCATTCCCAGGCTAACAAGCTTTGCAATTTGAGCCACTCAGATTAATCATTTTGTCCTGCTTGCCAGGGTTCTTAGTCACTGTAGTATCTCTGACTAGGCAATTGCGAATCATATTAAAAACACTTTTATGTTGAATATAGTCATAAATTGTAACCTTTGACCCTTAAATATTTGGTTCAACTGGAAAATATCTATCGGGCAGCACTCTGAACAGAGTGGTGTGAACTCAAATCATCCATTCTTTATGAGGATGCTATGGTTACAGTGCATTTAGGTTCACAAAACTGAGTTCCACAGATTGTTGGAATAATATATATCTTTCCTTCCAAACTTAATACTCCATGTCATTTGGAAGTCACACCTCTTATTTCAACTTCCCAGATGCTGTCATCCATCCATTTAATTTTATTGATTAGATTATTTTGGATGCAAAATCTCATGAGTTCCCTTTGTAAGAAAATGTTTGTCTTCTTTGGGTTTAAGTTCATCAAACCTTAATGTAATCTGGTACGTAATTGTCATTTATATACAGACAAGGCTTCATCTTGAACCTCTGGGAAAGGCAGTCAAACTATTACAGACTAGGTCCTCTTATTACCATCATATATCACTGAGCCAGTTATTATCCTTCATATCTATTGACCTCAGTCTGTGAATGACTCTCCCCTCTGGTATAAGATCAAATATATTTTAGGGATTATGGCCTCAACATGATGCTCCGACCAATAATTTTCAGACATAATTTCCATCAATAAATCTTTCCACTGGTCGACCAAGATCTAAATGTTTTTAAAAAATCACTTCAAGCTATTTATTAGATTATTTTTACATTTGGTCTCGAATGTTTTTATTTCTGATTGTTCATCCTCTCATCATTTTGAGCATTGAAATCATGATAATGGATCTGCAATGACCTGGTGTGTCCATAGTTGTTTGGTTGCTGCTGGATTTTGTCACATTCATAGTTGTTACTCATTCTTTGCTGATGCATTGATGAAAGGTCTCATAGGTTAGTTGTGTAAAAGATGTTTCCATGGGGAGGTGAACCAGAACCAAGAGTTATGAACATTAAATAGCCATCAATTAATCTAATGACGTCAGA
The DNA here is from genome assembly GCA_038087875.1 of Malacoraja senta. Classification (NCBI taxonomy): domain Eukaryota; kingdom Metazoa; phylum Chordata; class Chondrichthyes; order Rajiformes; family Rajidae; genus Malacoraja; species Malacoraja senta. The sequence continues at coordinate 32,749,672 of CM075984.1, forward strand.
AAACGGGACCTCGCCCAGCACGTGTTACAATATGGAAATTACTTTCATAGAAACATAGAAACATAGAAAATTGGTGCAGGAGTTGGCCATTCGGCCCTTCAAGCCTGCACCGCCATTCAATATGATCATGGCTGATCATCCAACTCAGTATCCTGTACCTGCTTTCTCTCCATACCCCCTGATCCCTTTAGCCACAAGGGCCACATCTAACTCCCTCTTAAATATAGCCAATGAACTGGCCTCAACTACCTTCTGTGGCAGAGAATTCCAGAGATTCACCACTCTCTGTGTGAAAAATGTTTTTCTCATCTCGGTCCTAAAAGATTTCCCACTTATCCTTAAACTGTGACCCCTTGTTCTGGACTTCCCCAACATCGGGAACAATCTTCCTGCATCTAGCCTGTCCAACCTCTTAAGAATTTTGTACGTTTCTATAAGATCCCCCCTCAATCCCCCCCCTCAAAGAAACGGAAATAGTGCCGGAGGATTGGCGTACTGCGCATGTTGTTCCGTTGTTTAAAAAGGGTTCTAAGAGTAAACCTAGCAATTATAGACCTGTTAGTTTGACGTCAGTGGTGGGCAAATTAATGGAAAGGATACTTAAAGATAATATATATAAGCATCTGGATAAGCAGGGTCTGATTAGGAACAGTCAACATGGATTTGTGCCTGGAAGGTCATGTTTGACTAATCTTCTAGAATTTTTCGAAGAGGTTACTAGGGAAATTGATGAGGGTAAAGCAGTGGATGTTGTCTATATGGACTTCAGTAAGGCCTTTGACAAGGTTCCTCATGGAAGGTTGGTTAAGAAGATTAAATTGTTGGGTATTAATGGTGGAGTAGCAAGATGGATTCAACAGTGGCTGAATGGGAGATGCCAGAGAGTAATGGTGGATGGCTGTTTGTCAGGTTGGAGGCCGGTGACTAGTGGGGTGCCTCAGGGGTCTGTGTTGGGTCCACTGTTGTTTGTCATGTACATCAATGATCTGGATGATGGTGTGGAAAATTGGATTAGTAAGTATGCAGATGATACTAAGATAGGTGGTGTTGTGGATAATGAAGTAGATTTTCAAAGTCTACAGAGAGATTTAGGCCATTTGGAAGAGTGGGCTGAAAGATGGCAGATGGAGTTTAATGCTGATAAATGTGAGGTACTACATCTCGGCAGGACAAATCAAAATAGGACGTACATGGTAAACGGTAGAGAATTGAGGAATGCAGTTGAACAGAGGGATCTAGGAATAACTGTGCATAGTTCCCTGAAGGTGGAATCTCATGTAGATAGGGTGGTAAAGAAAGCTTTTGGGGTGCTGGCCTTTATAAATCAGAGCATTGAATATAGAAGTTGGGATGTAATGTTAAAATTGTACAAGGCATTGGTGAGGCCAATTCTGGAGTATGGAGTACAATTTTGGTCGCCTAATTATAGGAAGGATGTCAACAAAATAGAGAGAGTACCGAGGAGATTTACTAGAATGTTGTTTGGGTTTCAGCAACTAAGTTACAGAGAAAGGTTGAACAAGTTAGGTCTTTATTCTTTGGAGCGCAGAAGGTTAAGAGGGAACTTGATAGAGGTGTTTAAAATTATGAGCGGGTTAGACAGAGTTGACGTGGATAAGCTTTTTCCATTGAGAGTAGGGAAGATTCAAACAAGGGGACATGACTTGAGAATTAAGGGACAGAAGTTTAGGGGTAACATTAGGGGGGAACTTCTTTACTCAGAGAGTGGTAGCTGTGTGGAATGAGCTGCCAGTGGAAGTGGTGGAGGCTGGTTCGATTTTATCCTTTAAAAATAGATTGGATGGGTATATGGACGGGAAAGGAATGGAGGGTTATGGTCTGAGTGCAGGTAGATGGGACTAGGGGGAAGTATTTTTAAAAAAAATTAAAAAAATTTAAAAAAAATGTTCGGCACGGACTTGAAGGGCCGAGATGGCCTGTTTCCGTGCTGTAATGGTTATATGGTTATATGGTTATATGGTTATCTTCTAAATTCTAGCGAGTACAGACCGAGTCTATCCAGTCTTTTTTCATATGAAAGTCCTGACATCCCAGGAATCAGTCTGGTGAACCTTCTCTGTACTCCCTCTATGGCAAGAATGTTTTTCCTCAGATTAGGAGACCAAAACTGTACGCAATACTCCAGGTGTGGTCTCACCAAGACCCTGTACAACTGCAGTAGAACCTCCCTGCTCCTATACTCAAATCCTTTTGCTATGAACATGCTACTGGGTAATTGCATGTATCCGGAGTGGATCTAGAACTATTCCTGGAATAATAGTAACCTCCAATTTCAAAGTAATTTGAGGATACTGGTCTTCTTCTGTTATATTCAAACAAAAATGACATCATTATACTTTATGCACATGAGAATAATTGACTTTTTATACTTAAATACATCATGTTAATTGCCCTCTCTGAAGGAATTTCTCACTCCAAAGGCACAGGTTTGTAGATTAATTGGCCTGGTAAATGTAAAAATTGGCCCCAGTGCGTGTAGAATAGTGTTAATGTGCGGGGATTGCTGGTTGGCGCAGACCCAGTGGGCTGAAGGGCCTGTTTCCGTGCTGTATCTCTAAACTAAACAAGGTAGATTGTGTATACGCATCACTTGTACCCACAGCCAATACAGATTTACTTTGTTGACTTACATCCTGGGTCATTTAATCTCGTCAGCTGTGTCGTACTTTAGCTGATCGGAACTGTTACATGTTGTGTACTGGATAAACTCATTGTGGTTCTGCAACTCTTTGGCATTGGTGCATTCTAGATTAAAGATCTTGCCCCACAATGTCAACTGCCCACTTCCCCCCATGTACGCTCACTGACCCACTGAGTTTCTTCAGCTGCTCGCCCTTTATTTTGCTGTAGATTCCAGTATCTGCTGTCTCTTGTGCCTCTGGTAGTTAATTCTAGCCACTTGAGAAATGGATTTTCCATCACATATACTCCTAGCATCATTGAATATGTGCATTCTTGTGATCACTTAATCAACATGGACACTTCTGATCTTATTTCCATACCAAATTCTGTTTCACGCTACAGACTGTCTATCATTTTACATCTTATTAATGTTTATTGATCTCATGAGTCTAACTCTTGCATTATGACTGATTTAACCTTTTGTTGCAATTTACTTTAAATTTCTACTTCCATTCTCTAAACTCAATTAACAGCAAAGGCAGCAATGAATTGACAGCTTTCTGCAGTGAAACCTCGGTTAAAGTGTGGCACACTGTGGTACTTAACCAAGAAATTAGCAAATTGATGATTCATTGTGAAGTTTCAAGAAGCTTGGAACATTTGTTTCTTCAAGTCTGTCTTTAATTTTACCGATCTCTGATCTCAGATCAATGGCTGCGGATGAAGCGCAGGTCTGTGCCACGTCTCCCTCCACCAATCACCGCACTCTATCCTCAGTCCCACCCCCCCCCCACTCCTCCCTCCTCCAATCATCGCGCTGAATCATGTCCCGCCCCCATTGCCTGCTGACCGACGTCTCTCTCGTCCAATCAGCGCCCTCGATCAGCAGTCCCACCCCCACTGTCTCGCGGAAAGCGGAGATTTTAAAATCCGGATCACAAAAACTTGGGGGGGGGGGAATGTCCCCCACCTCTCAAAACATGGAGGGGACGTGTCCCCTCTGGCCCCCCCCGGGTTTTCCGCCCCTGCCCCTTCCATTATAGATGAGGCTCTCACTAAGGTCTCCTCGATATCCTGCAGCTCCGTTCTTGCTCCCCCTCCCCCCATTCGTAACAAGGACAGAGTCCCTCTTGTCATCACCTTCCACCTCACCAGCCGTCGCATACAGCATATAATCCTCCAACATTTTTAGCGTGCCAAGGACATGTAAGTGGGACAGGGGCTTTACTCTCTCTGACTGCATTCTATCTCTGTCCCGCCCACTCCCCTGACATCAGTCTGCAGTATAGTCTCGACCCGAAATGTTACCCATTCCTTCTCTCCAGAAATACTGCCTGTCCCACTGAGTTAATCCAGCATTTTGTGTCTACCTCTACAAGAACGTACATATCGTGATTTCAATCCATCTCGTGTGCATTGATGAGAAATTGGAAATTATTGGGGTTTGTGGCAGTTGGCAATATCAGGACTGCCTTGTGTGGTATTACTTTGCAAATTGTACACGTTGACATTGCTTCTTCTAAATCTTTGTTTTCTCATGTCGGCATTAGTCCAGCTTGTTGTTTATCTATTTTTTTGACGATTATTTGGGATTATAATTTCATCTCTCCATTTTAAACAAATTTGGTCGGATAACAGTTGACAGTTGATAGCTTAGATTGCAGAATGAGTTCATGTCTTCATCTGGGCTCCTGTTCATCTTTCATCCTGTTGGAGTGCTGAGTCAATTGAACAACCTCTGTGGCTGTTACTGGGAATCACATCTACAATCTGCAGGATGAAAAACACGCCCTCGCTACATACACACAACATTTATGAGGTAATCTAGACAGAGCTGCAGCATGAATCGTGAATATTTCTGTTTATTTTATTTATGTTTTCAACATGGCTTGCATGCTATAATGTGAAGTTGGAGAGAATCACTGGCATCCCTCCCCGACAAACTCAATTCATTCCATGTTTGTTTTGAACAGGAGATCGATGGAATTATCTCACCCACCCTGACAGCCTTGCGTGCACCTGTGCTCACGATCACAGTCGCAGATGTCAAATTGGCCTACATGAGAGTGGGCCTGTGGAAAGCCACTGCCTGGATGGTGTTCCCGGTCATGTCCTCCTATGTGGTCCAGCTTGCGGGATTATTCACGGACATCTTTAACCTCTCCTGACTCCAATCTGAGGTTACCACTTGCTTTAAGAAGACAATCATTAATCCCTGCACCAAAGAAAACCAAGGTAGCATGTCTGAATGACTACTGCCCAGTGGGTCTGACATCCATCATCTTGAAGTGCTTCACAAGGTTTTTAATGGCGCGCATCAACTACAGCCTCCCAGAAAGCCTTGATACATTTCAGTAAACCTACTTCCTCAACGGCTCTATGATAGACACCATCCCTGGCCCTTTTCTAGTCGTCGGAACATCCGGATTACAAGACCACATGTCAGAATCCTAGTTATTAACTGTAGCTCCACCTTCAACATTATAATTCCAACACACACATCTCCAAACTGTGAATGGGGCTGAAGCGGAGATAGGTGAGTGCTTCAGGTTCCTCGGTGTAAACATCACCAACAATTTGTCCAGGTCCAAACACTTTGAAGCCATTGACAATAAAGAACACTAACAACCCTACTACATCAGAAGGCTAATGAAATTCAGCATGTCTTCAAGGACTTACTAATTTGTACCGATGAACCACAGAAAGCATCCCATCTGGATGCATTATACCTTGGTATGGCAACTGTTCTGTGAAAGGCTGCAAGAAATTGCTGAGTTGTGAACACAGCCTGGGCCATCAAGCAAAGTAGCCTCCCTTCTCATCCACTCCAACTACACTTCACGCTGCCTCGGGAGAGTGGCCAACATAATCAAGGACCACTCATACATTAGTCATTCTCTCTTGCCCAGTGAAGCAGAAGAATCAAAGGCTTGAAAATGCATACTGACGGATTTCAGAACAGCCACTTTCCTGCTGTTATCAGACTGTTGAATATACCTCTTATATTCTAAGGTTGAATGCTTTTTCTCTGAATCTAACATGTTGCAGCCCTTGCAGTTTATTTTAATTCTCACTTTCTTTATAGCTGTAACATTTATACTGCATTCTGATCTTTTTTTCTCTCTTCCATTACCTTGATAGACTTTTGTATGGTATGACTTGTATACAAAGCTTATAACTGTATCTCAGTGCACATGACAATAATAAACCCAATACAACATTGCTAGTTGAACAACTATTGGCAACTCAAGACAACAACCTTTGTAACATAGCACATGTTCAGGGCTCGAAATTAGCGGTTGCCCGGGTGCCACTGACCACTCAAAGTGCCGCCGGGGCAACCTAAACGCCGAGTCATTTTGCCCTGCTTGGCTTGGCAACTCGGCGCTTTCAAAAGAAACCTTTGGAGGAGGGAGGTGTCGGTCAGAGGCGGAAGTGGGAGGGGAGGCTGTGGATAGAGCACGGTGATTGGAGGAGAGAGACGTGCCAAAACATTCTCGGCAGCCCTGCACAGCAGCCAGGATCGATCCCGGTCTCCGGCGCTGCAATCGCTGCCGAACCGCCACTGGACCATCCCCGTCCCCACCCGAGAGCCCCCCCCCCCTACCCGAGGGTGGCCAGAGGCGTCGGGAGTCAGACGGGCGCGGTGCCCCCAGGCCCACAGCCAACGCAGAGTAGCAGCGCTAAACCCAGCTCAACTCTGCCTGTCCCGCCAGGTTATCCCTGCCTGGATTTACGGGAAATATGTCATCAGTCCAGGCATGACCAGGCGAGACAGGCAGAGTTGAGCTACATTTAGCGCTGGATTGAGCGTCCGAAGCCTCGCGCGTGTGTGTGAGTGTGCGCATGCGCGCGCGGCTGCCAAGATATTGTGCACCCCGGTCCCCTCCATATTTTGATGGTGATTTGAGCGATGATGCCGGTGTTGTCCAAGAAGCGTTGACCTTCCTTCCCACCTCCTCTGCCCCTTCCTCTCTCTCTCTCTCTCTCTAGTACGCCCCCTTCCACCCCCCCTTATCCTGAGAGCCCTCCTCTCCATCCCGCACTGATCCCCATTCCTGCCTCTATTCAGTCCCCACTGACATCCCCCTGTGCTCCCCTCCTCATCTACCCCCCTCCCCATCTATTCATCCTGCACTGATCTCCCTATCCACCTCGCATTGATTCTCCTGCCACTCCCCATCAATCCTACACTGGTCTCCCAATTCATCCTGTACTGACCACCCTTCCCATCCATCCTGCACTGCTCCCCCCCTTCATCCTGCACTGCTCCCCCCATCCATCCTGCACAGATCCCCCCATACAACCCACTGTCATCCCCCGCGCTCTCCCCTCACAATTTTACCTACTCCAACCAACACGCACTAATTCCCCTGCCTCAATCCATCCATTCCGCACCGATTGCCTTCTCAACCCCCGACCCACCGCCACCTATCCATCCTGCTCTGATTCACACCCCCCCCCCCCCCCCCCCGACCATATTGTGCTGGAAATGTCCAGAGCGAACATTGACTATGTTTGATAACGGAATGCAATCAAATATGTTTTAATTCCCAATGTTATTATTTGTTTTATTCCATAAAGATGGATTTATTAAATTGTGAACACGTGAAACATTAAAACCGCAGTGTTCGATTGTCACTGCTACTGTTGACACGTTATTACAGAATTCATTTTAACGGCAAATCAATGTTCTTAATATGGAGTATCAGTACTGTAGTTATTTAATGAGCAACATTCACAACCATACGTTGGATTTATCCAGGTTTTACTTCTACAGTCAGTCATATACATCACAAATTTGGTCAGGAGATATTTCAGTTGAAATTTTAACGTTAATTCTGAAGTGGGAATGATGGAAAAAGTGTTTATCAACAATTTTTTTTAATTTGTTGCTTACAAACTGGGTATCTTCATTGCTGTTCACAACACATACAACTAATCTGAATGTCCGGTAATGGGGCGTCTTGACACCTTTAAATATATTACCAAAAGAACATTTGCTGCATTTATGTCCTTTGGCCATCTCTTGTTAATTAGTGTAATGTTTAACCTGTCGGATGGGTATAGTCAGTTTTGACAGCTATTATCATAAAATGCCTTTAGAAAATTCCTTGCAACCTGTATATTTTGTTGTGGATAAATTATGTGGGAAGCGAGAGTGTTTCTGTACCAATAGCAATAACGACCCATGCTATGGCCATGTCATGATAATTTTCGGTCCTTCCCAGAAAACATGCTTGCATCAATCTGTAGTGTGCATGGTTAAGCATATATGTTATCATGGTCTAGGATTTATTGACACAAGTTGATCAATAATCCAACCACATTTTTGTTTGGAAGTGGAAAGAAATAATAAAAATTGCATTAATTGCAATGTGTGAAAAGAGTTGAGATACTGTATTATAATTTTGCTGCATGTCATTGTGGTATATATCATGCCTTGATTGGTGAATATGTTTAGTTTGTGACTTTATTTGAAGCAGAAATAATATGTGAATGCTTCATTGAGCATCATTCCGACTGGTAATTACGCACTTCGTCCGAGCACATTATCGCACGCGTCATGCAAGCCATCTTAAATGACCACCTAAACTGTCATTTGGCAACCTAAAAAGCTGCCAAGGTTGCCCGGCTGGCAACAGGGAAAAAAGTTAAGCGAGAGCCCTGATGTTGTATTTGAGCGATGATGCCGGTGTTGTCCAAGGAGCGTTGACCTTCCTTCCCACCTCCTCTGCCCCTTCCTCTCTCTCTCTCTCTCTCTAGTACGCCCCCTTCCACCCCCCTTATCCTGAGAGCCCTCCTCTCCATCCCGCACTGATCCCCATTCCTGCCTCTATTCAGTCCCCACTGACATCCCCTGTGCTCCCCTCCTCATCTACCCCCCCCCCCCCCATCTATTCATCCTGCACTGATCTCCCTATCCACCTCGCATTGATTCTCCTGCCACTCCCCATCAATCCTACACTGGTCTCCCAATTCATCCTGTACTGACCACCCTTCCCATCCATCCTGCACTGCTCCACCCCTTCATCCTGCACTGCTCCCCCCATCCATCCTGCACAGATCCCCCCCATACAACCCCACTGTCATCCCCCGCGCTCTCCCCTCACAATTTTACCTACTCCAACCAACACGCACTAATTCCCCTGCCTCAATCCATCCATTCCGCACCGATTGCCTTCTCAACCCCCGACCCACCGCCACCTATCCATCCTGCTCTGATTCACACCCCCCCCCCCCCCCCGACCATATTGTGCTGGAAATGTCCAGAGCGAACATTGACTATGTTTGATAACGGAATGCAATCAAATATGTTTTAATTCCCAATGTTATTATTTGTTTTATTCCATAAAGATGGATTTATTAAATTGTGAACACGTGAAACATTAAAACCGCAGTGTTCGATTGTCACTGCTACTGTTGACACGTTATTACAGAATTCATTTTAACGGCAAATCAATGTTCTTAATATGGAGTATCAGTACTGTAGTTATTTAATGAGCAACATTCACAACCATACGTTGGATTTATCCAGGTTTTACTTCTACAGTCAGTCATATACATCACAAATTTGGTCAGGAGATATTTCAGTTGAAATTTTAACGTTAATTCTGAAGTGGGAATGATGGAAAAAGTGTTTATCAACAATTTTTTTTAATTTGTTGCTTACAAACTGGGTATCTTCATTGCTGTTCACAACACATACAACTAATCTGAATGTCCGGTAATGGGGCGTCTTGACACCTTTAAATATATTACCAAAAGAACATTTGCTGCATTTATGTCCTTTGGCCATCTCTTGTTAATTAGTGTAATGTTTAACCTGTCGGATGGGTATAGTCAGTTTTGACAGCTATTATCATAAAATGCCTTTAGAAAATTCCTTGCAACCTGTATATTTTGTTGTGGATAAATTATGTGGGAAGTGAGAGTGTTTCTGTACCAATAGCAATAACGACCCATGCTATGGCCATGTCATGATAATTTTCGGTCCTTCCCAGAAAACATGCTTGCATCAATCTGTAGTGTGCATGGTTAAGCATATATGTTATCATGGTCTAGGATTTATTGACACAAGTTGATCAATAATCCAACCACATTTTTGTTTGGAAGTGGAAAGAAATAATAAAAATTGCATTAATTGCAATGTGTGAAAAGAGTTGAGATACTGTATTATAATTTTGCTGCATGTCATTGTGGTATATATCATGCCTTGATTGGTGAATATGTTTAGTTTGTGACTTTATTTGAAGCAGAAATAATATGTGAATGCTTCATTGAGCATAATTCCGACTGGTAATTACGCACTTCGTCCGAGCACATTATCGCACGCGTCATGCAAGCCATCTTAAATGACCACCTAAACTGTCATTTGGCAACCTAAAAAGCTGCCAAGGTTGCCCGGCTGGCAACAGGGAAAAAAAGTTAAGCGAGAGCCCTGATGTTGTATTTGGTTCCACATGTTCAATATAAGTTTAGTAACTGGTCATGCTTCTTGTTTAGAGTATGCGTTTGATCATCCTGCAAAAGGTACCCTTGATAGAACCATATCCAACAGTTAATAATAATAATAATAATGAATTTTATTTACGGGCGCCTTATACCGAGGTCTCAAGGACACCTTACAGAGATTTATAGGAAACATATAATCAGAATTTAAAAAATAAGTTATAAAGACCAATACACAAATCAGGGACAGAATTCCTTCCAAAAAGACAAAAAAAGAAAATCAGAAATTTGAGGAGAGAGCAGCGGCAACGAAACCGCGCCAGCGTCCACTCTCCCCTCCGACCGCCATCTTGAACACAGACTAACAAATACAATTACAAACAATTACATACAAAAATCATCCCCCCACAGTGATTTCCACTGTGGGGAAAGGCACAATGTCCAGTCCCCAGCCCCAGTTCACCCAAAAAGTCAGGCCAAATGAAGCCCCCGCTATTGCCTCTACGGAGGCCCGATGATCCTGGCCGTTCTCGCCGCGTGATGTAGCCCCGGCGTCTTCTTCTTCCTCCTGTATATGGCGTGCACAGCCTAAAGTTGAAGGACGACTTGTTCTATTTGATCTTATTTGATTGTGCACGCCAGGTTGATTGCATTCGTCGAAACAGGGCAGACCACGTGAAGGTTGCAATCTCCCACCCCTCCAACAGTTGTCAAGTTGTATTTATAGCAATTTGTTTTGGGTCATCAAATGATCATAACATCCTATTACCATGGTTGCCTGTGAATATTCTATATAAATCACATTCTGCATTAGATGTAATGTTTAAAGATTCTCTCTATGTGACTTTTTATGAGTGAACTTCTCTCACTGTAGCATTGCCATTGAAAGAGTGATCCTATCTGACTTGTTTGATTTAGATTTACAGGCTTCTGCTATGTGCCCTTCTAGTGTGAGTAGTATTTCGACTCTTTAAGAAAATAAGTATGTGAGAAATGACCCCATTAGAAAACAATAGTAACAGTTGTAAAACCTGTGAGGTTTGTAAAACTTGTGGTTGCATGGTGCTGATGTCCTGGGTGCCTGCTTTTTGAGCACCCTTCTATCTGAGGCAGTTAACACCAGAATTCTTTACCAGTGTTTTGTCATTTATATTGAAGTCCAGTCTAACAATATCAAGTCAAGTAGGCTCTTTGTGCCCAACAGCTTAGATTGAACGAATTTGTCACATAGAGCACATGCAAACCTATCACAATGCATTCTCCCAAGATGCAGTGGGTCTCTCAACAAGATGATATAATGAGACACAAGAGTTAAGGATGATATAATCACTCGATATTTCACCCATTTTCTGATAGCCATTGCTGAATTCATGATTCTGTTATGTCAAATGGCTGTTGGTTAAGAGGGTGCGTACCTGCTCTTGAAACTGGATATATTTAACTTTCTACAGAACTATTAAGGTAGTGAATGCTAATTACACCTGAGCTCATTCTGTAAATAAAATTTATTTTCCCCAACCCTTCACTGCAATGTTCAATGCCTGTTTATGAGCTTCCATCTGAAGGATATTTTTGGAGCGTCGTCTGTATATGAGAGGTAAATGATTTGCTTATCTTATTAAGAAGCCCGAGTGCCCTTCAAGTGCAAATTCCAGCTATCTGGGAATGCTGTGGATTCAAGGATGTTACCATAGGACTGGAAAATGAAAATGTTCCAGAATTGTTAAACTTAATTGTAAATTCAAGAAACAATAATCAGGGATAGATTTAACAGTCTTCTGGACAAATGTGGATTGATTAGTGATAGCCAACATGGATTTCTTAAAAGCAAATCACATCCAACAAACTTGATTGAGTTTTAAGATGAAGCAACAGAGAGGGTGAAAGGGGAAATGCTGTTGATATGTGTGGCATATATTATATGAATGGTGTTACCTGCCTCCAAGTTAAAGGGGGAGCAGTGTGGTGTATATTATATAAATGGTGTTACCCGCCTCCAAGTTAAAGGGGGAACAGTGTGGCGTATATTATATAAATGGTGTTACCTGCCTCCTAGTTAAAGGGGGAGCAGTGTGATATATGTGATATAATTAGCATATGTTATGTCTTGTGCGAGGGGACGCATGCGCTGGGGGAGATTGAAGGTGGCATCCTGGAATAAAGAAGCTTGTTAGTTTACTCCTGTATTGGAGTGTTCTTTTAGTTCCAAGCACCCAAATACACAACAATATGGTATTCATGGAGTTCCAAAACGTATTTGATAAGAACCAACATAATGGGCTTGTCTTTAAGATTGAAGGTCATTGAATAAGAAGGGGGTCATAGCATCATGGATAAAGATAAGAGGCAGACCAGCCATGATCATATTGAATGGAGGGTCAGGCTTGAGGGATCTTGCAGCTTACTCCTGCTGTTATTCTTTTTGTTTATATAATTCAGGGAAAGTGACAGATTGAGAACGTGATTTAGAATGTCAAAATAATCCTTAGATTTGTAAATAGAGGCTTTGGGCACAAGAGCAATTGTAAAGTGGCATTCCCCAGCGGCATAAAGATCTCTATGAAGGTGAGATCTTTATAACACACCTTTCAGTTGCCAGTGGAAAAAGCTGCAAAAAGACGAGAGTATTACCAAGATGAATTCAGGGATGAAGGCCTATGGTTAGTGGATGGACATTGAGAGGTCTGTTTTCTCCTTGGAACAGAGGAATTCTAATGGAAGTAAATAAGACTGTGAAGGTTATAGACAGAGTAGATTGAGAGAAACTGTTTGTATTGGTGGATTGGTCAAGAACAAGGGAACTATGGAATAAAAATGGTTGGATAAGTGCCAAAATAGGAGGGATCTTTTTATTACACAGTGAGTTTTTACTATCTGCAGTACACATCTAGAGGTTGCAGTGGCGGCAGATTCAATTACAGCATTCAAAAGGGAACTGGATAAGTATCGTAAAGGATAGAATTTGCAAGTGAATGGTGAGACGGAGGACTGAGATTACTTAGATAGCTCTTGTACAGATTTGGTATGGACTTTCTAGATCAAATGGCCTTACCCTGTGCTTTAATCATTCTGTGATTTTGTGAGCTGGTAAGATCTAATGACAGGAAGAACTAAAGAATCTAGGAGCTCAGAACAGGTTGCATATTTCATTATGGACTAGACGCAACATGTGATGAAAATCAGACTTAGTCTCTGCTCGATATGCAGCGGTAACTTCTACCAATGCTGTGAAGGGCACAGGTAGATCAGTGCTTGCATCATTTGATAATGTCATTACATATGACTAGAGCCAGGATGTTTAGGCAATAAAAAATTCTGAAATAGGCAGGCTAAAAGGCATAGTAAAATTACAAAAAGGCACTAAAGAGGTATTTATTGACAAAAAAGGCATAAAAGGCATTTATTTCCACCACCAAAATATGATTAAAAATAATATAGAGGTATACTACATTAAATGACCAAGGTTGCCTGGTTGCACATAATTACTAGCATTTTTTTCAAATAATCTAGTGTTAAACTATGCCGTCTGTCAGAGAGAATATGATTCAGTTGTGAAAAACATCTTTCTACCTCGGCTGAGGTCACTGGTGCATACCCGAAACAAGCTACAGACTCTATATTCATGTCGATATATTGTGCATTACAGCTACCTTTGAGAACTTTAGCTATGTTTTCTATTTCTTCGAGATTTTTGTTAGCCAAAATCACTCTCTCACATTTTGCTTGTATGTCTTTACCTACATCGCCAGGAACTTCACGAATATCGTCAGTTACTTTGTTGAAAACCTGCAAGTTATTCATTAATGTTTCGCCACGTTTCTCAAGGAAAGTGATAGCTTGTGGGAAGTTTGTAAAATTGGAAGCAATAAACACATGATCGCGGTGGAGGGACTTTTTCTGTATGATTTCACTGACGATCCTGACTGCAGCAGATTCTTCTTGAAAACAGTTGACAATTTTGTTTATCTTTTCAAATGTGCAACATAGTAGAGTACAGCAGAGAGCCATGTACCCCACCTAATCAAAACGGGCTGAGGAGGTAGCAGAATCTCGGGTGCAATTTCCTTGAACAACTGCACATGTGACGGTGCTTTGAGGAAGATTTTCTTGACATTGGAAACTAGGCGATCGACATTTGGAAACAAGCTGCATATGTGCTTGAGAATTCTATTACGTCCTTGAGCTAAGCATGTCAAATGCAACATTTTCGGGAATAAAACTTTAAGTCACAAACAGAAGAACATTCTTGTGTTTTATACCTTCTGGCCAAAGTACAGCAAGTGAAGATGTAAACAACTGAGCAATAGTTGAGCTGACTTCTCCAATACTTCTGATGTCAACAAATACTCCTTTGATGGTTGACCTGCCTCCTGTGTTCCGATGACCACATTGGCAACCTATCTCTCCACAGCATCGGTTGTCTCGTCTATTGAGATCCATATTTTGTTGCATGCAACTTAAATCAAATTTTCTGCACAAACAATGTTGAAGTTGCTGTCAACATAGTTTTTCAGTAATGGTGACTCACTTGGTCTATGCTCCTCTGTATTTCTCTAAAATACCTCTGAGAGGTTTGTTTTCCAATTTCCAGAGTGGAAATCCAGCATCAATGAATGCCTTGCACAGATCACTCAAACTCAGATTTGCGACTGGAACCAGCAGCAAATGTAGTGAGGAGACAAGCTTGGGTATTTCGCTTGCATAGTCTACACCCCAGCGGTATCAACATTGACTTCTCTAATTTTAGATAACCCTTGTCTTCACCCTTCCCCCCTCCCCTTCCCAGCTCTCCTTCTAGTCCTACTGTCTCGACCTCTTCCTTTCATTTTCCCACCCCCCCACATCAGTCTGAAGAAGGGTCTCGACCTGAAACGTCGCCTATTCCTTCTCTCCATAGATGCTGCCTCACCCGCTGAGTTTCTCCAGCCATTTTTGTCTACCTGCGATTTTTCCAGCATCTGCAGTTAAATAGATCTTAGAGAAGAGTGAACCAGTGGGCAACGGCATGAACAAATGAAATCACCAGTTTCGCCCCGGTGATAAAAAAATTCTTGTAAGTTATACTATGTTAACATGTGAATAATAACATTAATAATAACATGAAAACGTCATTGTAATCATGGTACAACTAGAGAAAATAGCACGACCTTTTAGCAAAACGGCAAAAAAAGGCTGATTTAGGCACTCGATCGAGAAAAAGTCATTATCCTTGTGAAATCATCAAAAAAGGCATGAAAAGGCACATGGCATTTATGGCAAAATCCTGGCTCTACATATGACATATTTACTTATCATAAGTAAATAAACCATAATAAACAGAGATAATGGAATAGAAAGGAAACAGCTTAAGTAGATGATTTTTCAGTTTAAGCAATAGAATTGGGCTGTTGGCTCTGTGGTCTTTTCCATGCTCAATATATCATGTACTGAAAATGGAGAGTGGTCATTTACCATACAGGTTTAATTCCTGAACCTGGACGTTCCAGTTTTCAGGCTCCTGTACCTTCTTCCCGATGACAGTGGTGAAATTAGAATGTGGCCAGGATGGTGTGGGTCTCTGATGAAGCTGGCTGCCTTTTTGAGGCAGCGACTCCGAAAAAATCCCTTCAATGGTGGGGAGGTCAGAGCCAGTGATGGACTGGGTAGTGTTCACAACTTTTTGCAGTCTTTTCTGCTCCTGGACGTTCAAGTTGCTGAACAGTCAATATGCTCTCCACTGTACACCTGTAGATGTTCAAGAGAATCCTCTTTGACATACCGAATCTCCTTAATCTTCTTAGGAAGTAGAGGCGTTGATGTGCTTTATTTATAATTGCATCAGTGTGCTGGGTCCAGGAAAGATCTTTGGAAATATGCATGCCCAGGAATTTGAAGTTTTTGACTCTTTTTGACTGATATAAACAGGATTGTGTGTCCTCCTTCGTCCTCTTCCAAAGTCCACAATCAGTTCATTGATTTTACTGATATTGAGAGCCAGGTTGTTGTTTTGGCACCATTTGGTCAGTTGGTCGATCTCACTTCGATACTCTGACTTGTCACCATCTGTAATTCATCCAACAACGGTGGTGTTGTTGGCGAACATAAAGATGGAGTTCGCACTATGTCTAGCTACACAGTCATGAATATAGAGTGAGTAGAGCCGGGGGCTGAGCACGCAGCCTTGAGGTGCTACCATACTGATTGTTAATGAGGAAGAAATATTTCTGCCAATTTGAACAGACTGTGGTTTGTGGATGAGGAAGTTGACGATCCAATTGCCGAGGGATGCGCAGAGACCCAGTTCCGTTAGTTTGGTAACCAGTTTTTTTAAAATAAAAAATATTCATTCAAATATTGAAATAATATATACGGTATAGTAATAAAACAGAAACCGAACCCACCACCATAATACACGACAAACGATGAACTATTATACAACTATCTTACATTCCTTGTCAAGGATGCATTCAAACCCCCCCCCCCCCCCCCCCCCCCGCGGTTCCCAGCGGTCCCGGAAATCCCCCAGGGCACCCTTGGACAGCGCACAGTCACTCTCCAGTTTCACCCGGGCACGGACGTAACCCAGAAAAAGGGGCAGGCATCCGGCTCTGGCAGAGCCCTCTTCCGCCTTGGTAACCAGCTTTCTTTTTTATCAAAAAATGTGTTCAATTATTAAAAACTAATATTTACAATACAATAAAACAAACCAGAACCCACCACCATAATACAATACAAACAAATATCCTAAATAAACTATCATACAACTATGTTACAATCCTTATTGAGGGTGCATTCAACCCCCTGCGGTGCCCAGTGGTCCCGTAAACCCCCCAGGGTGCCTGTGGACAGGGTGTAGTCCCTTTGTAACCCCACCCGGGCACGGACGTAACCGCAGAAAAGAGGCAGGCAGCCGGCTCGGGCAGAGCCCTCTTCCGCCTGGCGCCATGACTCGCGGATGGCCAGCTTGGCCAGGCCCAGGAGCAACACTACCAGGACATCTTCAGCTCTACCCGCTCCCTTACACACAGGGTGTCCAAAGATGAGGATGGTGGTTGAAAAATGCAGCCAGAAGACAAGGAGCAGCCCCTTTAGCTGCAGCCTCACACACTCCTTATACACGTGGCACACTGACTCTTCCAGCCTGCAAAAGTGGCAGGCGGCTGGCGAGTCTGTGAACCAAGAAAGAAAAAGGTTGCAGGGAACTCCTCGGTGCAATACCCTCCACCCCAGGTCCCCAATGTAGAGGGGGAGAATACGTGCATAGAGGGACCCCCACCAGGGGCCCCCCTCACGACCGGAAGGCAACATCAACCGCCACTTGGTGTCCGGATGGTGGACCAGAGTGAGGAAGTGCAGGGTGTGGAGGAGGAGCCCGTACAGGACACGCCTCCCTGCATCTCGGAGGGAGGTGAAGGGTGTCGTGGAAAGGCGGCTCAAGTTGTGTGGGACGGGCTCCCAGGAAGGATTACGGCGCCTGGGTCCGACGAATACTTCTGGCTGAGCGGGGTTTGCTCAACCGCAAGTACTCCACACTTTTGAGTCTCCCCGACACCCGGTGGGGCGGGACAATGGCCGGCTGCTCTCACGCCCGGGCCGTCGCCCTCTGCCGGCGGAGGGGGGCCCCGGTCGATGGCAACCAGGTTCCAGACTTTCAACAAGTCCCTGTAGAGGCCGGGCATCCCCAGCAAGACGGCACGGCTGACGCCCACCATCGGGATCTGCGTACCTCCTTGAAGGCAGCGGCCCCGTTGGAAAAAGTGTGTCGCCAGCACGTGCCACCTGGGAGGATGCCCTGAGTACAGGTATCTCTGCAGGGTCCTGAGACGGAGAACCGCCAACTTGGTGTGAATGCACACCACCGACTGACCGCCCTCCTCGATCGGGAGACTCAGGACCGCTGCAGAGACCCAGTGCGTTCCGTTACCCCAGAAGAAGTCCACCAACTTCTTCTGGATGATCCCAGCAAAGGTGGCTGATGGGACCAATGTGGTCAATCTGTACCAGAGCATGGAGGCCACGAGTTGGTTAATGACCAACACTCTGCCCCGGTAGGAAAGCACTCTGAGGAGACCCGACCAGCGCCCCAGCCGGGTGACGACTTTCACCTCCAGCTCCTGCCAGTTCGTCAGCCAGGTCTCCGCAAAGGGACTCAGGTAGACGCCCAAGTAGAGGAGGTGCGTGGTACTCCACGTGACCTCATCTCCTTCGGGAGGGAGTCCATCTGCCAGGGACCCACCAAGAGTCAAGAACATTTCCCCCAGTTGATCCTGGTAGAGGAGGCGGCCGAGAAGACTCATTGGCACTCACGCATGCTCTGCAGGTCAACGGGGTCGGTGACCATGAGGAGCACATCATCGGCGTAGACCGAGAGGACCACCTCCATGTCCGGCTCACATAGAACCATGCCCGTCAACTTCCTCCGAAGCAGACTAAGGAATGGCTCCACGCAGATGGCATACAGTTGGCCTGTCATGGGGCAGTCCTGACGTACTCCTCTGCGGAAGGGAATGGGGGCCATCAAGGATCTGTTTACTTTGACGAGGCACTCCGCGGCGGTGTATAAAAGCTGGATCCAGGCCACAAAGTGCGGTCCGAACCCAAACGCCCATAGAGTCCTCAACAGATACCCGTGATCCACCCTGTCGAAAGCCTTCTCCTGGTCGAGGGAGAGAAAGGCAGTGGGTACACCGGTCTCCTGAGCCAGGTAGACCAGGTCCCGGACCAGATGGATATTGTCCTGGATGGACCGGCCCAGGACCGTGTAAGACTGGTCAGCGTGGATCACTTGGGCCAGCACTGGGCCCAGACGGTTGGTCATTGCCTTGGCAAAGACCTTTTAGTCGGTACAGAGGAGGGAGACAGGGCGCCAGGTTTTTAGACAGCGGAGATCGCCCTTCTTGGGCAGAAGGACCACGACAGCCCTCCGCCAAGACAGAGGCATCTCTCCGGTCGCCAGGCTCTCCCTCAATACCATGGTGTTGTCCTCACCCAGGATCCCCCAGAAAGTGCGGAGGAACTCTGCTGTCAACCCGTCCAGGCCAGGGGATTTGTCCCTTCGGCACCCTGACTGACTGTGGCTGGACCTTCCCACAGACCACTGCACTCGTCCCCGCCGGAACTATTTGGTGAGAACAAGGTCCCATAAAAGGAACGAACTGCTGCATTGATGTCCTCTGGTTCAGTGACGGAGGAGTCATCGTCAGCGAGCAGCCCCACTAACTGCTGACGGACTCCCCGCCACTTCTCCAGCGAGTAGAAGAAGGGTGAACTGCAGTCCAAATCGTGGAGCAATTGGATCCGCGACCTCACGGAGGCGCCTCGGGATTGCTCTAACTGTAGCTCCTTCAGCGCGTCCTTCTTCTCCTGGTATTCCCTCCAGAGGATCGTGTCCCCGACGGTCTGACTTAGACGTGAATGCAAATCGAGCAGCTCACTCCCGAGCTGTCTGATCTTGGAATCGCTTCTCTTGGTCGACCCTCTAGTGTACTCCTGACAGAAACTCCAGATGTGGGCCTTGCCCACGTCCCACCATAGTCGCAGGGAGTGAAATTCTCCCCGCTTCCCCTTCCAGGTATTCCAGAACCTCTCAAACGAGTCCCGGAAGCGGCGATCCTCCAGCAGCCGGTTGTTAAAGTGCCAGTACGCAGACTCTCCCCTCATGCGTAGCGGGGTAAACTCCGCCCACACCAGGTGGTGGTCCGAGCATGGCACCGGCAGCATGGAGACCGCCGAGACGCGGGAGACGTACACCCGAGAAATATACAGGCAATCGATGCGAGACCCACCCCCCTCTGACCTCCTGGAGAAGGCCCTAGAGTCAGGGTGGAGGTTCCTCCAGGTGTCTACCAAGTCAAAGGAGCCCACGAGCTCCTTCAACTTCTTCACCGACTCCTGACTGCGCTGGATACCGGAACGGTCTCCTTCCTCAAGGTTACAGTTGAAATCACCGCCCCCGAGGATCATGCAGTCGCCAGGGTCGATGGAACTCAGCAGGGTGGACACCTCCCGGAACAGGAGCGTCTGCAACACGGCGGGCTTGGGGGCGTACACGTTGATAAAATGCAACAGCATGCCATCCAGGCACACGGCCAAGTGAAGCAAGCAGTCTGGCCCAGTTCCTGAACCTTTAGGATCGCAGGCTGGAAATTTGGGGCCAACAAAATGGCCACCCCACTGGAAATTGAGCTGAGGTGGCTCATGCAGACATCACCACCCCACTCCAGGAGCCAGATGGACTCGTCTCCTGGGGTGGAGTGGGTTTCCTGCAGGAAGCTCACTGTATTTTTCCTATCCCTCAGGGTTGAGAGATGGTTAAACCTGCGGAGAGGCCTCCTGTTGCCATTTATGTTGTAACTGGCTATGGGGATTGCCATGTCAGGAGTACACTAGATCCCCACACCAGTCCCCCGGTCACTGACAGCAGAGCTGCTCCTCCCCCTACGGACCCTAGGTGGATTGGCGGTGCGTCTTACCTTCCAGATCTTGGCCACAAGGGACTCTCTACTGCAGGAACGACGCTGCTCTCGGCCTTGGCGTCCCTTTGCAGGTCGTCCAAACAGGACCTGAGCTGACGTCAGTCGTTCCCCTTCACCCTCTTCGACCCCTTACCCCTCCCCCTTTTGAGGATGAGGTTCAGCGAACTGGTGAGCCCTTGTCAGTTCGGCTACCGAAGGGAGGCCAGTCTGGGCCGATGTTGGGCTCCCTCGGTGGCCGTGATGAACTCGCGGATCTCCTCCACTGGAATGAGTGGAGTGGCGTCGAGGAGCGAGAACATCCATTGACTCATTGCCCGAGGAGTCCCCTTCCACCCGCTCACTGCAGATGGAGTCACCATCCCCATCCCCGGACACACCCTTAAAGGCCTGTCCCACTAACGGGACTTTTCAGCGACTGTCTTCGACCTTCAAGCTCGAGGGCACTCGCCTAAAAAACCTCGAGCTGGATCGACCGTCAGCGATGAAACTGCGAGCCGGATCGACCGTCTGCACACACACACACACACACACACACACACACACACACACACACCACACACACAAACACATCGCAAAGGCGGGGGACAGGGAAAGTGGGGGAGTGCTGTCTGAAATTCACACCTGCGATGAACAGGTAGGTCAAAGACGGCTGGCACAGTTACGGTAAGTCCTTTAGCGAGCGCGGAGAGTGGGGGGAGGGGGGGAGGGAGAGAAGGGGAGAGAAGGGGGGAGAGGGGGGGGGAGAAGGAGTGGAGACACTTTTAAGAAGCCAGACAACTTTTAATAAAGTTTAGCGGGCATTTAACATTACCGGTGGGTTTACTTACCTTTTTTTTCTCAACGAGCTTTACCTTCGACTACCTTTGAATATCTTCGATTTCCTTCAATTTGCTACGATAGCATTACGACCTACCGCTACCTACCTCGACTAAACCTCAGAGTAAAAAAATATCGTTTTTTTTCCATGGCGACCTTTTTTTACTCGTGGGCATTTTTCAGCATGTTGAAAAAAACGCTGCGACCTAGCTGAGGCCTCGCGTACCCGGGGACTACGCTCGAGCATGAAGGAGAGTTACAAAGACCTCCTAGGACCTTGTGTTGACCATGCTGCGAGTATGAGTCGAGGACAAACTCTTCTAAAGTCGAGAATTAGGTCGCCGCAGTGGGACAAGCCCTTTAGTGCTCAATACACCCGCATCACCCTGTGCAGCGGTTGCCTCTTCCCCACCCGCTGGTCTCTCCTCCACCTCAGTCCCAACACTGGGACCAGTGGCACAGGGGCCTTTCCCAGATGTACCCGGGAAGTCAAGACCATCGGTAATGGGGGCGTCTATCCCTCCCCCAGTTGGGTCCAGAGAGGACTCTGGTGCACCAGACTCAGGGAGTCCCTGTGGCGCCAGGTCCTGAAGGACAGATGGGCTGGTTTCCCCTACCCCCTCCCGGCCTACAGTCTCTAACCCCAGAGGCGTGCTCTGCGCCTCGTCCTGGGCTTCCTCAGATGCACAATGCAGGAGTCCCTCCCCAACAGGAATCTCCCCCTGCTCCATAACATCCAAGTGGTCCCCATCGCCACCCTCCCCAGAATCCCCTCCAGAACAAGGGACCGGGACCCGATCCAGAGGGCAAGAATCTTCCTCCACCACAGTACTCCACTCCCCCTGGAGGATTCCCGTTCGTCACCCTTCCGCTCCACCCTGCAGATATTCCTCCTTCTTTATTTCAAAGGGGAGGAGCTCACAGACTCTGGGGTCGCCTTAGCAACCTTTTTCTGTGGCTCCGTCTCCTCCCGCCCGATCCCCTCCGCCCTCGGTTGAAATATGGGGCTTGCGGACTCCCTACTGGGAGGTAACGGGACGGGTGGATCGTTCCTGCCCCTGGGGGTTTTGTTCTCCAGGTGCTTCACCTTCTTTGCCACCTTGACCCCCCTTCTTTTGAACCTCCCCACCCCCACCCACGCTCCGCGCAACCCCAGGGTTCGCTGACTCAACTGCATGGGGGGTGGGAGCAGGAGAGGGGGGTTAGTGGAACCGGAGGCAGATGCCCCGCCCAGGATTTCGGGCAATTCCTCCGAATATGCCCCACTTCCTTACAGGCATGGCACCTTGGGCGCTCTGATATCCAGAAGATGGTAAAATCACGCCCATCCTGCTGGACACAGAAGCGCCCGTCAACTTCCTCCTCCCGGTCCAGCAACATCGTCAGCTGGCGCCGGAGGGAAAGAACATTTCGCAGCTATTTCCTGCGGAACCCCTGGGAAATTGGGGTGATGTCCGAGAGTACCTTCCCCAGGGTGTGAATGTGTGGAAGGAGGGCCTCATTTGTAATGCAGGACGGGACGTTGGAAAGGACCACCCGCTGCGCGATGGACCCTATGGGGTCGACCTGCAAAATTACTCCCCCCACTGTGACCCCTTTACTCAGGGCCACGTTCGCCCTCTCAACGGACTCAAGGAAGAACACGGCCTTCCCGAACATTTTGCCCATGTACAGGACGCCTGCGGGCTTAGCCACCTCGGCCACGGCAGCTGAGCAGTCCTCCAGTTTGATCTGGGGGGACAAGTAGTATCTTACCCCATGCTCAAAAGACAGGTTCTTCATGGGGAACCGGGCCCCAAGAGGAGTAGCCGAAGCAGCTCCCTGAGCATAGCTCCTGGAAGGCCCCGGCTCCCCAGAACACTGACCCGGCATGGTCTCAGACACCACAATTAAACAGACCCAAACTCAAAATTCTGACAGTCACAAGTGCCACGAAGCCAGTGTCCAAACACAAATATGGAACTGTTCATGGGAGGCAGCGAGTGATGTTGTCTCGGACGCTGATAATGGCGGCTCTCCCACAAAAGTGCTGCGTCACCACCTCTTCACCCACCTATCTTGGCTCTCCTGCGATCCCTCGCGAGCTGCTGACCTTCACAGACAATCCCAGCTGTTCCTCTCTGCTTCTCCAGCAACGAAAGGGACTTGCCTGCAGTCTTTGATGTTTCTCTCCCTCCAAGAGAAAGGAGGCTTTGTCAGCTCCAAGCTCCAAGGCCGCAGGAAGATGTTGAGACGGTGCAGGTGTGGAAATCCTCCCACACCATACGAAAGCCAGACCGGCCCGGTTGGAACCAACGAGGCAGTAATGGGGGGTTGTTCTGGTGTAAAAGTCCAGAAAGACTTACGCCCCTTTGCTGGCGCACACCAGTTCCTGGCAGGTTGCCAGCCACATTGTGGGAGCTGGGCAGTACGCTGATAAAACTGCACGCAGTCCCACAAACAAGCAGAAACTTTAAAATAAGTTTCTGCATCGTCGCAGCGATACACAAGGGTGTTTAAATGTATCGCTGTGCCTCCTCCGAATTCCAAAAAGATGTTTTAACTCACTTGTTTTTGTGTTTGAACGGGCGCTCTGCAACACCACACCTCCTCGCATAACCAGCTTGGAGGGGATGATGGTATTGAACGCCGAGCTGTAGTCTGTAAACAACATCGGCCTCTGTGACTGTGACCGTAATACTATCTGGGCGTATGGGGGCTCGCGAAGGCATATCAGCGTTCACCCTATGGGGTAGGGGGGGAGGAGGGGGGAGAAGGGGGGGAGGAGGAGGGGGAGGAGGAGGGGGGAGGAGGAGGAGTAGGGAAGGAGGGAGGAGGAGTAGGGAAGGAGGGAGGAGGAGTAGGGAAGGAGGGGGGGATGGGGGAGGAGATGGGGGAGGGAGGGTGGAGGGAGGGCGGGGGGAGTAGGAGGGGGGAGGGTGGAGAGGATGAGGGGGGAGGGGGAGCGGAGGAGGGGGGAGAGGAGGATGGGAGAGGACGGGGGGAGAGGAGAAGTGGGGAGCGGGCGTCAACCAAAGGAGGAGGGAGAGGTGGGGGGGGGGGGGTGACGACACTCGCAGCACGAGCAAGACGGCACAGACTTCAAAGTTTGTCAGATTTTTGAAGCTTTTCATTAATAACTCGAGAAATAAAGCATGACATTTTCAGATAAGACGTTTTTGGATTCCAGGGGAAGAAACCTCTACCGGATTATGTAAACATTTTACCGTTAGTGCATCGTATTTTTTGCGAAGATGTGATTATACACAAACAAACACACACACAAACAAACATACACACAAACAAACACACACACATCCAAGATCAGACTTCTAATAGTTATTTGATTGAATCAAAATCAAGAATTATAAATTCAATTTTCAAAAATGGTTTCACAATTCAGTAGTACTGTTTTTCAGTATTACATACTGATATTTGAGAATACATGAGGTTGCATGCAAAATCCAGTTTCTGTGTAGTATGTTCTATTGCATTTATGTGAGAAATACCGATTTCCCCAACAAAATACTGATTTTCAGCATCAAAATACGGAAATGCTCAGTGAAACTTGGCAGCTCTGCAATTATTCACAATCACATTGTGTTTGAGAACTCAAAATGTGATTTGTGATCTTGTTTATCAGTCATCATGGAACTAGAATTAGTTATAATAGTATGACAGTAAAATATTTAATGTCTAAGAAGGAACAGGCCACCTAGCAGTAGTAGTGAAGTTGGGGATGGCATCAAACAGGAAATTAGAAATGCGTGCAACAAAGGCAAAACAGTTATAATGGGTGACTTCAATCTACATATAGATTGGGTGAATCAAATTGGCAGGGGTGCTGAGGAAGAGGATTTCTTGGAATGTATGCGGGATAGTTATCTAACCCAACATGTAGAGGAACCAACGAGAGAGCAGGCTATTCTAGACTGGGTATTGAGTAATGAGGAAGGGTTAGTTAGCAGTCTTGTTGTGCGTGCCCCCTTGGGCAAGAGTGACCATAATATGGTTGAGTTCTCCATTAGGATGGAGAGTGACATTGTTAATTCAGAAACAACGGTTCTGAACTTAAAGAAAGGTAACTTTGAGGGTATGAGACGTGAATTGGCCAAGATTGACTGGCAATTAGTTCTAAAAGGGTTGACGGTGGATATGCAATGGAAGGCATTTAAAGACTGCATGGATGAACTACAAAAATTGTTCATCCCAGTTTGGCAAAAGAATAAATCAGGGAAGGTAGTGCATCCGTGGATAACAAGGGAAATCAGGGATGGTATCAAAGCAAAAGATGATGCGTACAAATTAGCCAGAAAAAGCAGCATACCAGAGGACTGGGAGAAAGTCAGAGACCAGCAGAGGAGGACAAAGGGCTTAATTAGGAAAGGGAAAATAGATTATGAAAGAAAACTGGCAGGGAACATAAAAACTGACTGCAAAAGTTTTTATAGATATGTGAAGAGAAAGAGATTAGTGAAAACAAATGTAGGTCCCTTGCAGTCAGAAACAGGTGAATTGATCATGGGGAACAAGGATATGGCGGACCAATTGAATAACTACTTTGGTTCCGTCTTCACTGAGGAAGACATAAATAATCTGCCGGAAATAGCAGGGGACCGCGGGTCAAAGGAGATGGAGGAACTGAGTGAAATCAAGGTTAGTCGGGAAGTGGTGTTGGGTAAATTGAATGGATTAAAGGCCGATAAATCACCAGGGCCAGATAGGCTGCATCCCAGAGTACTTAAGGAAGTAGCTCCAGAAATAGTGGATGCATTAGTGATAATTTTACAAAACTCTTTAGATTCTGGAGTAGTTCCTGAGGATTGGAGGGTAGCAAACGTAACCCCACTTTTTCAGAAGGGAGGGAGAGAGAAAACGGGGAATTACAGACCAGTTAGTCTAACATCGGTAGTGGGGAAACTGCTAGAGTCAGTTATTAAAGATGGGATAGCAGCACATTTGGAAAGTGGTGAAATCATTGGACAAAGTCACCATGGATTTACGAAAGGTAAATCATGTCTGACGAATCTTATAGAATTTTTCGAGGATGTAACTAGTAGAGTGGATAGGGGAGAACCAGTGGATGTGTTGTATCTGGACTTTCAGAAGGCTTTCGACAAGGTCCCACATAAGAGATTAGTATACAAACTTAAAGCACACGGTATTCGGGGTTCAGTATTGATGTGGATAGAGAACTGGCTGGCAAACAGGAAGCAAAGAGTAGGAGTAAACGGGTCCTTTTCACAATGACAGGCAGTGACTAGTGGGGTACCGCAAGGCTCAGTGCTGGGACCCCAGCTATTTACAATTTATATTAATGAACTGGATGAGGGAATTGAAGGCAACATCTCCAAGTTTGCGGATGACACTAAGCTGGGGGGCAGTGTTAGCTGTGAGGAAGATGCTAGGAGACTGCAAGGTGACTTGGATAGGCTGGGTGAGTGGGCAAATGTTTGGCAGATGCAGTATAATGTGGATAAATGTGAGGTTATCCACTTTGGTGGCAAAAACAGGAAAGCAGACTATTATCTAAATGGTGGCCGATTAGGAAAAGGGGAGATGCAGCGAGACCTGGGTGTCATGGTACACCAGTCATTGAAAGTAGGCATGCAGGTGCAGGCAGTGAAGAAAGCGAATGGTATGTTAGCTTTCATAGCAAAAGGATTTGAGTATAGGAGCAGGGAGGTTCTACTGCAGTTGTACAGGGTCTTGGTGAGACCACACCTGGAGTATTGCGTACTGTTTTGGTCTCCAAATCTGAGGAAGGATATTATAGCCATAGAGGGAGTGCAGAGAAGGTTCACCAGACTGATTCCTGGGATGTCAGGACTTTCATATGAAGAAAGACTGGATAGACTTGGCTTATACTCGCTAGAATTTAGGAGATTGAGAGAGGATCCTATAGAAACGTACAAAATTCTTATGGGGTTGGACAGGCTAGATGCAGGAAGATTGTTCCCTATGTTGGGGAAGTCCAGGACAAGGGGTCACAGCTTAAGGATAAGGGGGAAATCCTTTAAGACCGAGATGAGAACAAACTTTTTCACACAGAGAGTGGTGAATCTCTGGAACTCTCTGCCATAGAGGGTAGTTGAGGCCAGTTCATTGGCTATATTTAAGAGGGAGTTAGATGTGGCCCTTGTGGCTAAAGGGATCAGGTGGTATGGAGAGAAGGCAGGTACGGGATACTGAGTTGGATGATCAGCCATGATCATATTGAATGGCGGTGGAG
This sequence comes from Malacoraja senta, assembly GCA_038087875.1. Taxonomy (NCBI): domain Eukaryota; kingdom Metazoa; phylum Chordata; class Chondrichthyes; order Rajiformes; family Rajidae; genus Malacoraja; species Malacoraja senta. The sequence continues at coordinate 32,777,248 of CM075984.1, forward strand.
GCTCGAAGGGCCGAATGGCCTACTCCTGCACCTATTTTCTATGTATCTATGTATCTATGTAACTGCAGATGCTGGAAAATTGAAGGTAGACAAAAGGATAGTTTGAAAGTGATCATAGTAATGTAAATGCACCATTTAGTTTAACTTAAATTTTCATGATGGAAATTGAAGTCGAACTAAATGTTGTATTCACATCACTATTCCATGTTGAAATTGATGTGATGTGAAGTTGTTAGGTGAGGAGGACTGACAGTCAAACAGTAACAGGCAATCAAATCAACACACTAAACATTTTCTAAAAAAAGGTTTTCTTTACTGCAAAAACTTACAGTATTTTATTTGCAGTTTTAGCTTGCTCCTTTATAACATTTTACATAACATTTTACAACAGTACAACTTGATTATTAAAACAAGGACAACTTCAATTCTTGATTTAAAAAAATGTATACAACAATGACCCCAATCATTCCATTCCACCCACTCAATACTCTTGACTCAACCAAAATTATTTCTGAAATATTGGTCATAAATTTGGTGCATCTAAAACCCCAGAGCTTCCAGGGCCCTTAAGCAGGCCCTGGACCCCGGCCGCGAGGGACTTTGAGCTTTTTCACATTAAAAATGTTGTAATCCTGTCATGCCACCCCCCTTTTTGAAAAGCTTCATATGGGCCTGAACACACAGGCAGAACAGTAACATTCAGCTCACTCATTTGGCATCCCATCCACTACTTTAAACTTTAAATTACCTCCACCATCAGTGTACAATGGCTGCAGTGTTACTGTGTACAATGTGTATTGCAGTTACTCAACCAGACTTCTTCAACATCGAATATGAAAAATAACAAACACCAGCAAATCTACCTAAGAAAAAGTCTGAAGGGTTTCGACTCGAAACGTTGCCTATTTCCTTCACTCCATAGATGCTGCCTCACCCGCTGAGTTTCTCCAGCATTTTTGTCTACCTAAGAAAAAGTAAATTATTTTACTGATCCATAGCTGAAGTATAACATCATAAGAAGATCAAGGTTGCTTAACATTAGTTTCTCCACACATCACAATATTAGTTTCCTCACTCAATTTATTGCTTATTTCTTTGTTTTGCATATTATCTTTTCTCTTAAATCCTGACAAATCATTTCTCTTAAATCCAAATAACACTGAGACTAAGATAAAGACAATTGTAAATAACCTAGCCTAATATGTTGTGATCACAATTGCCAATCTGCTTTCCAAGGTCCATTTTTCTTTGCGATCCATCACAGCTAGGCATTTAGACCTTTCTAACTTCTTGATTCTGACAACATCTATACCACTAATAGTGTTATTTATAGCACTATTACATTCCCTATAAGACACCCTTTCAATGCTAAACTCATCACTACCTCGCAGCTCCTGCTACCCAACCATTGAAACATCTCTTTCGTGTTTGTACCATGGCTGTAATTTCATGGTTCATCTAGTCTCCATATTGTAACATGCTTTCAAAGCAACTACAATGTCAGCAAAACAAAAGAGCTGATCATTAACTTCAGGAAGTGGGGTAGAGTACACACCTCAGTCTTCATCCAATGGGGCTGAAGTGAAGGTGGTCATGAGTTTCAAGTACGTAGCTGTGAATATTAACAATTTGTCCTGGTTCAATCACATCGACAATACAACCACGAAAGTGATAGGTGAATACAGGTGAAGAGGCTTTGTCAATTACTCCACCCATCTGTCGATCTAACCCCCCTTCACCTGTGTTCATATGCAAGGCTTTGTCCTGTTCCCACTTCTCTTCTAGTTTTTTACCCCATCCTATGATTAGTCTGAGGAAGGGTGCTGACCCAAAACGGCAGTTGGCGATTTTCTCCACAGATGCTGCCTGGCCTGCTGAATTCCTCCAGAATTTTGTGTTTTGCTCAAGATTCCAGCATCTACACTTCCTGTGGTTCCACAATGTTAGACCATGTCTGTGGGACTTCCTTCTCCATGGTCCTCTACTCCATTTACCATGTATATTTAAATTGGTAATTTATAACTTGAACCAGGTAAGTGTTTGGTGCCACTTTTTAGGTTAGTGGCCGTCTTGGTAGTAGTGACAATCAGGTTGTAGAGGAGCAAGTTGCCAGCCTGTTCCTAAGTAACTAGTTAACTCTTGCTTTCATATTTTCACCAGGCTGTCATTCATTTTTTGTCAGTCCCAGGGTTGCTTTATCCTAGGTGTTTTTAGGCATTCTAAGATCTCTTTCCAGCCTGAAATGTAGACTTTGTTTCTCACTCCATGGACACTGCACGACCTGTTGACAACTTGTAACTTTCATTTCCATTTCTCACTTCCAGCATTTCTTCCTGGTTACCTCTGGACGTAACCTCTTGGTTGTGTTTTGCTTGAAATTATCCAGGATTTTTTCAGGTTGTTCTAACTTTGTGCCTGGTTAACAGGATAAGACCCTCCTTACCAAGGGGCTTTCTCTGGTATGTTTCTGGTTCATGTAGGCCAGGTAAGCGTCAGGTTATCATATGCCTGTCTGGTAAGCTTCTGGTTATCGTGGGCCTGCCTTCGGTATGTCTCTGGTTATTGTGGATCATCTCTGGTATGTTAGAAACAAAAAGCTGGAGTAACTCAGTGGTTCAGACAGCATCTCTGGAGAAAATGAAACGTCACCTATTCCTTTTCTCCAGAGAAACTGTCTGGCCCGCTGAGTTACTCCAGCTTTTTGTGTCTATCCTTGGTTTAAACCAGCATTTGCAGTTCCTTCCTACACATCTCTGGTATGTTTCTGGCTTCTAAAAATTTGTTTCTTGCATGAATCTGGTTACTGCTGTTCTGCATCCCTGGTCATCCAGCCCAATTCCTGGTCACTTTGGATCATCCTCTGGAAAACCTATCTCCATATCTAAAATATGTGTCCTTACTTATCATCCACCCATCCCCAGCTGTCCAACCAAGACAAACCTTCACCCCTCCCGGTTCTGCCAATCCTGTACCCTGTGATTAAGTGTCTTGGGTTATCCCGGGTGCAAATGGGGGGCGGGGGCCGGTGCCGCAGTGAACCAGCCCGCACCGCCCACGTGAGTGCGGACGGAGGGGGAGGACTCAGTGAAGTCTGAGACAGCGGTTCGGTGCCCGCTTTCGGAGTTGTCGGCAGCGGGCGGCGGCGGCGGCGGCAGCAGCATCAGTACCGCCGGAGCCGGGCATGGAGTGAAGCTCCAGCCCTACTGCAGGTAGGAACTGCGCCAGATCGCAGCCCCGGCCCCCCTCTGTCCCATCTTCCGCAGACGCATTGCAGTCCGTCTGCATTCGCTGTTATTTCTGCTGAATTTCTTGTTCTCCCGTTGTCATCCGTGCACCATGTTCGAGGGCTTGGGAGCATCTCACGGCTGCACGGTGAGAGATGAGGAAGTTACATATTTTATCCCTACTGTTTCCTGCAGAGCAGCGGGTTCTTTACGGAATCCCTGCTCTTTGTTGTGGTGAGAATTTCCCCGCAAGGTCTCCACCCATCTCGATGAAGAGAGAGAGAGATGGGGAGGGGTGGGGAGAGTCATAGAATAATTTCTCGCCTTCCTCACCAATATGTTTGATTTCCCTTTCTTTGCGACCATCTTTTCTGGGCATGGGTGTGTCTGGGTATCTCCTGTGGTTACATCTATTTTGATGCATTAGCTTCTCTGTGTTTACAGTGTGTGTCGTGGTTTCAGATGTATGCTTGCCTGTGCCTGCATTTGTCTGCCATTGTAATTGATTCTAGAACAGGTGCATTGTGCTTGTGTAAACCTCCATCAGTACGTCCACCCAGAGCCAGGATAGATAGATAGGGAGGGAGCGAGCCTGTCGCCGTCCTTTGGCGGACACATCACAGCTTAGGCTCCGTATCAATCTCAAACCAGGATAACACTGGGTGCAAGATCGATCCATGTTCAGCACCATAAAGATAACGAACCATGTTACAGATGGCTAGTGTTTAAAGTTGCATTATAATAGGAATGAATTGCAGTGATGCAATGGCATTTTCCACCAGATCAGTCTGTCCATGATCCATGATTGATAATGTCATGGTTATTTTTGCTCTGTTCAGGCTATGTAGTTCGTTTAAAGACCTTACAGAGAAGCAGATCACAGTGAGTAGAATATCCCAAAGAATTATGTTGAGTAAACTTATTTGTCTGCAGGTATTCTGCTATTTGTATTTTTCATTGAATAGTGACTTTAAAAAAGGAAAACAAGTATCTAAAATGGCTGCCAAGGCGAGTTATCATATTTCCATATAACCTGAGCCACTGAGCTCTATTTATTCCCAAGGTTAGGAGGCAATGCAGATCCATTGTTGTTTGTAATTTTGCTGATGGGTTAAAGAGGTTTGTTATTAATGGGATATCATCCCTCTTAGCACTCTCCTGTCCCTCTACGCATTGTTTTTAAGAACTAATTGTGTGTGTGACGCAGGACTTCTCCCTCTGCCTCGGCGTGTCGAAATCTGCGTATTTTTGTCTGGCAAAGTCAGATAAACTTATTGGCAGAGGGTCCTTTTGCTTTAGGGTGCAACTGAAACAAATGAGGTAACGAGGCTTATTGCACTTTAGTATGAATCTGACTGGACCATCTAATCATATACCAACAGGAAAAGATGGTATAGACATCAATGAGCTTGTGAGTTTAGATCCAAATACCAGGGATGGACATGAAGCTGATGGATTCATGTCTTCGGTCTGCACAGGTACGTCCATTCGTAAAATATTGAATGGATCCAAAATTACCTGCACGTTCTTCCCAAATATTTGGTAATGCAGAGGGACGATCTTGCTTTTTTTTTAATGCCTGCGTTGTACTGGTTCTGCATCACTTCTGTGAGATTAATACGTACTTGTAACAGATCTTTAAGTCAGTAACCCAATAGAGAATCTGATCTTGCGTCATCAGCTGAGAAAACTCAACTTGAATGGTGAATGGTTGAAATGTCTTGAGTTTGGAGATTAATTTACAGCCTGTGTCTGTGTGTGTATGAATACGCCTGCGTGAATGATATTTACTATTTTCATTCCAGGTGGGGGTAGTTGTGCTGGATGTCAGTCAACATTGTCACGTACGTTATTGTGACATCAATAATGCAGCTTCATGGGAAAATAATAATCCGCAGCTGAATTTCTTGGGAATTTTCCATTTGGTTCATCAGACATGATATTTGTTCTATCATTATAGGAGCCAGGATAATGAATCGGAAGATTTTAATCCATTTATACACTTGGATTGCAGCTTTTAACTCTTCTCTTTTGTTTATTACTGTGTATAATAATTCCCCTTGGATAATTACAAGGATGGGAGATGTTATATAGTCACAGTTCCCACTTGACATTTTATTATTTTAGATAAATACTGAAGGCTTTGATGTTGGTAATTGTAGGCCGGATCGGAAGATTGTTATGGATGGAGATTTTAACAGCCAACGTTATCACCAGCAACAAGGAGCTGTGCATCATTGGACAGTTGAAGTACGTGTGGTGATGTGGGAAGGGGTCATTTATCTCAGGATGAGAGTTCTGCCACTGGAATGAGTTATTGACAGCAATGAGCCCACTGAAGGTCACCAGAAGTAATAGCACTCGGACGCTAGCATGCCAGCTTTCAAACACCACCTCAAACTTATCCCTTGAACATGACCTCACAGACGAACACCTGGCCACATCTCCCAGAACTGTTTCTGATCTCATCACCTCGGGCGATCTCCCCTCCACAGCCTCCCACCTTATCGTTCTCCAACCCCATACTGCCCACTTTTGCCTCCTCCCCAAAATCCACAAACAGGATTGGCCTGGCAGACCCATTGTTTCTGCCTACTGTTGCCCCACTGAACATCTCCACATATCTTGATTCCATCCTACCCCCAACCCCCCCCATGTCCAATCCCTTCCCACCTACATCCATGACACCTCACATGCACTTTCCCCTCTCACTTTAAACTTAATCCCTTTAGTTCTTGATTCCTCATCTGTGAAAAATACTTTGTACATTTACTTTATCCATTCCTCTCATGGATTTATGCACGTCTATCAGATGAGCCCTTGGCCTCTGTGCTCCAAGTATTAAATTCCTAGCCTGCCCAACCTCTCCCCTACAGCTCAAACCATCAATTTCAAGCACCATCCTTGGAAATCTTCTCTCCACTCTGTCTGCTGTGAAGGACTATCCTTGCTATTTTTCCTATAGCATGGTGATCAAAACTGAACACAATACTGTAAGTGTAGTCTCACCAACTTATTTTACAACTGCAAAGTAACATCCTAACTTTTATAATTCCCTGTCCGATATAGGCCATGTGCCAAAATCCTTCTTCACCGCCCTATCTACTTGCAGAAGCAATTTCATGGAAAAGTGTATTTTTTACTCCTGGGTCTCTGTTCTGCAACACTCCCCAGGGCCCTACCATTCAATTTGAAAGATCTGCCCAGGTTTAACTTCCTAAAATGGAACACCTCAGACCTATCAGAATTAAACTCCATTTGCCATTCTTCGGCCACCTTTCCAGCTGATCAAGATCCTGTTGTAATTCTCGATAACCATCTTCACTGTCTATGATATAAAGCTATTTTAGTGTTGTCTACATACTTGCTAATCATGCCGTAGGCATTTCCATCCAAATTGTTGATATAGATGACATGGTTCACTCATTTGGTCAGTTGGGAACTGCACCTCCCATAGGTATAGTCCTCGGAGACACTGGATGTTTCTTTGATGTCCCACATCCTCCAGCGGGAGCATACAACTGTTGAAACTGTCATGCTGACTGCACTAAGACTAATGAGGAATTGATGAGAAAAAAGTCCTTGCTTTATCTTGCCTTCTACCTCGCTCAGCCTCCTCACAGAAGCTTCTCGAGTGAAAGCCTCAACACTTACCCGCAAATCATCTTGCATTCAATTCTTTGGTCCATGTTTGGACTAAGCCTGCAATGAGTATGTGTCTGAATGATGATGGAGAAAACCCAACAAGTATTGGTGAGCAGATTATTGATGAGTGAGTGCTGCTTGATAGAACTGGCAGAGATGGATGTCTTCACTTCACTGATAATTGAGAGCAGTTGGGTTTGTCCTGCTTTTTGTGAATTGAATATCACTGGGCAATTCTCCACATTATTGGGTAGATGAAACCAATCTGGAATATCAGAAATATAATTAGTGCTGGAGTGTGAGTCGTTAGTATTACAGTTGCATTGTTGCCTGAGTCCATTGCTGTGGAGTGTTCTCAGCTATTCCTTGATATATTTTCCAATGAATCAAATTGTCTGGAGACTGATTATGTGATAGTGGGAACCTCAGCAGCAATCTGAGGTAAATCATTGACCTGGCTTGACTATCAGTTAGAAGGTTGTAGATGAGTGTGAAGATATGGCCTGATCCTTAAACCATAGACTTTCTCTGATGTACTCAACAAATTGATATGATTGTAGTCTCAGGTCTTGTTTCCTTTTTGTTCTTTTCTGCTGTTTTCTGCCTTCAAGGCAAGATGGTTGTCCTCTAAATGGCATATGCCGTTTGTCATGAGGTACTATCATCTAACCATACCCTGAGTTTATATATGCCAGATGCCTTAGCCCTCTCATTCACAAACTGTCCTTGTGAGGAAAGGAATATTGTTGGTTCTACATGGTGGCAATTGCCATGGATTTTCCCTCTGCTGGGTATGAGGAGGAAATGCTTGATGATAAAAGGCTCCTGTGTAGGTTGTAGTAATATTCCCTGACTCCCTCCATTTATAGTTCATGTCCTTTCTGTTATTAAGTTAAGAAGGGAAGCAATCAGACTGTTAATTCCATGGCCACTTTGGGAAGCCAGATTCCTTTGGTTAACATTAACTTCCACATGAATCAGACTTGACCCCATTATCCTTCAACCTCTGTATGAGTGACATCTCCAACTTGGCATCAGATGAATTCACCTGTATTGATGACAACTTCACGGACACCAATCATCGTTAGCCATTCACTGACTCGAGATCTGAAGCAATATTTGTATTTCGTGAAATTACATACATTTCCATCTAAAATATTTGCAGTTGAATGTCATCTTAGCAATAAAGTCATTGCTCCTAAGTTCATAGCCTTGAGACAACATTTGTTGAAAATCGAAGAAAAGATGGAGACACAAACAGGCCTTCAGCAGAAACCCATGGAAACCTCATAGGGTTTAAAAACAAAGGCTTTCTGAGTTACCACTTTGGTTCCATGGAGTCATGAGTAAGGACAGTTAGATAGTAGGTTGCAGATGAATATGAAGATAAAGCCTATTCCATAAGCCATAGATTTTCTGAGATATAGTCAACAGGAGAATGTGACTACAAGTGTCCAGGTCTTGTTTCCTTTCTATTATTTTCTGCCGTTTGCTGCCTTCAAGGTAAGATGGTTGTCTTCACCTTACCCTGAGTTTACATCTCTCAGGACTGATGCCTATGCCATAATTCCTAACATTCACTTTGAAGTGTTCTGACAGTGTTTCCTCTGACCTCTGAGTATTTGGGAAGACAGTAGTTGTCTAAATTATCATCCACTGGGCATGCAATTGAGGTTGAATGATGCTGGGTATGTGGATAGTGGCGAGGTCACTGACATTTGTGCAGCAGTGTTTCCACTTTATTTTGAAGATTTTTGTCAGAGGACTACAAATTCTTAAGCTGCATTTCTAAAACTTTTCAGTGCCTGGATTTATTCCCAATATTGGAAAAACAATATTTTGGTAGTCCAACTCCTCAAGAGTGATCATCATTGGTGGAGTGTAACACTTTGAATACCTTAGCAGTCATCTCCCAAAAAGGTTTATGTCAAGGTGGAGATCCATTACAACTTCATATGTGCCAACTTTGTCTATAGAAGGCTGGATCATGGCTTGTTCAATGTCCATAAGGACTGAAAACAGTTTCTTGTATATAAGCGATGATAGTCCCATATATTTCTCCACAGCTGTGATTAATGGGATTATTTTTGAGAAAGCTGAGAAAAGGCCTAATGAAATTTCTGAAAGATTGGTTTGGGTTAATGTAGAAAAGATGCCTCCTAATATGTTCAAGTAGAAATTGAGAAATACCTAGAGAGAATTGAATGACACTAATAGATTGGACAATAGGGAAGTTTGATAAACATTTGATGGATTTATGTGAAAATTGGGCAATTGCTTATTTTGAACAAAGGTTCTGCCGTTAGCAGGGCTGGCCTTAGGAGGTGCGGAGCCCAATTGGGAACAATTTTGGTGAGCCCCAGGTTCCCAGCCAAGGTCTGTAGAATCATAGAAATACAATTAACGTCTATTATAGACTTTATATCTCTATGGTAGAATGGAAAGTAAATAAAAAATGCCTGCGAGTTAATGGACCAAACGGATCTAAGCTACATTTTAATATAAAATTGCATACATGCAAGCCTACAAGTAACAAACAAAATGTGTAGATCACCTCTGAAAATTACATAGTTACAATACCAATTGTTTTAGTGACTGTGAAATGAAAAAAAAGTAATTTAATGAACTAGGTCCTGGCAAACCAATAACTATTGGCGAAAAAACAGTCAAGGCATTAAATTTTGGGCTTCAGCCCCATCCTACCCTTTGGGCTTCTACCCCATCATAACTTAGTTGTGTGTGTGTGTTAGTTGTCAGTGTGTTATGTGTGTGTGTGTAGGAGAGAAGGGAGTGAGGGAAGTAGAGAAAGGAGGGAAGGAGAGAGGGAGGGAAGGAGAGAAGGGAAAATAGAGAGAGGAAGGAGAGAAAGAAGGGAGGGAGGGAAGGAGAGAAGTGAGGGAGGGAAGGAGAGGAGGGAAGAAAGGGAGGGAAGGGGAGAAGGGAGGGAGAGGGCCAGTGGCAGGAGCGGATGCCGGGGTCCGGGCGGACGGGTGTGAGCTGAGGCCGAGGTTTGTAAACGTTGCTCCAACCACCGGCCTGGCCCTCCCTGTATTGTTTACCACGTCTCCCCGGGGAGAGAGAGGGGTTGTGTGTGTGAAGCACGGCGACTGGAGGGGCGGGAGCGTTGCCCCGGGACCGTGAGGGACCTCCCACTCTCCCCCTTCTCCATTCCCCCTCACACCCCCCTCCCCGTCTACCCCTTTCTTCCCCCTCCACCGCTCTACTCTCTCACCCCTCTAACCGAGCCGAGAGTAGATTACTCTGGCGCGGGGCCCCTCTTAGGCGCGGGGCCCAATTGGGAGCAATCGGTCCAATCGGCTTAAGGCCGGCCCTGGTTGTTAGGGTTAATGGTCTAAGCCTCTGCTGTAAATTGCAAGCATTAGTATGCAAAACAATAACTGGATTTGAAGCAGAAGGTGAATCCTATACGAATAAGGGATGCCTCTGTGCTAGCACCATGGATACTTAATTTTCTCATGGGAATTTGTTACTTTCGCTCTTGCTCGCTCACTCTCCCTCAGTATAATAGTCAATCTGCAATGTCACTTCTTCCAATATCAAATAGTGGCCTATCCTCACTGCTGTCCCCCCCCCCCCCCCCTCTTTTGCTATGTAATGATCAGACCTCAATGCTGCGCATCTCGCTATGATGGGTAATTCTTCCTGCTGCCTCACCCTTTCCATCTGTGTAAAAGTTAATTGTCATTGCTTCCTTTACCCCTGTATCATTTTAATTTGCACACTCCTTTTCTGTGTCATTGTTAATTTCTGCCATACCTCTGTCTCTCAAGGTGTAATGAATTCTCTCTCAACATCAATTATCATTCCACAGTGTTCTTTTTTTCTCTCCCCCTGGCTTCAGCATTGTGTTCTTTATTGATGTATATATTGTCGGCCCTCACAGCTGCTGGCACTTAGCACACCAGATGTGATCTCCGCTGTCAACAGTTAAAGAGACAGCAACAATGCAAGTAACACCCTTCCAGCTCTAGGCCAGTTTTGCTGCTGAATGAATGTCTGTCCCATTGATGAGAGGAGTTGTTGGGAGAGCCCAGGACTTCTATACCTCTCTGAGAATTGCAAAGTTCTCTTCCCTACTCCTCGCTAACTCTCATTCTTTTCTCCATGCCATCTGTAATGCTGCTGGACTCTGCCTTTTTTAGGGAAGAATACCTTTATGGGAAAACCCTTTCTGTTCTGTAGGGGGTCTGTCCTTGCATTTCTCATGCCCCAGAGGACTCGGATGAGAACCACAGCTGGGAAGATGATATTGCTACAGTGACATAAACCACCTCAACATCACAAACTATAAGGAATTTACTAGATATGTGTACTTAAAGAGAGTTTCTACGTGTAAACGCTCAAACCCTCTTCACATTTGCCCAATTTTGTGTTTTTGAGATTGACCTGACCTGTACTAAACAATTATATTTCAGCAGAGTAGAGCTCTTTTGTTACTTTCACCTCTGGGCCTTTTTCTATGGGACGAAGTCCTTGCCTCCCAGTGATGACCCATTCTCCTGTCTCCAACATTCCCCTTCCTCGGGGTCTGAAGAAGGGTTCCAACCTGAAATGTCACCTATCCATGTTCTCCAACGATGCTGCCTGACCTGTTGTGTTACTGCAGAAATGTGTGTTCTATTTTGTAAACCATCATTACAATAGCATGGAGATATTACCATATTGAGTGATTTTTTTTCTATTTTTCAACAAATGGACAAAAGTGACTGATATCTATAAAAAACAGAACCCATTCATTTTTTATGGGATGGCTTGTGGATGTATTTTCATGAATCTGATGGAGATAATGATCTACAATTGCAAGGTTCCCAGAAATTGATTGCTGGAACCCCCCCCCCAGTGGGACCATGCTGTATCTATCTCAATGTAAAGCAAGATCACAAGGTTAAAGTACATTTATGGCACAGGAGGTCCATTCAGCCCATCTACTATTTTAGATTCTTTTAGATTTAGATTTAGATTTTATTTCTTGTCATTTGAACCTCAAAGAGGCTCAAACGAAACTCCGTTTCCACAGCCATACAAACAAAACAATTCCTACACGACACACACACAATTCAATTTACAGAAAAACATCCATCACAGTGAATCTCCTCCTCACTGTGATGGAAGGCAAAGTCATTTCTCTCCCCTGCACCATCTTTCTCCCGATGTTGAAGCCCCAGGCGGGCAATGTTAAGTCCCACGGCCGTTGAGGCCACGCCGGGCGATGTACAGCCTCGCTCCGTCCCAAAGTCACAAGTTGGAGTCCCGGCGTGCGCTGGAATGTCCTGCGGCTTTAACATTAAAGCCGCACCGGGCGATTTTACGGCCCCGCTCCGGGTCGTTCCAACCCCGCGACTCGAGCTGGAGAAGTTGCGTTGTGGGAGCTCCGGAAAGCGGTCTCTCACCCGGACCCGCGAGCTCCCGAAGTCCCAGTCCACCGGTCTACAGCTGCAGCTGGAGCTCCGGAGTGAGCAGCAACGAGTCACCACCGCTCCCCGCGCTCCGAGGCCGGCCAGCCCCAAGATGGTGAGTCCGCAGGCTCCGCGACTGGAGCCCCCAGGTCGTCCCGGTCGGAGGCCGCTCCACGGAGCTAGGCCCCAACGACAACGGAGACCCGACAGGGAAAAGGTCGGGACTCCCGTGCAGGGAATAGATTTTTAAAAAGTTTCCCCCTCCCCCCCCGCCCCCCCACATATACACAATTAAAACAGTACAAAAAAACCCCACAAACAACTACATTTAACTGGACAAAAATAAAAAAAAGACAGACAGGCTGTAGGGGCCGCTGCAGTAATCCGCGCCGCCGCACTCCAACAGTGTAAAAGATAGCAATTAAATATTGGCTTGTTTTACTGAATCCTCACTGCTATCCATTTGTGTGCTTCGGGTAATGTCATCACTGCCTCCTTTCATTTGTTAATTTTTTAATACATATGTGCCAAGTATGGAGATCAGCAGTCTCCTTCACATTTTTTTCCAGATGTTCTGTACCATCTTGTGAGCTGGAGGGAGAATTTGAAGCATTGTAAGGGCGTTCTCAAATGGAAGGTTCTCTGGTGGCTTTTATAAGCAGGGATGGAGGTGACTAAATATCACAGGGATCCTTTTCAAGACGGCAGCGATCAGTGGAGGATCAAGGATAGGGTTCTGTGAGTGACTTGCATTTAACAGAGGGGAGATGGGGTGAGTTAAATTGAGTCACAGCATATTTAGCTGAGGCCAGAAAATTATAGGAGAGCAAAGGAAGAGGAAGAGAGATTGAGGGAAATCTTGTGGGTGAAAGGATAGATGTTCTAGAAAATACAGGCTGAGCTGAGTTCTGAGGAGGCAGCCATTGGGGTGGAGTTGGACTATAGAGATGTAACAGCTCATGAGAGCCCAAGAAAGTAGTTTTTGGTTTACTTCAGCGCAGCAGAGACGTGGTTTACATGAGTTTGAATATCAGCCAGGCAGGTGGGGGAGTGTAGCCATGCCTTTTGGATTAATCAGTGAAATAGAGAAGTAGAGCCAATTTGTTGGTGGGCACATAGAAGGGCTCACTGTGCCTCAACTCTCAAGAGATTGCCCATTGGCAAAGAGGCTGAGTTGGACGAATACAAACTGTTACTGCAAATGTAGCAGAAAAAAAACTAGATCTGAACGTTCTAGGCTGACTAGAGGGACCAGGAGCAGTGATTATTGAAATCTTAATGGGAACCAGTTCGTTAAAATTTGCATCTTCGTTAAGCAGCCTGTACCTGCTATTGAGTGAATTCCTGACATCATTTTCATTTTCTATGCCTACAAGCCTTTGCCACATTGAGCTTTTATCAGTGCAATACTCAGTAGACTCTGCCAGTTGCCACATTGTATCCTCCAGGAGTCTCGGAGGTCTGTGTATGATGCACTGTTCCACCCAATCCCAGTGTGTAAAAGGATAGTGTCTGATCCTTTATAATTATTTTCTAACGTGCCCTTTCTTTCTATTTTTTGGTAACATTTTGCAATCTTAAAATAAATCAGTACATTTGATCCAAATTGACAGATATTAACTGAAAGTCAGTCTTAGCTGTATCATTGCCAGTAATGAGGATACGTGGGTCTTTATTGATCCTTATTTTGGAATGATGAAGCAGGGATTAATCTTAGAGGCTGAGTGCTGGGTGCACCTGCTGGTATGGTAAAGAGACCCACTACAGCATGGTGTGTATCCTGTGAGGCAGTAACGACTGGAAAAACACCCATGTCCAATATAAAGGGAGAAAAGAAGTTGAGGTCCAAATAACTGGATTGTACCTAGCTTGGTCCCTACTCTTCCAGCAAGTTTTTTACTGTCTTTCTCAATGGCCAAAAGATCCAGAACCTCATGACAACAACTTCAGCACCAGCCTCATTTGCTGTAATCTGACCAGCATTGACTGTTTCTTCTTCAGCGCTGGTCACATTGCCTTCAGAGGCTGAACTCTTTGTTGTGCCACATCCCCCAGTCATGCCCTCAGCTGTGTTGCCGTCAAGAGCAATCCAGCGACTGGGGTGTGCATGTACACTGAGTCTCCTGTCCACTGCTGACTCACAGTGATGTCGATCGCTGCCTCCTCATACAGGAAGACTGACTACCTGAGCAAGATGCCTGTCTAACAGGGTAAGAGAGAGAAATGCGCAGGGTCAGTGAAACAGGATTATATCAGGGTTGTGCCAGGTTTATTTGAAATAGGATTGTTAGATTATGTAGGGATACAATCAGGATTATAAAGATTAACATTTGCTCTCCTTTTTTCCCTCTCTCTTTCGAGGACAATATTCTGACTAAAACAGCACCAGACAAGTCCAGCCTCTCTGAGGGCTCTACGGAAACAAGATGGCTAGTGCCTCGGTGAAGGTGGCGGTGAGAGTGCGGCCTTTCAACTCCAGAGAGATCGGCCGGGATAGCAAATGCATTATTCAGATGTCGGGAAACACAACGAGTGAGTATTTGCTTCCACACCACACTCCTTTGCTTCAGTCTGACCTCTTAAAGCAAACAGAAAGATAGAAAATGATGATATGACCTGAGTCGGGAATATTAATACCTCCCTGACGGTGCTGAGCACACAGCATTGTTTTGCTTTGATGTCATCACGAGGTCAGGATTTTTGTAAATGCTAAACCTCTTGTGTGAAATGGGTAATTCATTCAGAGCAGCTGCTGGGAATTCTAGCCTTTCGGCTCAGTTTAATTCTGATAGGACCTGATGGTTTGATAGGATGAACTCTGTCTTTACTGGTGCTTTATGATGCCTTTACCACCCGCACTTCTCGGGTTTGCAAATGGCTGTTGTAAGTAGGATGTTCAATAGAAATGTCAACAAGCTATGAAGAAAAAAAACCACTTCAAAGTGGGTAAATTCATTGGCCCTTTGGGGTGCCAACTAGGAAGGCCCCGCATTCATCCTAGAAGTTAGATGTCATGTACCTTTGGAGCATTAACATGTGTTCTGCATCATGCTAACACCCAGTTAACTCCCATGTGAAAGCTGAGTAAAACTATGTTATAACATGTGGGTTTTGAAGATTGAAACTGTGGTTAAAGTATGATCATGGGAACGATGTCAGACCTTGGATTATTCTCTCCATGATAGCCACAGAAGAACTACAAACAAGACTGGAGAGAAGGGGCAGTCAATCCCCTACATATGAGCATCCTTGTCCCTTCATGCAGTGGTGTGCTCTGATCCCGTATCTTAAGTAATCTCATAAGAGTGCAAGTGCAAGATCCTGGTTGTAGAGATTGCATTAGGCAGTTCTAACATGAACTGAATGATAGAAATGAAAGGACAGCCTGCAATGCTGTTTCTATTATGCTGAACAGTAAAAACTGAGACATAAGGAAATGCAGATGATGGTTTAAAAGACAAACAAATAAAAAGTACTAGAGTGGGCCAGGCAGCATCTCTGGAGGACATGGAAGGTGAGGTTTTGGGTTGGGACCCTTCTTCAGTCTGATTGGAGTAAGGTAGAAAAAGCTGGAAAAGATGGGACAAAGCCTAGCAAGTGATAGGTTGATACTGAAGGGGGGTTTGATTAGCAGATGAGTGGATAAAGGTGAGAGATGGAAAGGAGGCAAAAGGGTGTCAGATAAGAAATTGAGTGAACTGTAACGCCAGAAGGAAGGATAAAGGCAGGTATATCCCACCCCCTGGCTTTACATTTCACTTCTCTCCTTGTCTTATTTTCATCTCTAGCCTTTGTCTATCTATTTGCCAATCAAATCCCCCCTTCATCTGTATATACCTATCACTCGTCAGGCTTTATCTGATCCATCTCTTTTCTAGCTTTCCCCCCTGCTACTACAACCAGTCTGAATAAGTGTCCTGACCCGAAACATAGCCTTTTGATGTCCTTCAGATATGCTGCCTGATCCATTGAATTACTTCAGTACTTTGTGTTATTTTTTTACACACTGAAAGTCGGCCGTTTGGTATGAATTGTGGAAGTCATTCACAGTCCACGCCCTTTCACTGACTTCGTGCCAGTCTCAGCGAGACGTGCTTCCATATTTTCCTGTGGATGATCAACAGAGGTTGTAGGTTGCACTGTGCGCGGGAGTGTCCCGTGGAGCCGTGTGGGCCCGATCCACCCGGCGAATAACCACGCCGCCTCCGACCAGAATGACGACCGAAGACCGGAGCTTGCCTCAGTTGGCATGACTCGCCCCACAGGCCTCCCGGGGACTGCAGTAAGGCTGAGCGGCGAGGCCTGCCTGGGCCAAAGGAGCCTCAGCGGTGGCGGTGATGGGAGCCTTGGCGACGGCAGCAGGAAACTCGGCGGTAGCGGTGATTCGTGGGCCTCGGCGGCGTCAAGGCCTCGCAGTTGATGAGCGTGAGGGGAGAGGTGAAGACAATGGGGACCCAGCTAGGAGGGATCGTCGTGAAGAACAATGGGGACCTGGCGTGGGTGGACCACCGTAAGGGACAGTGGGAGAACAAAGGGGGACCTGGTGTAGAGGAGGGGAGGGGCACTCTAGTTTAGAATCCTCTGCCTAGGGTACAGGTCTGTGGTTGTTTGTTTGTTCATTTGTTCCGGTGAAGGCGATGCACACGACAGCCAGCCAATAGTTGCTTGTCTTTTTTCGTTTTGTTTTCAAGTTTTTGTGTACCTTGTGTGTTGTGCCTGTCGGCAGACCAATTTTCCACCTGGGATGAATAAAGTGTATCGTATCGTATAAAGCTCCATCTCCAGTTTGTGTCAGTGAGCGAGGGCAGGTGCAGTGCTCCAGCTGTGTATCATCAGGTGTGTGAATGATACTGGGAAAGCACAAACAGGACTCCAGCCAATTCTGCTGGGAATTACTTTGTGTAGTTTCGCGAAGGGCTCTTTTCCACCAGCATTCTAACCCAGATTAAAAAAAGAAAATCACTTTTTGCCATATTTACTTGTAGAAGTTTTGTACAAAGAATTCCAATCTTCCTGATTATGTCTATGCCAATAGAATTAGTGGTGAAGCCATTGTTGCTATGGAATGGAAATTGTCTCCAGCTGTTGACCATTGGCCACTGATCATTAGTCGCACATTTATGTTGGGCTTTATGCTGATTCTTCTAATTTTGAATTGTTTATACTCTGAGGAAAGATCAACTGCAACTTTACAGCCCTACTTGTAGTATGTAATAATGGATGGGGAAGAAATCGTAAGATGTAGAAATGGTGCTCAGACAGGGGATGAACAGGATATGGTGAGGTAAGGAATGATCACAAGATGTCCCACTGACTCATTGATGCACTGTAGAACTGGAAAAACTGTGAAGTTTTGGTTGGACGGCGGGATGAAGCCAGCAACAAAGCCCAACGTACACAATAAGAAGTGAGACATGGCACTCAATCCATGCACCCCTTCAACCATGTTCTATGGATTCCAAAAGCAAGACACCTGCCTTTAGAAGAGCTTAGTGTGCAGCTGCTAGTAGTGATGCCACACAGCTCCAGGGATCTAGGTTCGATCCTGACCTCTAATACCAACTATGCATTTTGCAAACTCTCCTTGTACTGACATGACTTTCTTTTGAATGCTCTGGTTTCCTCTCACATTGCAAAAATGTGCTGGCTTATTTATTGTCTAATATAAATTATCACCTGGATGGGCTGAATGGTGGCCCCCTGCGTTCTGATAACTACAATCAAGTCAACACATTGAAGGTGAAACGTCTCATGTGCAAACACGGGAGGCCCCCTGCATAGTGTCCATCTGCACTTCCTTCAGGTTCCTTCTTTCCAACGTCTTTTCAAATTTAAAAACATTTCTATTTTATAGTTGGTGCTTGGAGAACTGGACAAAGCTGATTTCTGATTGGTATACGCACTGATCTTTGAATGGGGGTTTTTCACCAAACCGCAAGCTTTTTGAATACATCAAATTGGAATCAACCTAGTAAAAACAGAGATGCTTACTGAGGAAGTATGGCCCATCTTTGAGCAGTGGCACATATCTTCTTGGAACATGACACATTTGCAAATGAGAATTTGTTTTAAAACGACATAGGTTGGAAATCTAAAGTAAAAGTGCTGGAGACACTCATCAAGGCAGGGAGCATCTATGGAAAAACTGTTCCATCGTCAAGATAAAATTTGGGTTGCATGGGTAGCTTCAAGAAAGTTGCAGGAAAGTAGTTGTTCCTGAATCTAGTTATGTGGGACAAGTCTTTGGTACGTCCTGCCTGAAGATAGCTGCGAGGAGGGATTGACGTTGATGGTGGGGATCCTTGATGATATAGACACTACTTTATGAGGTAATGCTTCATGTTGATGCTTTCGATGGTGGGGAGGACTGTGTGCAGGATGTATCAGGCTAAGTCCACCAATCTCTGAAGCATCTTGTGCTTTGGAATTGCTATACCAGGCCATGATGCAATTGGTCAGAATACTTTTTCCAGTGGGTCCATTGAAGTGTGTTAAGAGTGTTTAGTGATGAGCCAAATCTCTTTAAAATTCTGAGTAGAGATGTAGGTGGTTACATCTGCTTGGTGCGCCCAAAACAGCTTATCACTGGTACCACAGAACCAAAGCTCATGAATTTGGGAACAATTTCATAAATCGTCCTTATATAATTTTCAGTCTTTCATGGTTTTAAGACAAGCAGCCTACTAGACAAGCTAATTACATAGTTTGATTGCTGCTATATGTTGTTTTGGCATGGTTTGCATTATATCTACCGAGATTCTCCGGATTCTTTCCATCATTTCAATATCCATGAATGTAAAATGTGTATATATATATATTTATATGTATATGTGTGTGTGTGTATATATATGTGTGTGTGTATATATATGTGTGTGTGTATGTATATATGTGTGTGTATGTATATATGTGTGTATGTGTGTATATATATGTATATGTAAGCATATATATATATATATATATATATATATATATATATATATATATATATATATATATATATATATATATATATATATATGTATGTATGTATATCTATCTATATTTAAAACTCTGTGTGTGTGTGTGTTTCTGCCTGTCTTGTGGGTGCCAGCCTTCCTTTGATTCGTTGCTACGCCAACAGCACACGCAGAAACGCCGAGATTTATTCCATTTCGGTAGAGATTTCACTTTTAATTCCAAGTATCCACTCCTGATTAAATTTCGTCGTGTTTATGTACACATTTTTAATAAAATCCTTCTCCTTCCCCCCCCCCCCCCCCCCCACTCACTCATTTTGTCTCCTCCTGCTGGCCAGCCACCATAACGGCTGCTGCCGACCGGCTCTGCTCCAAAAACGACGCCATTTTTTTTCTTTCGCTAGCGATTTTCGCCCCGGGGTCTGAAGCACGTTCGGGGTCCAGACCCAACGGGTCTGCACTTGGTCTAGTGTATATATATATATATATGTATGTGATTTTGAAGCAACAGCAACAAAGAGAAGCAGGAGAAAGCACTGATTGGCTCTAGCCCGAGTGGGAGGAGAGTTAGAAGTGAATCAGAGGGGGAAAACAGTTGAAAACTGAGGAATTTGGTTTGTAAATTGGTAAATTAGGCAATTTATCAGTCAATATAAGCAGGATGGCTCTTAGGGAGCGGCAGTGAGGGAAGTGCCCTGTGAGAAAAGTGCGAGTCTTTGGCTCAAGTGCCCTGTGAGAAAAGTGCGAGTCTTTGGCTCAAGAGTCTTCGGCGAGGAGGCTGGAGAGGGAGAGACGAAAGAAGATGTCAAACAAGCTGATTCATTGTGATGCTTGCAGGATGTGGGAGGTCAAGGACACTGCTAGTGCCTCTGGCTGCTACAAATGTGAGGTGCATCCAGGTACAGCTCCTGAAGGACCGTGTTGGGGAACTGGAGAAGCAAGTGGATGACCTCCGGTTCGTCCGAGAAACTGAGTCGTTCCTAGACAAGTCCTACAGTAAGATTGTTACACCTAAGGTACTGGAAGAGAGAAGGTGGGTGACGGTGAGAAAGGGAGGGAAACATGGAATGCAAACGTCCCCGGGTGTTGTACCTCTTGTGAACAGGTTCACCCACTTAGAAGCTGTCGGGACAGAAGACGTTATCACACTGAGCGGCAGACTGGCTTGCAAAGCAAAAAGGGCTGTTGAGCCAAAACCAAAGAGGCCAACGTCAGGCAATACCATTGTAGTTGGAGACTCCATCGTGAGAGGTACAGACAGGGGTTTCTGCAGGAACAGACGGGATTCGAGGATGGTGTGCTGCCTTCCTGGTGCCAGGATCCAGGATGTCACAGACAGAGTGCAGAAAATCCTCAAGGGCGAAGGTGAACAGCCGGAAGGGGTAGTGCATGTCGGCACAAACGATGTCGGAAAGAAGGGGATGAATATTCTGCAGCGTGACTTTAGAGAGCTCGGAAAAATGCTGAAAAGCAGGACCTCCAGGGTTGTTATCTCCGGTTTGCTTCCAGTTCCTCGTGCCGGCGAGAGCAGGAACAGGGAGATACGGGAACTGAATGTGTGGCTGAGGAACTGGTGCAGGGGGCAGGGATTTAGATTCTTAGATCACTGGGATCTGTTTTGGAGTAAGGGGGAGCTGTACAAAAGGGATGGATTGCATCTTAACAGGTGGGGGACCAGCATTCTGGCAGGCAGGTTTGCCACAGCTACACGGGTGGTTTTAAACTGAATAAGCGGGGTGGGGTGTCAAATGGGATAGTCAAGGACGGAGTTAAAGGGAAAGAGAGTAAAGGGATGGTTAATGACCCCAAAATTAACAGGAAAGGAAGTTCACAAAGGGATAGGAGAGTATGGCCAAGTGTAATAGGGATCGATGTGAAAGGTGAGATGCGTAAGGAATTAAAAGTATTGTATATGAATGCGTGAAGTATAAGAAGTAAAGTAGATGAGCTTGAGGCTCAGTTAGAGGTTGGTAGATATGGCATTGTGGGGATTACTGAGACGTGGCTGCAGGAGGATCGGGCCTGGGAACTTAATATTCAGGGTTATACATCCTATAGAAAGGACAGGCAGGTGGGCAGAGGAGGGGGGGTAGCTCTGCTGTTGGGGGATGGAATACAGTCCCTTGCGAGGGAAGACATAGGGACTGACGAGGTAGAGTCACTGTGGATTGAGTTGAGGAATTGTAAAGGCAAGATGACACTAATTGGTGTTATCTACAGACCCCCAAATAGTAGCCCGAATGTAGGGTGTAAGTTGCAGCAGGAGCTAAAACTGGCATGTAACAAAGGTAATGCCACTGTGGTGATGGGGGATTTCAATATGCAGGTAGACTGGGAAAATCAGGTTGGTTCAGGACCCCAAGAAAGAGTTTGTAGAATGCCTCCGAGATGGATTCTTAGAGCAGCTTGTAATGGAGCCGACCAGAGAAAAGGCAATTCTGGATTTAGTGTTGTCCAATGAACCAGATATGATAAGAGAACTCGAGGTAAAGGAACCGCTTGGAGGTAGTGATCATAATATGATTACTTTTAATCTGCAATTTGAGAAGGAGAAGGTTAAATCGGAAGTGTCAGTGATGCAGTTGAACACAGGGGACTATGAAGGCATGAGAGGGGAGCAGGCCAAGGTAGACTGGAAAGGGATCCTAGCAGGAATGACGGTGGAACAGCAATGGCAGGAATTTCTGGCCATAATCCGGAAGACGCAGGATCATTTCATTCCAAAAAGGCAGAAAGATTCTAAGGAGTAGGAGGCAACTGTGCTTACAAGAGAAGTTAGGGATAGAATAAAAATAAAAGAAAAGATGTGTAACACAGCAAAGAGTAGCCGGAAACCAGAGGATTGGGAAACGTTCATAGGACAACAGAAGGAAACAAAACGGGCAATACGGGCTGAAAAAAAAGGACGAAGAGAAGCTGGCCAGGAATATAAAGAAGGACAGTAAAAGCTTCTTTAGATATGTTAAGGGAAAAAGAGTAGCAAAGTCAAATGTGGGTCCCTTGAAGGCAGACACGGATGAAATTATTATGGGCAACAAGGAAATGGCAGAAGAGTTGAATAGGTACTTTGGATCTGTCTTCACTAAGGAAGACACAAACAATCTCCCAGATGTACTGGAGGACAGAAGATCTAAGGGGTTAGAGGAACTGAAAGAAATTTTCATTAGGCGAGAAATAGTATTGGGTAGGCTAATGGGACTGAAGGATGATAAATCCCCTGGACCTGATGGTCTGCATCCCAGGGTCCTCATGGAGGTGGCTCTAGAAATAGTGGATGCATTGGTGATCATTTTCCAATGTTCAATAGATTCAGGATCAGTTCCTGTGGATTGGAGGATAGCTAATGTTATCCCACTTTTCAAGAAAGGAGCGAGAGAGAAAACGGGGAATTACAGACCAGTTAGCCTGACTTCGGTGGTGGGAAAGATGCTGGAGTCAATTATTAAAGAGGTAATAATGGGGCATTTGGATAGCAGTAAAAGGATTAGTCCAAGTCAACATGGATTTATGAAAGGGGAATCATGCTTTACTAATCTTCTGGAATTTTTTTAGGATGTGACAAGTAAAATGGATGAAGGGGTGCCAGTGGATGTAGTGTATCTAGACTTTCAGAAAGCCTTTGATAAGGTCCCGCATGACAGACTGGTGACTAAAATTAGAGCACATGGTATTGGGGGTAGGGTGTTGACATGGATAGAAAATTGGTTGGCAGACCAGAAGCAAAGAGTAGGAGTGAACGGGTCCTTTTCAGAATGGCAAGTAGTGGCGAGTGGAGTGCCGCAAGGCTCGGTGTTGGGGCCGCAACTGTTTACCATATATATTAATGATTTGGAAGAGGGAATTAGGAGCAACACTAGCAGGTTTGCGGATGACACAAAGCTGGGTGGCAGTGTGAACTGTGAAGAGGATGTTAGGAGGTTGCAGGGTACATAGATACATAGAAAATAGGTGCAGGAGTAGGCCATTCGGCCTTTCGAGCCTGCACTGCCATTCAATATGATCATGGCTGATCATCCAACTCAGTATCCCGTACCTGCCTTCTCTCCATACCCCCTGATCCCTTTAGCCACAAGGGCCACATCTAACTCCCTCTTAAATATAGCCAATGAACTGGCCTCAACTATCCTCTGTGGCAGAGAGTTCCAGAGATTCACCACTCTCCGTGTGAAAAAGTTTTTTCTCATCTCGGTCTTAAAGGATTTCCCCCTTATCCTTAAGCTGTGACCCCTTGTCCTGGACTTCCCCAACATCGGGAACAATCTTCCTGCATCTAGCCTGTCCAACCCCATAAGAATTTTGTACGTTTCTATAAGATCACCTCTCAATCTCCTAAATTCTAGCGAGTATAAGCCAAGTCTATCCAGTCTTTCTTCATATGAAAGTCCTGACATCCCAGGAATCAGTCTGGTGAACCTTCTCTGCACTCCCTCTATGGCTATAATGTCCTTCCTCAGATTTGGAGACCAAAACTGTACGCAATACTCCAGGTGTGGTCTCACCAAGACCCTGTACAACTGTAGTAGAACCTCCCTGCTCCTATATTCAAATCCTTTTGCTATGAAAGCTAACATACCATTCGCTTTCTTCACTGCCTGCTGCACCTGCATGCCTACTTTCAATGACTGGTGTACCATGACACCCAGGTCTCGCTGCATCTCCCCTTTTCCTAATCGGCCACCATTTAGATAATAGTCTGCTTTCCTGTTTTTGCCACCAAAGTGGATAACCTCACATTTATCCACATTATACTGCATCTGCCAAACATTTGCCCACTCACCCAGCCTATCCAAGTCACCTTGCAGTCTCCTAGCATCCTCCTCACAGCTAACACTGCCCCCCAGCTTAGTGTCATCCGCAAACTTGGAGATGTTGCCTTCAATTCACTCATCCAGTTCATTAATATAAATTGTAAATAGCTGGGGTCCCAGCACTGAGCCTTGCGGTACCCCACTAGTCACTGCCTGCCATTGTGAAAAGGACCCGTTTACTCCTACACTTTGCTTCCTGTTTGCCAGCCAGTTCTCTATCCACATCAATACTGAACCCCCAATACCGTGTGCTTTAAGTTTGTATACTAAAGTTTGTATATGAAATTTTTGAAATCTTTACAAAGTTATTTAAAACAAGACTGATACCCAAAGCAGAATGGATTATCTTCGGAATAACGGAAGATGATCCAGAACTAAATGTGTTTCAAAAGAAATTAATGGACTATGGGTTAATAACTGGAAAAAAGCTAATTCTAAAATTTTGGAAGAAGGCTCCAATACCAACTATAAATATGTGGATTTCAAATATGTTTGAAACATTACACCTAGAAGAGATAAGACTCCTCCTAGCAGGTAAACCAGATCACTTCCACCTGACGTGGTCTGCATTTATAGAATTATTACAAACATAGGGTGCAAAAGTACTTTAAAAAAATAAAAAATTGAGGTCATGTAAAGGGGGATGATAGTTGAAGAGTTGGTATGTCCTATTTACGTGATGCTCAAAAAAAAAACATTTGTTTCTCTTTTTTTCTCTTTCTCTTTTCTTTTCTTAGGGCCTATTTCTTAACTCTTTTTCTTTTTGTTTTTAATTTCGCTCTTATAGGGTCTTCGTCCTTTTTTGTTGTTACATTTTCTACACTTTTCTACACTTGCACTTTTTCCTTCACTTTCTTCTTTCTTTCAATCTTTTCTTTTTCTAGTGTAAAAAAATAAATAAAGGGAGTACATTAATTGAAAGAAGATATAAATGACGAGTATTAATGTATGTGGTTGTAATGTAATGTACTTCTAATAAATAAAAATTAAAAAAAAAAAAGAAAAAAAAAAAAAAAAAAAAAAAGTTTGTATACTAATATCTTATGTGGGACCTTGTCGAAAGCCTTCTGAAAGTCCAGACACAACACATCCACTGGTTCTCCCCTATCCACTCTACTAGTTACATCCTCGAAAAATTCTATAAGATTCGTCAGACATGATTTACCTTTCGTAAATCCATGCTGACTTTGTCCAATGATTTCACCATTTTCCAAATGTGCTGCTATCCCATCTTTAATAACTGACTCTAGCAGTTTCCCCACTACCGATGTTAGACTAACTGGTCTGTAATTCCCCATTTTCTCTCTCCCTCCCTTCTTAAAAAGTGGGGTTACGTTTGCTACCCTCCAATCCACAGGAACTACTCCAGAATCTAAAGAGTTTTGAAAAATTATCACTAATGCATCCACTATTTCTGGAGCTACTTCCTTAAGTACTCTGGGATGCAGCCTATCTGGCCCTGGTGATTTATCGGCTTTTAATCCATTCAATTTACCCAACACCACTTCCCGACTAACCTGGATTTCACTCATTTACTCCATCTCCTTTGACCCGCGGTCCCCTGCTATTTCCGGCAGATTATTTATGTCTTCCTTCGTGAATACGGAACCAAAGTAGTTATTCAATTGGTCCGCCATATCCTTGTTCCCCATGATCAATTCACCTGTTTCTCACTGTAAGGGACCTACATTTGTTTTAACTAATCTCTTTCTCTTCACATATCTATAAAAACGTTTGCAGTCAGTTTTTATGTTCCCTGCCAGTTTTCTTTCATAATCTATTTTCCCTTTCCTAATTAAGCCCTTTGTCCTCCTCTGCTGGTCTCTGAATTTCTCCCAGTCCTCTGGTATGCTGCTTTTTCTGGCTAATTTGTACACATCATCTTTTGCTTTGATGCTATCCCTGATTGGGATGAACAATTTTTGTAGTTCATCCATGCAGTCTTTAAATGCCTTCCATTGCATATCCACCGTCAACCCTTTTAGAACTAATTGCCAGTCAATCTTGGCCAATTCACGTCTCATACCCTCAAAGTTACCTTTCTTTAAGTTCAGAACCATTGTTTCTGAATTAACAATGTCACTCTCCATCCTAATGAAGAACTCGACCATATTATGGTCACTCTTGCCCAAGGGGGCACGCACAACAAGACTGCTAACTAACCCTTCCTCATTACTCAATACCCAGTCTAGAATAGCCTGCTCTCTCGTTGGTTCCTCTACATGTTGGTTTAGATAACTATCCCGCTTACATTCCAAGAAATCCTCTTCCTCAGCACCCCTGCCAATTTGATTTACCCAATCTATATGTAGATTGAAGTCACCCATTATAACTGTTTTGCCTTTGTTGCACGCATTTCTAATTTCCTGTTTGATGCCATCCCCAACTTCACTACTACTGCTAGGTGGCCTGTACACAACACCCACCAGCGTTTTCTGCCCCTTAGTGTTTCGCAGCTCTACCCATACCGATTCCACATCTTCCAAGCTAATGTCCTTCCTTTCCACTGCGTTAATCTCCTCTCTAACCAGCAACGCTACCCCACCTTCTTTTCCTTTCTCTCTATCCCTCCTGAATATTGAATATCCCTGGATGTTCAGCTCCCAGCCTTGGTCACCCTGGAGCCATGTCTCCGTGATCCCAACTATATCATAATCATTAATAGCTATCTGCACGTTCAACTCATCCACCTTATTACGAATGCTCCTTGCATTGAGACACAAAGCCTTCAGGCTTGTTTTTACAACGCTCTTGCCCCTTATACAATTATGTTGAAAAGTGGCCCTTTTTGATTTTTGCCCTGGATTTGTCTGCCTGCCACTTTTACTTTTCACCTTGCTACCTATTGCTTCCGCCCGCATTTTACACCGCTCTGTTTCTCTGCTCACCCATTTAAGAACCCCACCACCTCTTATTCTCTGTTTATTATTGTTTTCTTCTTTCCCCCCTACATGTTGGGTCTGAGTGCTTTCCTTCTCTGCCTCCTGCCTCACACACTGTCTAATAGGTTTCTCTATTTGAGTCCCTCCCCACAACCATTCTAGTTTAAAGTCTCCCCAGTAGCCTTTGCAGATCTCCACACCAGGATATCGGTCCCCCTCAGGTTCAAGTGCAACCCATCCTTTTTGTACAGGTCGAACCTTCCACAAAAGAGGTCCCAATGATCCAGAAATTTGAATCCCTGCCCTCTGCACCAGTCCTTCAGCCACGCATTTATCCTCCACCTCGCTCCATTCCTACTCTCACTGTCGCATGGCACAGGCAGTAATCCCGAGATTGTTACCTTTGCTGTCCTTCTCTTTAACTCCCCTCCTAACTCCCTAAATTCTCCTTTCAGGACCTCTTCTCTTTTTTTACCTATGTCATTGGTACCTATATGTAACACGACCTCGGGCTCCTCTCCCTCCCTTTTCAGGATATCTTGGACACGTTGAGACACATCACAGATCCTGGCACCAGGGAGGCAAACTACCATCCGGGTCTCCCGACTGCGTCCACAGAATCGCCTGTCTGACCCCCTAACTATAGAGTCCCCTATTAGTATTTCCCTCTTCTTTTCCTTACCCTTCTGAGCAACAGGACTGGTCTCTGTACCGGAGGCCCGGCCGCTGTCGCTACCCGCAGGTAGGCTGTCCCCCCCCCCCAACAGTGCTCAAACAGGAGTACTTATTGTCAAGGTGGACAGCCACCGGGGTACTCTCTAGTCCCTGCCTGTGCCCCTTGCCTCTCCCAACCGTGATCCACTTGCCTGCCTCCTGTGGTCTTGGAGTGACCACCTCCCTGTAACTCCTCTCAATGACTTCCTCGCTCTCCCTGACCAGACGGAGGTCATCGAGCTGCTGCTCCAGGTTCCTAATACGGTCCCTTAGGAGCCCCATCTCGATACACCTGGCGCAGATGTGGACGTCTGGAGGGCTATCAGACTCCATGACTTCCCACATCTGACATCCAGAACAGTAAACTGCCCTCATACTCCCCTTACCTAGGATACAATACAAAACAAACTGCTACAATACAGTACAATCAGCAGGGATCTGACTCCCAATCAGCTGCTCCCTCTTGTCTGCTTCCACCAATCAGCGGCTTGCTTAAGCCCACTTGTTTTTGAAGTGCGAGTGGAACTTGGAACGTTACAGATTTCGGTTCCTCCTCCCTCTGCGACCTCTCCAACGGCTCTCGGGCCTCTGTAAGAAGCAAGCCCCGCGCTCCATTTTAACTCCTACCGCTCGGGTGTAGCTCCTCCCTCTGCGACCTCTCCAACGGCTCTCGGGCCTCTGTAAGAAGCAAGCCCCGCGCTCCACTTTAACTCCTACCGCTCGGGTGTAGCTCCTCCCTCTGCGACCTCTCCAACGGCTCTCGGGGTGACCTGGACAGGTTGAGTGGGTGGGCAGATGCGTGGCAGATGCAGTATAATATAGATAAATGTGAGGTTATCCACTTTGCACCTAATTTCTATGTTTCTATGTTTCTATGTTTGGCGGCAAAAACAAGGGGGCAGATTATTATCTCAATGGGGTTAGGTTAGGTAAGTGGGAGGTGCAGCGTGGCCTGGGCGTCCTTGTACACCGGTCACTGAAAGTTGGCTCGCAGGTACAGCAGGCAGTGAAGAAAGCTAATGGAATGTTGGCCTTCATAACAAGAGGATTTCAGTATAGGAGTAAAGCGGTTCTTCTGCAGTTGTATAGGGCTCTGGTGAGACCACATCTGGAGTATTGTGTACAGTTTTGGTCTCCTAATTTGAGGAAGGACATCCTTGTGATTGAGGCAGTGCAGCGTAGGTTCACGAGATTGATCCCTGGGATGACGGGACTGTCATATGAGGAAAGATTGAAAAGACTAGGCTTGTATTCACTGGAGTTTAGAAGGATGAGGGGGATCTTATAGAAACATATAAAATTATAAAAGGACTGGACAAGCTAGATGCAGGAAAAATGTTCCCAATGTTGGGCGAGTCCAGAACCAGGGGCCACAGTCTTAGAATAAAGGGGAGGTCATTTAAGACTGAGGTCAGAAAAAAATTTTCACCCAGAGAGTTGTGAATTCATGAAATGCCCTGCCACAGAAGGCAGTGGAGGCCAAGTCACTGGATGGATTTAAGAGAGAGTTAGATAGAACTCTAGGGGCTAGTGGAGTCAAGGGATATGGGGAGAAGGCAGGCACGAGTTATTGATAGGGGACGATCAGCCATGATCACAAAGAATGGCGGTGCTGGCTCGAAGGGCCGAATGGCCTCCTCCTGCACCTTTTTTTATGTTTCTATATACATGTGTATATACATATATATACATACACACACACATATATACATACACACATTTACATATCAATAGCCAGTGGTACTGCCTCACAACTCCAGAGATACAGATTCACTCTTGACCTTGGTTGCTGCCCAAGTGGAGTTTGGACGTTCGCCATGAGATGGCATGGGTTTCCCCAAATGTATAATTTTTCTCCCACATCCTAAAGTGCTGGCTGAGCCTTCTTGGGGCACACATTTTGGTTGTTTCACTCTCTGACTGCCCCAGATCTGACATATTTTGAATCCCCACAGCTTTGTTTGATTATTTGCTTGTCATATGGTTTACCAGAAGCCTTGAAAAATATAGTTAGTTATTACACACGTAGTGAATCCTTTGTCTATATGATTTACATCTACAATATAATAAAATATGAGAAAATTATTGGAACATATATGTGGAATAGGACTATTCCCTTTTCATTTGTGTTGCTGTTTACACTGTTATTATTAAAGACGGATTCTCCTCAGGCTTATTCCGTGTAGTCACTGCCATTGTTTTACACAAAATGGCAGTGAGATAGATGAGAATGCTGGTTTACAAATAAAAAGAGACAAAGTGCTGGAGTAACTCAGTGCATCATGCAGCATCTCTGGAGAACATGGAGATGTGATGTTTTGGATCAGGACTCTTCTCAGATAGATGAGAATGCAGGTTTGATTTTATGTTTATTAGCATAATTTTAGTTGGCTTCCAATGTATATCACCTCCCCGTGTCTAGGGACCCGCATACTGGATGATAATGCCTTGCAGCTCTGCTCTGTGGACTCTTTGGTTTGCTGGTCTTCAGTGTTTTTCAAACTGTTGAGCATCCGAATCTCATCGGAATCATTTGAAATCCAAACTCAATTATACTAAGTACATGATAAGTAATGCATGCTTGTTGAACACTGTTTCTGAAATTCAGCTCAGTTAAAGTCAGTTGGACTAATTTCAGAAGGTGAATTGATCACAATGTGTCACTCCATGGCCATGTTAAAGAACATGTTTGAGGATGAATTTCAACCATGTTAATATTATTTGGTTTATGATCATCATCCTCAACATGCTTTAGTCTATTTACTTTTCCTAAAGCCATTACATTTTTTTCTTTAAAGTCTGTATACCTGTAACCCTATTGTTGCCTCTTAGATTGTGTTAAACATTCTGTCGTAACAAAATCCCAGGGGGTGCAGCATCTCTCATTTCCTGCAATTGTATTTTAATCCATTGCAGTCACCACATCATGAGAAAGAAGGGCTCAAATTGTTTCTCTGAATCATAAAGCAACCATGTACATTTAACAACACTGCCTTTAAAAAACCTTGGTTTCTCAGTTTGTACTTAATTAATATGGTCTTCCATTAAATGAGCTGTCTTCAATATCCAGAAATACATAGTGATAATGGAAGCAGATCACTTATTCCTAACAGCCAATGTCATTATCACCATGAATGCAAATATTCTAATCTCATCCACCTGCCTTGTTCCCATATCGACTGATCCACCTATCCAGTCTAATTCTGAATATGAACCACAGCCTCTAACCTTAGAAATGAATCCTTGTGCCTCTGAACTTGTTTCTAATTCTCTTGCAATTTAAGCAGTCTTTCCAGGTGAGGCAAAGGTTCTCCTGTACCTCCTCCAACCTCATCTATTGCATCCGCTGCTCTAGGTGTCAAAAAAAAAAGTTCCAACTCTTGCAATTTATTAGTTTTCCATGGCCCTTAATTTAGATTGATTAGATCTCATTCTTCCTCATTGCATCTTTTCAGAATTTCAAGCAAATCTGTCATATTGCTTTTCAACCTGTTACTCAAACACAAAGAAAATATGTTTAGTTTTTCTTTTCTCTTTTTTCCAAGCAGCACTTGAAGGCTGCAGCTAATTTCCTTTCTATAGTAAAGATGACTAATCTGCACACAGTACACTGTGATCTTGCTAAAGATTAATATAGACTCATCATTACTGACTAAACTGCAAGTGGGTGAAATTCATCTTGGCTTGCTCTTGAAAGATGGGTATGAAGATACCAGTTACTTCTGCTTGATTCCACTGCCTTGGATGATCAGTGATGAATAACCAAAAATTATATTGTCCCCTGTTATTGCACCATTAATTCTAGAATTTCATTAGATTAATTGAGTCCTTTGTCAGCCTGAGGACCAATGACCTGTGTGTCTGCTCCTGTGTTTTTCCGCTTTTTATCCTACAACGTAGCAAGGCATATATTAAAAATATAATGGGATCTACAACATGCTCCTTTAGCCCTGCCCCAAAAAAAACAACAGTATCTCATACAGTGGAATACAAGAGATATTTAAATACGTGTGCTGACTCTGTTGAATGCAGAAAGGGTAGTTTTCTTTCTTCGTCGTTATGTTGCCAATAGATGGTTTTAAGAATGAAGTGAGGATGTGTCTTCCTGCTCTCGCATCCTTCCCCGTCTTCTCTATATATTGTCACACCCATCGGCTCAGCTGCACAGACAGCACCAGCTCAGAGCATGTACAGTTTCAAAAAGCAAAGCTGACATCTTTGACCTGAATAGCTGTCAGCGAGAACCTGTATCACTGGAGCCACAGCCTTACTGGCATGTGGGGCATTGCAGTGTAATGCATGTGACCCTTTGAAAGGAGAATTTAGGGAGTTAGGAGGGGAGTTAAAGAGGACAGCAAAGGTAACAATCTCGGGATTACTGCCTGTGCCACGCGACAGTGAGAGTAGGAATGGAACGAGGTGGAGGATAAATGCGTGGCTGAAGGACTGGTGCAGAAGGCAGGGATTCAAATTTCTGGATCATTGGGACCTCTTTTGTGGAAGGTTCGACCTGTACAAAAAGGATGGGTTGCACTTGAACCTGAGGGGGACCGATATCCTGGCGGGGAGATCTGCAAAGGCTACTGGGGAGACTTTAAACTAGAATGGTTGGGGGGAGGGACTCAAATAGAGAATGCTATTAGACAGTGTGTGAGGCAGGAGGCAGAGAAGGAAAGCACTCAGACCCAACATGTAGGGGGGAAAGAAGAAAACAATAATAAACAGAGAATAAGAGGTGGTGGGGTTCTTAAATGGGTGAGCAGAGAAACAGAGGGGTGTAAAATGCGGGCGGAAGCAATAGGTAGCAAGGTGAAAAGTAAAAATGGCAGGCAGACAAATCCAGGGCAAAAATCAAAAAGAGCCACTTTTCAACATAATTGTATAAGGGGTAAGAGCGTTGTAAAAACAAGCCTGAAGGCTTTGTGTCTCAATGCAAGGAGCATTCGTAATAAGGTGGATGAGTTGAACGTGCAGATAGCAATTAATGATTATGATATAGTTGGGATCACGGAGACATGGCTCCAGGGTGACCAAGGCTGGGAGCTGAACATCCAGGGATATTCAATATTCAGGAGGGATAGAGAGAAAGGAAAAGGAGGTGGGGTAGCGTTGCTGGTTAGAGAGGAGATTAACGCAGTGGAAAGGAAGGACATTAGCTTGGAGGATGTGGAATCGGTATGGGTAGAGCTGCGAAACACTAAGGGGCAGAAAACGCTGGTGTGTGTTGTGTACAGGCCACCTAGCAGTAGTAGTGAAGTTGGGGATGGCATCAAACAGGAAATTAGAAATGCGTGCAACAAAGGCAAAACAGTTATAATGGGTGACTTCAATCTACATATAGATTGGGTGAATCAAATTGGCAGGGGTGCTGAGGAAGAAGATTTCTTGGAATGTATGAGGGATAGTTATCTAAACCAACATGTAGAGGAACTAACGAGAGAGCAGGCTATTCTAGACTGGGTATTGAGTAATGAGGAAGGGTTAGTTAGCAGACTTGTTGTGCGTGCCCCCTTGGGCAAGAGTGACCATAATATGGTTGAGTTCTTCATTAGGATGGAGAGTGACATTGTTAATTCAGAAACAACGGTTCTGAACTTAAAGAAAGGTAACTTTGAGGGTATGAGACGTTAATTGGCCAAGATTGACTGGCAATTAGTTCTAAAAGGGTTGACGGTGGATATGCAATGGAAGGCATTTAAAGACTGCATGGATGAACTACAAAAATTGTTCATCCCAGTTTGGCAAAAGAATAAATCAGGGAAGGTAGTGCATCCGTGGATAACAAGGGAAATCAGGGATTGTATCAAAGCAAAAGATGATGCGTACAAATTAGCCAGAAAAAGCAGCATACCAGAGGACTGGGAGAAATTCAGAGACCAGCAGAGGAGGACAAATGGCTTAATTAGGAAAGGGAAAATAGATTATGAAAGGAAACTGGCAGGGAACATAAAAACTGACTGCAAAAGTTTTTATAGATATGTGAAGAGAAAGAGATTAGTTAAAACAAATGTAGGTCCCTTGCAGTCAGAAACAGGTGAATTGATCATGGGGAACAAGGATATGGCGGACCAATTGAATAACTACTTTGGTTCCGTCTTCACTAAGGAAGACATAAATAATCTGCCGGAAATAGCAGGGGGCCGCGGGTCAAAGGAGATGGAGGAACTGAGTGAAATCCAGGTTAGTCGGGAAGTGGTGTTGGGTAAATTGAATGGATTAAAGGCCGATAAATCACCAGGGCCAGATAGGCTGCATCCCAGAGTACTTAAGGAAGTAGCTCCAGAAATAGTGGATGCATTAGTGATAATTTTTCAAAACTCTTTAGATTCTGGAGTAGTTCCTGAGGATTGGAGGGTAGCAAACGTAACCCCACTTTTTAAGAAGGGAGGGAGAGAGAAAACGGGGAATTACAGACCAGTTAGTCTAACATCGGTAATGGGGAAACTGCTAGAGTCAGTTATTAAAGATGGGATGGCAGCACATTTGGAAAGTGGTGAAATCATTGGACAAAGTCAGCATGGATTTACGAAAGGTAAATCGTGTCTGACGAATCTGA
Source organism: Malacoraja senta (assembly GCA_038087875.1). Lineage (NCBI taxonomy): Eukaryota > Metazoa > Chordata > Chondrichthyes > Rajiformes > Rajidae > Malacoraja > Malacoraja senta. The sequence goes on from CM075984.1 coordinate 32,811,450, forward strand.
TAGAATTTTTCGAGGATGTAACTAGTAGAGTGGATAGGGGAGAACCAGTGGATGTGTTGTATCTGGACTTTCAGAAGGCTTTCAACAAGGTACCACATAAGAGATTAGGATACAAACTTAAATCACACGGTATTGGGGGTTCAGTATTGATGTGGATAGAGAACTGGCTGGCAAACAGGAAGCAAAGAGTAGGAGTAAACGGGTCCTTTTCACAATGGCAGGCAGTGACTAGTGGGGTACCGCAAGGCTCAGTGCTGGGACCCCAGCTATTTACAATTTATATTAATGATCTGGACGAGGGAATTGAAAGCAACATCTCCAAGTTTGCGGATGACACTAAGCTGGGAGGCAGTGTTGGCTGTGAGGAGCATGCTAGGAGACTGCAAGGTGACTTGGATAGGCTGGGTGAGTGGGCAAATGTTTGGCAGATGCAGTATAATGTGGATAAATGTGAGGTTATCCACTTTGGTGGCAAAAACGGGAAGGCAGACTATTATCTAAATGGTGGCCGATTAGGAAATGGGGAGATGCAGCGAGACCTGGGTGTCATGGTACACCAGTCATTGAAAGTAGGCATGCAGGTGCAGCAGGCAGTGAAGAAAGCGAATGGTATGTTGGCCTTCATAGCAAGAGGATTTGAGTATAGGAGCAGGGAGGTTCTACTGCAGTTGTACAGGGTCTTGGTGAGACCACACCTGGAGTATTGCGTACAGTTTTGGTCTCCAAATCTGAGGAAGGACATTATAGCCATAGAGGGAGTGCAGAGAAGGTTCACCAGACTGATTCCTGGGATGTCAGGACTTTCATATGAAGAAAGACTGGATAGACTTGGCTTATACTCGCTAGAATTTAGGAGATTGAGAGGGGATCTTATAGAAACGTACAAAATTCTTATGGGGTTGGACAGGCTAGATGCAGGAAGATTGTTCCCGATGTTGGGGAAGTCCAGGACAAGGGGTCACAGCTTAAGGATAAGGGGGAAATCCTTTAAGACCGAGATGAGGAAAAACTTTTTCACACCGAGAGTGGTGAATCTCCGGAACTCTCTGCCACAGAGGGTAGTTGAGGCCAGTTCATTGGCTATATTTAAGAGGGAGTTAGATGTGGCCCTTGTGGCTAAAGGGATCAGGGGGTATGGAGAGAAGGCAGGTATGGGATACTGAGTTGGATGATCAGCCATGATCATATTGAATGGCGGTGCAGGCTCGAAGGGCCGAATGGCCTACTCCTGCACCTATTTTCTATGTATCTATCTATGTATCTATGCACAGAATAAATTGGTGTGAGCTGTGTTAATTAAAGAATTCAAGTCCAAGGACACTGAATGTTCTTCCTCACTCACTTGTTCATCCAAAGAAAGATCCCGGCCCGAAACATCATCTGTTCTTTCCCTCCACAGACACTGCCTGACCTGCTGTGTTCCTCCGGCTTTTTTTTTTTTTTTTGCTAAAACATAAATTAATTTGGTGTAGTTACAAGTTTTATGAATGCGACTACTTCACACACTCTGTGAACTTCATAGCAGTGTTGGTGTTACTTCTGGTGAAGTTGCAATTTTGCTAGCTATTGTTAGATTAATATCAGTCTTTTGAATAATGACATTTGAACAATAAACAACCACAGAATCATTTTAAATCTTGCAGTCTTCTATTCTCCAGGAAGGCTTGCTAGGATTAACTGTATTCTTTGGAATTCCTCTCCAATTATCACAACTATTACCAGGTCTGCATATCTCCATTATCTGAATGTTCCCTCTCCTCTGCCTTGCCTGCCAGTCTCCATATCCAAACACTGTCATAAAGACTGAACCCTTCCTCCTTGTAGCTTGAGTTGTGATGCGTTTTCTGTTTCAATTGCCTCTCCTCCGCTCGACCTTCCAAACTAGGCTGACAAGAGGAAAGATGGTCTTTTATTTCATTGTTTTTCATGACTCACTCAGACCAAAATGATCTAAATTGGGGGACATTAGTTGACACCACTTCCTCAGTTTGTCTTGTGTAACAAAGATAGGTACAGGTATTGTAACGAAGCGTCATAACACACTGTGTCTTTACTACTGTTTATTCATGATACACATACTTTACTGCCCTAGCTGTTCGTGGTCTTTCACCGGAACCAGAGAGAGCGAGCACTGGGTGGGAAGGTTGTAATTATACTAGTGATGTGGGGAGTGGTTAGTAGTGGTGAGGTCACTATGTTAAAGGTACATGCACATGTCATCTACATCCTTCCCCTTGGAAATAAAAAGCAATACAGTAGTGACAAGGCGACCATGTCTCATACGCTACGAGCAGGTGAGCAAACAGTTAAGCAAAATCACCATAACGGACAGGCGGCCTGACCACCCGCCCGGACCAGGTACGCAGCTCGCCATTTCCCCCCTCTGCAGGAGGAACCTGAGTAGGAGCAGGCGCGGGTGAGAGAACCGGGGAACCGGGAGGAGAAAGAGAAAACGGAGACGGAGCAGGGGAAGCGGGAGCAGTAGCGGGAAGACGGGCAGGTGAGGGAGGACTGGCTGGTGGAGAGCGGGGCATACGTGGAGGGGCAGGCAACGTGGCAGACAGTGGGGGGGAAAAAGGGTCTGCAGGCGGCGGTGGGGGCTCGTTAACAAGCCGCAGATGTTGGCGGGACCGGCGGTAAATAGTACCATCATGGTCGACTAGATAGGACCGTGGCGAACCAGCAGTACCGACGACGATGGCAAGCCTGGGGTGACCAGAGGGGGACTGCATCCGGACGACTTGGCCAGGGAACAGAGGCGGGAGGGGACGGCAGGACTGGTCGTGGGAGCGCTTTTGGATTTCTTGCTTGAGGGCAATGCGCTCCTGGACAGCAGCGGGCTGGAGAACAGAGGGAACGAGGGACCGCTGGGTCACCGGGATCGGAGGTCTCGTAGTGCGAGACATCAGCCGTTGTGCTGGGGAACCCAATGCAGTGTCGCGGCAAATGTTCAGAAGGTTGAGGAGGGCCAGGTAAAAGTCAGAATGGGACAGCCTACAATGTTCCAGCAAGTCCTTAGCACTGCGGACAGCGCGCTCTGCCAAGCCGTTGCTTTGTGGGTACTCTGGGCTGCTGGTATAGTGTCGGAAGTTCCAGCTGGCAGCGAAACGCCGAAATTCGGCACTCGAGAACTGGCTGCCGTTGTCCGATTGAAGACTTGCCGGGGTGCCAAAGGTTCCGAAGTGTTGGCGCAGCTTCCCGATAATGGCCGAAGAGGTGAGGGAGTGCAGGCGGTCAACCTCGAACCAGCTGGAGTACGAGTCCACAAGAACCAGGAAGTGCTTGCCACGCCACTCAAAAATGTCAGCGGCGACGGTCATCCAGGGCAGCTCGGGGGCAGGCTGTTGCAGAAGCGGCTGCCGTTGCTGATGGGGAGCGAGGCTATTGCAGACAGAGCAAGCGAAGACCCTCTCCCGGATGTCTTGGGCCATGCTGGGCCAGTAGAACGAACTCTGGGCCTGGGACTGGGTGGCCTCGGCCCCAGGATGACTGTCGCTGCTGACATTTTTGAGTGGCGTAGCAAGCACTTCCTGGTTCTTCTGGCCTCCAATTGGAGGCGTGGGTTCGGATCCCACTTCTGACACCATGTAAAGAAGCGTCATAACACACTGTGTCTTTACTACTGTTTATTCATGATACACATACTTTACTGCCCTAGCTGTTCGTGGTCTGTCACCGGAACCAGAGAGAGCGAGCACTGGTGGGAAGGTTATAATTATACTAGTGATGTGGGGAGTGGTTAGTAGTGGTGAGGTCACTATGTTAAAGGTACATGCACATGTCATCTACAGGTATGTGGGTAAATTGCTGGGCCACAGTTGAAGTTCTAGACCATTGGTCCCGAAACAAGAGCTTGAATCCCAGTGTTCCTATTGGATTTTTTTTTAAGCTGGTACCAGAAATGTTAACCATAAAACCCCTGGATCATCATCAGAAAAAAAAATCTTCGGTTTGCTAACATTTTCATGGAATAAAATTCCATTGTCCTTACCCTGTGGTCTATTTGTAACACCACATCCACCAGTGGCATTAACATTTAATTGCCTTCTGTGAATGAATAAATATATATTTTTTAATTTAACTTGGGAGTTAAATGTCATGTGGCCTTGATTCGTCCTCATCACCAATAAGTGGGTACATACCCCGGATGGATCCAGTTTGATGAAGACTTTTGTCTCTTTCGACTCTCCATATAATTTTGAGATGTAAGCCAAGGGATTGCTCACCATTCACTAGTCTTTACTTGGCTTATAACTTGCAGATGGTTTTCCTACAGGTGCCACTATTGTGGGTGCCACTTTCACCAATGCTCCATGCTGCTTATCTTTATTTTGCTCTTCTACTCCAGGTTTCAGCTTGACATGTAGTTTCTGCATTTGAGCTTTATCCCTCTTGATTTCTGAATATGAATCTTTCAACATATCTTCATTTTGTTCTAGAAAATTTCATAAGCATGTTCATGTTATATTGATGTTAATCAGATTTTTGTACAATCCATTCTTAGGACTTTCTAGTAGAGTTGGTCTATCAACCAGTGGCCTTGGCTTCTGTTCATTATAAATGAGTATGCATTCCATGTAGCGTAATGTTCCATGGATCTCATCAGAATACATTCTCAACTTTAATGTTCTTTCCGCCTAATGTACCCTGTCATGATGAAGTATTAATATTCATCTGAATGTCTTCATTATTGATTTCTACTCTTTTTCCTTTTACCACTGCTAATGGTGTGTATGCTGTGGAAGGTGAGTTGATATTGTTCATTCACAACAATGTGCAAATAATGCTTCTCTGCTTTCTCTAATAGTTTTCTTTGCATTGAGACACTACTCAGCTACGGTTGTTGAGGTATCCTTTGCATTGTTTAGCTTTGTACTTAGCCCTGGTTCTTTTAATTGAACATCTCATGGCTTTGAACTAATGTATTTGTGCTGAGTGATTCCAAGAGCTTCCCATTATGCCTTCTCTGACTTGTTCATAAGAGATCACATGATGATGATGTTCCTGCTATCAACCATGGTATGAGTGCATATATCACATTCACATTAGTCGTCTCTCTTTACGACACAGCAGGAGACTATTCAGCCCAAACATTTAGTGTTGGTTCATAGAACAATCCCATTATATCACTATTTTTCCCTGAAGACTATTCTTTCTGTTTTTTTCAGTTTCCCCATGTTCTCTCCTGGCTGAAATCCACTTTCATTGTCAGAGGCCATTTCTTTAGATCTTGCGCGCATGATCAAATGTTGGGTAACATGGGTTGAATTTAACTATTGTTAGTCCATGTACAAACTTCTCTCTCAGCACATGATCCAAAAACACACTGAAGTCACAAATGCCATGACATGTCCTTCAGAGAAACTGTATAGAGTCATACAGCACAGAAAATGACCCTTCAGCCATGTTCATATTGACCTTCAAATACCCCACCTGTACTCCAAACTAATGCCCTTTACTACTCCTGGTCAGTAGCATTTTATGCCTTGATAATTTGTCAACAAATGTTCATACTAGTGAAAGTCTCTTCCTCCATCACCACTCATGCAGTGTGGCCCAGATTTTAAATGCCCTCTGTGTGGAAAAAAATCTTCCTATTTCTCCTCTCAATCTCTGATTTCTTGCATTCAACCTATGGTCATGGATATACTGCTAAGGGGTAAAGTTTGCAACTTTTTACCCAGTCTATGCCCCTCATAATTTTGAATATCTCTGTCACATCACTCCTCGCCCCCTCTGTTCCAAGGAAAACAACCCCAGTCTATTCCTAACTCTAGCAGCATTCTGGTGAATCCCGTCTGTACCTTCTCAGGACAAATCATCTCACTGACCTCTGGTAAAGTGATCCAGACTTTTAATTTTCCCAGTCTGTAGATGGTGCCTGGTTTAAATGTCCAACTTGTACTTAAGTGAGACTGTATTTGTCCTCTAAGTGTGCCAATGTTGCTTAAATATATAGCCCAATTTATTCCCACAAGGTTACCTTCTTGTATTCACATATGGCATTGTGTCAAACATCTCTCCTTCAACAATGTTATTCATCTGAATGTGCTCCCTTTTTGTGTATAAATTGTAATGTCGAGGTCAAGGAACAAAGATCAATACATGTTGAAAGGTTCAAGGCTCCTGTTCCCTTGTGTCTCAGGAACAGCATCGTGATCTCCCGTGAGAGTGCCTGAATGAGGGCGGTGGTGATGGGGGGATGGGGTTGAAAGTTTTATATCCACCAATAAACCATCAACAACTAGGAAACGGTGTGTGTGACAGGGAGCATTGTGGTTTTCGCCATCACCCTCTAATCCTCTGACAAACACCAGGCTGCATTCAACTTGACACCGACTCACCTGAATAATTTACATCCTCAGTGAGCAGAGAGGGATTACTCAGCAATGCACAGCTAGTTCTCTTCAGCTGCTTTGTGATTTTCCATTTATTCCATCACTAATTACACCAACCCCACCATAACCACCTTTCCAACCCCCCCCCCCCCCCCGCACCCTCCCACATCATGCAGCAGATATTAAGCAATCATTGTGCCAGAATGATTTTTGCTCATTGCTATCTGCCCAGCAGAACAGTGCATAACAAATGCCATGAGCATCTCCATTGTGAAGCACTTCAGGCTGCCCTGTTAATGTTTGACAAAAGAATCCTGTGACAGCCTCGCCCTCTGGCACCTCATATTGTCGTCTCATTCAGTGTACAAGGGAATGACCAGGGCATGTGTCGGGGATGGGGGGGGGGGGTAAATTAATCAAATCAATTATTGATTTCCTCCTCCATTTTCCTGGCACTTTTAAAGGTGTTAAAATAGCTACAGATCTTTCAAACGCTTCACCCTTGATTCAGGCACATTTGTGTTTTTGGCAGTGTGTATCACATTGTGTAAATTCCCACCCCTATTCAATGCACCAGGCGTTACACCCAGATTCCACAGAGGCTAAATGGGCCACTCGATAAATGCTGTTGGAGCAATGAAACCATTGGGATTACAACAGGTTCAAGAATGCTGTGGAGTTTCAACAGAGATTACATTAGTTCTTCACTGACTGTAGTACACTTTGGGGCATTTGGAAATGAATGTGAAGACTATGAAAATGTAAGCCTTGCTTTCAATTATCTTTAATTTCTAAAATTTGAACTATTTAAAACATCTGGGCATTCTACCAAAATCGTATGGATACTGCCTATTGCGAGAGGGGGTTTGTATTACCAATAACTTAAACCAGAATCCTCTGAGCACACTGCTCCCAACCTGACTCTGATTGTAATCTTGTAGCTGCACAGTGGATAAATTACTGACCAGTTGCCCAGAGACCTGAACTAACAGTCTATAACCCAAGGTCAAATCCCACAACCATGGCTGTGAGTACTAAACAACCTGTCTTAGTAACAATGATGAGCACAGGAGCAACTGAATTGTCATCAAAATCCACCTGGTTCTGTACCCAGTCTGACCGATATATAATTCCAGCCTCAATCTAAGCGGTCCAGCAAGCCATTCAGCTTGCATTTATTTCAAGAGGGTAAGAATACAAAAACAGGGATGTAATGCTGAGGCCCCATAAGGTGCTGGTCAGGCTGCATTTGGAGTATATATGAGCAATTTTGGGCACCATATCTGAGGAAGGATGTGCTGGCCCTGGAGAGGGTACAGAGGAGGTTTACAAAAATGATCCCAGGAATGAGTGGGTTAACATGATGAGCATTTGATGGCACTGGGCCTGTACTTGCCTGAGTTTAAAAGAATGAGGAGGAGACCTCGTTGAATCGTACTGAATAGTGAAAGGCTTGGATAGAGTGGATGTGAAGAGGATGTTTCCTCTAATGGGAGAGTCTTAGACTAGAGTTCAAAGCCTAAGAGTTAAAGGATGTTTATTTAGGAGGGAGATGCGAAGGAATTTCTTTAGTCAGGGTGGTGAATCAGTGGAATTTTCTGCCACAGAAGGCTGTGGAGGCCGTCAGTGGATATTTTTGATGCAGAGATAGATAGATTCTTGATTAGTACGAGTGACGGGTTATGGGGGAAAAAAGCAGGAGAATGGGGTTAGGGGGCAGAGATGGATCAGCCATGATTGAATGGCAGAGTAGACATGATGGGTCTAATTTTGCTTCTATTACTTATGATCTCGGTTGTAGCTGGCTCACTGCGACCCTCCCCACTACAATTTTCTCAAAGGACTAAGAATGGGCAATGTGCTGGCCTTTCCAAGAAATGACAAAAAGACAGAAATATGAATAAACAAAAAAAAAAACACTGGTGTCTTCCCCTGTACTAATTCTGTCTGCTTGAACTAAATTTCAATTTTGTTTAATTGGGCTTTTTTCAGAAGAGTATAAAGAGCCTAGGTTGCCTAGACAGCATGTTTATAATAGTCTGAGAACCACAGGCTGGCAATGCCATCACTCTGCTTGAGAAGAAGCTCAGCCTGCAACAGAATTCCTTTTGGCCATTGAAACGGTAAAAAAAGTGCTTACTTTTTTGAGTGACTTTCTCGTTAAGAAGATGACTATCAGCTGCCATAATTGATCACTGCCCTGATGAACACAGGAACCCAATTGCTGCCAGTGTGGGCTGCTTAACAGAGAGCTCTGTGTGTGTGTTGCGTAATCCCAGTAGAATGTGCTTTTTCCCTGACACAGTTGTTCCATTGTCCTGCCGGTCACTTGTGGGATTAGAAGCAGGCAAAAGGTAAAGATTCAAACAAAACAGCTGTTGGCTGGAGTAAAAATGAGGTAGAGGGGTTACATTCTCGTGTTAATCCCTTTGGGCCGGGTGTTGGGATAGGGGATGACAAGCGTCTGCATACATCCCTGACACAGGGACTTGTTTGTATGAATCATACGCTTATAAGAGGTATTGCAGAAGGCATTTCCATCTCAAACATTCTGTGGTGGAAGCTCATATATTTGGTACCCAGTTGGTCGGAGGTAGCTGACTTGGGTTATCTCATCAGGCAATCCTAAATCAGGTAGACCAGTGCTCTTGAACCTTTTTATACTTAGCACCCACTTTTGTGAGGGTAAAATTTCCGTACTGCCCACTAATATTTAAATTGGAAAAAAAGTTACATACCCAGCATAAAACAATAAAATTAATTGAAATTTAATTTAATGAGATCCTTGAGCCTGATGCTGAGAAACTAAATGTTGGTTATCTGGTTTGATTTTCGTAAGGAACAAGCGAAGGTCTCCCCTTTCAGTAATTTTCAGACCGTTTCTCTGTTTGGTGACCATACAGGGGGAGGGCAACCCCTACAAACCCAATCACCGATACCGGAGAGAAGATACACGGAGTAACAACTCCTTCGCCCAATCGTATAACATTACCTGCAAACATCTTCACACATAGCAACAAAGTAGAAACATCTTAGTACATAGAGAAACATACCATTGAAGGCAAACAATCAAGGGTGACAGTGGGGAGACACAGGAACAAAGTAGAAACATCCTTAGGGCAATATGAAACTTCCAGGTGCAGGCCACCCTTCTAGACCAATCACAGGCATGCATTAAGCGTCAGTGTTCTGGAGCTCCTGCAAAAGCCCAGACTTTGTGGCAACCAGTGGGTCACAGGTGCAGAAGCTTCCTGAAACTTCTGCAAAGTTCCAGACTAAGTGGAGCCAGGTCCAGCAGCTTGCAAAGTGATGTCATCAACCCATTCTCACAGATACCCACTTGCCATTTCCCAAGTACCCAAATCCCTGCATATCTACATGTGCATTGGTGAACCAATATCGTGGCGCGTTGAATGAAAACGTTTAGGCACAATCTTGTTTTATGTTTGTTCAATACCCGTATAAACGAGTTCGGTATTCCAACTGCGCATGCCCAGGTCATAGGTCACTGGAGAAAAACATTGGATCGAACCGGGTCTCCCGTGCTGCAACCGCTGTTGAATTGCTACTGGAGTTAGCGACATTAGTTCTCCCTTCTCCACTGGTCCATGCAGAAGGGCGACCGGACGTGCCCGTCCCTGTCCGGTGGCGGCCCTGGACTTGCAGCCGGTGCAGGGGTGGGAAGCCCCTCTCTCGTTCCCCAGTCCCTGCCTCCTCTCTCCTGCCATCTATCTCGTTGACTGCTGCTCCTTTGCTTAGCGATTCCCGTCGCTGCACCGACTGAGGCCGGAGCTCCAGGTCTGTGGAGAATCGCACCAACCCTCCCCCACAGTGAGTAGGACCCGAGTCCCTTGGCATCTTCACAGGTCACAGAGCGACCTCAGCCTGCCGGTGGCCGGCCGGTGACCGTCCGCTGTGCCTCTCGCCTTTTCCAGTGGCTGTCATTTGGCCCCCTCGGCACCGGAGCAGCGGCGGGGGAGGGCAGGTGCGATTCTCCACAGACCCGGAGCTCCGGCCTCAGTCGGTGCAGCGACAGGAATCGCTGAGCAGCGGTTCCCGCAAAGGAGCGGTGGTCAATGGGATAGATGGTAGGAGAGAAGAAGTAGGGTCTGGTGAATGGGAGAGGGGCTTTTATTAGGCGGGTGCCTGCAGGAGAGTTCCGCTGTCCTTTCGCTCTGGTGGCTGTCGGTTGGCCCACAGCCAGCGTGGAGAAGCAGCGCTGCCCTGCCCGGCCAACCGACAGCCCCGAAGCGGAGCTGCCGAGCCACCGCTGGGCCGTGCCCGTCTGGAGGCAGCCGGAGGTGTCAGGCCAGGCTCGTAGCCAGTGCGGAGGGGGCTCGGCGCCGGCTCTAGCCCGTTCCCGGGGGGTTTGGTAGAGATTAAACATTACAATATTTTACATAGTTAAATTAATGCAGCATAAAAGTTTAAAATACATATTTCAAATAAGGGGTAAGCCATTTAGAACTGAGATGAGGAAACACTTTTTCACGCAGAGTTGTGAGTCTGGAATGGGCGGTGGAGGCGGGTTCTCTGGATACTTTCAAGTGAGAGCTAGATAGGACTCTTAAAGATAGCAGTCAGAGGATATGGTGAGAAGGCAGGAACGGGGTACTGATTGGGGACGATCAGCCATGATCACGTTGAATGGCGGTGCTGGCTCGAAGGGTCGAATGGCCTACTGCCTACGGCACCTATTGTCTATTTTTTTCTATTGTCTAACTTTTTCTTTTCACATACATTCTCTCACAGATTTGAGTTTGGATATTTTGGATGTTTTTAATGCATCATGTAATTATTCTGCCGCCCACCTGAAAGCTTAAAACCCCCACTAGTGGGCGGTACCGCCCAGGTTAAAGAGCATTGAGGTAGACAGGAAGTTAAACGTTCCCTTGTGTACTGAGCCATTAAGGCTGAATATTTAGCTCCTGTGATGATGAGCAAAACCTCTGTCATAGAGCCAGAACTTCAGTATATATGGAAAAAAAGTGAGACAATTGCGTCAAAACCTGATGTAGTATGTCTCCAGATACCCATCAATGTCAGTGTTACTCAATCCAGATATTAGTCACTCTCTATGTAACATTCACAAGTATTTGTTCACTCTAAGTTTTTTTGTTTGTAACTCACTCCTGAGTGTCTGTTACTCCAAGACTTCCCTTTTCCAACTCAAACATAATTAAACCTAATATATGTTTACCTTCAATATTACTTACTCTACCATTAAGTAGACTTTCACTTGTTATTTGTGCAAGAATTTCCAAAACCCTTTGAACCACAATATTTTTTCTAGTCCCAGGTCAAGAAATCACACCAAAGTCTCGACTTCCTCAGAGGATTGAGGACAATCTGCAGGTATCCAATGATTCTTACAAACTTCTGCAGATGCACCATGGAAGGCATCCTGTCAGGAGTTTCCCTCTCCCCTGACTCTCACTCTCAACAAGGGTCTCGACCTGAAACATCACCTATTCCTTTTTTCCATAGATAATAGACAATATGTGCAGGAGTAGGCCATTCAGTCCTTCGAGCTAGCACCGCCATTCAATGTGATCATGGCTGATCATCCCCAACCCGTTCCTGCCTTCTCCCCGTATCCCCTGACTCCGCTATCTTTAAGAGTCCTATCTAGCTCTCTTTGGAAAGTATCCAGAGAACTGAGGCAGAGAATTCCACAGACTCACAACTCTCTGAGTTAAAAGGTGTTCCCTCATCTCCGTTCTAAATGGCTTACCCCTTATTCTTAAACTGTGGCCCCTGGTTCTGGACTCCCCCAACATCGGGAACATGTTTTCTGCCTCTAGCGTGTCCAAACCCTTAATAATCTTATATGTTTCAATAAGATCCCCTCATCCTTCTAAATTCCAGAGTATACAAGCCCAGTTGCTCCATTCTCTCAGCATTTGACAGTCCCGTCATCCCGGGAATTAACCTTGTAAACCTACGCTGCACTCCTTCAATAGCAAGAATGTCCTTCCTTAAGTTAGAGGACCAAAACTGCACACAATACTCCAGGTGTGGTCTCACTAGGGCCCTGTACAATTGCAGAATGCTGCCTGACCCACTGAGTTACTCCATCATTGTGTGTCTATCTTCACAAAATAATTTCCTGTGGGAGACATTAAATACAAAATACTATAGGTGCTGGAAATTTGAAATAAATAATAAGTATGCTGGAAATATTCTGGAAATACTGGAAATATTCTGCAGGTGTGGACCCTCAGTGGAATGAGAAATTGAGTAAATGTTCAGGTGATGCTCTATCTGATTATTTTCCATCACAATTTCTCCTGCCTCTGCTTCTTAGGGATCCCCATTTACTTTGGAGAACCTTATTTTTACAAACTTAAAAAATATCTTGCAATCTGTTTTATCTTTATTAATACTGTAGTTTATTCCTATATTCTATGTTCTATGGTTTTATCAATCTCTTGATCAACTGTTGTGACTGTTAAACCTTACCAATCCTCAGGCTTAAATTGGTAATTCCTTCCATCTGCAAATCAAATGAAGTGGGTGGCTTCTTATAAAATTAATTTCCATTGATGTAAGTGAGGCTAACAAAGGCTATATGGAACATTAATATAAACCTTTCTTGCACTTTGTGCTGAAAAGGTATTAGGTAAACAAACACCAGGCGTACAGGAACAATTATTATAAATGTCACCACACAGCAGAGAGGTTCTCAGAAGTCAAATGTATTTGCATATTGAACTGTGATTCAAGCACACACAATAAATAGATGCTCATTCTGATCTGAGTTTTCCCAACTCAGCCTGATTTGTGGTTGAGATGCAACAATTGGCAATTGAATTTTAGATCTAAATATGAACAAATCATTCAGGTGTCTTCTAATTTTGCTAAAATAGATTAAAAATGTGTTGAGACTAGTCATAATGTTGTTGAATAATCTTCTGGAAATATCAAGGTCCATGCATTTAAAGAACTACTCTCTACGTATATTAGATGCCAACCAATCCATATGAACTGTACCTCATGTAAGCACTTCAAGCATGAATTTAGTTGGCCTCATATTTTCAATGGCATTGTAATGTCACATGTTCCAAGGTACATGGAAATTTTTTTTTGCCTGCAGTTCCATAAAAATCTTACTACACACTAGCATAATTAAGTACCAGAGTGTAAGATAGTCGATTACACCGAGGCAGAATTCAAGAGTCGATACGATTCTGGCGCCATCTTGTATTCTTTAAGTTCAGAGTTGTTAAAAATGTTAGTCTTAATTTGGCCAGAAAGGCCCATTGTCGTGGCAGTGGCACTGGGTTGGAGTTGCAAGGGTGGGCCTGGCCTGGCAATGTTGACAATCTCCTTCTCCAATACTCCACTGTTCCATGCCGCTGTAAGCCTCATCCGATCTGCACACTTGGCCGCAGAGCAGTGCCCGATCTAATCGAGCCCCTGCTGCAGGGCCTCTAGCAGCCCACTCACCCAATACCTCGATCTGGACACATTGACCCTCCCAATCGATCCTGCCATCCTTCCCCTCACATGGCCACTGTTCAGTCCCCGTGCCCTGGGGCACCTCGTGCAGCCGACCTTGGAAGACCCAGAGCACCTCTGAGGATGTGGGTGGTAAGACCCCAGCTCCTTCCGGCACCATTATTTTCCTCCATCTGCTGCCATCATTATATTGAAGGTCTTTTGGTGGTATTTAATTGGTACAGTAGTATTATTTCTCATTAAATTATTGATTAGCTTGGACTATTTATATGGTACTAATCTGCTGAAAGAAGCATGTTGAGATTCTGTTCCAGGCAGCTCACTGATTTCTCAATTCTCAGTTAATTTAGAGTTACTATTAGGCGTAGCAGATGCTGTTCTTTTCACCAGGTTGTCAAGCTGTGAATCTTCTCTTAGAATACAATTTTTTTTTAAAAGAACAATTGTGACATTGAGACTGTTCCCTGCAGCTGAATTGGAATGAAAACTATATTTTATAGTAAATCTTTCTCAGAAGGTGGGTTCATAAGGATTGCTGTCGGGCTACAGTATGTGTTCAGATAGGATAGCATTGCACTAAATGCAGTGAGTTTCAATGATTTACTACCCAATTTTGTGTGTTACATTAGAGACATACGGGTGCTTCCATCAGAGGTTTATATAATGGGAGTACATTGAAAGGGTGACATGCATTAGAATTTTATATAATATGAATCAATATGTTACGGTTACATAATTCAATCTCTATTTAAGAGGTCTGGATCCCTTTGGATCCCTTTGGTGGTTGCTCGGGTTTGCATAATCTTAGTTTCATTAAGTGGGGAAAATGGGTCTTTGGCCTCTAAGATAACATGACGAGAAGTGACAGTGAATGTTTGCTTGCAATTCATCTCAGCTCGATAACACTGAATGGGCTCTATAGTACTGACTGTGCCTTCAATTCTGCCTTTGGCAGTAATAAATCTCAGAAACAAAGTGTAATACATAGCTAGATTGCTGCGCATTACCAACCTGTGACATTGGGAAATCCAGCTAATGGATGCAAACCTTGGTGTGGAGTAGGAGCGAAGAAGAACAGCAAGTAAGAGTACGGTAATTCAAATTTTGCATTTAAAATCTAAGTTACAGCACGCGTGAAGCTTTTTGCTGAGCAGAAAATAGCAATTTGTTGTATATCCTGCTGCTCCCATAATAGGAAGCTTATAGCATCTCTCCCTGAATTATAGTTTTGCCATTAGTGAAAGGCTTCTGAATTGCACCAGTGACCAAAGAATAGACTTAAAGGCCTGTCTCACGAGTCTGCGGTCATTGGCGGCGAAACGGAAGAATCTGCCGCCATAGACCGCGCACTCGTGAGAACGCACAATTCCGGGGCCGTGCGGCGGTGTTCCCAACACCGCACGGTGCTAAAATAAAACACTGTTGAAAAATATTTTCCTACCGCACAGCCTCCACCAGTGATGCACGAGTGCGGCACGGCCACCCGCACGGCCGCCGCCAGTGTGGCTCGAGCGCCGTGCGTCAAACTTGCACCGCCACAGCCTCCGCCAGTGAGGCACGTGTGCGGCACGGCCGCAGGCACAGCCACCGCTACAGCGCCGCGATCAGGACGGCCGCCGCCACAGCCGTCGCTTGTGGGTCACGTGCGGCGGGCCGACGTCATCGCAGTCGGACCGCCCTTTTTTTTACATACCGCAAGCACGTGGGACCAGCCGTATTTGAATCACTTGGCCCCCGCGCAGCATCCGTGCGGCGCTCCCGTGGATAGGCTCGGCGCTCTCGCCGTTGCCGTGCGGTCCACTCTACAGGCGAAGCCGCGCTTCACCGCCGATGACCGCAAACACGTAAGACAGAGCCTTTAGTCCCTGCAGATTACCAAGATTCTACAATGCATTTAAACTTGGTTACTGCGCACCGTATTGCCACTTGGCAGCAGGACTTGTTTTCTTCGTAAGGTTAATTTAAATCAACATTCCTAATATTACATGGTAGACTATTAAGTAAATGGCTTTTAAAAATAAATCACACACCAAGTTTGAAGTTAATCAGAGACCAAATGTAAAATAGATTAGACCAAAAACAAATAACCTCAAGATTGTGAAGAGGCTGCGCAATGTTTGTGTATTAGTTTACTGCAGTGCTCACACAAGTGATGCAACTGGAAGGCAGCTGCAAGTCAAACAAAGATATTTTGTGACCTTGTAAGGGAAGCTACTTTAGACCAGGGTTTGGCTTCCTATCTTCGATTGAATAACTAGCCAACGTACAATGGTAACTTCCATTACATCTCAACCAGAGCCCCAAACTAGTCTCTGCTCCCTGCTAGCATGGGCCCCAGCAAGGAGTGTGTTTTGCTGAATTATCTTTGTTAGTCTGGAGTCAAGGGTGAGGGATGGCCACACAAGCTGTTGGATTTGCATGTCAACTCATTCCTTTGGTGTTCTCATTAATTTAACCTCACCCCCTATATTGATGTTTCCCACCTATAGATGACCCGCATTTTACTGTCGCAAAGGGATTTAGAATTTCAAGCTTTGATTGGTCTCTCTGATTTTCTTATCCTCTCAAAATTCTACCACCTTCAATTTCTATCTGAAAATAAACTTTAATTTAAACCAGTGCCTTTCAAATCCCATCACAAGCTCTCCTCACCTGGGAATCACAGGAGAATTATGGATCGGGAGAGTCTCAGTTCATTCACATAAAATGAATTATGTTCTCCCCAAAGTACAAATGCTTTTATTGATCTCTACCAACTTTACTGAGCTCCAGCTTATCTTCCTTCCTTATCAGATTTTGGACATTCTCTCAGTCCCTCAAATCAGTGGTTGCATACCAAGGTGCACCAATGGTGTGACCAGCTGGCAACCCAGCACCAGATGGTGCCTTAACATTGTTCCTTGTTTGCGAAGTTCAAGTCTGGTTCCAAAGTTTATATAATGAAAAATATGAGCAAACTCTTTTCCTGCATTATCAGCAGTCTTCTTTGCATGACCCTCTCTTATTTCAACCATGTATACTATCTATAGTTCTGCCTTTGTTTCGTAACACATACTCAAGCCTTTGTTCTTTTCTGAATTTTTCCACTCTACCCCTTCATTTAGAATTTTCTTAGCCTTGCAAGACAACCCCCCCCCCCCCCCCGACATTAATACTTAAGAAAACCATCAACTTTTTCGAACAATAGACAATAGATGCAGGAGTAGGCCATTTGGCCCTTCGAGCCAGCACCGCCATTCAATGTGATCATGGCTGATCATCCCCAATCAGTACCCCCGTTCCTGCCTTCTCCCCATATCCCCTGACTCTGCTATTTTTAAGAGCCCTATCTAGCTCTCTCTTGAAAGCATCCAGAGAACCTGCCTCCACCACCCTCTGAGGCAGAGAATTCCACAGACTCACCACTCTCTGTGAGAAAAAGTGTATCCTTGTCTCCGTTCTAAATGGCTTACTCCTTATTCTTAAGCTGTGGCCACTGGTTCTGGACTCCCCCAACATCGGGAACATGTTTCTTACCTCAAGCCCTTAACAATCTTATATGTTTCAATGAGATGCCCTCTCATCCTTCAAAACTCCAGAGTATACAAGCCCAGCTGCTCCATTCTCTCAGCATATGACAGTCCCGCCATCCCGGGAATTAACCTTGTAAACCTACGCTGCACTCCCTCAATAGCAAGAATGTCCTTCCTCAAATTAGGGGACCAAAACTGCACACAATACTCCAGGTGTGGTCTCACTAGGGCTCTGTACAACTGCAGAAGGACCTCTTTGCTCCTATATTCGATTCCTCTTGTTATAAAGGCCAACATGCCATTCGCTTTCTTCACTGCCTGCTGTACCTGCATGCTTACTTTCATAGACTGATGTACAAGGACCCCCAGATCCCGTTGTACTTCCCCTTTTCCCAATTTGACGCCATTTAGATAGAACAACTAAACACTTTAGATCTGGAAATCTGCCAACTCCTGCCTCACCCTTCCCCCTCGTCTCTTTATACTGTCTATCTCCCCTCTACACACTATCCTGATGCAGGGTCTCAATTGAAAACATTGACTATCCCTCTGCCTTCACTAATGTTGCCTGATTCACTAACTTCCTCCAACTAAGTTCATCAATAAGCAGAGGATAAATCAAAGGTAATGTTGGCATGATTTTCTTACCTCGAGGATATTGGCAAATCAGATGGCTTTTTAAGGACACATCTGTCACTTTATGATCACCATAACCTGGGCTATCATATTTATTTAAATTTAGTTAGAAAATCCAGTAAATCACTTGTATTGCTACCATCGTTATTGTGTTTATGGGACGTTGAGTTCATCTTGGCATCGTCAGGCACATTGGCATCTTATGCCCAGTGCATTGTGGTGTATCCAAGTGATGGGCACTTTGAAACTTTGAAATAATCATATAATGGCAAATGGGTTGCTAGTAAATTGTCCACAATACCAGCACTCCCATTGTATTGCTATACCAAGTTATGCAATGCACATTATATGGATATACCAGGTTTTGGAGTGGGTATAAGATGGCTAACTAAATATACTCTAATATATTCATATAATTTGCATTGTATAATCTGGTACACCCACATGCAATGCAAAATATAACTTGGTATAGCTGTAGAATATACACTATAATAATAGTCTCCACAGTGCTCAAACCAACCATCAAGTGCCCATTTTCAATAATCCTACATCAGTCTCTCTTTACTCTCCCCACATTCTCATCAACTCCCACCTGCCCCTGTCTTGGCGAAGGGCTGTCTTGGTCCTTCGCCTTCGTCCGTGATCTCCGCCATCTACAAAATTGGCGCCTGGTCTCCCTCCTCTGCACCGACTACACGGTCTTTGCCAAGGCAATGGCCAACCGTCTGGGCCCAGTACTGGCCCAAGTGATCCACGCTGACCAGTCTTACACGGTCCCGGGCCGGTCCATCCAGGACAATATCCATCTGGTCCGGGACCTGGTCTACCTGGCTCAGGAGACCGGTGTACCCACTGCCTTTCTCTCCCTCGACCAGGAGAAGGCTTTCGACAGGGTGGATCACGGGTATCTGTTGAGGACTCTGCGGGCGTTTGGTTCGGACCGCACTTTGTGGCCTGGATCCAGCTTTTATACACCGCCGCCGAGTGCCTCCTCAAAGTAAACAGATCCTTGATGGCCCCCATTCCCTTCCGCAGAGGAGTACGTCCGGACTGCCCCATGACAGGCCAACTGTACGCCATCTGCGTGGAGCCATTCCTTGGTCTGCTTTGGAGGAAGTTGACGGGCATGGTTCTATGCGAGCCGGACATGGAGGTGGTCCTCTCGGTCTACGCCGATGACGTGCTCCTCATGGTCACCGACCCCGTTGACCTGCAGAGCATGCGTGAGTGCCAACTAGTCTTCTCGGCCGCCTCCTCTGCCAGGATCAACTGGGGGAAATGTTCTGGACTCTTGGTGGGTCCCTGGCAGATGAACTCCCTCCCGGAGGAGATGAGGTCTTTCACGTAGAGCACCACACACCTCTTCTACCTGGGAGTCTACCTAAGTCCTGTTGCGGAGACCTGGCTGGAGGTGAAAGTCGTCACCCGGCTGGGGCGCTGGGCAGGTCTCCTCAGTGCTTTCTTACCGGTGCAGGGTGTTGGTCATTAACCAACTCGTGGCCTCCATGCTCTGGTACAGATTGACCACATTGGTCCCATCAGCCACCTTTGCTGGGATCATCCAGAAGATGTTGGTGGACCCACTTTTTGGGTCGCTGCCTTCAACGAGGTACATGGATCCCGATGGTGGGCATCAGCCGTGTTGTCCTGCTGGGGATGCCCGGCTTCTACAGGGACTTGTTGATAGTCTGGAACCTAGTTGCCATCGGAGGGCGACGGCCCGGGCTGAATGTCCCGCCCCACCGGGTGTCGGGGAGGCTCAAACGTGTGGAGTGCTTGCGTTTGAGCAAACCCCCGCTCAGCCGGAAGTATTCATTGGACCCAAGTGCCATAATCCTTCCCGGGAGCCGGTCCCACACAACTTGAGCCGCCTTTCCTCGACACCCACCAAGTGGTGGTCGATGTTTCCTTCCGGTCACGAGGGGGGCCCCCGGAGGGGGTCCCTCGACGCAGGGATTCTCCCCCTCTACATTGGGGACCTGGGGTGGAGGGTATTGCACTGAGGAGTTCCCTGCAACTTGTTTTTCTCACGGTTCACAGACTGCCATTTTTGCGGCCTGGAAGAATCTGTGTACCACGTGTATATGGAGTGCGTGAGGCTGCAGACACTAAGTTTGAAGCCACCGAGTTTGAATTCCTAAAGGGGCTGCTCCTTGCCTTCTGGCTGCATTTTTCACCCACCATCCTCATCTTTGGACACCATGTGCGTAGGGGAGAGGGTAGGGCTGAAGATGTCCTGGTTGGGTTGCTCCTGGGCCTGGCCAAGCTGGCCATCCGCGAGTCACGGCGCCAGGCGGTGGAGGGCTCTACGCGAGCCGGCTGCCTGATCCTTTTGCGGGGTTACGTCCGCGCCGGGTGGGGTTAGAAAGGGAATACGCCCTGTCCACGGGCACCCTGTGGGATTTCCGGGACCGTTGGGCACCGCAGGGTGTTGAATGCATCCTCAATAAGGATTGTAACATAGTTGTAGAGTAGTTTATTTAGGATATTTGTTTGTATTGTGTTGTGGTGGTTTCTGGTTTATTTTATTGTAGTGTACATATTTTTAAATAATTGAATACATTTTTTGATTAAAAAATAAATAAAAATAAATTTGAAAGTTTAAAAAAAAAAAACTGGTTACCAAGCTCACAGAACTGAGCCTCTGTGCATCTCTCTGCATTTGGATCCTCGACTTCCTCATCCACAGACCACAGACTGTTCGAATTGGAGGAACTACTTCATCCTCAGTAACAATTAGTACGGGAGCACCTCAAGGCTGCGTGCTCAGCCCCCTGCTTTACTCACTCTATACCCATGAGTGCGCAGCCGGACATAATGCAAACTCCATCATCAAGTTTGCCGACGACACCACTGTGGTTGGACGAATCACAGATGGGGACGAGTCAGTGTATAGAAGTGAGATTGACCGACTGACCAAATGGTGCCAGCACAACAACCTGGCTCTCAACATCAGTAAGACCAAGGAACTGATAGTGGACTTTGGTAGGGGAAGGATGAGGACCCACAATCCTGTTTATATCAATGGGACGATGGTGGAGAGGGTCAATAACTTCAAATTCCTGGGCGTGCATATTTCCGAAGATCTTTCCTGGACCCAGCACCGATGCAATTATAAAGAAGGCACATCAGCGACTACTTCCTGAGAAGATTACGGAGATTCGGCATGTCGGATTCTCCTAATCTTCTACAGGTTCACAGTAGAGAGCATTCTGACTGGTTGCATCGTGGCCTGGTTCGGCAACTTGAACATCCAGTAGTGAAAAAGACTACAAAAAGTTGTGACCACTGCCCAGTCCATCACTGGCTTTGACCTCCCCACCGTCGAAGGGATCTATCGTAGTCGCTGCCTCAAAGTCAGCCAAAATCATCGAGGACCCACACCATCCTGGCCACACACTCATCTCACCATTGCCATCAGGAAGAAGGTACAGGAGCCTGAAAGCTGTAATGTCCAGGTTCAACAACAGCTTCTTCCCTACAGCCATCAGGCTATTAAACACAACAACGAATAAGCTCTGAACGGCAAAAGACATTATTTGTTATTTGCTCTATATTTGTTATTTATTGAACTTTTTCTTTTTTTTCTCTTCCCCCGTTATGTACCATGTTTACATATTCACAAATTCTGTTGTGCTGCAGCAAATAAGAATGTCATTGTCCCGTCCGGGACTTATGACATTAAAACACTCTTGACTCGTGACTTTAATTTCCTTGTCATAGAATTTCCGTTGAACCATTTTAATCTCCATATACTTTAAATTACTTTTTATTGTTATACAGTGGCTTGCAAAAGTTTTCATACCCCTTGAACTTTTCCACATTTTGTCACGTTACAACCACAAACGTAAATGTATTTTATTGGGATTTTATGTGATAGACCAACACAAAGTGGTGCATAATTGTGAAGTGGAAGGAAAATGATACATGGTTTTCACATTTTTTTACAAATAAAAAACTGAAAAGTGTCGCGTGCAAAAGTATTCAGCCTCCCTGAGTCAATACTTTGTAGAACCACCTTTCGCTGCAATTACAGCTGCAAGTCTTTTGGGGTATGTCTCTACCAGCTTTGCACATCTAGAGACTGAAATTTTTGCCCATTCTTCTTTGCAAAATAGCTCAAGCTCAGTCAGATTGGATGGAGAGCGTCTGTGAACAGCTTTTCAAGTCTTGCCAGAGATTCTCAATTGGATTTAGGTCTGGACTTTGACTGGGCCATTCTAACACATGAATATGCTTTGATCGAAACCATTCCATTGTAGCTCTGGCTGTATGTTTAGGGTCGTTGTCCTGCTGGAAGGTGAACCTCCGCCCCAGTCTCAAGTCTTTTGCAGACTCTAACAGGTTTTCTTCCAAGATTGCCCTGTATTTGGCTCCATCCATCTTCCCATCAACTCTGACCATCTTCCCTGTCCCTGCTGAAGAAAAGCATCCCCACAGCATGATGCTGCCACCACCATGTTTCACAGTGGGGATGGTGTGTTCAGGGTGATGTGCAGTGTTAGGTTTCCGCCACACATAGCGTTTTGCATTTAGGCCAAAAACTTCAATTTTGGTCTCATCTGACCAGAGCACCTTCCTCCACATGTTTGCTGTGTCCCCCACATGGCTTGTGGCAAACTGCAAACGGGACTTCTTATGTCTTTTTTTCAACAATGGCTTTCTTCTTGCCACTCTTCCATAAAGGCCCGATTTGTGGAGTGCACGACTAATAGTTGTCCTGTGGACAGATTCTCCCACCTGAGCTGTGGATCTCTGCAGCTCCTCCAGAGTTACCATGGGCCTCTTGGCTGCTTCTCTGATCAATGCTCTCCTTGCCCGGCCTGTCAGTTTAAGTGGACGGCCATGTCTTGGTAGGTTTGCAGTTGTGCCATACTCTTTCCATTTTCGGATGGTGGATTGAACAGTGTTCCGTGAGATGTTCAAAGCTTGGGATATTTTTTTTATAACCTAACCCTGCTTTAAACTTCTCCACAACTTTATCCCTGACCTGTCTGGTGTGTTCCTTGGGCTTCATGATGCTGTTTGTTCACTAATGTTCTCTAACAAACCTCTGAGGCCTTCACAGAACAGCTGTATTTATACTGAGATTAGATTACACACAAGTGGACTCTATTTACTAATTAGGTGACTTCTGAAGGCAATTGGTTGCACTGGATTTTATTTAGAGGTATCAGAGTAAAGGGGGCTGAATACTTTTGCACGCGACACTTTTCAGTTTTTTATTTGTAAAATAATTTGAAAACCATGTATCATTTTCCTTCCACTTCACAATTATGCGCCACTTTGTGTTGGTCTATCGCATAAAATCCCAATAAAATACATTTACGTTTGTGGTTGTAACGTGACAAAATGGGGAAAAGTTCAAGGGGAATTTTATTCAGGTACTAGAGATTACTGAAAAAGAACGTTTGAAACACTGTTTTCCCCATTTGACGAAATATTACAACCTCGCTAACATCACCTCCAAAGGAACTTGTTGAGGGATAGATTAAAAGGGACATTTGAACTGGTGAAATTGTGATATGATATGTACTTTAATCTTCAGTTGCTCCAATGTTGAATGTATTTGCAGACTAAGGGCATTCTATTCATGTCTATTCCTCTTTCCTCTTCAAATATCCGTTTCATCTTTTATTCCCACCCCGCTTATACATTCATTAAGCTTTGCATTCATGCCTAATTAACTCAATGTCTCCCCCATGCTTGCACATAGTCATACTCGCTGTGTAAAGTTGAATTTATTATTTGATTTCCTGGTGACATTATTAAATTGAGAGCCTTTAGTTTACCTCCACCACAAAGCGTGGGCTCTCTGTGCTTGGCTCATCAACACCCTATGTTATTTAATGACCTCTTATTAGCCTGCTCTCTTTGTAAAAATGTGGGGAGAATTAAAAAATGGATTAATGTGAGATTAGTGTACATGTGTGGTTGATGATCAGTATGAACTCAGCGAGCTGGAAGGTCTATTTTTGTGCTGTCTCACTGACTTTATGGCTCAGATTGTGATATGGGTATTATTGATTATGTTACTTTATATTTAACACCAACTACTGAATAAAATGATTGCCATTTTTGTAATTCATTGAAGAATGAATAAAATCATGTGTATATATTACAGAAAGGAATGGAAAGATTTAAGGTACGCTTGAATACATTCATATGAAAACTACATTGTTGAATGCAATGAGAAATATCAGTTCAAAAAAAAATATGAATGAATAAGTTTATTGGCCAAGTATTCACATACAAGGAATTTACCTTAGTGCTCCGCCCACAAGTGACAACATAACATAGTGACAGTTAGGAATGACACATTAAACATTAATAATAAAACATTATTGATTAAACATGAGAATTAAATAAAATACCAGAGCAAAAGGAGGCTTCAGATATTTGGTTATTGAGTAGAGCTGCTACTCGTGGGGAAAAAAGCTATTTTTATGTCTGGCTGTGGCAGCTTTGACAGTCCGGAGTCGCCTTCCAGAGGAAATTCAAAGAGTTTGTGGCCAGGGTGAGAGGGGTCAGAGATGATCTTACACGTTCGCCTCCTGGCCCTTGCAGTGTACAGTTTGCCAAGGGAGGGAAGGTTGCAGCCAATAACCTTCTCAGCTGATCGGACGAGGAGGTGGAGAAAGTGAAGACAGACTCTACGATGGCCGTATACATTTGGACCATCATTGCCTGGGGCAGATTGTGCTTCTTCAGCTGCCGCATGAAGTACATCCTCTGTTGTGACTTTTTGACTGTGGAGTCGATGGTAGCCCCCCCCCCCCCCATTTAAGGTCCTTGGAGGTGATGGTTCCCAGGAACTTAAAAGACTCCACAGATGTGACTGTGGTGTTGTTAATGGTGAGGGGAGGGGGAGCTCTCCTAAAGTCTACTATCAATTCCACTGTCTTAAGAGCATTGAGCTCTTAAATATCAGTAACTGTCCCATATTTTCACAATATCTGGCAAGTTTTTCTCTTGGGACAAGGAGTGGTGATTGTTGTAGTCCCAAATCGCCACCCTCACAACAGTGTGTTTCTGAACAAAGGAAAAGCCAATATGATTCAAAAGAAATACTTTGTTGTAGCCAAGACTGTGGTTAAATGTGAATCTGCAGACTATGGAGAGAAGGACTGCTGTGCATAAATGAACACTGTACATATATTTCTCCTACCTCACTAGCGGTTGCGCTCAGTAAGCCAATTGAACATTCATCGTAAAGATGGGAAATTTAATGTTCTAGACTTTAGTATGACTATCGGCACCATTTTGTAATCTGGCCTCTAATACAGCAGGCTTTAAGACCATGGGAGGGGAAGTAATCAGTGAATAGCTTCACATAAGCACCCAGCACAGCACAGGTGCCCACTGACATCCTATTTACTGGGTCTGAAGAAGGGTCTCATCCCATAAACGTCTGTCCATTCCCTCTCCTGTTGCTGTCTGAGTTCCTCCAGGCTCTTTGTAATTTGCTCCTGTATTCTATTGTTCTGTTACTACCAGAGGTGCAAATCCAGTAGAACAATAAGGACATGTTTTTCAGCAACTAATTAAACGTGAAATCCAAAGCCAGAAATGACTCGCTTCTTCAATGGATTCATCATCTTACGTACTCCTTACCCCTCAATTTTGTTGACATCTGAATTGTTATTTGCGAGTGTCTCCATTACTTGTGGTTTATGGGAGAAGTGCTGGAATATTTAGCACGCCCAAGTATTCAATTGTCTCTACCATATTGGCCTGCAGCCGGAGAATTATATGGGTTATATATGGGGAAGATGTGTGAAGGGTCGAGACCTGCCCTCAGGACCTTGACTGATCAAATAACCAGGCGGTATTTCAGTGATGCGTGAGAAACAGCCAGCTACAATTTTTCTTCCTATCTTTCAGTAGTACTAGGCAACACCATACAGCAAGCTGGGCCATAAAGTATATTATTCCCTAATATCAAAAGAGAAATGGACATTTTATGATTTAGATTTAAACAACTTGACGTGCGCGTATATGCACACAAGCACACATGCATGCTGATACACAAATATTCACACACATGAGCACAAACACAAAATTAAACAGTGTAACAAAGGATTGGGGAACTTGGTTATCATGTTGAAATAGTTGTATCGTTCATTGCAACACACCAGTTTACAGTATCTGAATGTGTTCCTGTTAGCATTCGATGAAGGTAAGACTCACGATTCACACCACTTATGCCCATCATGGGGATGTCATTTCAGTGGTTGGAATCATGTCTTGCACAAAGGCTGTGGTTGTGGAGGTTAATCATTCCTGCTCCAGGATATCACTGCAGGATTTCCTCAGACAGTGTCCTAGACTCTACCATTGTCAGTGGCTTCAGTAATAATTTTCCTCATCATAAGTTCAGAAGTGGAGATGTTCACCGATGATTGTGCAACTTCTCAGCAAATTATGCAGCTTGTGCACACATGCAACAAGATTGGTGACATTCATTGTTGACATTGTGTGGATGATCATTGAATAGAAACTCAACTGGACCAGCAACATAAATGCTTGCTCCACAAGAGCAGGATGGAAAATCTGCGTATCCTGCAGCTTCTTGACATCCATATACAGGGCATGATTCTGAAGAATGAGTGAATATCACTTGTTGGATGAGGGCAGTTCCAACAATTCTCAAGAAGTCCAACCAAGACAAAGCAGCCCATGTGGTTGGTTGCTCATCAACCATTGTAAACTTTTATTCTCTCCACCTTCAGTGAAAATGGTGTGCACCCTCTACAGCAAGGCAATGTGGTTATTCATCAGGCGGCTCCAGACAGCAGCTTCCAAACCAACAACTTCAAGACCAAGAGCATGAGAACATCATCGTCATGTTTCCCTCCAAGTTACCCACCATTCTGACTTTCTGAATATATCGTAGGTCCTTTATTGTCGCTGGTTCCAAATTCTCGAACTCCCTACCTGATAGCACTGTTGGAATACCTTAATCAGAAGTAGTGCAGTGATTCTAGATGGCGGTTTATCACCATTTTCTCAAGGACAATTAGGAATGGGTAATACATGCTAGCCGTACCGGGGGCACACAGGTATGAAAAATGAATAAATAAATAATATGTACCCCTTCGGAATGTTTCCAGTAGTTTAGTCTCTTTAAACATAAGCAATTGTTTCAGAAATGAAGGAGCACTGAGAAGGTTAACATTGGTCAAGACGCTGCCTGAAGTGAGACAAAGGCATGTCACATTGTGCCTCTAGAATATATGAGCCTGAGGAGAGCTGTAAGTCAAGACCATCACCATCAATAGAAAAGTAATTTGACATGGTGCAGAAATTGCAGCCTGGACGTGGTTAATAATTCATCCCACTTCATCTACTTGTAGGTTTGTGTAAGCTGTTTTGCCAGTGAGACTTTGGCCAGTGAGCCTGTTTCCTAGTATTATACTGTCAGATAGGTGAAAAAAAATCACAAATTAAATTCAAATTTGGAGGCAACACAGCTGTGACTGTATTGCTGCAC
The DNA here is from genome assembly GCA_038087875.1 of Malacoraja senta. Classification (NCBI taxonomy): domain Eukaryota; kingdom Metazoa; phylum Chordata; class Chondrichthyes; order Rajiformes; family Rajidae; genus Malacoraja; species Malacoraja senta. The sequence goes on from CM075984.1 coordinate 32,838,890, forward strand.
TGACAATGTGAAGATCTGAATTATTAATCCAGATGGAAGCGAGTTTAGATCTGACCATGGTGGTGTGAGAATGTAAAATCAGTTTGCAAATTATGGTAATGAAAAATTGGTGTGTAAATATATTACCAGGACGCAACTGCTTTCATGATGTCCTTTAGGCAAGAAATGTTTTCTTTCCCCAGTCTGACCCCACACTCAAGTGATTTGCACTCTGAGCAATAAATCCCCAAGACTCAAGATGAAAATGAAAAACCTTTAACTTCTCAACTCTTCCCTCGTCGGCTGTATTATAGGCTGGACAGTGTAGCCTGCACTGTCAGGTTACACTGTTCCAAACCATGAAAAGTAGAGAATGCATTTCTCTCAACACAGTACCGTCAAACATTCCTAAATCAGGCACAGAAAGGTTTCTTGCAGGGGTCACTATTTTTGAATCCTTACTCTCCTACATAATTTAAAGATAGGGTACCAATTAGCAAAAACATACCTTGTTTCTCCAATTAGGCTTCTGAAGCTTTTGCCATTATGTTCATTTCCAGAGATGAAAGCACAAGTAAACATCACACTAATCTTTGTCTTACATGCCATACCATCTCGGTAAATGAAAACCTGTTCAGGTTAGACTTTGGTCAAATCAAAATCAACATTGGTCTAGTGTCAACCACTAGGTATGGACAGTTTTCCAAGTCTGGAGACCACGTGCCAGCTTTCATTGGTGAATCAGCAGTGGAGAGAGTTAGCAAATTCAAATTCCTTTGTGGTAACCGCTTGGATAACTTGTCTTTGTCCCAGCATGTAGATATAATCGCAAAGAAGGCATGCCACCGAATACTCGAACAAACTTCTTCAGATGCACTGTAGAAAATATCCTGATTGGTTGCATCATAACCTGGTACAGCAATTCCAACTCGCAGAAACGCAGGAGCCCTCAACCCAGTGTATCATGAGCACGGCCCTCTTCAGTAAGAAGGTGGCATCTATCATCAAGAATCCTCATCATTTGTCCATACCCTTTTCTCACTGGTACCAATGGGCAGGAGGTGCAGAAGTCTGAAATCTCGCACCACCAGGTTCAGGAACAGCTACTTTCTACAACCATTAAGGGCCTGTCCCACGAGCATGCGACTGCATGCGGCAAGCGCGACCTAACGTGGTCGCACTAGTCGTGCGGCCTCGCAGGGCCGGTCCCACTTTGATCGCGGGAGCCGCATGGAGTTGTGCGGAGTTGGTCCCGACATCGCGCGGCGCTCCGAAAAACTGACAGTGTTAAAAAATTCCGTGCGGCAAAGGCCTGCCGGCCCGCTGCCGCATGGACGCCGTACGTCACGCGCGAACTTCCCGCGGACTTCGCTCGAACTTCACGGCAATCACTCGCCCTCCGCGCAGCCCCCGGTTCCGGTTTGGTCGCACTCGCCGCATGCAGCAGCATGCTGGTGCTACCGGCCCTGTAAGGGGATCACTCGACCTCCGCGCGGCCCCCCGCTTCCGGTTTGGTCGCGCTTGCCGCATGCAGTCGCATGCTCGTGGGACAGGCCCTTTAGACCAAAATATCCTAATCCTACCATGGGAACGGAACACGCCAGACCACCTCTTGCACTACCATGGACTTGTTTTCTAATTGTGTTTTTGCACTAATGCCTCGCTTTTGTAGTCTTTTTCACTATTATTTAATTTATGTTTGATTTATGTTTTGTGTGTTGTCAGAGTCTATCTGAGTCAGATCTCAATCTGTGTGTGATGCTGTTGCAAAAAAGAATTTCATTGTACCTGTACCTCACCGTACTTGTGCAATTGGCAATAAACTTGATGACTCCACCACTATTTGCATGAAGAAATGTTTCCTGGCTCCATTTCTCAACATTTTTACTCAATATTTTGGATGATAATCCTGGTGATGAAGTTCTTGCCTGAAGCAGACTGATGTCATGAATATATTCATCACCATATCTTGGGTGGGATTAATTGACATCATCCGACACTGCTTTCTATTCCTGACACCAGCTTTGGATGGTTCTATAACTGAAGCAACCATTTCAAAAGTTATTTGAAGCGACGTTTAGCTGTTCTCAGATAAGATGATGAAAAGGATTCTGCGGGCAGTAATTTTTAAAGAGCATTAAAAGTATGTTTGCATGTTTTCCTCGATTCTGAACTGCTTATTGTTTCACGATGGATTTTATTCTCAACATCCCTCTCTTTGAGGAGGAAGGAACAAGATTCAAGAGAGTTTATTGTCATGTGTCCTAGATAGGACAATGGAATTCTTGCTTTGCTTCAGCACAACAGAATATTGTAGGCATAAATAAATATGCATACACTGTGACTGGAGGGAGAACAATTAGATGTTGGAATGTTCAGAGGAATCCTTATCCTTGCATGAAAGTGTGTCAGCCCAGTTCTCAGAGGAGTAGTATCAGGAAGTCATAGAAAGATACTGCATTGAAATAGACCCTTCAGCCCACGGAGTTGCACCGATCATCAAGCACCCATTTACTTTCATCCTATATTAATCCTTTTTTTTTACTCTCCTCACATTCCAATCAACTCCCATCAATATTATTCCTATTCAATCACTCTCCTGCACACCAGGGAAAATTTACAGTGGCCGATTAATCCAAGCATCTTTAGAATGTGTGAGGAAACTTGACCACCCAGCGGAGATCCATGCAGTCGCAGGGAAAACCTGCAAACTTTACACAGACACCTCCAAAGGTCGGGATCGAACTTGGATCTCTGTCAGTGTGGCAGCAGCTTTTACTAGCTTTAATTCTCCTGAAGGCATCCTTTCTATAGCCAACATAGCCAATTAGCTGTGGAATTCTCTGCCTCAGAGGCCGGTGGAGGCCGGTTCTCTGGATACTTTCAAGAGAGAGCTAGATAGGGCTCTTAAAGATAGCGGAGTCAGGGGATATGGGGAGAAGGCAGGAACGGGGTACTGATTGGGGATGATCAGCCATGATCACATTGAATGGCGGTGCTGGCTTGAAGGGCCGAATGGCCTACTCCTGCACCTATTTTCTATTGTCTATAGATGTTGTAATCCAAAACATCCAGTAAACTTTGTCTCCATCCTTTGTAGGGGTTGTCTATTCTGTAGTGAATATATGTTAGCTCGAGCAAATACTTGATCGCTTGCTACGTGGGTCTTTGACAATATTGGGATTGAAATCATTCAGAATTTAATTGGTACTCTGGATTATTTCAGCTTCAACAACATTCAATAAATTCAACAACTACACAGCATAGCAGCCTACTCGCTAGGCATCCCAGTCACAGCCATTCGCTCATTCCACCACCGATATCCAGTAGCAGCAGCTTTTACCATCTGTGCAGGAAAGAACTGCTGGTTTAAATCGAAGGTAGACACAAAATGCTGGAGTAACTCAGCGGGATGGGCAGCAACTCTGGGGAGAAGGAATGGGTGATGTTTTGGGTCGAGACCCTTCTTCAGACACTGGATGCATTGCAGCAACTCTCCAAAACCCCTTAGAAAGCACCTTCCAAACCAGCCACCTCTACTAACTACAATAAATTACAGTTTAGTTTATTGTCACATGTACTAAGGTACAGTGAAAAGCTTTTTGTTACATGCTAATGTTTAGTGCAAGGTAAAGCCAGCAAATTCCGGTCAAGGATAGTCCGAGTGTGACCAATGAGGTTGATAGTAGTTCAGCACTACTCTCTGGTTGTGGTAGGATGATTGAGTTGCCTGATAACAGCTGGGAAAAAACTTGTCTCTGAATCTGGTGGTGTGTGTTTTCACACTTTTATACCTTTTGCCTGATGTGAGAGGGGAGAAGAGGGAGTGGCCAGGATCCTTGATTATGCTGCTGGCCTTGCCGAGGCAGCATGAGGTATACATGGAATCAATAGAAGGGAGGTTGGTTAATGGTGCCGAAGTACAGATGATTTGTATGATGGTCTGGGCTGCGGCCACAATTCGCTGCAATTTCTTACAGTCCTGGAAGGAGCTGTTCCCAAACCAAGCGGTGATGCATCTTGATAAAATGCTTTCTATGGTGCATCTGTAGAAGTTGGTGAGAATTGTAGGGGACATGCCAAACTTCCTAAGCCTTCTAAGGAAGTAGAGGCGTTAGTGTCCCTTCTTGGTTGTTGCTTCAATATGAGTGGTCCAGGAGAGATTGTGGTGATATTGACCCCAAGGAATTTGAAGTTATCGACCATCTGTACTTCGGCACCATTAATGCAAACAAGGGCAGCAAAAGCATGGCAACACCACCGCCTAGAAGTTGCCCTTGATGCCACATGTCATCCTAACATCCTGAAGTACATCACCATTCCTTCACTGTCGTTGGGTCTTGGAACTTCCTCTCCAACAGCATTGTGGGTATGCCCACACCTCAATGACTTTGGCTGTTCAAGAAAGTAGCTCATCACCACCTTCTCAAGGGCAGCAAGGGATAGGCAATTAAATGCTGGCTCAGCCTGCGAAGTCCACATGCCGTGTATGAATTAAAAAAGCATTCCCGTTCAGTCGGTCCACAATGGTAATTGTCATGTTTTTATATTGTGAGATTTCCTTGCAGTAGGTTGTTGTGCAGAAAATTTGATGCTGGTCTTTCTACGCAAGCTGATAGGAACCCTTCAATGGTTGCAGAGCTCTACTATGTCCTCAACTTGTGTACTAACTGGTGTCCTCGTGTAATAAAACGTTGCAGCAGTAAATAATTCTTAAGTGTGGACAGTTCTGATGCATTTCCGCAAGGCCAGAAAGATAATTCTGTATGATTCTGGGTTGTTACAAACTATAAGCTTGGGTGGCAGTGAGCACCAGACATAGTGTAAGCAGTGAAAGGGAGCCTTGAAACATGAAAGGATGCTTCAACGTGAGAGGATGCTTCAGCATGAGAGGGAGCAAGTGGTGATGTGATGAGAGACTGGCTTGGTGAAGAAAATTGCAGTAGAGGAACTGAAGAGCAGTGCAGGGAAGAAACCAGGTCAGAAACAGCAGTAAGTCTTGGCAGAACTGTGACCTCTCGTCAGCTGTCAAGGCTGCCTCCTCCCAACCTGACATTGATTGAGGGGCTTTATTTTGTGACATCTGTGCGGACTTGCAACTGACCAATAATTTCATGCCAGAATCCAACTGCCTGTGATATGGAAACAATGCCACTATCCATCTTACAACAGAGCCATGGGCGCTTGGCTGAAAAATAGGTTTGCAGTGCTCTCAGCCAGAAGGAACCTGGGTTTGTGTTTCACACCATTGTAGCTGGGGGAGAATTGTTCCCTGAAGCTCTGGTGTTAGTATCAGAGTATGTGTGATCAACATACTTTACCTGGAACTGTGAAAGGACCACTCAGCAGCTTAAATCCGATATACACATTAATTGTAGTTTGGGTTGCAGTTTGTCAATGGTGCTGCTTCTTGGATTCTGGGAATTATTACATACTATTAATCTACAGTTCTACGATAATTTATACTGTCTAAAGTCTAAAGAAGGGTCTTGACCCGAAACGTCACCCAGTTCCAGGTAAAGTATGCTGCCTATCCCACTGAGTTACTCCAGTATTTTGTGTCTATCTATCTTCTGTCTATAGCCTTGTTACGGTGCAGTGAGTCAGCCTAATGCAATTGGCAAAAATTGCTTGAAGAATGAGAACCATTTGCAAGATGAGTGCCACAGTGATGCAGCTATTAGAGCCGTTGTCTCACCGCACCAGCGGCCTTGGTTCGATTCTGAGCTTGGGTGTTGACTTTGCAGAGTTTGAGCATTATCTTTGTTGCCACATAAGTTTCCTTTGAATGCTGCACCTTCAGTGTGGGATTTGAATGACTTATTGTGTGTGTATACTTATTGGTGCTGGTGATATGACGATGGATGCTTCCTAAATGAGCACATCTTAAGAACATCTTATCTGTGCTACAAATGTAATAACTACTTCCCTCTTGGTTTGATGACATAATAAATGTATCAACATTGATGCTGCTGATAATGTGTGCATCCTTGATGGTGTTGCAGACATCATCAATGTATCTCCTTTGGTGTTCATGAGATTAAAATGAAATCTTCCTTGTTGATGATGCCATTATAAAAGAATCAGACCTGTTAATATCATATTAAGTATCTCTGGTCTGACAAACACCATTTCTTACTTATTCCCAGAACACCCAGCTTTTATTAACGTTATTTCCTCTAAAGGGCCAACACATATATTTATTTACGAGAAGTCCTTCATTTCCATGTGATGAGATCACAGTACATCACTTGTTGTGGTGTTAGTGAACTTTCAAGAACTCCATGAAAGAGGAGAGTTTATTAATGCAATAAATGATTGCATTAGAAAATTAGACAGTGTGTTGCGGAAAAATATTACAATTATGTTGTGGTGTCTCAGTGTGCATTCCTTACGGAACATGAAATATCATACTGCATTTAGCTCTGGGTACAATCCCATGAGATCATTCAGAGTCATGATGTAATTCCATTATGGTATGTACAACCTACAGTGGTGACAGATGTATTACCTTATTATTGTTGATATTTTAACAGCTTGGGGTGGATGCATTCAGTTTTTTAAATTCAGATATTTAATGTGCAGTCCATCATCCCCATTGGAACCCAATGAACGCACAACCCATCCTTTCTATATATTGTATAATCTTTTGCTGTTCTCTTTATCTTGTGCAATGCACGTTCATCTGTTTCAAGGTGATTTTCAACATTATATAAAAAATTCCCGCAGAGATCTGTTGGGGACATTACAAAGGCTCGAGCCGAGATCTCAGTGTTTTGTCTGTGCCAACATCCAAAGAGGTCAAAGTTATTACTTCTCAACAATTTTTAGACATTGAAATTGTAGAGCTGTGTGTTTGTGGTTCACTAATCAATCTATCTATGCTATCTGTCTTTTTGCCATTGCTGTTAATTGTTGATAAATTTTCCTTGGCTTGCAGGAGACAAGGCAGCAAAGGGTTGGTAAGATGTTGGTGGGTGGACAGTCGGTGGGAGATGAAAGATAAGTTTTATATTAATTGAGTTATTCACAAAAATCTTTTATAATGGCATCATCAATAGCAAGGATGATTTTATTATGATCCTCATGGACATCGATGTGGACACATCGATGTAGTCAGCAACACGATCAAGGATGCACACATCATCAGCAGTAACAATGACACATTTATTATGTCATCAAAACCAAGAAGGAGATACATTTGTAACATTAATAAAGATGGTCTTATGAGGTAAGGGGAGCAAATCTACTGAAACCCTCTATATGAAAAGTGTGGAAACAGTGTGTTTGACTCTCAGCTACCCTCAGAAATGACCGAGGGAGTCATCCAATTGTACCAGGACAAGAATAAAACTGGATTCACCTGGCATTACTCCAGAAACTACATTCAGATATGATGAAGGCATACATAGCAATCAACTGGTACAAGTTCCTTTCATGAACAACTGGGTTCTTATCCTCAAATTAGGAGATCTACTCCAATGATTGGTCAAGTAGGAGACTAGAGAAACATGCTCACAAAATTGTATCTTACAACATTACTATCACAAGGCCTGCTCTCCTCTGCCATGATGACAGAGGTCAGTGATAAGCAATCCCTTGGCTTTTGGAGCTTTCGGTGTTGGCACTTGAACGCATAGTCTCATGTTTGATAAGGTGACGTGGTAATTGCATTTTTCTGATTATCACCTTCATCTTCTTTCAGCTGATTAATCAGTATTTCTCTCATTGAGTACCACCTGGAAGAAATATTGAGAGTTGTACACAAACTGCACCCTGGGTTTGAAGCTTCACTGACCATCAGCAAATATGATTCAGCAGCACTACCACAGACTGGGCTGGCCAAACACAAAAGGTCTTAGACATCACTGCATCTGAGATAGGATGGAATACCAATATGAAGGAAAAATCTTGCTGTCACACATGCATTTGTCCATGATGGAATTGGCTGCAGTGACCAGTGCATGGTTCTTGTAGAGACAAACTCTTGTCTTTGTTGTGTTATGCTAGCACCAAGCTAAACGCGACAGACTCACAACATTGTCTGTCCACTATCATTGAGGATAGGCTTCTTCCTGGAATCCTATAAGCAACTGGACTCTCCATTACCAAGAAAACTGAATTGTATAGGCAAGATGGGACTAGCTTTAATGGCATAGTAATATTATTCTGGGTGTGGCAACAAGGCGTTTCATAAACCTGAAGACAGTGGAAATTGGGAGGATCTCCACTGGCAAAGTAACAGTTGGCACAGAGGCAAATGGTTGAACCAATCATCCTATGTCAGGCTACTGTTCATAATTTAAAAAAATACGATTAAGGTCAAATGCAGAGTAGCCTCTACAAGGGATTTACTTATTGACTTCCCAAAACATTTCCACTATCAGGAGAATGGCAGAAATGCCAACAACTCTCAACAAGCTCATTGCCATTTGGACTAAAGCATTCCACCTGATTGGGTTCCTAACCATCACCAAGAACTTTCACTGTTTCCACTGCCAGCAGCTTGTGCTTCAAAATGTACAGCAGTAATTCCACCACCCTTGATCCCTATCTCCTGGAAAGACATAGGCAGTAGGAGATACATTTTAAAACAAAAATATTTTCTAAGTTTCCTCATCATCGCTGCAAGGATAACCTGAGATCCCCTCACAGCATTGTGGACAGAACTTCATCATTAGGGCTGCATTAGTCCATTAAAGCTCCAATCTCTTTTGTTGTGCCATGAGGCCTTAATTACAGACCTAACCACTTACAGATACCATTGGCATCTTCCTCAGGCTCATTTCAGGTTGAAATTTGGGAGTTGCACTCAAGCAGGGCTCCATCGTGAGTTCATGCGAAATACTATTAAAATGCACAACAAAAGATTATGAGGGCAGAAGTGCAGCCTAAGCTTATTAACACAAGGAACCGATACAATCCTTGGTACCAAAGCACAGGATCCTGCAATTATTTTTAGAACTACATTTCCTTGTTGACACAATGCATGTGTACAGTTCAGGTGGGAATTTCCTTGGAGTTGCTGGAATTGTGCATATTTTGCCAAGAACTTGTTTGTGAAACACAAGCAGTTCCCAGGAAACATTTGGCCCACGTTTCTCATCCATGCCACTCACATACCTGAAAATGTGTTCACTTGTGTCTTTATTATATTACTTCCTTCTGGAAACTCAACATGAGCTGCAGTGTTTGTATTTAAATGTAATTAATTAAGTCAGGCATTCTCTCTTTGTGAAGCTGTAAATACTTGCATTTCATTTCACGGGAATTTCTATTTCTGTGCAATGTTTGAAAAGTAGCTTCTTAAAGAATTATTTTTTTAATTTCCTTCTCCAATAGTTCTACCTGTAATAAGTTCCTTCATCTACTATCTGACACTCTTGGGCTTTTACTAGGTCTCCAGCAGCATAACTTTGACCATGCCCCTGATGTCCTGCAAAATGGATATTGACCATCAGGTGTCCTGCTCAGTGGATGATGGCCATTTACCAGCTATCTTTCTCCTGTCCTAGACATTGACTATTTAGTAGGTATCCTACTCAGTGGACTGAACATTCATTTGATATCCTGTTCATTGGACTCTCTCATTTACGGTATCTTTCTTTATTGACTTTGGTCATTTACTGGGTATCTTTCTCTGTGGATTTTGGCCATTTACCATATATCCCGCCCATTGAGACACCCCATACCTGCTGTTATTCCCTGTGGATCTTGCCCCCTCGCCTTGTCTTTTGGATTTTAAATCTTCACCCAGGCTTTGAAGGTTGAAAAATGATAAATCTCTTCTGGACATTAAGGCACCATTGTACTTCAACAGCTTCACCGTACAATTATTTGGAATGGAAAGGAAATATATTGATGCATGCATGCCAGTCCCAGCATCAGAGAACACCAGGAGGCTCTTGGTACTGACAGAGGTTCCTGTCATTCTGCCAGGACAGTGTAAGTATTCTGTTGTGAGTTGAGCAATTGTCTATTATTTCTGAGATGTGGCATATAACAGGGCCTTAATGGAGAATATCGCTACTTGCAAGCCTTTGCCAATAAAAGGCCGTAAGTACCAGAGGGAAAAACAATGTTCTCTGTCAGTGTTTGCTGTTTCCTGCTGAATATGAATAGCATCACACAGTGGAAACTAGGCAACGAGGAACATTACCATTCACTGATGTAACAAACTAACGCAATATAAGCAATGTGGAAAAAAACCTGCAGATATAAACAATGTCAGCTTCGGTTCTATCGCTGCATGGTCTGAAGCCCAATTATTGCAGGACGGCTTACTTTGGGGAAAGAAAAGAAAATGTGGTTAATATATTGAGACTAGAGATTTGTGAATTAAAATATTGTGCATTAATTCCCTATAAGTTGCTTGATATACATCTCATGTATAATGTCATCTTCATCTCAGCCGGCCTCTGGTCCAGCTCTGATTAAAGCTGTGCCGGAAATCAGAACTCTATTGCAACATTCAGCATTTTTTTCTGTGGGTTTTCTGTTTTATTAGAAAAGAACGTTCTGTCTGCTAAAGTCTTGGATGCTGTAAATCCCACCTCTATTGAGCTTTTCTAATTGACAGTCAAAAACACTGCAGATGCTGAAAATCTGAACTAAAAATGTACAGAGGTCAGGCAGCATCTGTTGAAAGAGAATCAATTAACGTTTATGGCTAGACTCTTTTGAGACCATGGAGGTTTTTAAATTGAAAGCATGATCATATATATTTCTCTATTTTTTAATAAACCGTATGGTACAGGTACTTGTATAGTACAGGTTTATCCTTCATCTGTAATAAGCTTTTTGTAGAAAAGCCCATTCCAATTACTGTACGTTTTCCAGTACTGAGATTAAAGAAACAATTGACCAAACTACTTTCATGATCTTGACTTAGTGAGATAGTATTAATTCTTGTTACCTAAATCTAAACTTCCCCTCTTGTGGTTGCTGACAGGTATCAGTACATAATCAGACATTTATTTAATTTAAATGTGTCTCCTTTTATTTAAATATATTTTTAAATGATTAAGCACTTGTACTGAAAAACTAATAGTGGAATAATAAAGATCTTGGGACCTGTGGATGTGTGTAATCTCTTGCCCGGGGCTGCAACATTTTTACATCAGAGATGCTGGGTGGGTGATAGTGAAGAGTGGGATTTTTATTATGCTTAAACGGAGCATTAAGAAAAGTCCCACCAGCACTTCTGAAGGAACGGACAATACTGGCTCCATTACAGAATGGCTCCCTTGTTTCTTCACAACCAGAAGCTGAAACAGCATTTAGCTTGCATTCTGTTCAGAACACTGCTTTGTCAAGTTTGATCACTACTGCCTCTGAGTTACATTCTGTTGTTCAGGCTGTGTATTGTTCCTGTTGATTTCATTGCTGGGCTGCATTCGTAAACAATGCATTACACATCTTTGGAAACACACCTCTTACCCCCATCTTCTTGACCCCCATGCCCACAAAATGCTAATCTCATTCACATTTGCCAAATATCATGCAATATCATTGTTGGAGAATATTATCGATGTTGAAACTCACCCAGGCTAATCTTTATTTCCCATTTAATAGTTACTTTGAAGGAGAGGTTTAGTAAAACATTTACAGATTTAATCCTTCTTCATGAACTGAATGTGCCCTATTGCCAGTGGTGATTCTCAATGTTCAGCAATCAAATCCGTCGTGTTAGCAGATTCTATAATATCACTCCATCATTAAAAATTGACAGGTTTGCAAGGCATGTACCTTTTTTTTAAACACAGAATGGTAGGTAGCTGGACTGCATAGGCAGGGTAGGTGGTGGAAACAGATACGATAATAACATCTAAGAAACATTTAGACAAGCACAAACAGACAGGAAATTGAGAGATTTAGACCATGTGCAGTCAAATGGGACTTAAATTGGCATCATGTCCCAACAGACATGGTGGGCTGAAGGGCCTGTTCCTATGCTGTAATGTTTTATGCTCTAAAAAAAAATAACAGAACTTAACTCTGAAACACAATCAAGGACCGCTTACACACTGGTCAAACCCTCTCCTCCTCTTTCCCGTTGGGCAAAATATTCTAAAATTTGAAAGCATGTACCAGCAGAATCAAGAAAGAGCTTCTTCCGATACTCAGGTTCTTGAATGGTCCTTTCATAAACTAAGCATGTAGTCACAATCTCCCAGCCTGTTATTGGGGCCCTTGCACTTTTTTAAATCAGCACTTTCTCTGTAACTGTAACAATATATTTTGCACTGTTTCTCTTTTTGGACTAACTACTGTACTTGCCCATGTCCTGATTGTACATGTGCATGGTATGATTTATCAGGATAGTATGCAAAACAATGTTTTTCAATGAGTTTTTTCACTATCTCGGAAAACGTGACAATAGACAACCAAGACAATATTATTTTTTCATTGTTCTAACTAAGTCCTAGAATCATAGTTATGCAGCGTGGAAACAGGCCCTTCGGCCCATCCTGCCCATGCCGATCAATGAGTCCCATCTACACCAGTTCCACCTGCTTGCATTTTGACCCATATCGCTCTAGCTCTAAACCTATCTTATCCTGTACCAGACCAAATATTTTTTTAACATGATAGTACCTGCATATTGATGTTACTTCTTAGCTAATTTTACTTCCCTAAATTGAAAGCAATTTAGTTTGTTTAAGCTGGCTATTTTTAAAGCAAACTGTTTGACTCTCAAAGGCCACTACTGATTCTTTTCAGTTTTCCCTTCTCCATATCGTCACGTGAGCCACTGTCCATTGGGACTTCCGTGCTGTCTGCTGGATCAGGAGGGGCTCATTCTTCTCAGCCACAAGCTCAAAATATGGGGAGAAAAGTTTCTTCATCGTATCAAATCCTCTCACCTCCTTGCCAGAGTCATCTTTGTATCCACCTAGCCAGAGTGACTGTAAAAGGAAAGAAAATATGGAAAAGTGACTGACATAACAGATGCATGGTTACCCATCTCATCTGCCACGTATGCATGCCGCGAATTAGTCATGGCATCACATATTTTAGCAGATCCCTCAAGCTTGAATATTGCGGAAGCTTTCAGACAATTACAATGGGATCGTGATCAACTGGGCCAGTGGCAGATGTATTGCTTAATGGTAGGACAAACAGGGCAGGACTTGCACAGTAAATGATAAGGCCCTAGCAAGTGTTGTGGTCCAGAGTGACCTAGGTGTGCAGGTACATAGTTCCACAAAAGTGGCGAGACAGGTGAGGAAAGTGTTAAAAGTTAAGAGTGCCAATTTATCAGGGTTTTGTTAGAATGTCATTTTACACCTATATGGATAAGGCCACATTTAGAATACTGTGTATAGTTCTGAAGGTATTGCTCTGCTGTTCGCAAGACATCACTAAACTCGGAAGATTGCGGAAAAGTTTTATGAGGATGTTACCAGGTCGGGAGGGTTACAAGGAGGGGCTCGATAGTCTGTTTTTATTTTTTCCTCTGGGGTATAGGAGGCCGAGGGGTGACCTTAGAGAGGTGTTTAAAATTATGAAGGGCCTAGATAATGTGTATAACTACACTTTTTCTTTCCCCCACAAAGTAGCAGGGAGTCTAAAACTAGAAGGAATAGGTTTAAGGTGAGAGGAGAAAGATTTAAAAAGGACCCGAGGGACAACCTTTTCCACAGAGAAGGTGGTGCATACATGGAACAAACTGCTAGACAAATTGGTCAAGGCGAGTGCAATTACAACATTTTAAAAATAGATTTGGGTATGTGGATAGGAAAGGTTTGGAGGGATAAGAGTTAGGCAAGTGGCACGAGCTCAGTTGGACAACTTGACAATGAATGAGTTGGGTCAAAGGGCCTGTGCTGTTGAGTTCCATGATTCTACGCTATGATACCACCGCACCAACTTATGGATGGCAAAGTTAGATTTTGATGTCTGGTTAGGCAAGTAATTATGGGCAACGACAAATATTGCAATACTTTTAATATCACTTGAGAGCCCACTACGCTACTAAGTTTAAACATGAAATTATTAAGGCTCTCAGCTGGCCCGACAGACTGACAGATTTTATTTTGAGAATGCTTAAATGGTTGCAATCCAAAAAACTATCCATATGCGACTGAGAAGAGAGGCACCTTCTTCACTGAACAACCATATGACAAACGTATTCTCACTACAACTCTCTCAGATGGTTTCTTAATGGAACCAGTTAATTTTACCTTGGGTGTAAACTGTTCCAGCCAGGTGTAAGGTGATGTAATGACAAGGATTCCACCAGGGGCCACCAGTCCCGGAAGTCTGTGCAAGAATGCAAAAGGGTCACGTAGGCGACAGATCAGATTCCCTGCAAGGATGCAGTCAAAGGTTCCTAGATCCGTAGGTAGATTACAAGCATCCCCTTGCTTGAAAATACATCGGTTCCGTTCCTGTGGAAAAAAACAGGAAAATAAAATGAAGTCTAAATCTAATGATTTGATATTGATGCTGCATAATATCAGTATCTACAAGATATTCAACCCATATTTATATACCAAGTAAAAATCTTCACAACACCCATTTAAGCCTCAGACCAGGTTCCACATACAAATAGTAAACTTTCCTCTGCACTGTCCTATTACATATCTCCAAATCAAAGACAAGATAGAGTTAGCACTATTTTTCTGGCAGGAAAAAAAGAAAAATGAGCATGGGTACATAATCAGGAGATTGAATCTGTTCTTGTTAGAGCTGCATTCAGAACAAGTCATGCAGATGAGAAAATATCTTATCTCACTGTGGTTCTCACTCTCTCCAGTGACTAATTGACAATCCTGAACTACACTGCTATGTGCTAATGAGTTAGAATGCCATTATTCATTTTATGCACCCACATTCTTCTAAAAATAGGAGTTTTCTAAGTGATACAAGTGAATTGAAGCTGACTCAGGCTGCAATGGAGAAACAACATTGCTGCAAATCCAAAAACAAAATTCCCAAAATCATTTTTGTGTGTGGTCTAAGTTCATTGCAAACCCCAGCTGGATCCATCGTGGGTTTCCACTTTCCAGATTGATTTCAGTGAACAAAAACATTAGCCATCTACCACAATGCAAGAACGGGGCAGCACAGTGACACAGCTGGTAGAACCACTACCTCACTACACCAGAGATCCAGGTTTGATCTAACTTCGAGCACAGTGTGGAGTTTGCATGTTTTCACTGGGTGTCATAGGGGGAAGGGGGGGGAGGGAGAAATGGGTGCAATTCCAGGGGAGGCACAAGGAAGGGAGGTTATTTGTAAGTTAGTTACCCAACATTGGAGAATTCAATGTTCATACTGTAAGTTCAAGAACGCATAACGCTCTGTTCCCTGTGTGTCTCTGGGACTCCAGGCATGAGATTTCTCTGCATTTCAGCGGATTTTGAAATTCGTTTAAAAAAAAATCGGAATCTCTATAAATCTATAAATGGCTTTCTGCGAGACAGTGGGGGCGGGACTAATGACCGAGGGTGCCGATTGGACGAGAGGGACAATAGACAATAGGTGCAGGAGTAGGCCATTCGGCCCTTCGAGCCAGCACCGCCATTCAATGTCATCATGGCTGATCATCCCCAATTAGTACCCTGTTCCTGCCTTCTCCCCATATCCCCTGACTCTGCTATTTTTAAGAGCCCTATCTAGCTCTCTCTTGAAAGCATCCAGAGAACCTGCCTCCACCGCCCTCTGAGGCAGAGAATTCCACAGACTCACCACTCTATGAGAAAAAGTGTTTCCTCGTCTCCGTTCTAACTGGCTTACTCCTTATTCTTAAGCTGTGGCCCCTGGTTCTGGACTCCCCCAACATCGGGAACATGTTTCCTGCCTCTAGCGTGTCCAAGCCCTTAACAATCTTATATGTTTCAATGAGATACCCTCTCATCCTTCTAAACTCCAAAGTGTACAAGCCCAGCTACTCCATTCTCTCAGCATATGACAGCCCACTATCCCGGGAATTAACCTTGTAAACCTACGCTACACTCCCTCAATAGCAAGAATGTCCTTCCTCAAATTAGGGGACCAAAACTGCACACAATACTCCAGGTGTGGTACTACTAGGGCTCTGTACAACTGCAGAAGGACCTCTTTGCTCCTATATACGACACCTCTTGTTATAAAGGCCAACATGCCATTCTCTTTCTTCACTGCCTGCTGTACCTGCATGCTTACTTTCATAGACTGATGTACAAGGACCCCCAGATCCCGTGGTACGTCCCCTTTTCCCAACTTGAAATTAACGAGAAATTAAGGGTAAACAGGCAAGAAAATGGTTCGATTTCAAGGAACAATTATCAAAAAAAATTGTGCATAAAGGGGTGCTGCCCCCTTTTACCCCCGCCAGTGGTGTTGCCCCTTGGAATTCTAATGGGGCAATGCCCCCTGGACCTCCATCTCTCTTCCTCTTTTTCATTTTTTTCCTGTTTCATGCCTGGACTCTTTGATCATTGTTTAGTTCACCTTATTCCAACCTACAGGCAGAAACTAAAATCTGCTAAGCCTATGATCAGAACATTGAAAAAGTGGACAAGCAAGGGCATTGATAACCTACAGTCCTGCTTTGACAGCAGTGATTGGAATGTGTTCAGGGAAGCAACCACAAGCCTCGATGAAAATACAGACACAGTGACATCATATGTCAGCTTTTGTGAGGACAATTGTTTTCCCACCAGGACCCGGATCAGGTTCAACAATGACAAGCCTTGGTTTACAACACAACTCAGACAGCTCCGCCAGTCTAAAGATAAGGCCTACAGGAGGGAGGATGCAGATCTCTACAGGCAGGCCAAGTACAAGCTGAGAAAAGAAATCAGAGCTGCCAAGGAAAGGTACTCTGAGAAGTTGAGGAGCAATTTCTCAGCTAATGACTTCTTCAGTGTGGAAGGGCTTGCAAGAAATCACCAGTTACAAGAAGAAAACCTCCGGCTCCTTGGACAATCATCAGCTGACCAACCACCTGAGCGAGTTCTACTGCAGGATCGATAGATGGAAACATAACCCCCTCCTTACCCCACCCACTCCTCCCCAATCACCACTTCACACCTACTTACAGCCTGACTCCAGTCTGCAAAGACTGGACCCTTCCCCACCCACCCCTCTCCAATCACCACTTCACACCTACTTACAGCCTAACTCTAGTCTGCAAAGACCAGGCCCTCGTCCACTACCCACCCCCTTCTTGCTGGCCAACATCAGTCTGGCCACTTCTCCCTCTAACAATAGCAATTGAGGTGGTGGAAAAGCTATTCAGGAGACAGAAAAGCCGTAAATCTCCAGGACCAGACAATGTTTCCCTCCCTCCCTACCCTCAAGCTCTGTGCCGAACAACTGGCACCAGTCTACACAGACATTTTCAATCCGTCCCTGTCCTGCACTGTCCCTTCCTGCTTCAAAGTCTCCACTATTGTTCCCGTACCCAAAAAGCAAAGGATTACTGGTCTTAATGATGACAGGCCTGTCGCACTGACCACTGAAATCATGAAGACCCATGAAAGACTTGTGCTGGCCCACCTGAAAAATATCACAATCCCGCTGCTGGACCCCCTGCAGTTGGCATATCTGGCAAATAGATCAGTAGATAACGCAGTCAACCTAGGCCTGCACTTTATCTTCCAGCACCTAGACCGCCAGGGGACCTATGCAAGGATTTTGTTTGTGGATATTTGCTCTGCATTCAACACAATTGTGCCAGAGCTACTACACCCCAAACTCTCCCAGTTGACTGCCTGAACCCCTCTCTCAATGGATCACCAACTTTCTAACAGACAGGAAGCAGTATGTGAGGCTGGGAAAGCACATCTCGGACCCGCTGACCCTCAGCATAGGAGCACTGCAAGGCTGCGTACTCTCCCCTCTCCTTTACTCTCTCTACACCAATGACCGTACCTCCACGGACTCCTCTGTCAAGCTTCTCAAGTTTGCGGATGGCACAACTCTGATTGGACTGAGCAAAGATGGGGAGGAATCTGCCTACAGACAGGAAGTGACACAGCTGGCATCCTGGTGCCATCGCAACAACCTGGAGCTCAATGCTCTTAACATGGTGGAATTGATTGCTCCCCCTTCCTCCCCCCACTCACCATCCACAACACCACAGTCACATCTGTGGAGTCATTTAAGTTCCGTGGAACCATCATCTCCAGGGACCTTAAATGGGAGGCCACCAACAACTCCACAGCCAAAAAGGCCCAACAGAGGATGTACTTCCAGCGGCAGCTGAGAAAACACAATCTGCCACAGGCAACGATGGTCCAGTTTTATACTGCTATAATAGAGTCTGTCCTCACCTTCTCCATCATGGTCTGGTTTGGCTCAGCTACCAAGCATGACATCCGGAGGGTGCAGCGCATCAGTCGAGAAGGTTGTTGGCTGCAACCTTCCCCCCATCGATGAACTGTACACTGCAAGGACCAGGGAACGAGCGGGTAAGATCATCTCTGATCACTCTTACCCTGGCTACAAACTCTTTGAAGCATTTCCCTCTGGAAGGCGACTTCGGACTGTCAAAGTCTCCACAGCCAGACATAAAAGCACTTTTTTTACCACGAGCAGTAGCTCTACTCAACAGCCACTATATACAACTCCACTTTTATTATTTTTTTCTTCTCCCCCCCCCTCCCTGTGCCCCACTTGGATTTGCACCCATTTCTTCCCTTCACCATCGCACCATCCCCTTCCACCCATTTACCTTCATCTGGGTTCACAATTCGCACCTGTTTTGTTCTTATCTCACACTTTCTGTTTTCATCTCTGGCTTTTGTCCAACCACCTTCCAATCAAACCCCCCTCATCTGTATCCACCCATCACTTGCAGGCTTTGCTCTGCACCCACTCAACTACCAGTTCCCCTACCACCGCTGCAATCAGTCTGAAGGTTCCTGACCAAAACAATAGCCATCCATGTTCTCCAGAGATGCTGCCTGACACTAAATTACTCCATGACTTTGTCTTTTATTTGATAAGCTAGGGTTGTTTTCTGTGGAACAGAGGAGGCCGAGGGAGGTGTACAAAAATAGAATAATTTAAATAGGGTAAATAGGAAGGTTCTATTTCCCTTTGATGAGAGGTCAAAAAGCAGGGATATAAATTTAGTAGAGGAAATAAAGGAGTGTTGAAGAAATATTTTGACCCCCAAAAAGTGTTGTGGATCTGTAACTAAGTGAAGGAGTGGTGTAGGCAGAAAGCCTCACAGATAAAATGTGATTGAACGTACACTTGAACGGTTGTGAGCTGCTGGACCATGGACCCAGTGCTGAACACTTGTTAGATTGGAAGGCTGGTGGCGCTTTTACAACTGGCATAGACGTAATGGACCAAATGCTTCATTCTGTGTGGTATATACTATTCTGCAGTATTCAATGATACATGATTTGCATAATGGTGCTGCAATGGAGGTGGACGATAGCTTCAAGTTCCAAGGTGTAAATATCACCAATTTGACCTGGTCAAACCACATTGATGATATGGCCAAGAAAGCACACCAGTGCTTCTACTTCCTCAGAAGACAAAGGGATTTTGTATGTTCCCCGTGACACATATGTTTCCATAGATGCACTGCAGAAAACATCCTATTGGGATGTATCAGAACTTAGTATGGCAACTGCTCTGCCCCAAACTACAAGAAACTACAGAAAATTGTGGACCCAGCCCAGCACTGGGTAGCCTCTACCCATGATCTAGAGACCAGGCATTGGCATGGAATGTACAATAAAGTTGTCAACATCTCATGAATTCCTTTAGGCTGAATTCTACACATGAAAAGTATATAGGACTAAAACCAAATGCAATTTTCCTGGCAGGAAGAAAAGTGAAATGATCTAAGATATTGGAGGCTTGGTTGGTGGGCAAAATGGTTCGGCAGGAAGCTGTTGTAACCGAGAGCATGCAGGAGCTCTTGTCGCTCTATTCTCTTCTCCAGTCAATCCAAAAGAGAAGTGTAGTAGATTGGTACTTGCAAATGGATACACGATAAATAAAAGGACCATTGCAAGAAAATGAGAATATCAGTGCGAACAGGATGAGCACAGAGGAAAAATAGGAATAGATTAAAGGAATGGACACCAAACTGTGGAATGACAGGGAAGAGAGGAGATCAGGAAAAGAATGGTTGAATACTTACAATGTCCTGCGGCACCACAGCACCATGTTGGATGCTCAAGTTTCCCTCTATGGTGGCAGTGTAAGGGAGCTGTCCTTGTTCCTTCAGTTGGTTGCAAGCATTCACAAATGAGAGGCTGAAGTCGATGCCCACCACCTCTTGAAAAATCCGGGCCAGCTCAAATGAAGACCTCCCCACAGCACAACCAATGTCCAGGGCTCTGCTGGGAACACCAGTCTGACAGAAGTGAATGAAAAGGTTACAGCATAAATTTGCCAATGTACAACGTGCCATGATAAAACATTTTACAACTGGTAAATGGTAAAGTGTTGTTATTGTAGTAATATAGAAAGGAATCACTTCTAATTTTCTCGCTGCCTTGTTTTGTCTTACATCCTTATTCCCTTCCTCTTTGTAACCCATTGCTTTCTATGTTCTTTGGAAAATTCTCTCCTTTGCACTTACATTTCAAATTACCACTGACTAACCACAATTCCTCATGACATGTCCTGTGCTATTTATTTGTTGATCATAAACCTCTGTCCTCTAGTTCTTGATTCCTCTACCCTGTGCATTCACCCCATCTATGGCCCTCGTGATTGTAGACATCTCATGAAGATCACCCCCTCAGTCTCCTACATTCCAAGTGTAAAGTCCAAGGCTGCGTTACCTCAGCTATAACACAGTCCCTCGAGATTTCTTTCTACACTGTTTTAAGCATAATGGCAACTATCTTATAGAAAGGTGGCCAAAACTGAACACGATACTCCAAATCCAACCTCACGAATGTCTTGTACAGCATTAACATAACACCCCAACTTCTATACTTCCATCCTTGCAAAATACCAGTATATCTACATTTGGATACCCCCACTGCAACATGCTTTTGCTCTCTAAATTTGACCTGTTTTTTTCTCTCACATTCCTTGAATCCTGCATTTACATCTTCCTCCTGCTCAACCACTGTACCATATCAGATCTTATCAGTCACTAATGGCATCCAATGTAGCTGGGATGTGATCACAGGGAAACTCCACATAGTGCATGACCCACTGTATCGCCCAGACCGCACATGTTGAAGAACAGTGTGTGACCCGTTTTCTAAACCTCAGCGTGCGAAAGGACTCTGTGATCCACTAGAACACTCAGTCCCAGACTAAGTAACGACAGCGGGTGACTCCAGAATCTGATTGTTTCACAGGCAATAGTAGCCCATTGAATCCTCAACAATGTAATCATTGTTTATACACATGTCTAGGGGAAGGGAGAGCAAGTGCTTGACCATTGCTCCAAATACAGAGTCATACAATTGAGATTCTCATGGGACTCAAACTTGCTGACTTCTCCTCCTCTCAAACATGGGGCAAGGTGAAGTGAGCAGCACCCTTTCATCTGAGTCATGTGGTTGTGGGTTCAAATCCCACTCCAGAGATTTAAACAACATCCTAACCTGACCAGTACAGGACTAAATGATTGCTTCACTGTTGGAGGTTTTGACTTTTAGATAAAGGCATGGCATTATTGGCCCATGCGGTTGTGTGTAAAAGACCACAAAGCACTACTTTGAAGAGCAGTGATTTCTCTCCACCCCCCCCCCCCCCTTTACCAATATCTGTTGCTCAATCAATATCACAAAAATAGATGTGTAGGAAAGAACTGCAGATGTTGGTTTAAATCGAAGATAGACACAAAATGCTGGACTAACTCAGCGGGACAGGCAGCATCTCTGGAGAGAAGGAATGGGTTTTGGGTCGAGACCCGCTGAGTTACTCCAGCATTTTGTGTCTATCACAGAAACATATTACAGTCGACCTCTGTTTAACAGACAATCGATTAATGGAAATTCACCCTTACAGAATTCAAAAATCACTACCCAGAATTTGAGATAAAGAATAAAATTCACTTTCACGGAATTTACATCAATAAGTCAACAAATAAATACAAAATTTGTTTTCTTATCAGTTCTATTTCTTGACTCATGCGCAAATGGCATGGCTTGGTCTTATTGAAAATTGAACGCAAACCGCTCCCCAAAGGTGGGAATGTGCCTCTAACACTAACAGCTTCCTGATTTGTGAAGATTTGTTGAGGGAGCTTCTGCTCCTGAAATGCTGTACTTTGGAAAGTACTTCACCGGTTGTGTAGGGTTTTATGAATCTCCACAGTCTGCCACTAAATATCAGCACAAACATTTATACTTTTGTATAATGCACCACTTTTAAAAATAATTCTTTCAATAAAGTGTCAACAGTGCCGAGCCTGTTACCTGCTGTGTGAAGTGTTTGATGCATTCCTCAGCACACCTCCGTGGGAAGTTCTGGACTGCGGCAGTGTTGGTGATGCACAGGGATTGTACCTGTGGCTCACCGTAGTGGAAGTGGAGATACTCATTCAGGGCTCGCTGTGTCTCGTATACACATTCCCTCGACGATTCAGTTTCTTCCAGCATTTGGTGTTGTCTCCACAGACGATGCAAGGCATAGCCACCCACGAGGATGACGGCAGATCCGATCAGAATTGGCATCTCGTCCCTCAGCATGAACATGGCAGGCATGGTGAGGCAGCTCTACGCTTCAGGCGGCAGAGAGGAACTGGAAAAATTCAATGAGAAAGTAAAAGGTTAGCAGCAGGGCAATGTCCTGCAAGTGAAGGTCAGAACAGCTCTTTACAAGATAAGAGCTTTTAGTTTAAAGGCACTGTCTCTCAACAATTATTTTTTTGCCAGAAGCCTGCCGTTGCACAAGGGAGAAGTGGGGATTTAAAAATGCAACAAGTTGAAGGTTTTCTTGATAAGGTTCACTTCTTAAAACAGACAATAACACAAAGGGTTAAAGGTAAACCATGTCAAGCTTTACTCAATTCGTCATGACGGGAGCCGCGGGGACTAGTACAGCGAGTATACCAATATACTCAATGCTCCCCGAGCAGCCACTCAAAGATACAGTGTTTTACAATTTCTTATATACTCTTAAAGTCAAGTAAATGCCCTAGTCATTCTTCCAAAAACTACTGCCGTGGAGCACTTCCAAGAAACAACTGCTGATGTCTGAGGTAGACCAAAAGTCCTGGAGAAACTCAGCGGGTACAGCAGCATCTATGGAGCGAAGGAAATAGGCAACGTTTCGTGCCGAAACCCTTCTTCAGACTGATGTAGGGTTGGCGGTGGGGGGAGGGGAATGGGGAGAAGAAAGGAAAAAGGAAGAGGAGGAGCCCGAGGGCTGAGGGAGAGCTGAGAAGGGGAGGAGACAACAAGGGCTACCGGAAATTGGTGAATTCAATGTTTATGCCGCTAGGGTGCAGACTGCCCAAGCTAAATATGAGGTGCTGCTCCTCCAATTTCCGGTGGTGCTCACTCTGGCCATGGAGGAGGCCCAGGACAGAGAGGCCGGATTCGGAATGGGAGGGGGAGTTGAAGTGCTGAGCCACCGGGAGATCAGGTTGGTTAATGCGGACCGAGCGGAGGTGTTCGGCGAAACGATCGCCAGCCTACGCTTGGTCTCACCAATGTAGATCAGCTGACATCTAGAGCAGCGGATGCAATAGATGAGGTTGGAGGAGATGCAGGTGAACCTCTGTCGCACCTGGAACGACTGCTTGGGTCCTTGAATGGAGTCGAGGGGGGAGGTAAAGCGACAGGTGTAGCACCTCTTGCGGTTGCAAGGGAAAGTGCCCGGGGAGGGGGTGGTGCGGGAGGGAAGGGAAGAATTGACCAGGGAGTTACGGAGGGAGCAGTCTTTGCGGAAGGCAGACAGGGGGGAAGATGTGGTGAGTGGTGGGGTCACGTTGGAGGTGGTGAATATGACGGAGGACTATTTTTTGTATGTGACGGCTAGTAGAGTGAAAGGTGAGGACTAGGGGGACTCTGCCCTTGTTACGAGTGGGGGGATGGGGAGAGAGAGCAGTGTTACGGGGTATGGAAGAGACCCTGGTGAGAGTCTCATCTATAATAGGGGAGGTGAACCCTCGTTCCCTGAAGAATGAGGACACTTCCGATGCCCTGGTGTGGAACACCTCATCCTGGGAGCAGATGCGGCGTAGACGGAGGAATTGGGAGTAGGGGATGGAGTCCTTACAGGAAGCAGGGTGGGAAGAAGTGTAGTCTAGATAGCCATGGGAGTCAGTGGGTTTATAGTGGATGTCGGTCAAAAGTCTATCACCTGCGATGGAGATAGTGAGGTCAGGAAATGGTAGGGAATTGTCGGAAATGGTCCAGGTGTATGTGAGTGCCGGATGGAAGTTAGTGGTGAAGCGGATGAAGTCAGTCAGTTGTGTGTGGGTGCAGGAGGTAGCACCAAAGCAATCGTCGATGTAGCGGAGGTAGAGGTCGGGGATGGGGCCCTGGTACGTCTCGAACAAGGATTGTTCGACGTACCCGACAAAGAAGCAGGCATAGCTGGGGCCCATGTACGTGCCCATAGCTACGCCTTGTATTTGGAGGAAATGGGAGGAGTCAAATGAGAAGTTATTGACAACGACGAGGACCAACTCCGCTAGGCGGAGGAGAGTATCGGTGTATGGGTATAGGTTGCTCCTCCGGTCGAGGAAGAATCGGAGGGCTTTGAGACCGTCCTGGTGGGGGATGGAGGTGTAGAGTGACTGGACGTCCATGGTGAAGATGAGGGGATGGGGGCCTAGAGAATGGACTGCCTGGAGACGACGGAGAGTGTCTGAGGTGTCTTGAACATAGGTAGGGAGGGATTTAACCAGGGGGGATAGGATGTAGTCGAGGTATGTGGAAATAAGTTTGGTAGGGCACGAACAGGCAGAGACAATGGGTCTACCAGGACAGTCAGGTTTGTGGATTTTGGGGAGAAAGTAAAAGCGGGCCGTGCGGGGCTGGGGAACGATGAGGTTGGAGGCTCGGGGAGGCAGGGAGCGGGAGTTGATGAAGTCAGTGATGGTGCTAGAGATAGTGGCCTGGTGCTCGTCTGTGGGGTCATGGTCCAGGGGTAAGTAGGAGGAGGTGTCCGAGAGTTGGCGCGTGGCCTCAGCTTTGTAGAGATCGACGCGCCAGACTACCACGGCACCTCCCTTGTCGGCGGGTTTGATAACCCAGTCTGGGTTTTTGCGAAGTGAGTCGATGGCTGTACGTTCAGGGGGGGAGAGACAGGGGAGTGGAGAAGTTGAGGCGGTTGATGTCCCGCCGGCAGTTTTGGATAATAAGGTCTAAAGCGGAATGCCATGAGGGGGAGTCCACGAGGAGGGGGTTCGTTGGAGACGGGAAAAGGGATCATCAGTAGGGGGCGAGGACTCCATCTCATGAAAGAACGCTGTGAGGCGGAGGCGACGATAGAAGAGCTCCAAGTTGTGGTGGGCGCGGAACTCATTGAGGTGGGGACGGAGGGGGTTTCAGTGTCTGTTTCAGTGACTGTTATCTTCGGAGGAGCGGTGATCTATTTACGTTAGTTCGGCCAACTGCCGTTCTGTTTATTTGGTTATCCCAGGCATATTCTCTTCTGTGGTTATTCCAAGGATTGCAAGTTTTGCTCACATCTACATGAGTCTCGCTCACATCTACATGAGTCTGCAGTATTTCAGTTATCCGATGCCCCATATGAAGCACCAGCAGTATTTCAGTTTTCAGCGACATGAGTCAGCAGTATATTTCCTCTGTTAGTAGTTTTAAAGCTACATAAGCATTTAAGCAAGAATACAGAAATGGTCAAGTATCCCATCATGCAAGGTAATTCTAGCCATTAGCGATTAACTCTTTCATTCTCTTACTTATTAGTTTGGCCTGATCTTTGTCCTTGAGGTGTTTGGTTCCCATTGGATACAAGTGTATGGCCAGACCAAAGAAGTAAGCTGGGGGAGGGTGTCCATGTTGAGATAAAAATTGCAACTTCAATCATTGTCCACTTCCTGTCCTTCCCCATACTGTCGCCTTCCAGCTTTGGTTCCTTTCACCTTAAGTTCCAAATAGATTGACTGATCAAAGGAACAATTTCTGTGTGACATGAACACATAATCCATTCCTCCAGATCTCTTGGATATCACCCGAAAAAAATGCGCCCGATTGTACCAGCTCGGATAAATCAGCCTTTAATTCCCAGACCTACTTCCGACTTGCTGACAAGGTAGGGGAGAGTATACCGCCAGAGTCAGACTGGGCACGTGTTCATGGTAGTGTGCATGCTGGAGAGGTCACAGCTCTGAAGGGACTGGGGACTACAATACTCTGCTACCCGGAAACAGCAAAGCCTGAAAGTTACCAGGATTCCTAAATCAACTTTGAGAAGGACTGTGTGGTCAAACATGCCCACTCAACACCATACCACCTGCATAATGAGGATCGGTCGTGCTCACCACCATGGATCATTTTCCTATCAATATTGACACCAGAGCATCCAGAGAAAACTCACATGGTCACAGGGAGAACATACAAACTGTACAAACACCACCTATAGTTAGGATCAAACCCTGGTCTCTGGCACCATAAGGCAGCAACTCTCACACTGCACCACTACACCACCCCAAATTCTGATGAGCAATTCCTGACCCATCCTCTAACACATGTACCCTATGCCTATTCCCCCATGCCAATCCCTCCTCTTCTATCTATCCAACAGATGGGATTTGCAGCTGGAGTACCCTGGTGCCTGCTCCTTAGTTTAACACTTCTCCTCTTACTTCATCCAATCTTGGTTCTTCCTCCACTCTTCCCCTGTCCATTCCTTCTGTTGAGCTCCACTTATCCCCTCATCTATCCTCTAAATGGGCTGACAGCTACTTGAGCAACATACTGCTGACTGCCACCTAGTATCATATCATTCATTGACTTTTCATATAGGAATCCATACGTTCACAAAACCATCCACAACAGGAATGAAAGTAATAAGGTGAAGGATTTTGTTGAAGAGACTCCTTGAATCTTGGAATGAATTAGGTTGAAAGCAGAAAGAGATGTGCCACCGTGGAGTGTGTACTTACCACTGATGAGCATTAAGTGGCTCGTTTCCATCACATTATAGTGAGCACAGAGCCAATTGTTTCTTGTGTCATAGAAACAGAAAAATAGGTCCTTCGAGCCAGCACCGCCATTCAATATGATCATGGCTGATCATCTAAAGTCAGTAACCTGTCCCTGCTTTATCCCCATATCCCTCGATTCCTTTAGCCCTAAGAGTTAAATCTAACTCCCTCTTGAAAACATCCAGTGAATTGGCCTCCACTGACTTCTGTAGCAAAGTATTTCACAGATTCACAACTCTGGGTAAAAACGTTTTTCCACATCTCAGTCCGAAATGGCCTACCCCTTATTGTTAAACTGTGACCCCTGGTTCTGGACTCCACCAACATCGAGAACAATTTTCCTGCATCTAGCCTGTCTAATCCTTTAAGAATTTTAAATGTTTCTATAAGATCTCTCATCCTTCTAAATTCCAGTGAATACAAACCCAGTTGACCCATTCTTTCATCATATGTCACTCTCGCCATCCCGGGAATTATGCTGGTGAACCTGCGCTGTACTCCCTCAATAGCAATAATGTTCTTCCTCAAATTTGGAGAACAAATTTGCAATAATCCAGGTGCGGTCTCACCAGGGCTATGTACCACTGCAGTAGGACCTCCTTGCTCCTAAACTCAAATCCTCTCGCAATAAAAGCCAACATGCCATTAGCTTTCTTCACTGCCTGCTGTATCTGCATGCTTACTTTCAGTGACTGATGTACAAGCACACCCAGGTCTCGTTGCACCTCCCCTTTTCCTAATCTGACACCATGCAGATAATAATCTGCGTTCCTGTTCTTGCCACCAAAGTGGATAACCTCACATTTATCCACATTATACTGCATCTGCCCACTCACCCAACCTATTCAGGTCACCCTGCAGCCGCATGATGGTTCTGCAGCTCACACTGCCACCCAGCTTTGTGTCATCCGCAAACTTGGAGATGTCACATTTGATTCCCTTGTCTAAATCATTAATATAGTAAATAACTGGAGTCCCAGCACCGAGCCTTGCGGCACCCCACTAGTCACTGCCTACCATTCTGAAAAGGACCCATTAATTCCTACTCTTTGTCTCCTGTCTGCCAACCAGTTCTCTATCCATGTCAATACACTACCCCCAATACCATGTGCTCTAATGTTGCACACTAATCTCTTGTGTGGGACCTTGTCAAAGGCTTTTTGAAAGTCCAGACACACCACATCCACTAGCTCTCCCTTATCCATTCTATTTGTTACATCCTCAAATAATCCCAGAAGATTAGTCAAGCATGATTTCCCCTTCATAAATCCATGCTGACGTTGACCGATCCTGTCACAGCTTTCCAAATGCGCTGCTATATCATCTTTCATAATCGACTCAAGCATCTTCCCCACTACCGATGTAAGGCTACCTGGTCTATAATTCCCGGTTTTCTCTCTCCCTCCTTTCTTAAAAAGTGGAGTTACATTGGATCAGTTCCTGTGGACTGGAGGGTATCCAGAGTCAAGAGAACTGGAAAATGATCACCAATGCATCCACGATTTCTAGGGCCACCACTTTAGTAATCTGGGATGCAGACCAATACGCCCTGGGGATTTATCAGTCTTTAATCCCAACAGTTTACCTAAAATCATTTCCTGACTAATGTGGATTCCTTTCAGTTCCTCCCTCCCACTAGATCCTCCCAGTATTTCTGGGAGATTGGTTTTGTCTTCACTAAGGAAGACACAAACAAATTACTCGTTTAACTGTTCTGCCATTTCCTTGTTTCCCATTATGAATTCACTTGTCTCTGACTGTAAGGGACCTACATTTGTCTTCACTAATATTTTCCTTTTTACATATCTAAAGAAGCTTTTACAGTCAGTGTTTATATTCCCCACAAGCTTTCTTTCATTCGCTCCCCCCCACTTAATTAACTCCTTTGTCCTCCCATGTTGAGTTCTAAATTACTCCCAGTCCTCCAGTTTGCTGCTTCTTCTGACCAATTTATATGCCTCATCCTTGATTTCTGTCGTTAGCCATGGTTGAGCCGCCTTCCCCGTTTTATTTTTTTGCCAGACAGGGATGAACAATTTTTGGAGTTCATCCACGCGGTCTTTAAATTTTGCCCTTTCAGTATAATTTGCCCGTCTATCCTAGCCAATTCCCGTCTCATAACTTCAAAGTCCCCTTTCTTTAAGTTCAGAACTCTTGTCTCCGAATTATGGTCACTGTTGCCCAAGGGGCTTTGCACAAGAAGATCACTATCTAATAACACAATACCCAGTCTAGGATGGCCTGCCCTATAGTCGGTTCCGCTACATATTGGTGTTGTTACCAATTTGGTTGGCCCAATCTATATGTAGATTAAAGTCACCCATGATAACTGCTGTACCTTTGCTACACGCATCCCTAATTTCCTGCTTGATGCTATCCCCAACCTCCCTACTACTGTTTGGTGATCGGAACAACTCCAACAAGCATTTTCTGACCTTGGCTATTTCGCAGTTCTACCCATACCGATTCTACAGCATCCAAGCTAATTTCTCTCCTTGCTATTGTATTAATCTCCTCTTTAACCAGCAATGCCACCCCACTTCCTCTTCATTTTTGTCTATCCTTCATGAATATTGCATGTTTAGTTCCCAGCCTTGGTCACCCTGGAGCCATGTCTCGGTAATTCCAACTATATCATATTCCTTAACTACTAACTGCGCATTCAATTCATCCACCTTATTACGAATGCTCCTCGCATTAAGGCACAAAGCTTTCAGGTTTGTTTCTCTTATCTCCCTTCTACCTTTCGCCTATGTCTCCTTGCATTGGTTACCATCCCCGTGCCTTGTTAGTTTAAACGTGACCTTTCCTGCACTCTCCCATTAACTGCACGCATACGCTTCCACATTGTTGACTCCACCTCCCCATTGTTTATTATAAACCACCCCCCCCGTGTAGCACTAGTTACCCTGCCTGCCAGAATGTCGGACGTCCTCCAATTAAGGTGCAACCTGTTCCCTTTGTACAGGTCACCCCTGCCCCAGAAGAGATTCCAGTGATCTATAAATCTAAATCCCTGCCCCCTGCACCAACTCTTCAGCCACACGTTCAGATCTCCTATCTCCCTGTTCCTACCCTCACTAGCATGAGGTACTGGAAGAAATCCAGATATAACCACCCTAGAAGTCCTGCTTTTCAGCCTCCTACCTAGTTCTCTATACTCACGTTGCAGAACCTCCTTCCACTTTCTGCGCATGTCATTTGTGCTTTTATGCACAACTACTTCTGGCTGTTCACCTTCACTCTCGAGGATGTTCTGAAGTCGGTCTGAGACGTCCTGGACCTTGGCATCGGGGACGCAGCACACCATCCTGGAGTCTCACCTGTTTCTGCAAAATCTCCTGTCCGCACCTCTGACTATCGAGTCCCCCAAAACTACGGCTCTACCAGATGTCACTCTTCTCCGTTGAGCCTCAACACCAGGGTTGGAGTTACAGCCCAGGCTGCCACTCATACTTGACGTGTCGTCCGCCCCGACAGCTCCCAAGAGGGTATACCTGTTTTCAATAGGTACAGCCACCTGACTCCATGTTTACTTCTGATCCTCGTTGTCACCCACCTTCGCTTTCCCTGTATCCTCTGTGTGACAACCTCACTGTAGGTCCTGAGGTCATCCAGCTGCTGCTCCAGTTCCCTAACACGGCCATTCGGGAGCTGCACCTGGATACAATTTCTGCAGGTGTAGTTGTCATATGCACCAGCAGTGTCCCTGACTTCCCACATCCTGCAGCATAGACACTGTAACAACTTGCCTTCCATTAGACAAAATCACCAATTACGAATGAGACCCACTCACAGAGTTGGGTGAAACCTATTCCCTTCTCTGTTGCCGATAGCCTCTTTCAATAAATCACTGCAATAAGTTACAAATGTAACTATCGGAACACACACAGAACAGATTCAAGTGCAGCCTCCTCGCCGAAGACTCTTGAGCCAAAGACTCACATCACCTCAACAAGCTGCTCCTAACAGGCCGCTCCGCTACACCTGAACTTAATTTTATCTAGTCAAGTTGACTATCCACTCAACTAATTAGGTTGCCATAGCAAATTCACTCCCTCGCTGGTCTGTGCAGTTACTGCTCCTCTGCGACCTTCAAGGTAATTGCCCTGGGCTGTCTCTTGCCGCTCTTTTTGTGGGGTAGAGAGGAACGGTATTATGGAGGTGGTGAGAACAGTGTTATGGAGTTGGTGAGAGATGGTGCTACGGAAGTAGAGAGGGGATGTTGTTAAGAAGGGGAATAAGGGACAATAATGGAGATGGAGGGAGGGCAATGTTACAGAGGTAGAAAGGGAGCGATGTTTTGAAGGTAGAGAAAGGACTAATGAAAATGGAGAGGAAATGCTGTAATGGAGGTAGAACGGGAACAGTGATGGAGATAGGTTAGTGTTATAGAGGTAAAGAGAAGATGGTGCTTCAGACGTGCAGCAAGGACTACTGAAGGTGGAGAGGGAATGGTGTTATGGAGGTGGAGTCAGTCTTAGAAAGCATGGAGGGGACTATGTTAAAGACATGGAAAGAACATGTTATGAAGTTGAAGAGAGAACAGTGTCATGCAGCTGGAGTTGCAGACAAACAGTGTAATGGAGGTGGAGAGGGGTGTTACAGTTGCGGAGAGAGGACTGCAATGAAGGTGGAGGAAGGACAGTTACAGTGTTGGAGAAGGTATGGAGTTGGATAGAGGAATGTGTTATGGAGGTAGAGAAAAAAACTGATATAGAGGTGGAGAGGGACAGTATTATGGAAAGTGTGGGAGGATGGTGTTAGGAACATGGAGAGGGGATGGTGTGATGAAGGTGAGAGAGGAACTTACAGAGATGTAGTAGGGCCTGTCCCACTTGGGCGTCATTTACGCGACATTTACACGACATGATGCACGACGCGCTCGTCGTGACGCGCACGTGATGCGCGCATGGTGCGTGGTGACGTAGGCAGTGGCGCGTGGCGCCGCAAGATTTTGGGATGTACAAAATCTTTGCGCGCCATCTGCGTGACGCGCAAATGACGCCCAAGTGGGACAGGCCCTTTACAGAGTGGAGAGGGGACAGTGTTATGGAGGCGCTCTGAGTGATTGCTCAAGGGTGTGATCTGAAGCCTATCTCAAGGTTAAAAAAGTACCACATAGTTGTGATGAATGTGGTTCAGCCACAGTTTGATGCAGATACTGACTGATCCATTGGGAAATGAATTGATTGGAATTAAAGGATAAGTAACTGAGTGGAAGGGAAGGAGCAGAGTCACAAAAATAGGTGGGGTGTGCTTCAGCTGCAGAAGAAATGCAAATGGTTGGAGATTGGATGACAGCCTTTCAGAAGGATCATTTTCACTCATGAGATGTATCTCAAGGTAGAGGGATTGAGCGGCACCAGTCAGTCTACGCATCTCCCTAAAGGACTGAGACACACCACACATTGCAAAGCAATCTCCCTGAGGCAAAGGGGCCAGGAGACAGCTTTCAGTTTACAGCTATTTAAGAAACGTTGCTATTCATAAATAGTCAAATACTATAGCTTTTTGAGTGCCATTTCCTGGATATGAAAAGACATACATCATGCGTTAATGTCAGAGTGAAGTTCTTGTTGTTGAGAGACATTTGCCTGGGGGAGAAGTTACCGATGGCACCAGTCAGAGTACAGATTCCTAAGAGACAAATGCTATCCAGAATTAGTCTGATATTGTAACACCAGAGCCCCAGTATCTAGCAATAGAAAGGAACGTCAGAGTTGGCTATTGCTGGATACGAGGAAATTTGACCCCAGTGAATGCACAGACGGAAGTGTTCGGGCCTTTTTCTGTCACCAGGATTCCTTTGCCTCTTAGGTGTTGTTCTTCTGGACAGGTGGAGAGTGTCTGGAACATTTTGCTTTCTGCTATACCTATTTCTCATAGTTCAAGCACTTGATTGACTTTCATCCTGATGGATGATCTACCTTGCAAGATCTACCGCTGTAAATTATTGATTGAGTTCAAGTTCAAGTTACATTTATTGTCACGTGCACCAATTGGTACAGTGAGATTTGAGTTACCATACAGCCATACAAATAAAAGAACACAATACACAATAGGATTTAACATTAACATCCCCCACAGCGGAATCAGCGTTTCCCACTGGGAGGGAAGGCAATAAAGTTCAGTCATCTTCCTCTTTGTTCACCAGTGGTCGGGGCCTTTGAACCCTCCGCAGTCACCGCTACGGGCGGCCCGATGTTTAGGTCCTCTCGCCGGGATGATGAAACTCCGATGTCGGTACGGAAGAACACTCTCAGCGGCTTGGAATTTCCGAATCAGCCTCTTCCTACCGGAGACCGCGGCTCCCAAAGTCCACAGGCCGAGCTGGGCGGAGCTCCAACACTGGCGACCCTCGGCAAAAGATCCCAGGCTCCGCGATGGTAAAGTCATCGCCGCCCGCGGCTGGAAGCTCCGCAAACCACAGCTCCACAGTGTTAAAGCAACTGGCCCAACACCAGAGCTCCAAACAGCGATCCCCGGTAAGGCATCGCCCGTTCCGCGATGGGATTCAGTGCTGCGACGCTGTTGAAGCTCTGGCCGGTCTCCGGCAGGAAAGGCCGCGCCAATCCAGAATGTAGGCCGCGATGGGGGGTGGGGGCGAAGATGAGACACATCTCCGACCAGGAAGCGACTGAGAAAACGGTTTCCCCTCGCCCCCCACACCCCACATAAAAAAGACTAAGAAACCTTATAAAACATATTTTTAACACACTAAAAAATAACAAAAGGGTGAAATGATGGACAGGCTGCTGGCGAGGCTGCCGCGCGCAGCTCCACCCGATGGACTGTTGGAAGTCTCTTCCATTCGTCATTGCCATGGCGGTCATCCAACAGTTGGCATTCTACTATGTGCAGCATCGACATAGGCAGGCTGAGGGATACCAATTTCACCACGGGGACTGGAAAGCATTGATCGGGGGTGATGGAAGAAGATATCAGGGAGATGAGACATGGAACATGTGGGGGAAAGAGATTGAAGGCAGCAGAGGGACAGTTATAGGGGAGTAATATTGAGAGAATAATGGAGAAAGGAACATAAAGGAATTCAGAGGGAAAGGGATAGAAGAGAGAGTCAGGGTGACCAATTGTATCATTAACTATCTGAAAAAACTTTTCAGTCTTTCAGAACAATCCCATCAAACACTCTCTTTACTTCATCTTTGAGATTCAAACATTATTAATGAGCCAAGGATATTTAATTTTTTTGACAAACTACATTACTAAAACTCTTCTCTTGTTCTTGTGTATGTATATGTGTGTGTGTGTCATCTGGGCACAATCTGGTTAATTCCTATTTACTTCCAAATGCTAGGCCACAGCCTTCCCATTTTCACACATCCTACTAACATTTTTCCCTTGGAGGCGATAAACATCTTCCCGTCACATTTCCACCTATATCTCTGAACTTTTTGATCCATGAAATTTTAAAAACAGCCCCAAAACGTTCCCATTTTGAGAAACAAAAATCTGACTGACATGAGAATACACTCGCAAGGCAGCACGTGACACTGTGGAAGGGAGGGGCACTCCAGCGCGCACGGTCCGGCGCACGACACCCAAGTGATGTCACAATGCACTTGCAAGGCAGGACCGGACACTCCGGGAGGGAGTGCTCGTGGTGAACGAGGAGTGGCCGCGGCTGCTGGTCGCCGGGTGCCCTGCGGCCGCTCGTTGCCTAGTGGGGAGGCTGCTGCTGCGGGCAGAGTCCGGCGACTGAGCCTGGAGCTGGAGTGATGGCCGAGCCCGGGGCTTGGGATGGGGCCGAGCCCGGGGCTTGGGATGGGGCCGTGATTGGGGCCGAGAAAAAAGCCGCCGGTGGAATCAAGGACAAGCCTGGGTCCATGGTCAGGGATGGTGTAGTCAGAACCTGCACTGGAGCCCAGCCGGCAGCTGAGCTGACGGCTGGAGGCTGCCGCTGGAACCAAGGACGAGCCTGGGTCTACAGCCAGGGCCAGGTCGAGTACGAGAACCAGGCCGAGTTCCAGGCCCTGGCGTTGCTCTACGACCTGGGTAGGCCCCGGGGCTGGGAATGGGAGTGAGGGGAGGAGGGAGATGGGGTAGGGTCTCTACCCCCCTCCCTCTCTGCCCCTCTCCCTCTCTACCCCTCTCCCCCTCTACCCTCCCTCTAGTCCCCTCCCTCTCACTCTCTACCCCTCCCTCTCTACCCCTTCCCCCTCTACACCCTCCTCTCCCTCTCTACCCCCCTCCCCCTCCCTATCTACCCCCCCTCCCTCTCTACCACCCCTCCCTCTCTAGGGAGTGGTGAGAATTGGGACCTATGGGTGAGTGGTGGAATATTGCGTTCGGGGACCAGCCCTCCCCTGTGATGCCGCCCCCTCCCCCCCACCGCGTTGGGGGACGGTACCCAACGGGTCCCACTTGGTCTAATCCTCACTAAAACTCAGGGATCAATTAAGATATATTTTGTAAACTGCAGAAACAGGTCTTTGGAACATTTACATGCAGCGTTGGTGACAAATTGGACTGTAATAAATTATACTTAAATGGACATTATTCAGCTTGTACCTAGTTTCGTACTGAATTATCAGATCCTATCCAATTAGGAGTCCGTGGAAATAGCCACCTAGAGTTAATACAGATTTATGCTAATCTGTGTCACTAATCTCGATAGTGCTGTGCCATTCTCTCCATCTTCATTTGCAACTGCACCTTCCTGCAATGCTCTCCTTCAAACCCCATGTCTGCCTACAATCTCATGTCACTTCCACCCTCTGAAATGTATGGAAACTGAGTATACTTTACTGTTGGAGGGACTTCTGCAATCTCATTCTTCCCATTTCTCTGCTGAACTTTAGTGTCAAGAATTTCTGAAACCAGGATAGCTTACGAAATTCACTTTGTACAGTGCAGGCTCAGAATGTAATTGACTAGGTTCAGACTGGCAGACCAGGTGCAATAATGCACATTAGGATGTAAAACCTGTCAGAAGAGGTTGTGAAGTGTTTAGCATTATCTGCAATTCAAAATTTCTATCTACTTCATTTAAAAATGATCGTCCCTTTATCTTGAAGTCCTTATCTTCCATTTGAGATATCTCCACGTCAAAAGACCTTGATGATAATCGACCCCTGAGGATCTTATAGATTTCAATAGGAACACCCCTCATTCATCTGATCTATAGTGCATTCAGGCAGTGTGTCACTCCAGTGTTGAATAACCCAGAAGCATGCACACTCTCGAAATGTACAAATGTATAAATCTAGAAATGTGAGCAGTAAGTGCAGTGAAAATTATCAGGGAGCATTGAGAGAGAAACCAATTGGTGTCCTGCCACATTGGGTCAGGATGGCTTTTCCCCTATATTTTCTTTCTCGTGCCTCCCTTCAACGCTCCACTCAATTTGCTGTTTGCCAACAGAGTGCTGATTCCACAGACAACTGCCAAATCTTCAATATCTCAAACAAGCGCACATGGGACTTTCTGAAAGCAATTACCCCTTCTCAGTCTCCTGTGGAAGTGGAAAATTTCACAGCCACCTGCTTTGGTTTTTATCTAGCAGGCCAGCCTGACATCATGGCACAATTTGAGCTCCATGCTTTAATCTAGTCGTCTTCCTGCTGCTCTTTTGCATTTCTTGGGCAGTCATGCATATAAGCCAGAGCTCGTTGGAAGGTAGTTTCAGTGTCAGAGTATATTTCATACCCAGTATATTGCATTCCCAGGAATATCTACTGGTTAAAGATTTTTAGATTACTCTCAATGGTTATCCTTGCTTTTGAAAGGCAGCCAGAAAAATAAACATCCAATAATACATAACGACCACCTAAATATGTTCTAAGTAAATGAACAAAAGCCATAATATTGTGCATACATAATTGCAGTGGTAGCTAATTCTAAGATGCAATGGAGCAATGCTATTTTTAAAAAGGAAAATTTCTAAACTAAGTTAAATGTTTAATGATTGTTTATTCATTTGCATTCATTCTTCCTGGGGGATTTGGCTCATCTGACTGAGGCAGGTTTAAACTCATTTAGATTCTCAATGAATATTACAGAAAGCCTTTTTAGCAGTTCTGTTTCACCTTATTGATTTGAAAACAAAACATGTTCCTCTCAAAAAGTACAAGTAGAATTTAAATGCCCAATTCAGAGCGCTGCCAATTAGACTCATATTAGAATGTATAATTTGTAGCTTGGCTCTTCTATTGGTAATTGTCCATTCATTGCAACAACAATGCATCAGCTTAAGTGTGGTATGTCAGTAAAACTATATTTTAATCACTTACAAACCGAGTTGTTTCAAGAGATCAATATTAAAGGAAAATGTTTTCAGTCGTGGCAATTCCTGGCTCCTTCTATATGCTCTTTCATTTGTGGCAGAGAAAGATGTCCATGCAATCATGTACCTGTAAAATGGGTTACCAGTTTACATTGCTCACAAGTTTTTTCCCATTAAGTTCAAGGTCTTCTTTTCATCAGCTTTTTTTCTGTGCAGTTTCCATGGTAACCATTAGATTTTGCTTGCAGTGGCTGTGATTTTCATAGAGCCATGACTGCATTCAGAAACAAAGCTGTCATCATCCTCCAGATACATGTCAGTCAGTGACCTTACCCCGTCATGGTTAATTTGATATCCTGGGATTAATCGTCTTAGATTTCAGGATATAAATGAATACCAAAGGTAACAATGGTGTGCTGAATGCATGGTCCACAAATATATAAGTAGTGGGAATGATTTGTGTGACCTTTAATAAGGGGATCTGAAAATTAGGGGGCGCCATTGAGTATGGCAGCCTTGCCTGCAGCTGTTCGTCCTTTCGTTCTTTTTTAATTTTTTAGTCTGTCAGAAGTTTTGTTTTGGAGGTCTTTTAGTCTTTTTATGTGGGGGATGGGGGAAACTGTTTTTTCAGTCACTACCTCATCGAGGATGCATCTGTCATCCGAGCCGCATCTCCGCCCCCTCCTCGCGGCCTACCATCTGGATTGGAGCAGCCTTTTCTGCCGGAGACCGGCCAGAGCTTCAGCTTCAGCAGCGGCGCAGCACGAAAGTGCCATCGCGGAGCGGGCAATGTCGTACCGGGTCGCTGGGACTGCCGACTTGAACACCGTGGAGCTGTCGTCTGCGGAGCTTTCAGCCGCAGGCGGCGCTGACTTTAACAACGCGGGGCCCTGGGATCTTTCGGTGAGAATTGCCGTGTGGAGCTCCGCCGGCTCGGCCTGTGGACTTCGGGAGCCGCGGTCTCCGGTAGGAACTCCAAGCCGCCGGAGTTCCATCATCCGGCGAGAGGGTCTGAACATCGGGCCGCCGTTGCGACGACTGCAGAGGCCTCAATAGGCCCCGACCACGGGTGAACGTAAAGGAAGATTACTTTTATTGCCTTCCCTCACAGTGGGAAATGTTGATTCCGTTGTGTGGGGATGTTCATGTTAAATTCTATCATGTGTTGTGTTCTTTTTATTTGTATGGCTGTATGGCAACCCAAATCTCAATGTACCAATTGGTACAATGACAATAAATGTAAACTTGAACTTGAATTTGAATATCACATTTTGAGAACTCAATATGTGAGAATGAGGGTAAAGAAAAAGAAGCTATAAGTTTAACTCACATAATGGTACGCTTTGAGTATATTTCAAAACTCAATTTTAGAGAATACCAGATACTCAGAGACAGTGGCACAGTGGTAGAGTTGCTGCCTCACAGCACCAGATACCCGAGTTTGTTCCTGATTACGGGTGGTTTCTATATGGAATTTGTACATTCTCCCTGTGACGGCGTGGGTTTTCTCTTTCCACATCCCAAAGACGTGCAAGTTTGTAGGTTAATTTGCTTCTGTAAATTGTCCCTAGTGTGTAGTATAGAATTAGTGTATAGGCGAACGCTAGCCGGTGCGCACTGGGTGGGTCGAAGGGGCTATTTCCATGCTGCATCTCTTAAACTGAAACTAAACTATACTAAAATGAAAGGTCTGCAGATTGATGTTCAGATGTACTCTTAAAATGCATGTGTAAAGTGCTTTTCACATCCTCAATATATCCCAAAGCACTTCCCAATCAATTAAGTTTGAAATATAATAGTTGCTGCTGTGTAGACAAACATGGTGCATAATAGGATTTCACAGTCAATAATTTTCTGTTTAATGTTTAATGTTAAGTGAAGGAATTATGTATACGAATAATGATAGATAGATAGAGGTGGGTTACTGCTGGTTATCTAATTGGGAGAGCAGAATTATTTTTCTCTGCAGTACAGAAAATGATATGCCAATTGAAATGTCAAGGCAGTGGGGGTTGTAAGAATGGCGTGCATACTTTACGTTTCCAGTTAAGCTGCCTCATTTGTGGGAGTGAGTTTAAGGCTGGAATCTAATGCAATGGATCCTGTGGGTTGCAGGATGGATCAGATTGAGAAGTTCATGGGTTATCTGGAGAAATAATGATGATCTTGGGCTGGACTGCAGAGGATGGACTGTTGGAAGCAAATTTTAAAATAAAAATGAACCCCAATGGGAATGAGAATGTGATGGGTAGATTCGTCAAAAGTGAAATGATTGATCAATTTGGTAGAAATCTGTGCACAGACATTTAGCTATATTCATATCTTATTACTAATGTAATGGGTGTCAGGTGTTATGGGGAGAAGGCAGGAGAATGGAGTTGAGAGGGAAGGATAGATCAGCCATAATTGTATGGCAGATTCGACTTGATGGGCCAAATGGCCTAATTCTGCTCCTAGAACTTATGTAGGTATCTGTACTGGCTATTTGCCATACTCCTACTTGACCATTGCATGTTCTTGATCCCATTAAGAAAGTTTGTCATTGTGGAGGGAGCCTGTCAAATGGCATCACTAGTGTGGCTAATATTTATTCCTCACCCCCTAAACTGTTCTTCCAAAGAGATGAGGAGTTGCCTTCCTGAATCACATGGTGGAGAAACTCCCACGGTGCTATAAAAAGGGAATTCCAGGAGCTTGGCTTAGTGACGGTGCAGGAGCATTGATATATTTCTAAACCTGTAGATAGCCATGTTCCCATGTATTTACTACTCTTGACATTTTCTGGCTATGAAAGGATATGGTCATGGTGTGATGGTGTCGAAGAAGCTAGCAGACAGTCCTCAGTGCAGCGAATGTGTGCCAGTTATAGATGGTGTCAATAAAATGTCGTGGTTGGTGTTCAGCACCTTGAATGTTTGCCTGAACAGCAAAGATGTAAATGTAGGCAGATTGGTTAGTAAGTTTGCAGATGTCACTAAGATTGCTGGGTTCTCAGACAGTGACAGAGTTTGTCAAAGTTTCCAGTGGGATATATATCAGTTACAGAAATGGGTGTAAAAATGCAGATGGAGTTCAATTCGAGCAAATGTGAGGTGTTGAACTTTGGGAAGTCAAATACAAGGGAAAATGTACAATTAATGACGACCCTCAACAGCATTGATACAAAGAGGGACATTGAGGTCCAAGTGTATAACTCCTGATCATGGTAACACAAATAGAGTGGTAAATTGGCATATAGTATGCTTGCTTTAATAGGTTGGGGATTGAGTACAAGAGTCAAGAAGTCATGATGCGGCTTTACAGGACTTTAGTTAGGCTGCATTTGGAGTATTGCGTGCATTTCTGATCACCCCATTTCTGGAAGGATGCGGAGGTTTTGGAAATGGTGCAGAGGAGATTTATCAGAATGAAGCCTAGATTAGAGAATATTAGCTACAGGAAGTGGGTTGAACATGTGGATTATTTTCTGTGGAACGCTGGAGGTTGCGATAGAAGTATATTAAATTATAAGAGGCCCAGGTAGGGTAGAGTCAAAATGTTATCCGTGGTGGAAAAATCAAATATTAGAGGCTTTAAGGTGAGAGGAGCAAAGTTTAAAGGGGAAGTGCGGGGCACATTTTTTTACATAGAAGGTGATGAGTTCCAGGAACGTGCTGCCAGAGGTGGTGGTTGAGGCAGGTACGATTGTGGCATTTATGAGACCTTTAGCTAGGCATGTGGATATGCAGGGAATGGAGGAATATTGAATATGTACATGAAGATCAGAGTTGGTCTTAGCATCATGTTCAACACAGACATTGTGGGCCGAAGGGCCTGTTCTTGTGCTGTGCTGTTTTACTGTATGTTCCATATGGGCAATTGAGGTGAATTACATTGCACTCCTGGGAGCCTGCTGGGTTTAGTATGAGCTTTGGGTTGTCAGAGTTGACTCTCGTGCCTGGAGAAACCAGCCACTGACCTGCTTTTACAGCCACAGTAATTTGTGGTGTTTTGGTAAGTTCCTGCCAAATTATTAACTATGGGATGTTGATGATGAGTGATTAATAGTGGAGGAGTTGGTATAGCTGTCATCGTTTGAAGGTGATAATTGTCTTGCACACGCATGCCAAAATGTCTGCATATTAATGCAGACATCGACATTACGTGAGCAAATGGACAGGGAGCTGAACATTGTGCAATCATCTGCGAACATCATCACTTTTGACCTTTGTTGGGAGGAAGATCATTGATGAAGCAGCTAAAAATGAATGGGTCTCAGTAACAACCCAAAGGAACTGTAGTGATGCATAGCAGGCAAATTGATGTCCAACAACTATCCTTGTGCGAGTTATGACTCTAGCCACTAGAGTTTTCCTCCCAGTCCCAGGCCAGGTGACTCCAACTTTACTAGAGCTGCTTATACTAAATTCACTCAAAAACAGGAGAAAGGCTCTTTGGCCCACCAAGTCCATACTGACCATTGATCACCCGTACACTAGTTCTATATTGTCCCACTTATGCATCTTGCATACTAGGGACAATTTACAATAGTCAGTTAACTTACAAAACTGCACGACTTTAGAATGTGGGAGAAAAGACCCGGAGAAAACCCATGGGATCACAGGGAGAGCGTACAAACTCCGCACAGACAGCACCCATAGGCAGGATCAAACCCAGGTCTCTGCCACTGTGAGGCAGCAGCTCTACCGCAATGCTACTGTGCCGCCCGAATAGTGTAAAGAACAGTTACTCCCACCTCATCTCCAGAATTATGCATCTTTTGGAATAGCTTGAGATCTGGAGCCAAAACTGACATCAGGTTATTGGTGTGTACT
Organism: Malacoraja senta; assembly: GCA_038087875.1. Lineage (NCBI taxonomy): Eukaryota > Metazoa > Chordata > Chondrichthyes > Rajiformes > Rajidae > Malacoraja > Malacoraja senta. Next base: position 32,880,981 of record CM075984.1, read on the forward strand.
GCTTGACACCATCAATCTTACTCTTCTGATAAGTGATAGCATGCTGGTAGATTAGTAATTAGTTACATATTTTAATGTTGTGAACAGAACATACCAGGACAGTATTCCATGTTATTGTGTAGATTCCAGTCATGTAGTTGCATTGGAATGGTTTGGCTAGAGAGATAAGGCTTATTCTGGAGAACAGATTTTCAACGTTACAGCCAATTGGGTGCCTCAACTTGGAGCGAATGTTTGTCTAGTTGAAACAACTGTTTTCTTTTTGGTTTAAAATGAACCTAGTTGAGTTGGTGGGAATCTCAGGAGTGAGCCATTCACCTCGCTCCACTAGCTTAAGATTGCATATACTGTAGCCATAGATAGACACAACATGCTGGAGTAACTCAGTGGGACAGGCAGCATTTCTGGAGAGAACGAATGGGTGACGTATCGGGTCGAGACCCTTCGTCCCGAAACGTCACCCATTCTATCTATCCAGAAATGCTGACTATCACTCTGTTACTCCAGCATTTTGTGTCTATCTTCGGTTTAAACCAGCATCTGCAGTTCCTTCCTACACATATACTGTAGCCATTGCTGGCTCCACTGTTCATCTTCTTCTACTTAGTTGTTTCATTATCAATCACATTCAGATATTCCTGGACTCAGGAACTTTGATCTGACCCTACAAAGTTACTTAAGGGCCTGTCCCACGAGCATGCGACTGCATGCGGCTAGCACGACCTAATGTGGTCGCGCTAGCCGTGCGGCCTCACTGGGTCGGTCCCACTTTGATCACCAGAGCCGCATGGAGTTGTGCGGAGCTGGTCCCGACACCGCGCGAGGCTCCGAAAAACTGCCAGTTAAAAAATTCCGTGCGGCAAAGGCCTGCCGGCCCGCTGCCGCATGGATGCCGCACGCACCGCCTCAACGGCGCACGCACCGCCTCGACGCCGTACGCAGCGTCTTGACGCCGAACGCAACGTCTTGACAGCGTACGCCTAGCAAGTGGCGTTGCGCGATGACGTCACCGCCCGGCGTGCCGTTGCGTGATGACATAACCGCCCGACGTCCAAATTCAGTCGGCCCGCCTCCTGCCCAGCTGATTGGTGAGTTTGATGTCGGGACCAGCTCCACACAACTCCAGACGGCTCCGCGGTTGGAAGTGGGACCGGCCCCGCAAGGCCGTACGGCTCGAGCCACCACGTTTGGTCGCGCTAGACGCATGCAGTCGCATGCTAGTGGGACAGGCCCTTTACTCCTCTCTGCAGCAGGCTGTATCCATTGTTTAGCATCCATACAGTCCTTTGTTGTATTGTATTATCTGAACTAATTGGACAGAATGCCAAACAAAGCTTTTCACTGTACCTTGGTGCACAATTATAAACCTTATGGGCCTGTCCCACTTAGGCAATGTTTCAGCGGACTGCTGGCGACAGTCAAGTTGCCGGCAGTTGCCTGAAAAACCGGGAACTGGAACGGTGACTGTCAGACTGGAACACAAACACATCACAAAGGCGGGGGCCTGGGCAAGGGGAGGGAGGTCTGTCTGAAATTCACACGTTGCAAACCCAAGATGATACAGACACACACCGCAGTGATACATAGATACATAGATACATAGAAAATATGTGCAGGAGTAGGCCATTCGGCCCTTCGAGCCTGCACCGCCATTCAATATGATCATGGCTGATCATCCAACTCAGTATCCCGTACCTGCCTTCTCTCCATACCCCATGATCCCCTTAGCCACAAGGGCCACATCTAACTCCCTCTTAAATATAGCCAATGAACTGGCCTCAACTGCCCTCTGTGGCAGAGAGTTCCAGAGATTCACCACTCTCTGTGTGAAAAAGTTTTTCCTCATCTCGGTCCTAAAGGATTTCCCCCTTATCCTTAAGCTGTGACCCCTTGTCCTGGACTTCCCCAACATCGGGAACAATCTTCCTGCATCTAGCCTGTCCAACCCCATAAGAATTTTGTACGTTTCTATAAGATCCCCTCTCAATCTCCTAAATTCTAGCGAGTATAAGCCAAGTCTATCCAGTCTTTCTTCATATGAAAGTCCTGACATCCCAGGAATCAGTCTGGTGAACCTTCTCTGCACTCCCTCTATGGCTATAATGTCCTTCCTCAGATTTGGAGACCAAAACTGTATGCAATACTCCAGGTGTGGTCTCACCAAGACCCTGTACAACTGCAGTAGAACCTCCCTGCTCCTATACTCAAATCCTCTTGCTATGAAGGCCAACATACCATTCGCTTTCTTCACTGCCTGCTGCACCTGCATGCCTACTTTCAATGACTGGTGTACCATGACACCCAGGTCTCGCTGCATCTCCCCATTTCCTAATCGGCCACCATTTAGATAATAGTCTGCCTTCCCGTTTTTGCCACCAAAGTGGATAACCTCACATTTATCCACATTATACTGCATCTGCCAAACATTTGCCCACTCACCCAGCCTATCCAAGTCACCTTGCAGTCTCCTAGCATCCTCCTCACAGCTAACACTGCCCCCCAGCTTGGTGTCATCCGCAAACTTGGAGATGTTGCTTTCAATTCCCTCGTCCAGATCATTAATATAAATTGTAAATAGCTGGGGTCCCAGCACAGAGCCTTGCGGTACCCCACTAGTCACTGCCTGCCATTGTGAAAAGGACCCGTTTACTCCTACTCTTTGCTTCCTGTTTGCCAGCCAGTTCTCTATCCACATCAATACTGAACCCCCAATACCGTGTGATTTAAGTTTTATCCTAATCTCTTATGTGGTACCTTGTCGAAAGCCTTCTGAAAGTCCAGATACAACACATCCACTGGTTCTCCCCTATCCACTCTACCTACTAGTTACATCCTCGAAAAATTCTATAAGATTCGTCAGACACGATTTACCTTTCGTAAATCCATGCTGACTTTGTCCAATGATTTCACCACTTTCCAAATGTGCTGCTATCCCATCTTTAATAACTGACTCTAGCAGTTTCCCCACTACCAATGTTAGACTAACTGGTCTGTAATTCCCCGTTTTCTCTCTCCCTCCCTTCTTAAAAAGTGGGGTTACGTTTGCTACCCTCCAATCCTCAGGAACTACTCCAGAATCTAAGGAGTTTTGAAAAATTATCACTAATGCATTCACTATTTCTGGAGCTACTTCCTTAAGTACTCTGGGATGCAGCCTATCTGGCCCTGGTGATTTATCGGCCTTTAATCCATTCAATTTACCCAACACCACTTCCCGACTAACCTGGATTTCACTCAGTTCCTCCATCTCCTTTGACCCGCGGCCCCCTGCTATTTCCGGCAGATTATTTATGTCTTCCTTAGTGAAGACGGAACCAAAGTAGTTATTCAATTGGTCCGCCATATCCTTGTTCCCCATGATCAATTCACCTGTTTCTGACTGCAAGGGACCTACATTTGTTTTAACTAATCTCTTTCTCTTCACATATCTATAAAAACCTTTGCAGTCAGTTTTTATGTTCCCTGCCAGTTTCCTTTCATAATCTATTTTCCCTTTCCTAATTAAGCCCTTTGTCCTCCTCTGTTGGTCTCTGAATTTCTCCCAGTCCTCTGGTATGCTGCTTTTTCTGGCTAATTTGTACGCATCATCTTTTGCTTTGATACTATCCCTGATTTCCCTTGTTATCCACGGATGCACTACCTTCCCTGATTTATTCTTTTGCCAAACTGGGATGAACAATTTTTGTAGTTCATCCATGCAGTCTTTAAATGCCTTCCATTGCATATCCACCGTGAACCCTTTTAGAACTAATTGCCAGTCAATCTTGGCCAATTCACGTCTCATACCCTCAAAGTTACCTTTCAGTCAATCTTGGCCAATTCACGTCTCATACCCTCAAAGTTACCTTTTGAACAGGAAGGTTGGCGCTGTAATTAAGATGACTAGCACTGTGTAAGTCCTTTAAAAGAAGGGGGGAGGGCAGTGCTTCCACACCTCAAAATTAGTTTACCTGAAATAGAATTCTAGTTCCGAGAATGCGGGAACTCCTCGCAACCATGAAGGAGACTCACCAGAGACCACCAGCGAACATGTGGCGACCATGTGGTGATCATGTGGTGAGCGCAGTCTCCTGCACTCGCCTAAAAAGTCGCTTAAGTGGGACAGGGCCATAAACCTTTGTTGGGGTATCAATGGATGACCTCTCATTTTTGAGCATTACCATATTCTTATTGCATCTGTGGTGATCCTTTGCTTAAGCTAGTCGAGTGATGGTTGTGCAGAACACAGTGGACAGAGTTATATAAAATTGTAAAGATGTTAGATAGGGTAGATAGATAGAATCTTTTTTTCCATGGTGGGGTGTCTAAGATGAGGGCATATGTTTACATTGAGAGGTGGGAGATTTGGAAAGGATTTGAAGGGGTTTCTTTCAACAGAGGTTGGTTGGAGTATGGGATGCACTGCTTGAAGAGGTGACGGGGCAGATACTTTCACAACATTTAAGAAGCATCTAGACAAGTACTTGAATTCCACAGGTTTAGAAAGCTATGAATCTAGTGCGGGCAAATGGGATTACTGTAGATGGGTGCAATGGTCAGCATGGTTACGGTGGGCTAGAGGGCTTGTGTCTACTGTATGATTCCACGACAAGGTGATGGAGGATGTCTTCAGTGGAAGATAGGATTTGATTCCACAAGAACTATGTGGTGGTGACTCTTATAATTTCTTGACAGATGTACAGGGATTGCAAGGAAGAGGTCATGTGGGTCTTAGCTCTGGTTTATTGGAGGGACTGTCTATACCTCAAGATGTCAGCTTGATCATTGGTAGACTTCTTCTTTCGAGTCCATCTTGTTACAAATGTTGACATCGCTGTCATCGTCCGTCCTGAAAAGGACACAAGCTTCCGGCGATAATCAGTGGGAGCCACCACGTGTTACAATAGATGTTGGTGGTTGGGGAATTAGCTCAGGATACTTCCAGTTTTCCAGCCTCACGACGTGGATGCTTCTGCTATGGGGCCATCATTGGTAGTATCACCCAAGCTATTCTGGATAATGAGTATTGAAGTCTATAACTTGTGCTACATTCTATCAAATGGGGTCCAACATGGGGTCAGCTCATAGTTCTGGTGGAAGGTTTCCACTGGGACAGCCCTGGTTCCTCCTAACTCTCGGTTGGACATGAAAGAGGGGGAAAACACTAGATATTGTCCTAAGTAATAGGGGACCGACCTGTTCTTCCAACTGGATCCTCTTTGTTGGTATTCCAGCATTCCATACTCAAGGCAGACTCTCAAAATGTTCAAAAGTGCCAAGGATGTACCTTGTGAATTGTTGTCTCTGTTGTACCTGGTAATCCAGCAGCTAATTAAGACTTTGCAAGGACCCCCAACATTGATATTAACTGCCAGTCAATCTGATTCTGTGAAGCTGGTTATGTAATTAATTTAATTAATAACTTAGTTTAGTTTATGGGATTGTTTACAGCTGCTTGAGAGAGTGGATGAGGTTTTCTATCATCCAAAGGCCATCAAGTCTGACACCTTGACTCGTAGATCTGGACTGCTTCTTAAGAGAGCTGCAGCTTGACATTCTGGTACAAGACTAAAGGATTGGACCAGAACTCAAAGAGGGCAGGGCACATCAGCGATAACTCTTTAGTTACTCTTGTTAGACCTGCCCAATTCCACCCAGCTCCCTGTTCAAGCCATTTTCGAGAAACGTCATGGAAACGTTTCTGTCGTTCCGTATGCTTATTTGTAAAGAGGCACTGGTAATCCAGTTCCCTCACTTGACTCTTTTTGTTCTCCTACAGCAATTGTTAACCCAAAGCAACCCAAGGAGATACCCAAGAGTTTCAACTTCGACTACTCCTACTGGTCCCATACCACGGTAGGTAGCTCAGCTTGCGGTACCACAGGGAGAGAAGCGGACTCAGATGCTCCCAGATTGCCCCACTCTGTCACTCTGTGTCAATCTAGAAGGTGCTTCCAAATTTCTCTATTGTTCACAGAAGCAGGAATTCATGCACCGAGCTACCTACTTGTAGCAAAGCAGTTGAACTCCTATCAGAATATCCACTTGCAAGGTGTCCACCTTATAGGTAGACAGGATGCATTCCTTCAGATCAGGATTTCATCTCTTTTCTCTCATCCACCCTTCCCCCTAGCGAGCTAGAGTTCCCCATTGGCAAACAGATTGGGAATGTGAAAAAAATAGACAGACTTTTTTCCCCAGAAGTTAGTTTCTCAATTGATCATTTGGGTATGAAAGGGGAATTCTTGCCCTTTAATTGGGCTCAGTGCGGTTAGCATACACATTTAAATGGACAGGACAGGGTGTAGTTTACTCCAAATCAAACCCATCCTGTGGCTGACCAAGAAGTATTTGCTCAATTGGGATGAAGCCATTATGGTTATTAATTGATTCTCCCACATAACCTCTACATCCTTTGCATGGTTACAAATAAGAATTTCTTGTAATGGTGGGAGAGAAAATTGAGCCCCAGTCCCTCCGTATCTTTAACATACAGTATGAGGGCGGCACTGTTTAGGGTGATGGGTGGGAGGCAGTCAGGAGGGGTAACTGAAGAAAGAGGGTGAGCCCAGTTCCAATGAGCATCTCCTTGTGTCCTGGTTGCAGCCTGCCGACATCAACTATGCATCGCAGCAGCAGGTGTATTGCGACATTGGCGACGAGATGTTGCAACACGCCTTCGAGGGCTACAATGTCTGCATCTTCGCCTATGGACAGACTGGGGCGGGGAAATCGTACACCATGATGGGCAAACAGGAGAAGGAGCTACAAGGAATCATCCCTCAGGTAAAAGCCAAGGCACCCCGGACTCAGCACAAGATGCGAGTGTTTTTGTCAGCGAACTGCCCCATTGTCCCCATAACCAGACTATGCTGTCTCCACACCCAGACAACAAGCTGTAGATCACTGTGCTCACACCCAATGCAGCCTGTGGATCACTGTACTTACACCCAGACTACAGGCTGTGGATCACTGTTCCCACATTACAGGCTGTGTCTCACTGTCCCCACACCCAGACTACAGACTGAGGATCACTGTCCCCACACCCAGACAACAGGCTGCGGTAGATCTGACCATACACCTGGACTACAAGCCGAGGGTCACTGTCCCCGCAATGACAATGGTGTGGCACGGTGGCGCAGTGGTAGATTTGTTGCCTTACAGCGCCGGAGACCCGAGTTCGAATCCGACTGTGCTGTCTATACGGAGTTTTACGTCCTCCCCGTGACCGCGTGGGTTTTCTCCGAGAACTTCGGTATCCTCCCACACTCTAAAGACGTATAGGTTTGTAGGTAAATTGGAGTGGTAAATGTAAAAATCGTCCAAAGTATGTGGAGGATAATGTTCATGTGCGGGGATCACTGGTCAGCGTGGACCTGGTGGGTCGAAGGGCCTGTTTCCGCGCTGTATCTTTAAACAAAACTAAACATAACCAGACCAGAAGCTATGGATCACTCGCCCCACAACCACAGTTCAGGCTTTGCTCAATGGGCAATAAATCAATCCTTGATCATTTTCAGTCTTTGCCACCTGGATCGAAACATAAACCATTGGCAGTTTGAAAGGCTCTGTAACTCAATGGCAACTTGATGAACACATTTATGAAAACCCACCCCAATCTTCTGCCCTTGGCTTGTGCTGCTGAAGCAATTGCCTGTGGAGTTTGGTCAGATATTCAACAGGTTTCCCCTGGACTCGTCTACCGACCCTTTCCCGGAACATGAGATCAGTGGAAGAACAATGGCCCACTTGGTGACACCACCAAATGCTGCTGACGTCTGATAGTCCACACTACTCACGCCAGTGGAGCCCATCACTGCATCAGCACCTCGTAATCAGCAACAGAGTGAGGATGATGTTAACTAGACATTGTCCCTCCCAGCCATGCTATAAATTATGACAATGGTGACATCTGAATTGCAAACCATCGCCTATCACGGTATTCTCCCCACAGCCCCACTTCCAGCAGCTAAAGTGAGGTTCTGAAATGTCATGACAATTGCTGAATAGCCTGCAGGAAGTAAGGTGCACATTGTCAATCGAATGTAAAACTCTGGAGTAGGAATTTCAACCCCTTATGATTGCCGTCTGTCCATTAGATCATGTCCCATCATTTATCTCAACACTGCTTTCCTGCAATAACCCATACCTCCCATTTCTCTTAATGTCTATAAATCTATTGGGTGTTTCGACTGAGATCCACACCCCTGTTGGATAGGTAATTCTAAACATTCTTTGGCTTCCATGTTCAGAAATGTCTTCTCTTTAAGACCTGCCCCTGCTTCTTGACGTACTAGCCAAGGGCAATACCATCTGTTCCATCAAGCCCAAAAGAACTTAATAGATTTCAGCGATATCACCTTTCATTTTCTTAAAGTCGAGAGAGTGTTTCTTAAAGTCGAGATTCACTTTATACTTCTTACAGTCACATGTTGGACGTTGATGAGCATGTGAAAGAGAGAATGTTGCAGGGATACAGGGAGATTGGGGGGAGCATGGGTTGCCTGGAATATCCCAGCCATGCATAAATGAGCTCATAAATCATCTCCCCTGGGAAACAATCATGGACCTAGTGGACCAAATGGCTTCCTTCAGTGTTGTTGTACGCAAGATAGGTGTTTCTCTGCTGCTGTAGATTCTGGATAATGTAGTTACAAATCCACCAAAATTGGGACTGCACTCAAGTGAGTGCTACTCATGGACATGGGGCTTGGCTCCTAAGGTTTCTTATGGAAGAGTATTTGACTAAAATAACCTGCTCTGTTGCACATCTCTTCCTTGTGCTGGAAGATCACTACAGAGAATGATATCTGAATATATTTCAATCAGAAGGGCTTGGGGAGAAGTAAACCGTTCAGGAGGGGTTGACGAATCTCATTGATAAAAATACTACTTGACGAATCTCATTGATAAAAATACATCTTTGTGGGGACTAAAAAGAGTGCGTTAGGTGGATGCTCTGAACTCTGGACTTGGAACGAAGACTCTGAAATTTGAACAGGCTCTAAAACTATCTGGGAGCACGGGGGCTAAGTATTCATAAGTTTTCAGCATCCCATTATCAGAAGTCTCAGAATTGGAAAGAAATGCTGTGTCTGAGAGATCAGGGTGTTGGTTCACCAGGACAGCAGGTCCTGATAAATTGTTGCCAGGCTCTTTTCCGCATCCACCACCACGAGCAGCTGTGCAAATGCTCTGGCACCACTGTCCTATTCATTGATTTCCTTCTCTCCTCCACCCACCCTGCCAATCCAAATGATCAGGGATCTTGCTTTGTCCAGTCTGCCAGTGGAGCATTTTCTAATGTAACCATTTTCCTCGCCCATCCAAGAAGGACACCAGAACTGTAATAAATAGTGATACCCATATAAATAAAAATAAACCAACATTATTTCCTACTGAGCGGGTTCCAGAATTAGACATGATTCAGGTGAGAGGGATAACACAGATGGAGCATTCCAGAAGAATTTGTGCATTTTATAAATAATAACACGTGCAAACAATGGGCCTCTGGTGGAGTCCCTTAGCTGTGTCGAACTTGCAGGTGACGCTGGGATATACACTGTAGTGTTACTGATTTTATATTATGATACTGATTTTGCCGCCTTCTTTCCCCAGCTGTGTGAAGACCTCTTCAGCAAGATTAATGACAGTGCAAATGCCAATCTTTCCTACTCTGTGGAAGTAAGTATAAAGGAGAACACTTCCGGTGGAAATTACAAGTCCATTTATGCTCCATTCAGGACCATTGCTGTGATTAGTTGCAGTGCAGACTAGGGATAATGCTTCAATTTCAAAGTTTAGAATTGATTTCAAAACAATGTCAGGGATTATCCATGATTTGTTTTCCTGGAGCAGATGAGGCTGAAGGGTACCTGACAAGGGTATACTGTATTCTGAGAAACATAGATAGGGTAGACAATAAGAAGCATAGAATCTGAAGAATATTTTTTTTAATCCAGGATATGCAATTCGCTGCTTGAGTCCAGAACCAGGGGCCACAGTTTAAGAATAAGGGGTAAGCCATTTAGAACGGAGATGAGGAAAAACTTTTTCACACAGAGAGTTGTGCGTCTGTGGAATTTTCTGCCTCAGACGGCGGTTGAGGCTGGTTCTCTGGATGTTTTCAAGAGAGAGCTAGACAGAGCTCTTAAAGATAGCAGAGTCAAGGGATATGGGGAGAAGGCAGGAACTGATTGTGGATGATCAGCCATGATCACATTGAATGGCGGTGCTGGCTCGAGGGGTCGAATGGCCTACTCCTGCACCTATTGTCTATTGTGTAGTGGAGGCAGGTACTCTCACATTATTTAGGAAATATCATACAAGCATTTTATAGTTGGCATAGACACAGTGGACCAAGGAGCCATTTTTGTGCTGTATGATTCCATGACAATCCTATTTGATCGTGTTGAAAAACTCTCAGAATTGAATGTAAAGTCTGAACATTCCGCATTGACTGTCTATTCCGCCTCAATTCCCTTAATTCCATTGTAAATGACATTCCATTCTGAATCAGATAAATGTAATGAAAGAGTGGCATGGGACTGGCATGCTGGTGGGAAATCTCAGGTGACACATCTTTGATGAAAGAGTTGAGGGAGTTGTAAGATGCACCTGTGCACTTGCTTGGTGTCTATATATCTTAATTTTATCATTGTAATATCATTGCTAAGGTGACCCGTTGTCTTGTCAAACACATTTCATTGTACCGTTGACCCTGTGTTAACCTACATATGACAAATAAAACTGAACTGAACTGAACTGAGGCCTATTGGAGGGACTATTGCATTCATGTCCTGTATTATAAGGGAGTATCTGCAGTGACTTATATTCATGTAGCACCTTTGATAGGCAAAACATTTCAAGATATTGCACACCAACATTATCAGACAGGAGATTTTAGAAAAGTAAGAGGAGCCAGCTATAAATAGACAATAGACAATAGAGGTGCAGGAGTAGGCCATTCGGATGTTTCAAAAGAGAATTAAATTGGTCACACGCTTGAAGTTTCTCGAACATGAACATCACTGCTGCTCCAGCTCTATTGAGTTACTGTATCTCATGCTCATCATCTCATTGTGTCCACACACCTTCTGCCCACTGTGTCCAACATCCATATGATGGTCTGCAGTGTGTCACTCCAAGCCGATCACGTGACTGCTTACTTAGAAAGGTGAAAGCTGTCATTGAGCTATGGGTTTTCACTCTGGAGCAGGACACCTCGGGTTGATGTAGATGTCCCCAGCAAACAGGGTCGAGACAAAAGCTTCTTGAAGTCATACAAAGGACCCCAGCCAAGCATTTGCCCTCAGATAGGTGGAAACATTCACGCACGGGGCATGATTTGGAGAAGGTTTCATTTCACTGGTCAATATGTGATATGAAGTCTTGTTTTCTGTTTTGTAATTTTGCTGGTGTGTTGTCTCCCAGGTCAGCTACATGGAGATTTACTGTGAACGTGTGCGAGACCTACTGAACCCCAAAACCAAAGGAAACCTTCGAGTTCGAGAGCACCCCATTCTAGGCCCTTATGTGGAGGATCTCTCTAAACTTGCTGTGACTTCCTATAATGACATCTCAGACCTCATGGACTCAGGCAACAAAGCCAGGTATGAGGAACCAGATTATATTGGATAGGACAACACCTGAGAAATGTAGTCATTAGGTTGATTAAGCAGAGCCATCTATCCATGTCAATTAGCATATCATAACCCAGACATTAGACTTGGAGGCACAGAGAGTAGAGTTGCTGTCTCACATCACCAGCAATCCAGATTTGATCATGATCCCTGGTATTGTCTCTGTGTCATTCGCAAATTTCTCTGTGATTCTATTGGTTGCCTCCTGGTATTCTCATATCGAAAAGATGTGCATTTTGGTTACCGGGTCATGCTAAGTTGCCCCTAGTGTATGGGTAAGTGGTAGAATCTGGGGGGACTTGATTGGACTGTAGGAAGAATAGGTTATACAGAAAATAATGGGATTAGTCTGTGATCTGGTAGGATTTTGATTATCTGAATGGTCACTTTCCATGTTATAAGCAACTAATGATGGAGAGCTTTGGGAAATAGAGGTTCAGAGATACCTGTAATACTCGCATGCTGCACTTGACACATGCCGTATCATAAACATTCCTATACTCGGGATAACAAATCTCTGCATTTGAAGGAATCTATGGTAATTGCTTTCACCGAATATCTGAAATAGTGTTTCCTTAATTTGACCTTAAACTGAGAGATGGTGGATGACAACAGCTAGGGATGGAGCAGTATTTGTTCAAACCACCGGGATGATAGAGGGAGCAACAGTGAGAGGAGGAGGCATGGGATAATGAGAACCTGATCTGTCATGAAGTTATTAGAAAGTGATATCATAGAGGTGTCGAATGGGAAGTTGATGCTGTTCTCCCAGTCTTTCAATAGATGGCTCAGGCCAAAATAAAGACGGGTGGGGCCTCGATCGGTTGATGTCCCTCTGGCCTATTTTCTGTATAACACCAAACAGTGACTTCTGTACTTAGTTTCACCACCTACAGTACTATTATTTTCAATAGTTACCAGTGAAGCATGGAACGCCCTCTGTATTACTGGTAAAGATTACTTGTAAAGATTACTTGTAAAAGTTTCACGAAATATTTAGCACATTATCAATTACTGTTAATTCTTATCTAGACATAACTAAAACTTTGATCTTGCGCTCTTCCGGTTTGCGGGGTTTTTCTATTTGTGCAAAAATGGTACGCGATAGTGCTGCGATTTTCCACCCTCTTACTCAACATTCTCCTGTGCTGCGAGTGCAACAAGTTTCGTTCCGCTCGATGGTATATTGTAAAAGTTATCGAGGTTTAAAAATCGTAAAAACAGCGCATGCGAATATTGCTATCAGTCGCCGCCACGCAGATTGGTCTCCTCTCCTGTCACTCTGGAAGGGGCGTCGCTGGGACGGCGACGCCTCTTCCTAGCACCATGGCCGTGTCCGCTGTCAATTGACTGGAGATCGCCATGGTGAAGGAGTGGTGCCACTGCCCCCAGCACAGCGAGCTCGGCTCCATTGAGGCCCATTTCTGCGAGTGCTTCGGCTGCCTACAGCCAGGGCCGGACCGAGTCGGAGAACCAGGCCCTGGCGCTGCTCTATGACCTGGGTAGGTGCTGGGGCAGGGAATGGGAGTGAGGGGAGGATGATGAGGGAAATGAGGAGGAGGGAGATGGGGTGGTAGACGGAGATGGGGGGGGTGGGGCAGCGCCGAGCCCCGCTGGCGAGGGACACCGCGGGTCCCGGGACGGGCAGCGCTCCAGCGGCTCCTGCCCGCGGGCGCGGACACCGGGAACGGCCCTAACGCAACGCAGCGTAACACGGAGAGAGGGAGCGCTGCAGCTCGGCCCACAGCACGGGGGGGGGGGAGAGAAGACGGAGGGAGGGGGGGGATAGCGATGAAGGAGGGAGGGGGAGAGAGGGATGAGGGAGGGAGGAGACAGGGATGAGGGTGGGAGGGTGGGAGAGGGATGAGGGAGGGAGGGGGAGAGAGGGATGAGAGATGAGGGAGGGAGGGCGGACAGAGGGATGAGGTAGGGATGGGGAGAGGGATGAGGGAGGGAGGGGGAGAGGGATGAGGGAGGGAAGGGGAGAGAGGGATGAGGGAGGGAGGGGCGAGGGAGGGGGAAGAGAGGAATGAGGGAGGAGAGAGAGGGGGAGGGAGTTGGGAAAGAGAGGGCGGGAGAGGGGTAGTGGAGTGCAGGGGATAGGGAGGGGGTAGAAGGGGTCCGGGGTGATGGGCAAGGTGGGACAGAGGGGGAAGTAGAGGGAGAGGGGGACAGGGAGGGGTGGATTTGATTGGAGGCAGATAGGCGTGAGTGGTGGAATATTGCATTGGAATGGATTGCGTTGAGGGAATGGGTGAGTGGTGGAATATTGCATTGGGGAACGGGTTGCGTTGGGGGACCACGCCTCCCGTGTGACGGGCCCAACGGGTCCCACTTATTCTAGTCCCAAATAAATAACTGATGACGTATACCCCTGTCCTATTGAATAATCATCTGTCCTTTTTAACTGGTACCCCAGACTTAATTAACCAATGCCTGTATTATCAAAGATAAATGCTGCTTCCATTGTTAATGTGCTGTGCCATCACTGACTAGTACCCCTGAAATAATTGAAAATGCCCTGCCAGCATTGGCGAGTGCCCTGCCCTATTTTAATAGTTTCGCTGCTCCCTTTTGATGAGTAGCCTTCCATCCATGACTAGTTGCCCTAATCATCATTAACTAATGTCCCTATTGTTATGGCTGACTACTGCCCCTGCTATCATTCAGTGCCCTGGTATCTGAACACTACCCTGCTATTATTGAACTGTACCTTGCCAGCACTGACTAGTGCTCGTACTATCATTGAAACAAAAGAGTTTGCCGGTGCTGGTATCCGAAACAACAGACAATCTACTGGAGGAATTCAACGATTCAAACTATATCTGTGAGTAGAAAGAACTTCGATATTTCGAGTCAAAACCCTGCATTGATTCTGATGCAGAGTTCTGCCTCAAAATGTTGACAATTTATTTTCCACCATAGATGCTGCTGGACACACTGTGTTCTTCCAGCAAATAGTTTGTTGATCCTACTGCTGTATCATTATCTAATGCCCTTCTATCATTGTGCCCCTTTTATCATTGACTAATGCACTATTATAATTGACTTGAACCATCAGTATCCTGCTATTATTAACTAGTGCTCTACCATCACTGACTGATGTTCCTGCTCCCATTGATGAGTGCCTCATTTACCATTAACTAGTGACCTGCTATCATTGACATTCCTCTGTCCTCGATAATAAAATCCTCAACTGCATTTGAGGGAGTGAATGTGAAAATGAAACAAGTATTTTGCTGATTCTTTCCTGTCTCCTCAGAACCGTGGCTGCTACAAACATGAATGAAAGCAGCAGCCGATCTCACGCTGTGTTCAATATCATCTTCACACAGAAAACACACGACTCCAATGCAGATTCATCTTCTGAGAAGGTAATGGAAAGGAGCGGTGTGATGACTCAACTGTCTGCACTCTTTGATAGAGATATGACCTTTATTTAAACTTGAATTAAAATCCACCTTAGATAATTGTTTTAAAAAAACGTTTAATTTTGATCCTGTTGATTATGCCTTGTGGACCTCCTTTAAACCTGAGTTTAAAAGAGAAATTGTAAAAAGTGTTTAATTGTCATATGTACTGAAACGGAATAATGACATTTGGCTGAATGTGATTGATAATTGCGAAGACGATTTGCTTCAGTTTGATCCTGTTGGTCATGGATGGTCCATCAGGATACAGTTACCACTGACAAGAGGACTGAGGAAACTGAAGGACATAGAGGAAACTGTAAGGAACCACAGACCTTCGTCATTGGCCCAGCAAGAGGAATTTAATATGTAGGAAGGAACTGCAAATGCTGGTTTAAACCGAAGATAGACACAAAATGTTGGAGTAACTCAGCTCAACAGGCACCATCTCAGGAGAGAATGAAATGGATGAAACGTCACCCATTCCTTCCCTCCAGAGATGTTGCCCGTCCCGCTGATTTACTCCAGCATTTTGTGTCTATGGGGAATTTAATGTTGGGCAGAATATCTGCTTTATCTGTGCCATTCACCAGTAGGCTGTGGGCCGAGCATCAAAAATGTGTCTAGAAATAGATTTTCGTGACCCACGTCACCGAACTACATGAAATTTTCCACAGATTTAGATGAAATATAATTGAGAAGGAAGTCATAACTCGTCATTGCCAAAAGCTGCACATTAATTAATTAAACTAATTAGAAAATAAGATCGGGAAAGTAAGCGCCATCTAGTGGCCAATTCCCATATTACACCATGGGCAGCCTATTTCCGTGTTGCAGTCCATTTAAACTATATGATTATACCTCTAATATATATATATATATGACTTGTAAATATGACTGTAATCATATATAATTAAGTATAATTATATTATATAAAAATAATATGATGAATATAATTGTGAGGTTTTTTTATGACACTGTCGCAGAGGTCCTGCTCCTGAACCAGCCTAATTAATAATAATAATAATAATAATGAATTTTATTTATGGGCGCCTTATACCGAGGTCTCAAGGACACCTTACAGAGATTTATAGGAAACATATAATCAGAATTTAAAAATAAGTTATAAAGACCAATACACAAATCAGGGACAGAATTCCTTCCAAAAACACAAAAAAGAAAATCAGAAGCACAATTTGAGGAGAGAGCAGCGGCAACGAAACCGCGCCAGCGTCCACTCTCCCCTCCGACCTCCATCTTGAACACAGACTAACAAATACAATTACAAACAATTACATACAAAAATCATCCCCCCACAGTGATTTCCACTGTGGGGGAAGGCACAATGTCCAGTCCCCAGCCCCAGTTCACCCAAACAGTCAGGCCAAATGAAGCCCCCCGCTATTGCCTCTACGGAGGCCCGATGATCCTGGCCGTTCTCGCCGGGTGATGTAGCCCCGGCGTCGGGAGAGTCCTCCAGCAGCTGGGCCACCTGGAACGGCCGCATTCCTCACCGGAGGCCGCAACTACGGCTGGAACGGCCGATTTCCCGCAGGCGTCCGCAGCACCTGAAGCCGACAAGGCCGCGCCGATTTGGAGCTCAAGGCTCCCGGTGTTGGAGTCGGCACCGCCGCCCGCTCCACAGTCCCGCAGCCCGGAGGTGTTGAGCTCGACGGTCCAGCTCACCGGAGCTCCAGCGCGTCGGTCCAGCGCGGCGACCCAGGCAAGGCATCGCCCGCTCCGCTGCACAGTAGCGCTCCAGCGCCGTGCCGCCACCGAAGCTGAGGGTGCTGTGCGGCCCCCGTCGGGAAACGCCGCTCTACGCCCGCTGGTAGGCCGCGAGGACGGGTCGACTGGGCAGCCGGAGAGAAGGCTGCCTCACCGACCAGGTAGGGACCAGGAAGTGATTTCCCCTTGTCCCCCCCCACATCAAAAGACAAAATAAATAAAAAAACAAAGACTTAAAGAAAACTAAAAACTTGGTAAAAAAGTACAATTAACGGACGGCTGCTGTTTTGCAGCCGTTCCTCAAGATGGCTCCTCCTCCTAGTGGGTTCCTCCCTTTACTGAATTAATTAATGGGTGAGGGCAGTTCTTGTGGGTTCCTCCCTTTACTGAACCCCACTGACTGCCAGTGTGCAGAGTGGGGGTCACGGCCATAGTGGGACTGGGGCAGTGCCAGGCTGGGGGACAGTCCTGCAAGGCATCTTCCAGTCGCTTTAATAGGAAATGTAATGAGACTGCAGCAGAGGTCCCAGGTTTTAAGAGCTCATGAACCTGCCTAATTAAAGGGTCAGGACAGATCCTCTGGGTTCCCCTTTTACTGAACCCCACTGACTGCCATAGCGGGGAGAGTGGGGGTAACGGCCATAGTGGGACTAGGGCAGTGCCAGGCTGGGTGGCAGACCTGTAAGAGACCTGTCTTATTTCTGATGTAAATGTCACATCCTAACCAAGAATCGAATGCTCTGAAGTTTACTCGATGAGTATTCATTTTAAGCTACAATGAGCCTATATTTATGTTAGAGACCCCCCGATGGTGCCTTTGCAAATGAGGGCTATTACCTTTAACCCAAAAAAAACCTAAAAGTGTTGCATTGTTTGAGTATCTGTAGTTTGTGTGTGTGTCTGTGTATACCTGTCAAACGTGTATCTGTGGATGTGTGGATGTAAGTGTGTATGTATATGTGGATGAATGTATGTGTGTGGATGTATGTGTGCATGGATGTGTACATGTATGTCTGCGTGCGGATGGATGTGTGTGTGTGCGGATGTATGTGTGCATGTATGTGTGTGTGTGTGTGTGTGTGCATGCATGGAAGTGTGTGTACGGATGGATGTGTGTGTTGATGTGTGTATGTATGTGTGGATGGACTTTCGCACTGTCATTCACCAGCACGCCATTATCATAAGTAATTCACTCATTGTTTAAATAATTTGATCAAATAAACAGTGAAACGATCGACACTAAAATAAAACTTTATATAATCATTTATTTCCCCAATTTATTTGTTTACATTACATCTGATCTTCATCTGAATATTCTTCATCAGATTCCAAGTCTTTTGATAAGTCCATTGATAAGTTAG
Source organism: Malacoraja senta (assembly GCA_038087875.1). Taxonomy (NCBI): domain Eukaryota; kingdom Metazoa; phylum Chordata; class Chondrichthyes; order Rajiformes; family Rajidae; genus Malacoraja; species Malacoraja senta. The sequence goes on from CM075984.1 coordinate 32,899,101, forward strand.
TTCAAGTTCAAGTGGAGGGTCAGGCAGAGGCTACAAAAAAAACATCTCATAGTCATTAAGTCTGCATGGACTTCAATTCATAAAATTTAAACCCCTTCTTAATATTAATGAGAATAACACTGTTACTACCATAGATAAATTAGTTCAAGTTCAAGTTCACATACACCAATTCATTTCTGCGTAAACATCAGCCATTTCTGACCATTTCTCACTCCAATGGCAGCCGATAAAGTGCGATCAATATTCCTCCGTTTTTCCTCGGTAGCAGCCAAGCTGGAAACGGCTGCTACCGACAGCACTATGTACAGCCTCCCCCCACCCCCCCCCCCCCCCCCCCCGCGCCCACGGAGATGATCCAAACACACCCCGCGGCTCCGCGTTCGCGAATCGGCCACTTCTTAATTGAGACCGCGGCTTCACTATGTTAAGTACATAGGCCCCGCGATCGGAGCACTTGTACTCGGTAAGTTATCCGAGCAGGCAGATCCGAGATTAGATGTTAAAGACTTATTAGACTACAACAAGCTGGCATTAGTGAAAATGTTTAATTTACCTTGGATTTAACTATGGATACACATAGTTTAGGCCCTCAACTTCATGAATGAATGAATGAGTGAATGAGTGAATGAATGAATGAGTGAGTGAGTGAATGAGTGAGTGAATGAGTGAGTGAATGAATGAGTGAATGTACAGCCTCCAAATCTCATTTTTTCACATTATAAAAGGGTGCAATTAAATTAATTAAAGTGCATACAGATTAATTTTCATAAATTCAGACTTTAGATCTTATCTTTTCAGTTCGTTGATTCACAAAGTTTGACTGCAGCACCTCAGGCAGGGACATTGCTTTCAAGACTTTCTTCCACTTAGCTGCACATTCTTCAGACTTCTTCATGCTTTTCTCACTAAATTCAATTACCCTGCTGCAAGTTTCCACGACGTATTCCACAGAACTAGAAAGAATCTTCATCGGAATCTCCAGTAAAACAGGCATCAGTGAAGCCCTCTCCATGCTCCCTGCCTAGCTAGCCTGAAACAAAGCGCGTGATTGGCCAACTGGCATACAACTCAATGTTAAACGTGCTTTGATTAGACTAAAAATACCCGAACATTTTCCGTTTTTCTCTAATTTAATAAAAAAATGTGCAAGTCTTGTTCATGACGAGTTTCAGGGGTGATTTATATAATATTTTTACACAATATGAAAATTTCATGTAGTTCGGTGACTTGGGTCACGAAACACTGGAATAAAGCTCCTCGGCCCACAGCCTACAGAGGGAGCTGTTGGCCAGAATAGCAAATAAAATTCACATTTAGGAATGGAATGCAATAGACATGTCTAAATATTGGGTTACTGATGTATTTTCCATTGAGATGAAGATTAATATGGAAAAATCTAAGATTCTGAAAATGTTGAGAAAGAACCTTATGAAGAAATTCATCAGTTGATACATTTTGAACAAAGTGTGTTAGTTCAGAGTTCTCAACCAAAGAGTGGGAGGAAAAACATAGAAGCTTTGCTTGTTTGTTGTCTTATTAGATCTTTGAAAATCGTTGAGAGAAACCTTAATAAGCAGTACATGTGCATCAATGAACTTTAAGGGCTTTTTAAAAGAGGTATGAGCTAATGTCCTGATTTATGTCCTCTGCTCAGTGCAGACCTTCTATGTTATTCTCATTTTATTGTTGACGCCTGTTATAAATCCTGTCTATTTAACACCCTTTGGTTATATACCTTGCCGCTCATAACCATCCCCTCTTCCTCTCCATTATATACATTATTCACCTAAGCCAAAATACACCCTGCTCAATACCTGACATCTGCTACGTACCCTAAATTATGCAAACTGCACATAGTTTACATCCTGCATAATGAATATGCCCATGTCTATTATATGCAGCATTGCTTTGCACACATACTTATGATAGCCCCTGACCCTTATACACCCTGCTGTGATCCTTTAATGTTGCAGATTATGTAGCCTCTTTTCATGCTGATTGTAACATCTGTCTGGCTGAAACCTATTTCTGTATCATCTTATGCAGCACTGAGGCTTGACGTTCACATAGATCCCCAGTTTCTTGGATGTATTTGATCTGGTGTACAATTGGCCTTAGTTAATATATTGTATGGAGAATTTGAGTAGAGCACCTAATCTGGAGTTCCAATTAATTAACAATAGCAGAGCATGGGAAGGACGAATTCTGACTTTCATTGAACTACTTGTTTTGTTTCTAACATACTTTTATTCTTTAGGTGAGTAAAATCAGTTTGGTTGATCTTGCTGGAAGTGAAAGAGCAGATTCCACAGGAGCAAAGGGAACACGGTTAAAGGTGAGGATTAGTCGCAGGTTGACCCTCTGTTCATCTCTTCCTCATTGTGCATTTAGACACTACCGCATCGCTCACTCACATATCCTTCTAGCCATGTGTCCATTTGACTACTTATCTATTTCCATCCTTGAATGCACTGACCTACCACCCTCCAGCTGTCCATTTGTTCATAACCACTCAACCAATTAAGTATCCATAATAATGCATTAGTGACATACGTTCATTTGTCCACTCGCCTCTGTGTTACCTGATTCATCCATTGATCTATTGGCTGATCTAACTGACAGCCGGCTTCTTCATTTGTTCATCTATCTAATCAATCATCCATCCTCTCACCTTGATGTACTTGTCAGCAGGGGATAAGTTGTGGGCAGAGAACTAACACCATGTTCCTCTCCTGAAGTGGTTCTCCGATAGAGTTTTAAACGGTTCTTCAGGAAGTTTCATTCCAGGTTGCATTTGCACTTGTCCAGTTAAACTTCATAATTGGGGTTTGATAGGCTCATCCGTTATTTTTAAAGTATTATTCAGCTACTGTAGATAATTTGAGACTTGCAAAAGATATCCCCAATATTGCCTGGTAATTCACAGTTCACCAGAGCATTCTTTTATCTCCTGGGCTTTGAGTTCCAGAAGGCATTAAAAAAAAAATCTAATCATGCAGTAGTTAAAAGTAGAGATGTCTAAGAGTTTGTGAGAAGTTAAACTAAATATTCTTATATAAGTTCGAACAATATGTAACAAACCCAGGGGCACACTTCTATCCAATGGTTATGGGTTAATTTGTTGCATACTAAAGGCCGTGTCTTACCTGTTTGCGGTCATCGGCGGTGAAGCGCGGCGTCGCCGGTAGCGAGGACCGCGCGGCAACGGCGAGAGCGTCGAGCCTATCCACCGGAGCGCCGCATGGATGTTGCGCGGGGGCCGAGTTTAATTCAAACACGGCGGGTCCCACGTGCTTGCGGTAAGTAAAAAAAGGGCGGGCCGACTGCGATGACGTCGGCCCCCGCACGTGACTCACCAGCGGCGGCTGTGGCGGCGGCCATCCTGATCGCGGCGCTGTAGCGGTGGCTGTGCCTGTGGCCGCGCAGCACACGTGCCTCACTGGCGGTGGCACGTGCGTCACTGGCGGAGGCTGTGGCAGAGGAGGTTTGACGCACGGCGCTCGACCCACACTGGCGGCGGCCCGTGCGAGCGGCCGTGCGCACTCGTGCATCACTGGTGGAGGTTGTGCGGTGAGTATAGTGTTTTCGACATGTCGATTTTATTTTTGCACCGCGCGGTGTTGGGAACACCGTCGCACGGCCCGGGAATTGTTCTTTCTCACGAGTGCGCGGTCTATGGCGGCAGATTCTTCCCGTTTCGCCGCCAATGACCGCAGATTCGTGAGACAGACCTTTAAGGCTTAATGTGTCATTGCATCCATGTGTTCAGTTTTTTTATCTTCCCCATTTAATGGCTCATTTCCTTGTGTGTTATAGGAAGGAGCAAATATAAATAAATCCTTGACAACTCTGGGCAAGGTCATCTCGGCGCTGCGGATGTGGTGAGTGGCTTGTTGCTTTTTATGATGATTATACTGTTTGAGTGGAGAAGCATGAGGCAGAAAGTAACCCTCGGAGTCTGAAGAGCCATTGCTGACCTTGCTCTGCCAAAGCTGACTGCCAGAATCAATAAAGTCCTAAGTTCCATAGCCACAGCAAGATATAGGATTCAATTTACTCCATTCAGACCCCATCTCAAGGACTGTGTCAATCACGTCACTGAGACGAAGAGGGGGCCTTCAATCACACGAGACACTGATCAAAACTGGTCACCCTTGTCAAAGATCTGAATTCTCAGGAAGGAAAGGTTATGCCTGGCTCCTTGGGAGCGTTCATAAGTCTAGAAAAATGTAATTGCAAGATGAGGGCATGAAGAATATTTTGAAAATCTTAAAAGTAGTTTAGTATTGTTTCAATAATTCAAAAAACATCAGAAAAGTTTAGTACTGGTTCAATAGTTCTCCCATCACCTTAAAAGTGGTCAGAATGGATAAATTCTCTGAAAGGAGTTCTAGTTTTGAGCGACCTCCTCTAAAATGGTTACTGTTAGGAAGGTCAGTCATCATTGTTGTCCTGATGTAATGGTAGCCCTTAATGGCAGGTTCATTGCTCTTTTCGATAAGTCTTCAATGGAGTTGTGTAGGAGCAGCACTGATCTGTCATGTGCCGCTACCCACTCAGTAAACTTTCTTTTCTGTTTTATTTCAGGATTCTGGATCAAACAAGGTATGAACAACACCTTACTCCATGACACTATGTCTACAAAGCTCAACCCGTTTTAGACACAAAATGCTGCTGTAGCTCAGCAGGTCAGGCAGCATCTCTGGAGAAAATGAATAGATGACGATTTGGGTGGGATCCTTCTTCAGACTGATTGCAGTAGGGTGAGGGGAGAGAAAATGGGTGAAAAATGTAGGTCAAATCACGGCCGGCAACAGATTTCCTCAGGCGAGGAGGTTCCCTGATAGGCAGACTGTTGGATAGAGACAGGTGCAAGCCCAAGAGGGATACATAGTTGTGACCTGTGAGGCTAGTTACCAATGTTTTAGTGGGGGGGGGGGGGGGGAACTGGAGGCGAGAAAAAGCCAGAATAGAACAAGGGCGGTGAAGGCCGGTTCTCTGGATACTTTCAAGAGAGAGCTAGATGGGGCTCTTAAAAATAGTGGAGTCAGGGGATATGGGAGAAGGCAGGAATGGGGTACTGATTGGGGATGATCAGCCAAGATTACATTGAATGGCGGTGCTGGCTCGAAGGGCCAAATGGCCTAATCCTGCACCTATTGTCCATTCAACCCCTAGCATTCACTTCCAGAGATAAAAATAAAACAGAAAATACTCAACAGGTCAAGCAGTATCAGCACTGTGGAAACAAAATGGTTGATGCCTTTTGAAAGACAGGAAGGGAAACAGAACCAAATACCAGATACCTTGCTGAGTATTTCTGCTTATTCAAAGTTCACCCAGTCTGTGCGGTTAAAGGTTGGCAAGGATAATCGTGCTCAGTCAGGATCATTGTTTCTTGGGGGAACTGGGCAAAGTCTGTGTAGACCTTATCTGCTAACATTGATGATTAGATGAGAATTGGGTGGAGGATTGCTGGGACTGTATTCTGCCAAAGAGGTGGAGGTTTCAGGACATTAAACCATTTTCAGATGACTGACATTTAATCCATTTTGACTCTGCATACTCTGAAATTGTTAATGCTTTCTGTTTCTGGGATGTTTTTGTTATGTTCCACGTTGAGCAGAACAAGAAAAAGAAGAAAACAGATTTCATCCCATACAGAGACTCTGTGCTAACGTGGCTCCTACGAGAAAACCTTGGTGAGGGCTACTTCCTCTGCACTACTGCTTACTGACGTAGCAGTAGTTAACTGTGCAGTATTTCCACTTTCTAACATATATGTCAATATGGGCTATGATTAATAAAGCTTAGAAAGAACTACTAAGGGGGGTTGGATATCACCACAAATTGCACATCGTCCTTTTACCCTGAGAACTGAACTTACACAAAGACACACATTTATATAGAGACTTCCACGGCTTCAGCATGTCCCAAAGTATTTTGCAATGTGACTTTTGCTGCGTTGTCATTGTCGCATCGTAAGATAATCTGCTTTGAGACACTGATTAATATTTAAGTGAGGATTCATATGGGGCAGGATAGGAAAGGGGGCTCTTGTGTGGTTTGGCTGGTGTTGTGTATCTCAGGCTGAAAAAGTGAGGGGAAAGTCTCAGTTTAATAACTCATCTGAAAGACCACCCCTCCAATGGTGCAGCAGATATCCAGTTGAGATTTTGTGATCCCACAAGCCTATGACTACGAAACATGTAAATCACACGGCATGGGTTTCTTTCAATATCAGTGACCACAGTCAAAATGAGTTTGATCCTTCTTAGCCTGACTCCATGAGGATAGATTGGTGGTAATGTTTCACAAGGCCTTGTTGTGAGTTGGGGAATGGGAGATGATGGGACATGCATGCCCCATCTATGGGAAGTATACACACTCTATGTTGGATGTGAGTTTGAATGTGATTGTTAGTGGAAGTCAGAATGAGGGGAAAGTTTAGATTTTTAGTTTAGAGATGCAGCGCGGAAACAGGCCCACCGGGTCCGCGCTGACCAGCGATCCCCGCACATTAACATTATCCTACACCCACTAGTGACAATTTTTACATTTACCAAGCCAATTAATCTACAATCCTGTACGTCTTTGGAGTGTGGAGGAAACCGAAGATGTTGGAGAAAACCCACGCAGGTCGCGGGGAGAACGTACAAACTACGTACAGACAGCACCTGGGTCTCCGGCGCTGCATTCGCTGTAAGGCAGCAACTCTACCGCTGCGCCACCATGACTGCCCTTATCTTATCTCTTCACAAGGCAACAGTTCTACACAGCTCCAACTGCCTCCCTGAGATTCCTCTGGCATTGTGCAGTCAGAAGCAACTGAGGCATCTGGCTGGGGTTAGGACAGTGTTAGCGGGTGGGGCTACAGCTAAGAAAAATGGGCCGTTAAAGGTGAGAAGAAATTTTTGGAAATGGGCTGATGGCCTTGAACCTAATATGTTAATGTTATCTCTCTGCAGGGGGTAACTCTCGGACTGCCATGGTGGCCGCCCTTAGTCCAGCCGACATCAACTATGAAGAGACACTCAGCACCCTGAGGTAAAGAGCAGTCAAACGAGCAACACACCCTAGAAGAAGTGACCCACTGGGGAGTACAAGGGATTAATAAGGAATTAGTGTTTGGAAAGGCAAGGCTGGATTAAGTTCAAGGGAAGGAGGGACTCTTACTAGGATTGGAAATTAGGAGGATGGGTTAGGTTTTGGGAAGGGATGGAAAGACTGGTTTGTAAAGAATGGATTAATGGCAAGGGTGAAAAGGGTCTGTTCATTCAATTGGGGAGGATGGGTCTGGGGAGCAGGGGGTGAAGCTTCGAATGTATTGAATTGTTTTCTAGTATATCCTCCTTTTGCAGATCTTCTGCTCTCTAGTCTAGTCAAGTCAAGTCAATTTTATTTCTATAGCACATTTTAAAACAACTCTCATTGACCAAAGTGCTTTACATCAGTGCAGGTACTAACGTTCTACAAACAGTGGTACATAGATCTAACAATACATACATAAATACATACATACAGCGCTCCCTCAGAGGACCTCTAATGCAATACGCTGAAGGTTCTCTGGTTTCATTCATTCTTTAGGTACGCCGACCGTGCTAAGCAGATCCGATGCAATGCCGTCATTAATGAGGATCCCAACAACAAGCTGATCCGGGAATTAAAGGATGAAGTCTCCAGACTGAGGGATCTGCTCTGCACTCAGGGATTGGGCGACATTATTGATCGTAAGCGGCGTCTGATCACTGAGCCACAGGAAGAGTTAGAGCCCATCCCATCCCCAGCCCCATAAGTACCTGGCCTAGCCTTGCCAGGTCTCTTGTGCCATTGTTCACAGGTAATATCGGACCTTTAAACAGGCCTGTACTTATGAGCCCATGATTCGAAGTGCTCAGATTCAAGAAATAGTTGCAGCACATGAGCTGACCTTGACAACCAACAGGCAGTCATAGCTGCTTATAGAATCCATCTTGACTGCTAGATCTGTGATGACTTAGCATCAATAGCAAAGTATCAAATGCTTCCTGCGATGCACAATGTGTGATATCTAATATCCACATTTAACATGGTGTTAGGTATATCATGGACAACCAGATCATTCCAAGCTTGGGCCCATAGTGGGACTGGGAACAATTTGGTTGACCGTGTATTTTGTTCAATTTCTTATCAAAAATAAATCCCAGGATCCAACTTCTCCCATTCCAAGTTCTCCTGAAGAAGTCTGTACCTATGAAATCTACAGACCAGGCAGTAAAGTAATGGTGCATTCAGAGGTGTTGCCTCAGACTCTTGTGTGCAACCAAATGTGGTTAATATGTCACAGTGCCGAGTCTCCGCAGACTCGTACACCAAAAGGAATCCTCTTCCACGACAGGTGGCATCTCGGTTTGCAACAGGGTGGGACTGACAGTTTTACAGGGATGTGTTGTTTGTGGTCGTGATCTCCTTCCCTAACCCTTGCCTCTTCCTACTGTCTCTACACCCTTTTCCATCTGTCTGCTGTTCTCTTTGAGTCAAGCTCCTCTCTGAGCCTGTTTTATCTGAGCAATTTCAAGTTGTTTCTTTCCGGGATACTGTGGTTGTGAACTCTGACCCTTGTTTCTCTCCTTTCTCTGGTCACAGTGACTCCAGTGCCCGATGACACAAGAAGTGGAAGAAAATGTGTGTAAACAGCTGGAGTAGCACAGTAGCAGCTTGCGACGCTTCCCTCATACGTGCATGCACACTTGTGCATGTGCACAGATGGGTGCACACCCCTTGCAACACAGCATGAGACAAAGAGCCTGTTCTTCCTGTGCCTTTGGCCATGGGTCACCCCCAACTGTGTTAATAAGGCAGCCTGAATGGGCACATCATTGTTTACCATTTGGCATGATCCTTTCCTTCTCTCTGAATCTGTGGCAGGTTCTCACCCACCCACATCAGTCACTAACCACTCTTCATACGTGGAACAAGACTTGATGGTCATGCTTCCCAATCCTTGAGGGGATCACAGCCTCTTTTGCTCCTGACACTAGCAGGGTAAACATTGGCCATTTCCAACAGGGTCTGCACAGTGCACAAACCCAAATTAACCTCTGTCCAGAATTATTACTCAGTTGCACACACTTTCCCCACAATTGTGTCAGGGCAAATTACTTTCTGCTTGTTTGAGCAGCAGAGGTGACACAGTATCAGCACAGTAGAACCAACAACGGACTGTGCCCATTTCCAACGCTCTTCCTCTGAAGAATGTTTGTAAGCAATGTTACAATATGCTATTTCTTTCCAGTCCATCTACTTTAAAAATTATTGCTGAGAGGGTGCCAGCTATTAGGAAATGATCAGGACAGCCACAGCTGGGTTATCCACTGTCTGTAGTCCACTGTTCCACATCTCTTCCCACTTATAGACTTTGTGCATTGGGTGGCATTCAGTGCTCTGATATTCCTCACCTGTACTCCATCAATTGTGATATGAAGGTAGCTGGGTGAGCTCCAATATTGGACTCCAGTCACATTATGGAACTGCCCATCGCCAAGAACATTTGGGCAGCATGGTGGTGCAGTGGTAGAGTTGCTGCCTTGCAGCACCAGAGACCCAGGTTCGATCCTGACTATGGGTGCTTGCCTGTACGGAGTTTGTACGTTCTCCCCGTGACCTGCATTTTCTCTGGGATCTCCGGTTTCCTCCCTCACTTCAAATACGTACAGGTTTGTAGGTTAATTGGCTGGTATAAATGTGAATTGTCCCTAGTATGATAGTGTAAGTGTTTGTGGATCGCTGGTTGGGGCGGGCTTGGTGGGCCAAAGGGCGTGTTTCTGCGCTGTATCTCTAAACTAAACTAAACTATATATCTGATCATGTTTCGTTTAGTTTATTGTCACGTGTACCAAGGTACAGTAAAAAGCCTTTTGTTGTACGCTATCCAGGCAGCGGAAACTCTATAAATGATTACAATCGAGCTGTCCACGGTGTACAGGTACTGGGAAAAGGGATTAACATTTAGTGCAAGACAAAGTCTGGTAAAATCCAATTGAAGATAGTCCGAGGATCTCCAGTGAGGTAGATGGTATCTAAGGACCAATCTCTGGTTGGTGATAGGATGGTTCAGTTGCATGATAATAGCTGGGAAGAAACTATTCCTGAATCTGGAGTTATGCCATGTGACTGGCAACATGTGATGGAATTAAATAGGAAGCTCTTTCTCACAAAGTGCAGGACATATAAGTTTGGAAGGGTCAAACTTATATGTACCTATACATTGCATTTTCCATAGATTAAAGGGACATTTTGCAGACTGTGAGGATAATGGGAGTCCTGTTAAACAATTATAGCATAGATTTGATAGTTTGATTGACCTGCCTTTGTGTTGTGTGATCCCATAATTTAAACTCATACATTGGCTTTTCCGACCTAACTCCTTACGACTCTTTCTCTCATGCTGTGGCTGACAGGCTTTTGCACCGTTGCCATTGCTGCACTCTCCTGGTTAGCTGATGCTCTGACCCATGGCAATGGCTCATTCCTTTGCCTCAGGATGTGCCTTCGGTCCTAGACCGCTGAAAATTCCTGTATGGTTCTGTCCATGTGCGCCCATGTTATTACGCTGCTGTATGAACTGTATAGGGCTTTAATTTTAACGTAAAATATTGGCAAGTATGTACATGGAAAGAAAATGTATTGCAGCAAATCTCACAGGTGTCTGATTTGTGTTCCAGACAATATCTCTTGAAGACCTCACTGGCTTTCTCATCCATAAGATCTATTATTTGAATGTCCTCAAAAGCAAGATCTAAGTAACAGATTTATAAATATGGAATAGTTATTGATGTACAGTCAGGTGCGATGACAATTCATTGGAAACTTTAGGATTTATGGTGAAAGGAGGGTTATGAAATGGCAAAGGGAAAAAAACAGCAGCACATGTTCATCTAGTGTCTTTAATGCAGTATCATTTTGTAAGTGCTTCACAGGATCCTCGACAAACACAATTTGGTGCTCAAAACCAAGAGAAAGTGCCCTAACGTGGTCCATTTACAGATAATTTTTAAAGTAGCACTAGAAAGGAGCAGGGCAGGGAGTTTTAGAGAGGAAATTCCTGAGTTTGGGGTTTCGGCAGCTGTAGGCACCTCCACCACTGGTGGAGCAACTAAAATTAGAAATACATAAGAGCCCACGGTGACAGGGGCACAGCGATGGCAAAACATTGTAGGACTAAACTTACCATTGCAGGTATAATAATAAACATCTGTCCTCTAAAGCCCACTAGTAGGACACAGCAAGACAGGTAATGGGCCTTTCACGGAAGGGGTTACTCCACTGGTGCACCCCATAGTTGTTGCAATGCTTCTGCTGTGCTTCACCCTCTTGCTGTGCGTGAGTGTGTGCTCCACCTTGCTATCTAATGTTGATGTTGTTGATGTACAACGCAATGTCTGTTTACTAAATCCCTCTCAGTTATATTTGGCACAGGCTTTTCTGTTGGTGGATTTCAATGCATCGGGGTTTTGCAAAGTTTTGGATTGGTGACAGGTTGTGGATCACAATGCACCACAGTTCCTAGGTCACTTGATGGCTACAAGGATAGGGTTTAGTTTAGTTAGGTTTATTGTCACATGTACCGTGTTACTGTGAAAAGCTTTTGTTGTGTGCTATCCAGTCAAAGAAAAGACTATACACACCTGTAATTACAATCAGTCGTCCACAGTCTTCAGATAAAGGATAAAGAATACAACATTTAATGCAACATTTAAAGATACTTCAAAGGTCTCGAATGAGGTAAATGGGACGTCAGGACCTCTCAAGCTTGTGAGAGGACAGTTCAGTTGCCTAATAACAGCTGGTAAGAAACTGTTCCTGAATCTTGAGGTACAGTATGTGTTTTCAAGCTTTAACACCAACAGGTGAGCCATCAGACTGGCTGCTGCATTGAGAAGTTAAAGTTAAGAAGCCGCTCCTTGCTTTTAAATGTTTGCCTCTCACAGGGGTGGAGAACACCACAAAAATAATAAACGGATGTAGAGTGGTATGCTGTCAGCGGATTGGCATAACGATTAGTGTTGCTGCTACATAGTTGCAGTGACGGGCTTGATCCTGATGCCCAGTCCTGTCTGTTTACATATTCTCTCTGCGGGCTCCTGCCACGTGCTCCGGTTTCCCCTCACATTCCAGAAGACGTAAGAAGATTAACAAGTCTTCAAGAGACAAATCCCAGTACAGTGATAAGTGACGGTACTGAGTTGTGAGCAAGTGTGTAAATCCACCAACAGTGAGCAGATTACAAGCCTCGGGGACACCAGCCTGGCTCCGATTCATTACATACACGTCCATGCTGTTGTCTATTCTGTGGTTCCTTTCTAACATATATTTCTCATCCCGCTTTAGTTTGTTATATACAACTTGCATTTTTCTTTCTTTCCTTTTCTTTCTCTCTTCCACCCTTCCACTCCCTCCTTCCCTCCCGCTTCCCTCTATAGATGTGAAGGATTTAGAGAATAATAACCGTAACTGCAGAGTTGCAGCTGTCAATCAACGAGCTGACAATTTCTCCACAGTGTCCGGATTGGTGGCTGGAGTGAGTCCCTCGCCAACCCTGTCTGCTCTGTCCAGTCGCGCTGGTTCCGTGTCTAGCCTACATGACCGGCTGATGATTGCCCCTGGCAGTGATGAAGCCATCGAACTACTCAAGGTCAGCAAATCAGATTAAGAAATTACATTAACAAAAAGGAAATAAAACCGAAATGGAAAATTGGAAATGCCAAAGTTTCAGTTGAAATTCAATTTGCTTAATTGTTGCAGCTAATAGAGTTACTGTCTCACAACACAAGATCCATGTTCAATCCTGATAGAGTTACTGTCTCACAACACAAGATCCATGTTCAATCCTGATAGAGTTACTATCTCACAACACAAGATCCATGTTCATTCACTGTGTGAAGTTTGCATATTCTTTCCATGACCCTTTGGGTTCCCTTGGGTGCTCTGATTTCCTCCCACATTACAAGGATGTGTGGATTTGTAGGTTAATTGGCTGCTGTGAATTGCCTCTGGTGCACAAATGAGTGGTAGAATCTGGGGGGGAGTTGATGAGAAATTAGGGGGGGGGAAAGGGACATATCCAACGTACCCCCAGGACTAGATGTTTTCCCGGGACTTAAAGGAACTAAGGGAGATCATGGCAGATACCCTCAGTTGGATCATCCAAAGATCTCTTTATTTATATACAGTGCCTCCATAATGTTTGGGCCAAACATGTATTTGTCTCTGTTCTCCACAATTTTAGATTTGTAATAGCAAAAATCACATGTGGTTAAAGTGCACATTATCAGATTTTAATAAAGGCCATTTTTATACATTTTGGTTTCACCATGTAGAAATTACAGCAGTGTTCATACATAGTCCCCCATTTCAGGGCACCATTATGTTTGGGACACAGCAATGTCGTGTAAATGAAAGTAGTCATGTTTAGTATTTTGTTGCATATCCTTTGCATGCAATGACTGCTTGAAGTCTGTGATTCATGGACATCACCAGTTGCTGGGTGTCTTCTCTGGTGATGCTCTGCCAGGCCTGTATTGCAGCCATCTTTAGTTTATGCTTATTTTGGGGGCTAGTCCCCTTCAGTTTTCTATTCAGCATATAAAAGGCATGTTAAATTGGGTTCAGATCGGGTGATTGACTTGTCCCTCAAGAATTGACCATTTTTTAGCTTTGAAAAACTCCTTTGTTGCTTTAGCAGTATGTTTGGGATCATTGTCTTGCTGTAGAATGAACTGCTGGCCAATGTTTTGAGGCATTTGTTTGAACTTCAGGAGATAAGATGTGTCTATACACTTCAGAATTCATTATGCTACGACCATCAGCAGTTGTATCATTAATGAATATAAATGAGCCAGTACCTTCAGCAGCCGTACATGCCCAGGCTATAACACCCCCACCACCGTGTTTCACAGATGAGGTGGTATGCTTTGGGTCTTGGGCAGTTCCTTCTCTACTCCATACCTTGCTCTTGCCATCACTCTGATATAAGTTAATCTTCGTTTCATCTGTCCACAAGACCTTTTTTCCAGAACTGTGGTTGCTCTTTTAAGTACTTCTTGGCAAACTGTAACCTGGCCATCCTATTTTTTGCAGCTAACCAGTGGTTTGCATCTTGCAGTGTAGCCTCTGTGTTTCTGTTCATGAAGTCTTCTGCGGACAGTGGTCATTAACAAATCCACACCTGACTCCTGAAGAGTGTTTCTGATCTGTTGGGCAGGTGTTTGGGGATTTTACTTTATTCTAGAGAGAATTCTTCTGTCATCAGCTGTGGATGTCTTCCTTGGCCTGCCAGTCCCTTTGTGATTTATACGCTCACCAGTGCTCACTTCTTAATGATGTTCCAAACAGTTGATTTTGGTCAGCCTAATGTTTGGCTGATGTCTCTAACAGTTTTATTCTTGTTTCCCAGTCTCATAATGGCTTCTTTGACTTTCATTGGCACAACTTTGGTCCTCATGTTGATAAACAGCAATAAAAGTTTCCAAATGTGATGGAAAGACTGGAGGAAAGACTAGGTGCTGAAAGCTCTCTTATACCTGCATTAAGGAGGCATTTAAACACACCTGAGCAATTACAAACACATGTGAAGCCATGTGTCCCAAACATTATGGTGCTCTGAAACTACGTATAAACACAGCTGTAATTTCTACATGGTGAAACCAAAATGTATAAAAATGGCCTTTAATAAAATCTGACAATGTGCACTTTAACCACATGTGATTTTTTTCTATTACTAATCTCAAATTTGGAGTACAGGGGCAAATAAATAAATGATGGGTCTTTGTCCCAAAGATTATTGAGGGCACTGTACGTTCCCTTTAGCAGTCCACCACTATGAGAAACCTGAAAGAAAAGGCAAGGAAATATAAATTAGTTTGGAAATTACTACAATCCACCACCATGTCCAGATTCATTAGTTATTGAGGAAATGTTCAGTTATCAGAGAGAGATGACATGCTTTTGCACAGGATGTCAGATTTGATTAACCTGATTATGTTTTTGAAGACATGATTAAAGTATTGGATAGTGGATGGCCTCTGAATATTTGATTAAAAAAAATATCTTTAACTTTAGATAAAATCCTTATATGAAACTGTTAATTGATGTATTTTGTGGCAAATTATTGACCTTGTGAGAAAATCATCTGAGAAGCAGGATACAGATAGTAGGATATTCAGGAAGCTAATAAGATGTGTGGAAAGGATTTGCTTCCATTGATGGGGCACTGTGGAAGCACCTTCACCAGAAGGTGGACATCAGTTCAAAAAGCTGACTCAGTACCACCTCAAGGATGTTAGGGCCATGCAAATAATGTTTCCCAGATCCCAACAAATGCAGAAGTGTAAAAGAAGTGGAAGACATGTTGCGGGGCGACGCTTGTATGGTCGTGAGTAATCGCTCAAAGAGTCGTACCTTTTTCTGGTCGCCGCTGGATTTTCAACATGTTGAAAATTTTCGATGACCTGCTGCGACGATGACGTGTGCCGGCAAGTCGGCGAAACAATTGCGTAAGTGGGACAGGCCCTTAAGGCATTTCATCAAGCAAAATGCATGGAAACCTGGAAAATCCCTACCATTCAATCACGAGCTGGTTCTTGTCTTATTTGGAGCTGCACTTATCCTTTTGTAAGACAGTTTTGAAAAACTTGCATTGACATGTGTGCTTAATGTCAACAGGAGACAGAGAAAATAATTGCTGAACTGAATGAAACATGGGAGGAGAAACTGCGCAGAACAGAAGCTATAAGAATGGAAAGGTAAAGCACGCTGCAGAATATATAACAGCAATATGGTTTCAACAAATTAGTATGCGTTACTTAATTATACCCACTGCTTCCTTGGTATTATCAGCAAATCCGGTCTATCTGGGCTACATCTTTCTGCTGAGATTATTTTAGACTTTTAGACCACAGATACAGTGCGGAAACAGGCACTTTGGCCCATCGAGTCTGCGCTAACCAGCAATCACCCCATACACTAGGATTATTCTACACACTAAGGACAATTTACATTTTTACCAAAGTCAATTAACCTATAAGCCTGAATATCTTTGGAGTGTGGGAGAAAACCGGAGCATTGGGAGATTTTTTTTTTCTGGGAGAAAGATCGAACTGTGGTCGCTGGCATTGTAAGGCAACAATTCTACCATTGCGCCACTGTGCCGCTTGTAACCAAGCTAGCGAATTGAGTTAGTGAGTTACCAAATTGTATTCAGGGAACAACAGCATTAAATACTGGTGCTTCACAATCAACATGTTTGTCTAAGGACCATTGAAACTCTTCTTAGCAATGCCATTGTTTCAATAAAATGCTGAATTGCTGATTAATTAATGTGCACACAAATCCCAAATGGAATTAACATGGGGAGACCTCTCAGCAGCTTTGTTAAGAACAAGCAATCAGAAGTTTATTTTAGTTGGTGAAGGAATTTAATTATTGTTCCTGCGTCCTCCAGCTCACAATACATTGTTATGGCAATCACTTATGTGAGTTTGGTTGTTGCTGGCAAGGTCAGCATTTATTGTTTATCCATAAACAGGGGAACCGCAAGGGGGGGGGGGGGGCAGTTTGTCAGGTGAGTCCAAGCCTTTATTCTCTTAGCATCAGCCATGATCTGATTGGAAGGTAAAGACTGAAGACTGAGTGGCTCATACTTGAATCTAGGCTCCTCTGATATTCATAATAATAATAAATAAATAGTGCCACCAATGTCTAGTGTTCTAGTAATCTTTTTAACTGCATTCTGACAGCTGAGGCTTCTTTAGAATGGATACAATATTTACATCAATGCAGGGCTATTCCCATATCACTGATAATCTCTTCATTGCGTCACTCTGATGCGTTGGACAGTGCTGGGTGTTGAGGAGGGTATTTGTATCCATCTGGAAACTAGCCAGAAATTAATAGATGGAAGCCAATGTAGAAAGAAAGTGGTTGAGATTGGAGAGACCCCTGAGATACTGGTGTACAATCTTCTGCATCTCTTCATTCACTTTGAGTTTTGAAATCTATCGAGATTAAGGGCAGCACAGTAATACTCCAGGTTACTCACTGCTCCAGTTACCAGGAATAGGAGGATTTTTTTATTGTCACATGTGACTAAGCATAGTGAGATTCCTTGCTTCCATACACAATGTATACAAATAGCAGCCACCTACAGCACTGACAAAGTTACAAAGCATGCCGGTTATCAGCGTTTTGTGGTCCCCCTCCCCCCCAACGGACCCCCACGTCGGGTCCCCATTGTTCTTCCCATCCCCCCTCACGGTGGTCCTCCACGCTCTCGTCGACTGCGGGTCGATCTGCGAGGCAACGCCGCTGTCGCAAGGCTTCACCGCCGCCGAGGCCTCACCGCTGCCGCCGCCGCCGCCCCATTTCACGCCTCCATGGTGCCGACCCGGGCTCCAGCCGCGGGCTCCGCCGGCCGCTCCGCCGACCCGGACTCTGACCCGCGAGGCCCCGGCCAGGCCCTGACCTGGGCTTCTACGTGGCGATCCGGGAGGCATCGAGACCGCGGCGCCTCGATAAAGGCCTCTGGCCGCATACAGGGGTTTGATGCTGACCTCTGGTGCTCTCTGTGTGGAGTTTGAATTATCCACAGGTATTCTGATTTCCTATATTCATCCATAGAATTATAAAGCAAGGAAACGGGCCCTTTGGAACAACACATGATGCCTGTCTACACCAATCCCATATCCCTCTACATCTTTCTATCAAATGTAATTTAATCACTGTAATTGTACTGGCCTCCACTAACTCCTCTGACATACTCACCACTGTGTGAAAAAATTGCTCTTCAAATACCTTTTAAATCTTTCTCCTTTCACCATAAACCAATGCTTTCTAGTTTTAGTCTGCCCTGTCGTGGGAAAAAGACAATCTACCATATCTATGTTCCTTATAATTTTATAAATCTCTATAGGTTCATCCCTCAGCCTCCTTTGCTCCAGGGCAAACTGACAGCCTATTTAATCTCTCCTTATAGCTCATGCTCTCCAATACAGGCAAGTCCATTGAATACTTTCTGCACCCTCTCTCAATCATATCCTTCACATAGCGTGGAGATCAGTACTGCACACAATCCTCCAGCTGCAGTCTTTTTTTTTTCTTTTTTCTTTTTTTTTCTTTTTTAAATTAGAAGTATTTTACATTACAGTAATCTGCAATAACGTAAATTTATACAGTTCTTGTACCACTTCTGTTTTTCAACTTTAATAGAAAGAAAGGATAGAAAGAGACAGTCAGTGAGTGAATGAAAAAGTGGTCCAGGAACACACATGTGAACCTAAACCACAAGAAGTAGTTAAAGAAGAAAAGAAAAAAAGAGAAAAAAGAAAATAAGATAGGACAATATGAAAGGGATGCACCTACTTCTTATCTTTACTCACTCCTCGCCAGGTCCTAAAACCATTTATTATCAACATTTTGTTGCACCCTATGTTTGTAATAAGTCGATATATGGAGACCAAATCTTTTGGAATTGGTCATGTTTACCTGCTAGGAGGAATCTCATATCTTCTAGATGTAACAATTCCGACATATTAGAAGTCCACATTTTTATTGTTGGCGTAGGAGCATTTTTCCAAAATTTCAGTATCAATTTTTTTGCCGTTATTAAGCCATAACTAAGAAAACTCCTTTGAAACGTAGTCAGCTCCAAACTTGCTTCTATTGTTCCAAAAATAATCAATTCTGCATTCGGTTTCAGTTTTATTTTAAATAATTTAGTGAAAATTTCAAAAATTTCATTCCAAAATTTTTGAATTTTTATACAGAAAACAAAAGAATGTGCTATAGTTGATTCTTGGACTAGGCATTTATCACAGTTAGCAGAGGTATTTGGGTAAAATTTCCTTAATTTAGCTTTTGAATAATATAATCTATGTAAAATTTTAAATTGAATCAGAGTATGTCTTACGTTAATCGAACATTTATGCACATATAATAGATGTTTATCTCAACTCTCTTTCGAGATTTTTATATCTAGTTCCTGTTCCCATTCTCTTCTAATCCCGTCCGATGATGGAATTTCTATATTTAAAATGGAATTATATAGGTATGATATTAAATTAGCTGATTCCGCTTTTATATTCATTATCCCATCTAATAGGTCAGGAGACATATTTTGATATTCTCGTGTATTCTTTTTCAAATAGTCAAGTGGTTGGAAATATTTGAAATATTGATTACTATTCAAGTTGTATTTAAGTTGTAATTGGTGAAATGTTAAAAAAAACTTCCATTATCATACATATTTCCAAACGTTTTAATTCCTACTCTTTCCCAATTTATAAAAGCTCTATCTATCATAGGTTTAAACGAAGGGTTATTCATTATAGGTGAAAGAAGTGATAGATTTCTTAATTTTAACGTTAATTTTATTTGTTTCCAAATTCTAATTGTACCATGAATAATTGGATTTTTACTATATATTGTATTCTTCATTTTTGTTGGTGAGAGAAGGATCGCTCCTATGTTAAAAGGGGAACAGTCCTCTCTCTCCATTACTATCCAATCCACCTGCTGGGCCGAATTGTCCAACAGGTGAATCATATTTTTGACATTTGTGGCCCAATAATAATATAAAAGATTGGGGACTGATAATCCACCAAATTCCTTAGGTTTACACAAATGTTTTCTTTGGATTCTGTGGGATTTATAGTCCCATATAAAGTTTGTAATATCAGCGTCTAATTGAAAAAAAAAAATTTTGGGTAAGTATAGACTGGAATAGATATAAAATATGTGGTAAAAAGATCATTTTTATAACATTTATTCGGCCTATAAGAGACATCGGGAGGGTTTTCCAGAATTTAATCAGTGTGTTTAGTTTATTAAGTAAGGGCATATAATTTGCATTAAATAGAGATTTATATTTTCTAGTAATTTCTATTCCCAAATATTTAAATTTTTCTGAAGCGATTTTAAAAGGGAATTTTAACAAGTGTGTCGATTCTTGAGGTTTAATCGTCATAATTTCGCTTTTATTCCAATTTATTCTATATCCTGAAAAGGATCCAAATTCCTCGATTAAATTTAATATATTTGGTATACTAGTTTGTGATTTTGTAATATATAATAGTACATCATCTGCATATAAAGATATCTTATTATTTGAATATTTTGTATTGTACCCATGAATATTCGGATGTATCCTAATACTTTCCGCTAACGGTTCTATTACAAGAGCAAATAGCAGAGGTGATAATGAACACCCCTGTCTATTTCCCCTTGATAACTGAAATTTCGAGGACAACATATTATTAGTTAATATTCTGGCCATTGGCCTATCATATAATAATTTTACCCAAGCGATAAAATTCTCTCCCACTTGAAATTTTTGCAAGACTTTAACCATATAATCCCATTCCACTTGATCAAATGCTTTTTCTGCATCCAGTGAAATAATTGATAAGTCTTGCTCTTCGGTTTTATGTGAGTACATTATAATAAACAGACGTCTCAGGTTATTGCTTGAGTATCTCTTGGGTATAAACCCTGTTTGATCCGGATTTATTAATTTACTAACATAGTTACTTAGCCTTCTAGCTAATGTTTTCGCTAATATTTTTTGATCTGTATTTAACAGCGCAATCGCTCTATAAGAACCCGGATCTTCTAAATCTTTACCTTTTTTAGGTATAAGTGTAATCGTTGACTCCGCCAATGTTTCTGGAAGTGTATGTTCTTTAAAAGCATAAGTATACATTTTATGTAGTCGTGGTGTAATTATCTCATAAAATCTTTTATAAAATTCATTACTAAAACCATCTGGTCCTGGAGTTTTTCCATTCTTTAATGTATTTATTGTTTCTTCTATTTCCTTAGTTGAGACTTGTGCACCTAATTCCTCTTGTTCACTCAGATTGAGTTTTGGGAGATTACAATTGTCCAGGAACTCTCTAACTTTGGTACTATCTGCTACCACTTTAGATGTATATAAATTTTGATAAAATTGAGCGAATCTTTTATTAATATCCTTAGGTAGTGTTAACAATTCCCCTTTATCTGATTTAATCTTTAAAATCGTGTGGTCCTTTTCCCGTTTTTTCAGTTGTCGAGCCAGAAGCTTGTGTGGTTTATCCCCAAATTCAAAATTTTCCTGTTTTGTGATTTGAAATAATCTAATAACATTTGCTGATAATATTTTGTTTAATTTAAATTTCATTATTGTTATTTTATTATGTTTGTCTATAGTAGGCTCTTTAGCATTATCTAATTCCAATTCTCTAATTCGTTCTTCTAACTGCCTTTGTTCTTTCTTATTCCTTTTATTTAAAAAAGCTTGGTACGAGATTATAGATCCTCTAATAACTGCTTTGAATGATTCCCATAGTAGAACTGGTGAGGTATCTGGGGTGTCATTATTCTTTAAAAAAAGTTCCATCTGTTGTTTTAAATATATTTCCCCTTGTGGGTCATTTAAGATTTGCGGATTAAACCTCCAGAACGATTTATTAGAAGGCATTCCTTCTAATTTAAAAAAAAAAGGTTAACGGGGAGTGATCAGAAATTATACTATTGTGATATTTTGGATTCATTGTATAGGGAATTAGTTTTGTATCCACTAGGAAATAGTCGATACGTGAATAAGTTTTGTGTACCATTGAATAAAACGAGTATTCCCTTCCGACAGGGTTAGCGATCCTCCAAACATCTGTTATATTTGTATTTTTTATGTAAGTATTTAAGATTTCCCTGGTTTTAGATTTTGTGTTACCCCTACTCTGTTGTGAAGATTTATCCAAGTATGGATTTAAAACACAGTTAAAATCTCCCCCAATTATCACATTTTGATAATTGAACTCTGTAATTATATTCAGAATTTTATTTAAAAATTGAGGATTATCAAAATTAGGCGCATAAATATTTACCAAGGTAATTGGGGTAGCATGAATCTCTCCGGTAACTATAAGGTATCTCCCTTCCTTATCTGTCATGATATTCTTCGATTTAAATGGTATACCTTTTCGAATAATGATTGCTGTGCCTCTAGCTTTGGAAATATATGAAGATTGGTATGTTTGGCCTATCCAGTTTGCCTTCAATCTGGCTTGAGCTTGCAGTTTCAAGTGAGTTTCTTGTAGGAATATTATGTCCGTATTGAGTAACTTCAATTGTGCAAAAATCTTACCCCTTTTAATTGGTTCATTAGCACCCCTAATATTCCAACTGCAGAATGTGATTCCTCCAAATTTATTTTGTTTATCGTCTTGCATTTTGAGTAATTTAATACCTTTTAAACATGTGGTGCAAGCAATACCTTAGGTCTCTGGCTGTTGGGCGAGCATTTGCAATATTAAATTCAGTTATTACATCCCTCTCAAAATTGTCCTTAAGTAAAGAAACAAAAACGTGTACATTATTGTGACATTTTAAAAAAATCAAAAAAGTGAGGTTACAGTGTCTAAAAATGACGACACTGTGACCAATTATCCACCTAATGGTGGTAGTTACACAGTTAATGACTTCCGTAGTCGTTAATCTACATTTAGCTCCGTCCCCTTGAATAATCTTACAAAAGGGAGTTGGGACCCATTCAAAGCCAAATTTTATGTGTCAGCCTTACCATATCTACCATATCTTTATATCTAAATAAATCTTCTCTAATCTCCAAACTTATCTACCATTTACTTATGTTAACAATTATTAAATGTTCTTCCCCCTCCAGCTGCAGTCTAATCAATGATTTATACAGCTCGTGCAACCAGTAATTTGTACATCTCAAGGACATGCTGGTCATTAGGTTAAATGCCGAGGATATCAATGGGGATGTTAATGGCATTTGTGATAGAATAGGCTACCAATAAATAATTGGAAAAGATTGCTCTGAGAGCCAGCATAAATTCAATTGGCCAAATAGCATTCTATGGTGATATGGAATAAGAGCCTGTTAGTGCTGAAAGTGATCATGAATTATGTATTTAATAGCTAGTGTAGAAACTATCGAGGACTATCTGCGAGGACTAATGTATACTGGTTCATCACAGATGTTTCTTCCCTGTCCATACGGATCATTGTATCCTTATTCATCTTGGCACATATTTTTAACTTATTCTCTGCAAACCTGCACACTTCCCTCGGGTAACCTGTTCACAGGCTCGTCCCCCGGCAATTGCTTGTTGGTTAGCTGCAGACTGCCAGAGTTTCAGTGCACAAAATTACAAAGTTTTTATCCAGCCATCATTTATTCCCTTGTGCTAGAGTCAATAGCCCAAATCATTTATTGTGTAGTGCAAAAGTAAATGCTCAGCAGCTTTACATTTATGTTGCAGGGAGGCTCTGCTTGCCGAGATGGGCGTAGCCATGCGTGAAGATGGTGGCACCTTGGGTGTTTTCTCTCCTAAGAAGGTATGTTGGGTCTGAAGAAGTTGAAAGACAATTTTGTTTCTTAATTGTCCAGAGATGTGGGAAGTAGGGTGCTACTTAATGAAAGTTTTGAATGGATGGTTTTGGATGAGCCCCTTGATGGTTGGGAAAACATACTTCCCATGCTCTGTAATATCTGTTCATGAAACAGATTAATGCTTTCTCTTCTGCGTCAAATCAAAAGGCAAACCATCATGAATGTAATTGTTCTGCAACTCCAATAGAGGGAGATCAGAAAAATATATTAAGCTTTACTACGTCGATGAGAAACATACTGGAAGCCAAGTATCCAGTGCATGATGTTTACACTCATTTTTTCTACTTATTGAAATGTGTTAGTTTAACCCCACAGTGAAGTATCATAAACAAGGAGATGAATGACCTCCTTGTGTTTGGTTAGAAGCTATGTGTATGGTTAGAAGATGAATGTTTGCCAAGCCAATTACCCAAGAGGTCTTGGAATAGCGTTTATAGGCTTAAATTTCAGAAATGAGGTTCAGTGGTACTTCCTTGAACATATTTTTTCTACAAATTTAAACACCTAATTAGTCTATCAAATCTTCCAGATATGATATCAACGAAATGTTCTAAGATACTTCATAGGAGAGTTTGTCAGAAAGTTATATGAAATATTAAGATAGAAAAGAGTTAGATTTTCAGAAGAAAAGGTTTATTGAGGAAATGTCACATGTTAGGGGCATGGCGGCTGAGTGTATGGAGCCATTGGTGAAACAGTCAAATCCAAAGTTGATGGAGTGCAGATCTTTCAGAAGGTTGTAGGCCTGGAAGAGATTAATGAAATATGGAGGCACGAGGGCATGAGACGATCTCAAAAGACGAGTATCTTAAAATGAAGGAATGGTAAACTGCGAGCTAGTACAGGTCAGCAAGTACAGGGGTGATAGACAAACTGGAATTAGTGCCACCTGAACATCAGCGATCACGTTTTAGACAGTTTGAAATTTACCTGCTGGAGATTGAGTGAGAGCATCGGGAATATATTAGAATAGTTAACCAGTTGTAATAAAAGCAGAGATGAGGATTTCACCAGAAACTGAACTGAGAAAGGTACAGGTGGACAATGATATGGAGGTTAAAATAGATTGTCTTTTTGACATTGAAATATTGTCTGCAGCAATTATTGGGATAACAACATGTAGGTCATCGGAAAAAATGGTGAACAGAAACACAAGCCTCCAAAACAGAGGCATCTTTTCCCAATGGATGAATAGTAAGAAGGAGGGTTTTTTCCCCTTTGTGTGTGTGTGTGCGGCATGCACGTACATATGTGTTTGTGTATGTGTCTCTGTGTGTATGCGCACATTTGCTCGAGTGCGCATGTGTGTATGTGCCAATGCATATCTGTATTGTGGTCATGCTCATCTGTGTGAAGATTTTGTTAACATTTATCCACATTGAGTATGTGTAAAATGTCTTTGTTTTAACTCCTATCAGCTGCACACCATCTAAATTCCAATAATTGCTGCTTTATAAATTGTATACCGGTGTCTTTTGTTTTTGCTATCTCCTTCACTTTCCCACCGTTTCAACTCCTCACCGCTCCCGACGTGCTCAACCCTGCAACTGTTTAATTCCTGTTAGATTGAACGGAGAAGAGCAGCTCAGATGTTGCTGGAGTCTCTGGGGGTGTTCTCTCCCAAGGAGGTTTGTTTTGGTGACCATGTGTGTGAAGTGCTGTGCTCTCTTGGATTTGGTTTGTTCTATCACTTATAATATGGAATCCTCGATTCCATTGGCTGGTTCGGATACATTCATCAGCATCACCGCCCTGTCTTTAAGAGCCCAACTTAATCGAAGAAAATGTTCCCAGTCCATCAACTTTTGAAGAGGACTTTGCGACCTAACTCCATTCACACTCCAACTCTGTCCTCTTGTCTCTCCTTCTCCTGTTCCTTCTCTCTGCAACCCCCACCACTCTCTCTTCACTTTCCTCATTTTCTTGGATTTCCTATCCATCCTTCTTCCATTCATCCGTTTCTTCCCATTCTACCCCTCGGCCCCAATTATCCACTCATCTTTCCTTCCTCACCTCATTCTCGTTAATGCCATCTCCAATTCTCCCTATAAATGTCATCTGTTTAAGTTCATGAGAAAATATGGCAGGCGGAAATGATGCATAATCCATCAAGCCTGTCAGTTGCACTGCCAAGATACTGCCTGCTCATTTAACCTCCTGGGAAAAGATCCTCTGATTTTCCTAAAGGTAAAATTCCTTTCCTTGACATGTTCTATATCCTTATGCATAAATCCAGCATCTCTCTGCACCCCATGTCGACTGGTTTTGACTATTTTTCTTAGTGTTTCTAACTCCTATCAATATGGTTTCCATTTTGTGAGTTAGTGAATCCCAGTATTTGTACTGATTAAATAAATTGTCAGCAGAGGTTCTAATTACATTGCTGGAGAGCATCTCCCAACAAACTCATCAATCCATGAAGATCATCTATTTCCACAATCCACCTGACATTGTGGCCATTAGCTCAATGGAATTTACGGGATTGCTACAGATTGGACAATCTGCATCCACAGAGACATGATGGATCACAGTCTTCACTTACAGTGAGGTACAGATTAGATTTTCAGGTTTTTGGATCAATGGAGCAGACAGAGGGCTGGAATCATCACTACAGTAGAACCATATTATTTTTCCATCAGACTTTATATACAACCACAACACAAAGGAAGCATTCATGTATATTAGTTGGCATTGTCAGGGGTTAAAAAATGAGACACCCCAATTTAGCCATTGTCTGAACTGGGTTGACATTATGACCTGGTTTTACAATAATCTTACTGAGATTTCTGGAGGGCCAGTAATCCTACTAATAGTACTGACATAACCCTGTTCATAAGCAGCCTCCCCATATAGAGGGAAGACTGGAGTATTATAACTAGAATGGTTATAGTTTGCTAATTAGGAACTCGCACTCAAATGTAATATCAAGCCATGAAGATCATTAATATGAGTCCATCTTGTCAGTCTCAGCCGGAGCATCAGCAGTTGAAAGCCATAATCCTTGCTCAAAAATAAGATAAGAGTAATATCAGCCAGTGGTTCTTAATATTGTTTGTTACACTTGACATGTTCAAAAATGTACATGTAAACCCATCCCCAGCTCTGATAGCCACAGGCCAGGGCTGTGCTAGCTTTTAGAAAGAGCTAATTGCTTGGTCCTATTCAATTATTTATTTCTCGAGTGGATAGGCAATTCACAATGGAAATTTACAACCAAATATTTTCCCACCACACATTCTGTAGTGCCCAACACATCATGACAACAGGTGTGGAAAAATACCCTTTCCTTCTCTGCCAGTTTTATTGACAAGGGACAATTCTTCAAAGAATTAAAGATGTGGGCAGTGGGGGAGAAGGGCTAAAGTGCTTTGTTATTATCCCCAATTCACTGTTTAAAGATACACGCAATCCTTTATGCAGAAGAGTGTATGAATTGGTGTTCGTAACCTAAATCTCATCAATCCAACTGCAAATTATAATGTAATTTTTTGTGTAAAAAAAAGGATTGAAATACCATCAACACGGGGGTTTATGTCAATAAATGCCACTTGAGGGGTTCATAACCCTCCAAAGTGCCACTGTTGAGGATATATTGCACAGTTTAAGATGCATTGTCTTGGCAGTGCATTTTGAGATCTGTAAGACATGCTCCATTTCCAAGCTGCCTCACCTGTGAGTGTTAATATTTGGGTTCCAGAAAATGGTCTATCCTGTGTTAATTAGTTGTTGCATGTTTAATATCTATTCTCTTAGAATCACGTTAAGGACCATGGATGATGGATGTATATTTGGGCTAGAAATGTTTCAACCAGTCTAACAACTTTGCATGTGTGCATGTACGTGTGCATGAGTGTGTGTGAAGCATTATTGGGTGTGATTCCAGCAGCAAAATATGGCCACTGGACCAGAAACCAGCATCGTTTTAAATTTTTTACTTTAAAGAGTAAATCCGTTAATATCAGAACCTTCCACAATTAGACACGCATTTTCTTTCTGAGAAGAGTCCTGGAAATGAAGTCATCCCTTTAGTACAATTCTGAGGTTAAGTTGTTTGAGTGATTTTGGTTTTAGTGTTCATGCCATGTAGAAAGAAACCTATGACCTCTGGTTCCCGATTCCCCTACACTGGGCAAGAGACTCTGGGCGTCTACCCAATCTACTCCTCTCATGATTTTATATACCTCTATTAGATCACCCCTGATCGTCCTGCGCTCCAAGGAATAGAGTCCTTGTTTGCTTAACCTCTACCCATAGCTCAGGCCCTCGAGTCATGGCAACATCCTCATAAATCTTCTTTGCACCCTTTCCAGGTTGACATATTGTTCCTACAACATAGTGCCCAAAACTGAACACAATACTCTAAATGCGGCCTCACCAACGTCTTATACAACTACAACATGACCTCCCAACTTTTATACGCAATGTTCTGACTGATTCAAGGCCAAGGTGCCAAAAGCTTTATTGACCACCCTGTCTACCTGTGATGCCACTTTCAACGAACTATGTACCTGCACTCCTGGATCCCTCTGCTATACAACACTCCCCAGAGTCCTACCGTTCAATGTGCAGGTTCTGCCCATGTTCGTGCTCCCAAAATGAAACACCTCAGATTTATTTGTATTAAATTCCATCAACCATTCCTCAGCACACCTGCCCAACCAATCAAGATCCTACTGCTATTTTTGACAACGACTTCACTATCTACAATCCCACCCACTTTTGAGTCATCTGCAAACATGCAAACCATGCCATGTATGTTCTCATCCAAATCATTGATATAGATGACAAACAGCAATGAGCCCAGCACCGAATCCTGAGGCACACCAGTAGTCACAGGCCTCCAGTCCGAAAAGCAACCTTTTACCATCACCCTCTGCTTCCTTCCATGAAGCCAATTTTCTATCCATTCAACTATCTCCTTGAATCCCATGGGATTTAACATTCCAGAACATTTGATAAGGTACCTAGCGGAACCTTATCAAATGCCTTACTAAAATCCATGTATACAACATCTGCAACTATGTCTTCATCCCCCTTTTTGGTCACATCGTAACAAAAACTCAGATTCGTGAGCCACGACCTCCCATGTACAAAATCATGTTGACTATCCCAAATCAGCCCTTGACCATCTAAGTGCATGTATATCCTATCCCTCAGAATACTCTCCAGTAACTTTCTAGCCACGGACCACGTTATGTTTCCATTTTTGTAAAAATAATCATTGGGTATTATCCATTTCTCGTCAAATGGCACGTGGTTGTGGAACACACTGTTTTAACAATAAAACATGACCATCGTAAGGTCAGTTTCTTCCCCAGTCAGTACTCAGCCAGTGAACATATAACAGTACAGCAAAGAAACAGGCCATTGGCCCACCATGTTTATGCTGACCATGATGCTAAGTTAAACTAACCCTAACTGCTTGAATATCCCTCTATTTCTTGTTTGTTCATGCAAGTGTCTAAATGCCTCTTAAATGCTACAATTGCTTCTTCCACCTCCACCAGCAGGATGTTCTGGGCACCTATCACTCTGTGTAAAGGTTTGACTCACAAATATCTTTTAAACTTTCCCCTCATACTTTAATCCTATGCTTTCTAGTATTTGTCATTTTCACCTTGGGAAAATGACTCTGAATGCCTCAGCCTTTGACCCTCTAGAGAAAACAATCCAAGTTTGTGCAACTTCTAACAGCTAATACTTGCTAATCCAGGCAACATCCTAGTGAACCTTATCTGTACCCTCTCCAAAGCCAGCACATCCTTCCTATGTCCTCTGGTATGGGGACAAGAACTAGAAAACAGTACTCCAAATATGGGTGAACCAAGGTTTTATGTGGAATGGGCAGGGAGCTGGGCAGTCAATGCAGGAATCCCTGGCATGTACAAAATGAATGATTCAAAGAATGGTTGTAGATTTATCTTGCCATGCTTAATGAAAACTAACCAAATGGCAAAAGAACAAATTAACATTAATTGCCAGCCAGTCAGTGAGAGCCATGCTTGACCATGCCCAACACCCAAAGGACAAAAACTTCAATGGACAAGAACATGTTTGCCAAATTGAAAGCTTAATTTCTTAGCTTTGCCAACTCCAGAGTATATGGTATTCATGTTAATGGTGTGCGACTGCACAACAGCCTACCATGGTGGAACTCGAAGGATCTGGATGTTATTTATTTTTTAGTTTACTGGGAAACCACTGCAGTGAAGCTAGCAAAATAAACAAATATGTCTGGTCCCACGTTCTTAATGCACAGAAGTCCACAATTTCCTTTAACATTATCTAATCTTCCCTTATAGACTCCTCATCTGGTGAATTTGAATGAAGATCCACTGATGTCCGAGTGTCTTCTGTACTACATCAAAGATGGAATAACAAGGTACAAATTCACACAAGTTTGGCCCACCTTATTACAGTTCTGGCTTGCACAGTGCTTCATGTAAATGTGGCTGAGCAAAGCATAATGCTCAGGATGTGTGGCCAGTGATAGATTGACAGTAATGACTGACTCTAAATTTAGTTGGAAAGTATGTTTTTTCAGTTACCAACAATGGAATAATCAAATTGAAAACGTTTCTGCAAACAGGCAAGAAACAACACATGATTAAAAAAAGTATAACTCAGAGCCTCTGTAAAAAGCTTTAAGTGAAACCAAATAAAAGACACAAAATGTTGGAGTAACTTAGCAGGTCAGGCTGCTTCCCTGGAGAATATGGATAGGTGATGTTTCGGGTTGAGACCATTCTTCAAACTGGTGAAACCAAACTGAGTTCATGTGTTGAGATGAGTTGGGTAAAGAGATGTTTAATAAAAAGTACAGGCACTCGCCGACTTAAACAACAGGTGACCTACGTAAACTCGCACTTACATAAGCAATTATTTAAGCCCACTGACACCCACATGGTCTCCCCGTTGGAGCACCCACATGGTCACAACATCTGACTTACGCAAAGGATGTAACCCTTGCGTAAATCAGGGAACATCTGTGAGATTTAATACAGAAGGCAATAGAACTCTGAACTGGCATGAACTACTAATGTTTGTTGTTGTAGCAGCGACAATATTGACACCAATGTAATCTGGAAAGGAGGGCCAGGAGTTATTGGAACAGGACAAGTGCTTACAATTTGGTCTGCTGTTCCCGTAAGGGATAAATACCAACATGGGCTGATGGAGCCACCCAGCCTTTTCCATGGTGTAATTTCTGTGGGGTTTTATGTAAACTTGAACCAAATGGACTGTTACGTTTGTGGTTCTTTAATAATCCTCTTGCTGAAGATCATTTCAGCGTCTTGTTTGCCAGAGTTTGTGAGCCTCATTCCCACGGAGGCCCGAGGGGACCAATAAATGTTCCCCACAATCCATTTCAAATGATCTATGTTGCACCCGTGCTGAAATATTGCCTATTCACAGAAGTAACAGCCTGCAGTGTATTATGAGGTGATTTAAAATCTTCAGGAATTAGCAGTGGCAGCATGAACAGAAGCCAGAAATGCTGATGACTCATCCCGTGAGCAGATGTTTGGCATCTACACAACTCTTGATATCTTTGGATCATTCCCAATACCTCTGAGAATGACTAACTTGGTCTAAAGTTGGTAAGCATTTAGCACTGTACCTGGGAAGCAAACAGCACACGCTGCTTGGCAATTACCTACACGGCTGCTTATGGTCTCAACTAAATGCCCTGCAAATGTCACATTAGGTACGTTTTAAATTTAAAATATCAAGCTAATCTTCTTTTACCAAAACATAAGCAAACACATAAATAAGAACCATAAATATAACTGCAAGCTGACAATAGACCATCCTCTACTCAACCACAAGGCAGCATAAAAATAAACTCAATGAACTAATCCTACTCATTGAAAATAACCTCTAGGTAATGCATCGTTTGTTTTCCTATAACATTTTTAGCAGTCTGGCAGCCAGTCCATATTGCTTCTTGGATACCAAAACTGATTTATCTTTTTTCGGGAGGTTCAGACTGATTGGTCCCTTCTCTCAGGTGCTTATACAGACTTTCTTGGACATGAACAGAGCAGCTCCTATTTCCATTTAAGAAAAGTTACCAAGATATTCTTGGATCTTGAAAATCTGACCACATATATTTAAACAGGAACTTCAGACACGTATAAACCAAATTCTAAGTTAGGATTTCTTCACTTTCTAGGCTATAACTAAGATAATTGAGTAATATTATTTTTGGATATGGTTAGATTGCTTGTTCATTTCAGTTTTACCTATGTGCCTCATATCATGCAAGTTTGAATTTATATAATGTCTGTCATTTCTTGTAACTGTTCATGTGCAATTAATTAAATTTGCACACTGCAGCAATTGTGCGCATAGTTACCTCCAGGTGGTTGGATGTGTTTCAGGAGATTTCATCATGTAAACTCCCATCTCCAGTCTGCCCCATTCCAACAATCCCACCTTTGGTTGTCCGATACGCGAGCTTCACAAAACACCACCTTCCTTTCTGATCAGTAAACAAACAGGCTCTTCATTTACTGAGTGGATGTTTCTTGACAGTTATTCAATCTTGTTTCCCATCTTCAATATTTTATGAATAACAATTAAGAAATCTTCATGAGTGCTTAAAACAAAAGCAAACCTTTTTATAACTATACCCATGATTTTTCTCCATTGTTGGCCAAACTAGATTATGGTAATTAATCTCTAATCTGTGGTACTGGGTGGTACAAAGACAGACATTGAACCTGGTAACACATCACAAATGGCCAAGCAATGATGTGAATGAAGGCTACCAATTGGTCAAGACAAAAGAACATACACTCACAGTCACTCACTCACACACGCACACCCCAGTAATTTACACATTGGTTGCGTCCCTTTTTCATTTATTTTTGATGGAATCCTGAGAGAATCAGTCTAAATGGCTATTGCCAGCAATTTGGTGCATTTCAAACATAAACTCACTCAGTTATACGCCATGGCCTTAATAGAAATTGTGAACAATTGATTGGTTTCATTATAATTAAACTCCTGATGCAGTATTAGGCAATCAGGCATGAGAACTTCACAGTGGATCTGGGTTTCAATATGCTATTCGGTGATAATTTTCATGGATTTAAAACAATTTAATCTAATTCCTCAGAGTTGGGCGTGAAGATGCAGAACGGCGCCAGGATATAGTACTGAGTGGACATTTCATTAAAGAAGAGCACTGTATCTTCCGAAGTGATGTCAAGGCATTAGGTGAAGGTATGGCACTTTGTAGTTCCCACCTGAAGGAAACTGGCCATGGTTATCTCTCGAGTTTCCATTTACTGACGGTCTAACCTATGAGCTACACATTAATGTGAAGCACTATCTTAATAGTGGGTGCCAGGCTGCATGCAGTGTGAAAATCTTCCATTTTTGCTGATGTTCAAGTGAAATTTTAATTTGGACTGCAGGGCCTCACTGAAACATTAGATGAATGATCCTGTGCTCTGCATTCAAGGAATGGCAGCTCACTGAAGAGGTCCATTTTATGCATAGTGTGCTGCAATCAATTATTAAATATTTACTGACTAGCCTTTTTGTTGCCTTTTACGTGGGTCTTAATGACAAAGCCAGCACTAAACCTCTAAATACAAGACTGAAGGTGACGTTGAGAGCTTCTGGAACTACCAATGACCTTATGATCAGACTGTTGTGCAGTTTGATATAATTAAGCTGATTTCTACTCAATTTCAGAGGGTAGCTGAGAGTTAATCAAACTAGACCCATGTCTAAGCAGATGGTAGATGTTCTAAAGAACATTGCAATAGTTTAATGGGTACTAATAGTACTACCTTAAATTCCACAATCTTCATTTTAACAGTTTTTAATATCCTTAGCTCCAAATGAGATTACAATTTACTTCTCTGGAGCTTTGCTTCGGCTTCTTCATTACTATGTACATTATTTCTGTCATCCAGCTACCATTTTAATGAACCTTGCCTTTTGAAATTTATGACGCACTGATGGATAACATGGGCTAGTTATGATCAAAAAACAAACTGCTGGAGGAACTCAGTGAGCAGAGCAGCATCTGTTGGGGGAAAGAATTGTTGAAGTTTTTGGTCGAGACCCTCATGATATTATGGCAGTTTAACAGCTTCATGGTTACTTTTACTAATGTCAGCTTTTTATTTCTGTTCCTTTTTAAATGGACCTGTATTCCTGTAGTGTCATTGTGCTGAACATTTTCCTTTGAGTTTCCATTCAGTAACATAATTATTACACTCCTGTTACTGAAGTCAAAGGCAAATATTAAAATCTATCTTCAGGTGACAGCAAGAGAACTGGGCAAACTGGGTTAATCTGCAGTGCTGAAAGCTGCTGTCATTGATGTGGACTGCAGGGGGAGCAGGGAGATGAAGATCTAGTGTGGTTGATGAAATTACCAGCTCACTTATGTTACTTTTAAGAATCTCTCAGCATTTTTCTTCTGCTTTATAGTGATTGTCATTCTTGAACCATGTGAAGGAGCAGACACATACCTCAACGGAAAGCAAGTGACTGAACCAACTGTACTTAGATCAGGTACATATTTTCAACCATCGAATCATACAGCATGGAAACAGGAAACAATACTTTGAAACGTAGAAACATAGAAAACTTGTGCAGGAGTAGGCCATTTGGCCCTTCGAGCCAGCACCGCCATTCAATATGATCATGGCTGATCATCCAAAATCAATATGATCATGGCTGATCACCCCGTTCCAGCTTTCTCCCCATATCGCTTGATTCTGTTAGCCTGATGAGTTGTATCTAACTCTCTCTTAAAAACATTGTGAATTAGTCTCCACTGCCTTCTGTGGCAGAGAATTCCACAGTTTCACAACTCTCTGGGTGAAAAACTGGTGAATTTATGCTGCACTCCCTCAATAGCAA
Organism: Malacoraja senta; assembly: GCA_038087875.1. Classification (NCBI taxonomy): domain Eukaryota; kingdom Metazoa; phylum Chordata; class Chondrichthyes; order Rajiformes; family Rajidae; genus Malacoraja; species Malacoraja senta. Next base: position 32,933,422 of record CM075984.1, read on the forward strand.
GAATGTTTTTCCTCAAAATAGGAGACCAAAACTGCACACAATACTCCAGGTGTGGTATCACCAGGGCCCTCCTTACTCCTATACCCAAATCCTCTCGCTGTGAAGGCCAACATGCCATTATCTTTCTTCACTGCCTGCTGTACCTGCATGCTTACTTTCAGTGACTGATGTATAAGGACACCCAAACCTCGTTGCACCTCCCCTTTTTCTAATCTGACACCATTCAGATAATAATCAGCTTTTTCTTGCCACACAAGTAGATAGCCTCACATTTATCCACATTATACTGCATCTGCCATGCATGTGCCCACTCACCCAACCTATCCAAGTCACACTGTGGCCTCATAGCATCCTCCTCGCAGTTCACCCTGCCACCCAGCTTTGTGTCATCCGCAAAGTTGAAGATGTTACATTTAATTCCTTCGTCGAAATCGTTAATATATATTGTAAATAACTGGAATCTCAGCACTGAGCCTTGCGGCGCACCGTTAATCACTGCCTGCCATTCTGAAAAGGACACATTAATTCCTACTCTTTGCTTCCTGTCTGCCAACTAGCTCTCTATCCATGTCAATACCCTATCCCCAATACCATGTGCTCTAATTTTGCACACATATCTCTTGTGTGGGACCTTGTCAAAGGCTTTTAGAAAGTCCACATCCACTGGCTCTCCCTTATCCATTCTACTTGTTACATCCTCAACAAATTCCAGAAGATCAGTCAAGCATGATTTCCCCTTCATAAATCCATGCTGACTTTAACTGATCCTGTCACTGCTTTCCAAATGCGCTGCTATTACTTCTTTAATAATCGACTTAAGAATCTTCCCACTACCGATGTCAGGCTAACTGGTCTATAATCCCCTGTTTTCTCTCTCCCCTTCCTTTCTTTAATAGTGGGGTTATATTAGCTACCATCCAGTCCACAGGAACTGATCCAGAGTCTATTGAACTTTGGAAAATGATCACCAATGCGTCCACAATTTCAAGGGCCACCTCCTTGAGTACTCTGGGATGCAATGAGAAATGGCTTCTGAATATTATTCGTTCATAAAGCACAGTTGACCAGTAACTTTGGTGATGATTGTAACTTTTTTTATAATTGTGCTCATTATTTTTCCATTTTTACCTTCAAAGGAAACCGCATCATCATGGGGAAGAGCCATGTTTTCCGTTTCACTCACCCCGAACAGGCCCGTCAAGAACGCGACAAGACACCCTGTGCAGAGACTCCCGTTGAACCTGTGGACTGGGCTTTTGCCCAGCGGGAATTACTGGAGAAGCAGGGCATTGACATGAAGCAGGAGATGGAACAAAGGTAAAATGAGGAATAATGGTGTCCAAAGAGAGTCAAACGAAGCATTCCCTGTAAAATTTAGTGACATGAAGTTGAACAACCTATTGAATGACAATGACTGCATTTTGTCCAGCGACCTGCATTCTAGGTTCCATTGCATACCTTTCTAAAATGGTAATGATTGAATTTATGAGTTCTGTTAGTTGAAGGTATCATGGCTTTATTCAGTGAAAATATTCCTTCGTTATGAACTTGGATTGGGTTGATACCCATAAAACAATCATATTCGCTTCCAATGATAGCTTTAGAATTTGTACTAAATTTTACATGGTTTGGTTTTCCATTTAGTGACAACAAACCCCAGGAGTATCCTGATTGCGCATGTTCACCACTTTACCATCTTATTATTTTTGATTGTGATGATGTATAGAACACCGTTTCCTTCTGTATATTTAAAAAAAGGTAACGTTAAAAAGCCTTTACGTCTTTGTTCTATTGTAGTCATCATTTCACAGTGAAATAGAAGTGAGGTATGTCCAAGCCTTTCATTTGTTTACTGGTGAATTTTCACCGGGAGAACAAGGTTACTTCCAGGAACTGCAGACAAATCATTAAAAGCAACAACATGACACACTCAGGTCCAGTTATTTAACAAACAGTTACTGAATAATATATTCTGCATCGGTAATACACCTTAACTAATTAATACATGCATTTCCAACCAATTCATATATACATTTCCTCGGAGCATACTTTGTATATATGATGACAGTCAATTTAGATTCACATTTTTTTCCACTCTGTGTGATTACTCACAGATTATGATACATGATTAATTCAGTCTTTTTATTACACTAGGCAATGGGATATCTGCCAATCTGTTATGTGATTTAATTTACTTTTCTGTGAACTTCACTGCACAGAATATTAACCTGATTGTCACACATGTAATACAGGGGGACCTTTAAGTTGATCTGAAATGTCTGGTGTAGCTTACCTCAGAGTAATAGATGGAAGAGGTTTATTCTCACAGAGAATAGAATCATGACACAGAAACATGTCCTTCAACCCACCATGCCGATTATCACGCACCTGTCTACACTAATTTTCCAGCATGACTCATAACCTTCTACTCCTCGATGATTCCGGTGCTCATCTAGATACTTACAAAACAATGTTTTGTGGCAGTGTTTAATAGGATAGCACTAATGGAATTAGTATTCTAGATACAGTGTTCTCTATACTATACGCATAATTTCTTATGGCACAGTGTTGAGGGATATTTACAATAAGAAACACAAACCTTTTCTCCCAGGTTTATATCAACTTTTGTTTAATTTTATTCTACATTGAAGAGACTTGCAGTGAACTATGATACTTTGTATGGATTTTACTTCATTGAATTATTTCTTAGGTTGCAAGAACTAGAAACTCAGTACCGGAGAGAAAAGGAGGAAGCTGATTTACTGTTAGAACAGCAGCGACTGGTATGCAACATTAAACTTTACTGAGACTTTCTGAGCCAACAACATAATTTTGGTGAATTAAGACTGAATCTCACTGAGGTAAAGTCGAGTCAAGGACCAGGAAACAATAATGTAACTGACAGCCTTTTAAAGATAAGCCAGCTTGGAGGCTGTCCATGCACATTGCCACAAGAGGAGGGGTGGGTTGAGAGGAGAACCACCAGAGCTTCCTGGGTGATGGAATTGGCAAATATGGTGAAGACAGATATAAAGATAGACAGTGTTAGACATACTCAGAAGATCAGGAAACATTTGAGGGGAAAAAATTATTCAGATTGATGAACTATCGAAACACTATTTTGGCTCTAGCGGGAGCATCCAATGAATGCTTTCATGGATAAAGGTTACTAAAGTTCCCAATAATCTGGCATCCGGTAACACATTTGAAGGAGGAAATTTATGCACATAATGTTTTGATTAATTGGGCATCCCAAACCAAGCGCCCGTCTTCCAGCATTATTAACGGCTCCACCCTGTTTTTGTCTACCCCTGTTTTTGTCTACCATTCTAGGACTACGAAAGCAGACTGGAAGCTTTACAAAGGCAGATGGATTCCTGCTTTTACCCAGAAAATGTACAGGAAGATGAAGAACCAGAGGAGGAAGGTGAGAGAACATCCCTCTTCATCTTTTGTCATGTTTTACTATGGTCTCATTTCCCCGTGGTACTACTAGGAAGCTAGCGAAATAGATCAGGAAGCTGTGGCAACATTTGAAGAGTCAACTAACTCTCACAGCAAGTACTGCTCTTGTGATGGTGTGTGGCTTCACCAGGGATCTCTTACAATTGAAGGTGCCCAGTCTCAGCTCAGGCATAACAAAGGCAAAGAGTCCCTGTATCAGCGAAGGGGAAAGTTGTGCAGAGAGTTTACAAAAGTTTGTAATTTCTCAGGGAACTTTAATCCAAGCTTTTCTTTTTAATGTTACACTGGTTTTACTGCATTTTACCAAAAATAGATGAAGCAACTTTATTGCAGTGGCAAGGTGCACTGTCCTATCATACTCGGGGACTGGATGTTGCAATCCACACAGAATCTGGGGCAGTGACACTACGGGCCACACTGTGCTGTCATTCTCTGAGACTGGGTATTACATTGAGTCACACTATCCTTTCACACTCTGGGATTGGGTGATCCAGTTCATTCCATAGAGGAAGAAAGATTCCAAGGGGAGTAAGGGGCAACCGTGGCTGACAAGAAGTCAGGGACAGTATAAAAAGAAGTACAACGATGAGAGAAGCAAAGATGAGCGGGAAGCAAGAGGATTGGGTAATGTTTAAAGAGCAACAAAAGACTACTAAAACGGAAATACAGGGAGAAATTATGAGGTACGAAGGTAAGCCAGCCAAGAATATAAAGGAGGATAGTAAAAGCTTCTTTGGGTATGTGAAGAGGAAAAAATTAGTCAAGACCAAAGTTGGATCTTTGAAGCCTGAAAAGGGTGAATTTATTATGGGGAGCAAGGAAATGGCGGATAAGTTGAACAGGTACTTTGGATCCGTCTTCACTAAGGAGGACACAAACAATCTTCCTGATGTGCTAGTGGCCAGAGGATCTGGGGTGACCGAGGAACTGAAGGAAATCCACATTAGGCAGGAAATGGTTGGGTAGACTGATGGGACTGAAGGCTGATAAATTCCCAGGGCCTGATTGTCCGCATCCCAGGGTACTTAACGAAGTGCCTCTAGATATCGTGGATGCATTGGTGTTTATTTTCCAATGTTCTATAGAATCAAGATCAGTTCCTGTGGATTGGAGGGTAGCTAATGTCATCCCACTTTTTAAGAAAGGCGGGAGAAAGAAAACAGGGAATTATAGACCAGTTAGCCTGACATCGGTGGTGGGGAAGATGCTGGAGTCAATCATAAAAGATGAAATAGCGGCACATTTGGATAGCAGTAACAGGATCAGTCCGAGTCAGCATGGATTTACGAAGGGGAAATCATGCTTGACTAATCTTCTGGAATTTTTTGAGGATGTAACTAGGAAATTGGACAAGGGAGAGCCAGTGGATGTAGTGTACCTGGACTTTCAGAAAGTATTTGATAAGGTCCCACATAGGAGACTAGCGGACAAAATTAGAGCACATGGTATTGGGGGTAGAGTGCTGCCATGGATAGAAAATTGGTTGGCAGATAGGAAACAAAGAGTAGGGATTAACGGGTCCCTTTCAGAATGGCAGGCAGTGACTAGTGGGGTACCGCAAGGCTCGGTGCTGGGACCGCAGCTATTTACGATATAGATCAATGATTTAGATGAAGGGATTCAAAGTAACATTCTCAAATTTGCAGATGACACAAAGCTGGGTGGCAGTGTGAACTTTGAGGAGGATGCTATGAGAATGCAGGGTGACTTGGACAGGTTGGGTGAGTGGGCAGATGCATGGCAGATGCAGTTTAATGTGGATAAATGTGAGGTTATCCACTTTGGTAGCAAAAACAGGAAGGCAGATTATTATCTAAATGGTGTCAAGTTGGGAAACGGGGAAGTACAACGAGATCAGGGGGTCCTTGTTCATCAGTCAATGAAAGTAAGCATGCAGGTACAGCAGGCAGTGAAGAAAGCAAATGGCATGTTGACCTTCATAACAAGAGGTGTTGAGTATAGGAGCAAAGAGGTCCTTCTGCAGTTGTACAGGGCCCTAGTGAGACCACACCTGGAGTATTGTGTGCAGTTTTGGTCCCCTAATTTGAGGAAGGACATTATTGCTATTGAAGGAGTGCAGCGTTGGTTCACAGGATTAATCCCCGGGATGGCGGGACTGTCAAATGCTGAGAGAATAGAGCGGCTGGGCTTGTATACTCTGGAATTTAGAAGGATGAGAGGAGATCTTATTGAAACATATTAGATTATTAAGGATTTGGACACGCTTGAGGCAGGAAACATATTCCCGATGCTGGGGGAGTCCAGAACCAGGGGCCACAGTTAAGAATAAGGGGTAAGGCATTTAGAACGGAGATGAGGAAACACTTTTTCACACAGAGAGTTGTGAGTATGGAATTCTCTGCCTCAGAGGGCGGTGGAGGCCGGTTCTCTGGATACTTTCAAGAGAGAGCTTGATAGGGCTCTTAAAGAGAGCAGAGTCAGGGGATATGGGGAGAAGGCAGGAACGGGGTACTGATTGTGGATGATCAGCCATGATCACATTGAATGGCGGCGCTGGCCCGAAGGGCCGAATGGCCTATTCCTGCACCTATTGTCTATTGTCTATTGATGACTACAGTTCCTGCATAATGTTAGTTGGTGAAAGTCTGTAACACTACTTAAGTTCAGCTGCAATGTTTGATTTCCTTTACCGATAGGCAGTTAATATTGTTATTGTGACCTCTGGTGTTGTGATGCACATTATTGGGCTTGAAAGGCTTGTGATATGAGGTACCAGCCCAAATCTCTGAGTTTTTTGTTCTAACATATGTTGCATCGCTATCTTTCCACACAGTGCAATGGACTGAGCGGGAGTTTGAGCTGGCACTGTGGGCATTCCGAAAATGGAAATGTTACCAGTTTACCTCGTTGCGGGACCTTCTTTGGGGCAATGCCATCTTCTTGAAGGAGGCCAATGCCATCAGCGTCGAGTTGAAGAAAAAGGTAATTGGCTATGTTTAAGGGTGACAGAGAGATTCACACAGTGGTGTTGTCATTTAACCTGTTATAGTTGTGAATGGGTCCAGCAAAGGCTAGAGAAAAGTCACAATGTCTCCTTAGCCATTGCAATGAGACCTTTACGGCCAGCAGATGCTGTGTAAGTAGCTCACCAGGTACAGAGACAGATCTCCCTACTGCAATTCCAAAGGATGTAATTCAAGACCGTGCCTACTGTGGGTCTGTATACAATGCAGGGGAGAAGCTAGCCTGAATGGGCCGGAAGAAAGATTGGAGAACGAATGCCAGTTGTAAGGTGGTATTGTTTTTAGGGACATGAAAGAGGAAGGATTTGTAGGAGGAGGTGCTATCTGAAAGCAATACAACCCAAATATCCCATTAATCACAGTCCCCAGAGGTGTGAATGTTTGAGAAGGGCTCATAGAAAGTTGCTTCAACAATGTTGCCTTCTCTTTAAACAGGTGCAGTTCCAATTTGTGCTCCTCACAGACACATTGTATTCCCCGCTACCTCCTGACCTCATGCCCCCAGATGCAGTTAAGGACAGAGAGAAGCGTCCATTTCCACGCACCATTGTGGCAGTGGAAGTCCAAGACCAGAAAAATGGAGCAACGCACTACTGGACCCTGGAGAAACTCAGGTACGGGAAAGTAAGAGATGCTGGTTAACCAGGAAGTCTGTTTATAAGAAGAATAGGGCTAGGTAAGAATATAATTCATTTAAAAACAAATACAAAGTTATTAGAATAGTCTCAACAAATATTCAAACTGAGTTCACTCGGATACTGTGCTGGAGAAGTATATTCATACAAATTTTTCTAAATTGTTTCATTGTTGGGCATGTTAACCAAGATTGCACTTTCAGTACAGATGTGTACAAGATGGAACTCAAAATGAGGGGTAGTTTTGGTATTGTGCTGATGGGTAATCTGTACCATTGTTCATATTCCTGCCCATTTTGAATTTGAAAGCTAAAAATTTCTTAAGCAGAAAATGTGTATTGCTAAGATTTTCTAACGTTAACATTACTTGTTTCATATCATCATGATTTATCTCAGAGTTCTATTAAAATCTCCCACCAGGAGACTGCTTTCAATAAAAGCTTATGGCTGATCCACTATCCCATCTCTGCTCCATAATCCATCATAAACCATTACCTAACAAAGATCCTATAAACTTGGTCTTGAATTTTCAATTGTCCCAGCATCTGGAGTCATGTGGGACGAGCAAAGATCAAATCTCCACAACCTCTTGTGTGAAAAGGTATTTCCTGCTGTCAACCCCAATGTTAAGGTTAGGTTGAAGATAGACACAAAAAACTGGAGTAACTCAGCGGGTCAGGCAGCATATCTGGAGAAAAGGAATAGGTGACGTTACGGGTCGAGAACTTTCTTTGGACTGAGAGTCAGGGGCAAGGGAAACAAGAGATATAAATGGTGATGCAGAGAGAAATAGAACGAAGGAATGAAAGATATGCAGAATGGTAACGATGATCAAGGAAACATGGAGCCCACAATGGTCCATTGTTGGCTCTGGGCTAGGTGATAATGAGTTAGGTTGCCTTATTGCAGAATTCTAGAGGAAACGACTAAGTGGGACCCGTTGGGTCCCAGCTGCACACGGGAGGGCTGGTCCCCCAATGCAATATTCCACCTCTCCACCAATTCCAATACACACACACACACTCACACAGACTTACATACACATACACACACACTCACACATACACACACACACATACACTCACACACATACACTCACTCACACACACACATACTTACACACATACACTCACTCACACACACACACTCACTCACACATGCACATACACACACACACACACTCATTCACTCACACACTCACTCATACACACACTCACTCATACTCACACTCACCACACACACACTCACACATACACACACTCACACATACACTCACACACACACACACACTCACACACACACATACACTCACACACACGCATACACTCACACACACACACTCACATACACTCAAACACACACTCACACACACACATACACTCACACACACACATACACTCAAACACACACTCACACATATACTCACACATACACTCTCACACACACACAAAAACACACACACACACTCATTCACTCACACACTCACTCACACACACTCACACTCACCACACACACACTCACACATACACACACACACTCACACATACACTCACACATACACACACACACTCACACACACACATACACTCACACACACGCATACACTCACACACACACACACACACACACACACACATACACTCACACACACGCATACACTCACACACACACACCCACACACACACATACACTCACACACACACATACACACACACACACACATGCACTCACACACACACATACACTCAAACACACACACACACACACTCACATATACACGCACACACATACACATACACTCACAAACACACACACATACAACCACACACACACACACACACAGACTCACACATACACTCACACACACACACATACACTCACATACACTCACACACATACACTCACACACAGACTCACACACACTGACTCACCATATATATGACAGTAAACTTTCTTGAATCTACTCACACGGCTGAGCGCAGCCTCTCCACTGTGAGGCTTCCGCAGTCAGCGGCACTTCTGCAATCAGCGTGACCTCTGCACTTACCGGAAATTACGCAATCAGCGCGGCTTCTGCACTCACCGGAAATTACGCAATCAGCGCGAACTGTCCACTAAGCGGAAGTCACGAAATGAGCGGGACTTTTGGACTAAACACAAACAGACCTAATAAAGCATTTATTCCTTCCAAACACAGTCGGACCTAATAAAGCATTTATTCCTTCCAAACACAGTCGGACCTAATAAAGCATTTATTCCTTCCAAACACAGTCGTGCCTAATAAAGCATTTATTCCTTCCAAACACAATCGGACCTAATAAAGCATTGCAGTTTCAAGCACAGGCAGGGCAGCAGGCCAAACAACTCATAGCATTGTCATTTCATTTCCAATTAAGCATTGCAGTTTCAAGCACAGGCAGGACAGCAGGCCAAACAACTCATGGCATTGTCATTAAGGGCTAACAAATCATTTATTGCAAGTACATTGCAGACTCACAGATCAGTTGATTCACAGCTTAGAATGACAGTCGTGGCCTCTCCCTCGCGATCTTGCAGAGTGACTGACTCTCATCCAGGCATCTGGGGTTTTATAGTCCTGCCCCTCCCCCCGGAAGGGGCGTTACCTTCATCGCGGTGATTGACAGGTGAGAGGACCAATCAGCTGATCTCAAGGTTTTTTAAACAATCATAACTTTTTTATTTTTCATCGATGGGAAACATCCTCGGGGCTGGCTCAGCGAAGGAGGACTGTGAGTAAGATGGCCAAAAATCGCAGCGATACAGGGTAGCGTTTTTTCTAAAATCAATATACAGCGCAGACAGGAAGTGGTCAACATGAGACTTTAATTATATAGATACGTGTTTATTGTAGTGAATCTTTGAAATCTAAAATGCCTGGATAACAAAATAAAAGACCTGGATAACATTCTATTGAATCTGCATTATAAACTTTGGGATAATAGATTATGACATTTGGGTGTCCAAAATTGAACACAGTTGGTAACTGACCAAGCTTCTATACAACATGGTCACTTTTTTTCCTTTGCACATCAAGTACCTTGAAATAAATATAATTGAACATCAATGTTCCGGCATTAGTCATTTTGTTTCCTGTTTGAAAAAGTGCACTAGGTTCTTATTAATTGTATACATGGCAATTGTCCATTTGTTCCATGATTCTCACATTGGGAGAATATTATAAACCCTTTTCGTCCTCACAGGTCCCTGCACTGAACTTGCATCTCACAAAGATATTTGTTCTTGTCACTACTTTACCATTAACACTTTGTCCTTGAGCGTTCCTCCTGTCTTGAATTAGCTCAATCACGGACTTACATCAGACAATTTCCCTCTGTGTTGGCCTGACTTTGATGCACTGGGAAAAGAGCACAAGAGGAATGAACTTCCTACTCTAACTACAGTTGAAGAGCAGCTAGATCATCCTCAGTGAAAGATCAGTATGGGTTTGGCCCTGTTACATCCCGACTCATCTTGGCATTAATGAACATGGCCGATCATTTGATGAAAACAAATGATATTCAGGCTCAAGTGCGCAGCCTCGGATGGGTGCAGCAAGCCAGAATTTATTGCAAATGTATATCCAGACTCGTGGGTGTTCTAGAAATCCCAGAATTATGTCGGGAGACACCCAGTGTATTTGTTCTTCAGATCCTTTTCCTCCTTTCCTTTGATAAATGAGGAACCCACAGACGTGAGTAATTAAGTTACTGGATCTGTCCAGGGGTTTGGACATGCACCTGAAGTCATTGCTTAAATTCCCTCCAGAGCAGTGTTGGAAACTAAATCCAAATATAAATTATAAGTCTAATATCAGTAATGTGGACCGTGATCATAAGAATGCAGCGCCCCTCAGGGAGTGAACTCTGCTGATCTTACCCAGCTTGGTTTATATTTCATTTACCAGACTCACCAGTGACACTCAGTCCTGGGAAATGGCCTAGCAGTCTACTCAGTTCAGGTATAGATAGATGGAAACAGTGACCTTGCCACTGGCAATCACATCTCATGAACAAATGCATAAAAACTAAATCCTTTCTTGAATGTTGGTGACATGTTCACTTTATGGAGTAATACATAAATGAATGTTCGCTGCAAAATTCAGCCTTTTATTTCATCTACAGATTTGCCGTAACTATATTACCCTGTAATCATCAAAGTTAAAACCTGTTATTAAAATCTAATTGATTTTACTCAGCCTCTCAATTTCCTTCTATGTTTTATTGTCCATTTAACTTTATTTCATTCTTAACTGTGCTTCCTGCACAAAACGGATTGAACATTTAACAGAACATTAAAATGTGCCCAAATTCAGAATCCAGCAGTACACACCAGTAGGTACCATGCATTAAGCATGTTTTTGTTTTATTCTTCCACTTTATCCTACATTAAAAAAAAAAATCCATCATTTAGTTTGTTGAATTCTATTTATCTTTGTCGAATTAAATTACTAACTGGCTGCAATGGTATCCTCAATAAAGGAACTCTGCAGGGAGCAACATTTGTCCCTGCAATCTCTATGAAGTCTTGTCAGTTTGTGCCCGTGCCTGTAAGGATGTGGCTGAGATTGGTGTGTTGGACTCATATCTCTTGCAGACAGAGACTAGACCAGATGCGTGAGATGTATGACCGTGCCGCTGAAGTGCCTTCTAGTGTGGTCGATGACTGTGACAATGTTATGACGGGTGGAGATCCATTTTACGATCGTTTCCCATGGTTTCGGTTGGTCGGAAGGTAAGATTGTGATGAACTTTTTATAGTGTTGTTTAGCATGATAACTAATAGTTGTAGTCATGTTTAGAGATGAGCAGTGAAACCAGTGAAACACAGGTTCATTTAAATTTCTAATTATGGTTTCAATTGATTTGGAAAATGAATTAGCTTTACCCATTTAATCTGGATGACACGAGAAAACCCAGAAGCAACGAATCCATGTTGAATGAATTGCACTGCAGTGTAGTTCTTTTCTTTACAGTGCAGTTTGGATGCAATTTTTCCAAGGGTTAATTGTCCAGATGCATGTGGATACTGCTCATCCCTATCATTGTCTCCATGGAAGTAGCAACAGAAGGTTGAGAGAGATGTTATACCCTCTCTAGAATCTCTCTGCTAATTCTTTATGGAGTCTCAATGTTTTCATCTGAATGATGGTGAAACTTTCTTTACAGTCCAGCCTGTAGTATGTGTCTCTTCCTTAGGACAGATACACTATCCCCGTGTTGTCATCCCAACCGTCAGGATGGCATCAAATGCCTCTTCAGTAGGGTGTGCCACCACTAATCTCAAATCTTGATCTGGGCACAAGGAACTGCAGGTACTGGAATCTTGTGTAAAACACACAGTGCTGGAGTAACCCATCTGGTCAGGCAGAATGTCTGGAGGATGTGTTAGCCTGAGGAAGAGTCCCAATCCAAAATGTCGTCTATCCATGTCCTCTAGAGATGCTGCCTGACCTGCAGAGTCACTCCAGCACTGTGTTCCTTTCAACATCTTGCTGTCAGCTCCAGGTTTGGAATTGGAGGAGATAAATTGTTTACCATACAATCCTTAGGGTTGGGAGTGGTTCTGAAGGGAGCATGACCCATACATATATCTTTCTGTGTATTTTGTTATTATACATTCTCTGGATTTGGGAGAAGATAGGAAAATTGCATTTATTTCCATAATTTACCTGAGGAGTTGATAGAAAGTTTATCTTTGAAATGTTGCACTACTTGAGAAGCTGCAGGAATGCTAGAAAGTGAAATTCAGGATATTGATCCAGAGAAAACAAAATGATGGTATGCTTAATAGATTCTGAGTTTAGTCAATATTTGCAGGGAGATGGTACGTGGCTCATTTTTATCCCCCGTTATCCCCTCTGAATCCTTTTTATACCCCATTATCTTTTAAATTTCTGCCTTTCTACATTATATTATCACACCAGTATCTTGGCCCACATATCTGACCCTCATCTTCAGGAAGATTGCTAGCTCACCTCTTGAGGCAGCAGGATTGCCTTTCTCCAGGAAAATGACATGCAATCAAATTGTCAAGGGATCAAGCACAACAAGGGAGTGGGGCACGGAAATTGGGTCACTTGGTTTGTATTCTACATATCAAATGCAGTAAACACTCGTGTTAATGGACCCCTTTATAACGGATTTTGGATGTAGCGGACAGACCTGCGGACCTTCCCAGGGCTCACACCACCTCCCTAGCCCTGGCTTCCGACACCACCCACGATGCGCCACGTGCACCAGTGAGGCCTTCTTCACCCGCTGCACTGTTCGGTTGACAGTTGTTGCGGCTCGCATTGTAGCTCCTGGGGACAGCATTTCTTCGGGCCGCTGGCACCAACAGGAAGCGCTCGGTCACCGTAGGGCTCCCTCCCCTCTCACCGGCTCCCGTCAGCCCATCGCTTTGTCCGCTTCCCGCTCCACTGTCGCCTCCTCCTCATCCTCTTGATGTTCTGTCCACGGCCTCATCCCCGACCCCCCCACGCCCCTGCCTCCCCCTCCCTCCACCCATGCCGCCTTCGCCTCCTCCCCCTTCTCCCCCAGAGTCGCTGACATACTGGATGTCTCGGCACAGGCAACCATTGTGCAATTCTGAGTTTATACCTACCTTTCCATATTGATCTGTGATTATTTAGCGCATAGCATGAACGTGATTTCAGCAGCATGAAGACCCCACTTACCTTCACAAACAGTTCCTCCCCCACCACCAGTCACATGCACTATTCGAGGAAGAGGATTCTCAACTGTTTCAATTCTTTCACAGTATGTTGTTGATGGACAGCAGGTGAAGATGTTTGTTAGATCTGTTTAATGTGACACTTTTCGATAAAGACATCTGAGATGCAATATTGATGTCTTTATCGAGGGGCTTGGCCAGGCAGAGGAGGAGGTGGAGAAAAGGATGGCCAACAATTTGCAGAGAAGGTCGAAGGAGAAGGGTAACAGGCTTAGTCAGGAGTCTTTACTTTCAGAGACAGTGGCAATGTGGATTTGTTGGAGACTATCATTTTCCCAAACTGCTGTGGCATTGGTTCCCCAAGATCAACCACTAATGGCAGAATAACCAACCACAGAGCCTTGTCAGGCCTCCAATTACAGTGTAAATACTGTGGACATTTTCCTGTTTATCAATCTGGTTTATTCTCCAGATTGTGAGAGGAAAGCACATAATCCTGAAGGATCACAACCTTCTGTGTGTCTGAGCAGGAAAAATGAAGCAGATTTAAATATGCAGCATTCATACTTATTAATGTACTCAATAAAATACTTTTTAACATTGCTGTTAATATTGTCCATTTGGTCCTTTGGAATCTGCTGCACCATTCAGGAAAACTATGGTGGTTGATCCCAGCCCTTTCCTGTTGAGCTTCATCTTGCTTGATTTTTCTGGTTTCTGCAGAGCTTATAGTTTCAGAGCTAAATACAACCAGCCACTTAACCTTTAGGAGGTGTGATTTAGTATACTGGATATGGAGGAGCCCGGTAGATAAGTTAGTGAACATGGAAGGTTTATTTGCATCATATCACAGCAACATGGGTTGTAAGTTCAAGAGGATACAAGTCAGATTGTCATATAAACCTAACTGGATAACTAATATCATAGTCCTACAATACCGTGAAAGGTCCTTTGGTCCGCCATGTTACACCTACTCTCAAATACATAGCTGCACTAATCCCATCTCCTAGCATTACATCTCCTGCTTTCTATGGCAATTCAAGTGCTCATCTAGCTCATTAACAGCACTAATGCACAGAAAGACCTTGGGGACACAACCCATAGCTTCCTAGGTGACACACAAGCAGATGGAATGATAAAGAAGGCGGTTTGTTTGTCTTCATCAGAAGGGTATTGAGTATAAGAGCCAGGAAGCCCATTTACAGCTTTAGAACTTTGGTTAGGAGTATAGAACTTTGGTTTGGAGTATTGCGTTCAGTTCTCTTCGCCCCATTACAGAAAGGATATGAAGACTTTGGAGAGTGTTTACCAGAAGTTTATCAGAATGTTGCCTTGATTAAAGGGTATTAGCTATAAGGAGAGGTTGGACAAAAGGATTTTTTCTCTGGAGTGTCAAAAGCTGATGGGAGAATTGATAAAAAATTATAAAATTATGAGAGATATACAGTAGATAGGGTAGACGAACGGAACCTTTCTCCCAGAATTGAAATATTAAAGACTAGAGAGCATAGCTTTAAGGAGGGAAGGCAAAATTTAAAAGAGATGTGCGGGGTATGTTTTTTTACACAGTGAGTGATGGGTGATTGTAATGTGCTGCCTGTGTTGGTGGTGGAAGCAGATATGATAGTGGCATGTAAGAGGCTTTGGGATAGGCATATGGATATTCAGGAAATGGAAGATATCAGGATGGAAGGGGAGTCAGGCCCAGAGCTATAATGATTGTTCGACAGGCTGACCATGGCAAACATGCTGGACTGTAGGAGAGAATCCGTCATTCTGAAGGATGTCACTATATCACACTGTAAGGAATGTTTTATTCCGTTGTTTCAAACTGTCATTTGTCTGCAGTTTGTTGTAGAGCAACCTTACTGTTTTGATTAATTTTAGATCCTTACATAGAATATTTAAGATTTTAGTAATTCAGTTTATGGAATGTACCAACAAAATAATGTGCAACAACATTACTGAGTCTTCGTGTCACCACTCAACGAATTTTGAGTCAATGCTATCAAAAGGTGAATGTGATACTACCCGCAAGTCAGTCTGAAATAAGTCAGTGCATTCACTATGAAATCAGTCAGTCCAAACAATGACGCTGTGACACTGGCTAGTGTAAACACTGGCACAGGGCACCAGTCAGTGTAAACGCTGATACTGTTGAATCAGTCAGTGCTAACAATGAAACTGTCGGTACAAACACTGACACTATCAAAACAGTCAGTACAAACAGTGCCATTGTGTGACAAATCAATGTAAACACTGACCCTGTGGCAAAGACCTGTGTAAACATTAAAACAGTAGCATCGGGCTGTGCAAACACTGGCACTGTGACACCAGCAAGTGCAAACACTAACAGTGTGACACTAGTCAATACAAACACTGACACTATGACACTGACAGTCAGTTTCAAAAATAGCACCAAATCAGTGCAAACCTTGTGACAAATATCTGTGCAATATCTAGCATTATAGAATCAGATCATTCAAACATTAACACTGGAACTAGTCAATACACACACGTTGTGAGATGAGTCAGCAGGATAATCATAAATATACCCATTTTTAACTTTTAATGCAAAGAGAAATGTCACAAATTGGTGGTGTAACTAACAGGCTTCTGAATGATTTAAATGAATGAGTTATCTCATGATCACCTGATAGACACAGAGATCTGTAAGTACAGTACCTGGCATTGCTGGGGTGGCCTCCATTATGCCCAATAACATGCACTCCAGGGCAGACTCAGACTAAGAGTCCCCCCCCCCACCCCCTACCTTCCGCCCAAGCATCCTCTTGGCTAATGTACAGTCCTGAGAAAATAAGATTGAAGACTTAAGAGCATGACTGCTTTACCAAAGGGACTTGAGGGAAGCTGTGTGTGCACTGTTTCACAGAGACTTACCTTACCCCCAGTTCTCCAAGCTCCGCCTCTAGCCCAAAGGTTTTTCAATCCATCATAACGGACCAGAAAAAATGAGCCGACGTCTGTCTCAAAATAAACTCTTTGTGATGCTCAGACATAGCGATCTTGTCCAACTCCTGCTCCTCTGCCCTGCAACACCTAGCAGAGAAGTACTGTCTCTTCTATGTCCCAAGGGAATTCACTTCCATGACTGCATTCCACATCCCAGCTCAGGTAGACGTTCGGCAAACACTTAAGGAACTCTATGCCGTGGTCAATGATGTCCTCTGGACAATGTACTCCACGATCTTCTCCATTATTAATGGGGACGTCAACAAGGTTAGCTTGAAGAAGATACTTCCAAACTGTCATTAGCATGTCTCCTGCAGCACCAGAAGATCAAATATTCTTGAGCACAGTTATTCCACTATGAGAGATGTTTATTGTTCCATCCCTCCGCTGCACTTTGGTAAATTGGACCACCTGGCTGTGCTACGTATGCATATAGGCAGCGACTGAAGATTTCAACTCTGGTGAAAAGGATTGTGTAGATCAGATCAGGGGAGGCAGAGGAGCAACTTCACGACTGCTTGGACTGGGTAGACTGGGCGATATTCAAGGACTTGGCAATGGACTTGAACAAAAACGCCACTGTTGTTACCAACTTCATAAGGAAATGTGTGGAGGAATGTGCTCCTACCTAGACCATCCAAGTGTTCCCGAACCAGAAGCCTTGGACGAACTTGGAGATCAGCAATCTATTGAGGACCAGATCTGTGGCCTTCAGGTCAGGCGATCCAGAGTCATACAAGAAGTCCAGGTACAAACTTAAAAAAGGTCATTGAGAATGCACGGAGGTACTTCCGGACTAGAGGGTCAGGCAGAAGCTTGGAAACAGTGGCACTTCCTTCAAGGTGAAACCAAGTAGAATAAGTGAGAGCAATGAATCATTCTCGGACAACCTCAATGCTTTCTATGCTCACTTTGAAAAGGAGAACAACAATGTATCTTTAAGGCCACCGCGGTCCCTGACACCACAGTGATCTCAGTGTCCAAGGTTGAAATCAGAAGATCCCCCTTGAGGTTGAACCCTCAGACCGCATCTGGCCCTGATGGTGTACCTGACCATGTTCTCAAAACCTGTACAGACTGGTGCCGTTCAACACCATCATCCCTTCCAAACTCATTGCTAAACTCTGAGAACGGGGTCTCTGCTCCTCCTTGTGCAACTGGATCCTTGACTTCATCATCAGGAAACCTTAATAAGTATGAATTGGCAACAATACCTCTTCCCCGCTGACCATCAGCACGGGGGTACCTCGGGGCTCTGTGCTTAGTCCCCTGCTCCACTTTCTCTATATTCATGATTGTGTAGACAGACACTGCTCCAACACTATCTTCATCACCGCCAACGATACCACCCTGGTGGGACAAATAAGGGGTAATGACAAAATAAGGGGAGATCGTTAATCTTTTTGAGTGGTGTCAGAACAGCAATCTCGCTCTCAATATTAACAAGACCAGAGTGCTGATTGTTGACTTCAGGAAGGGAAAGTCAGGGACCATGCACCTGCCTTCTGGTGGGTTGGTGGTGGTGAGCATCAACAGCATCAGGTTCCTGGGCATACATATCTCTGAAGATGTGTCCTGGCCCCAGCATATTGATGCAATCACAAAGAAGGCCTACCAATGCCTCTACTTCCTTAGACGTTTGAGGAGATTCAGTATTTCTCCGAGTCCTCTAGAGAATGTCCATAAGAGTGTGGTGGAAAGTAGAGGGTTGCATCATGTCCTAGTTTGCTTGGTCTCGACGATGTAAAAGTGGCAACATGGGGAGTACCAAATGCAGTTGATGAGATTCAAAGTGCATGTAAACCTCTATCTCACCTGGAAAGGCTGCTGAGATCCCTGGATGGATGTGAGCAATGAGGTATAAGGACAGGTGTTACCTATCCTGCGATTGCAGCAGAAAATACCTGGAGAAGGGGCAAGTTAGGTGGTAAGGGATGAATCAACCAAAAGATGTGGACATTATGGTCTCTGCGGATAGCAGAAAAGATTATGGCCAGATTGAGGCCAGACACAAACTGGAGGAACAACATCTCATATTTTGCTTTGGTATGAATATAGAATTTTCCACTTTCAAGTATCATCATGCCACACCCTCTTTATTTTTCCTACTCCCTGGTGTGCTCACATTTCTCTCGCCGTCACCCACACATCCCCCCGACTGTCGCCCTGTTCCTCTCCCCACCTTTGTACACTATTTACTATCCCCCATAACCCACATCCTTCCCTCTGGCTTTACATTTCACCCTTTCCTCTCCTTACCTGATATCCTATTGTTTCCTTTTTACCTCTAACTTTGTCTCTTACAACACCAATCAGCCAAACAAACATCCCAGCACCTGTATCCACCTACCACAGCCAGGTTGTCCCATCCCCATCTCTCTTCTCCAGCTTTCTCCCCCCCCCCCCCTCCTCACTCCAATCATTGTTCTTGAAAGTGGCAACACAGATAGACCGACGGGTGAAGAATGCATTTGGTACTCTTGCCTTCACCAGTCAGGATATTCAGTACAGCAGTTGGAATGTCATATTACAGCTGTACAATATGTTGGGTGGGCCACATTCAAAGAATTGTGTACAGTCTGGTCGCCCTGCTATAAGAAGGATATCATTACAATGAAAAGAGTGCAAAAAAAGGTTCATAAAGATGTTACCGGGATAAGAACGTTTGAGTGATAAGGAATGGCTGGATAAGCTAGGAGTTTTGTCCTTGAAACTTAGGCTGAGGGGCAAACATTGAGATATATAAAATCGTAAGGGAATAGATAAGATGAATAGCCACATTTTTTTCCCCCCATGGGAAGCAGAATCAAAAGCTAGAGGGCATAATTTTAAGCTGAGATGGGAAAGGTTTAAAAGATACATTGTTTTCACAGAGAGGTGCATATATGGAATGAACTGCCAGAGGAAGTGGTACAGGGGGGTACAATTACGACACTTAAAAGCCATAGACAAGTATATGGATAGGAAACGTTAGGAGGGCTATGGGTAAGGCATAGGCAAATGGGAATGGCTTGGTTTGGCAATGTGGTCAGCTGGTACGTTGGGCTGAAGGGCCGGTCTCCATGCGATAACTCTCTGACCACACATTTTTCACATAATATCCTATCCGCCATGGTGTCATACATTCACAACTTGCCTTTAACCCCCGCCGATTCTCAGAAACCTCCCTGCAAATATCCCATGCTGTCAGCCAGCTTGGTACTATCAACAAACCTGGATATATTATGCTGATCACCTCATCTGAAACATTGATATAGATTGTGAATAGTGGAGTCCTACCATGGACCCTTGAAGCATCCCACCAGATACATTAACCCCAAAAGAAACTAATACCTGAAATGTACAGGTGATCTCACAACAAAAGATTAGACAGAAGGTTTCTGTTATCTGAAGTTTGGAAGAGTGTGAGGAGATATAATTGAAATGAATAAGATCCTTAAGAATCTTGACGAGTTGGATGTAGAGAGGATGTTTCTTCTTGTGAAAGAACCCAGACCTTAGGGTGGCACTGTGGTTTAGCGGTGGAGCTACTGCCTTACAGTGCCAGAGATCCGGGTTTGATCCTGACTACAGGTGCGCTTGTCTGCATAGAGTTTGTACGTTCCCCCCGTGACCTGTGTGGGTTTTCTTCGGTTTCCTCACACACTCCAAAGATGTACAGGTTTGTTGGTTAATTGGCTTGGTGTAAATGTAAAATTGTTGCCAGTGTGTGTAGGATAACATTAATATGCGGGGCTCGCTGATTGGTGCGGACTCGGTGGGCTGAAGAGCCTGTCTCCACACTGTATCTCAAAGCTAAACTAAACTAAACACAAATTGCTAGAGTAACTCAGGGGGTCAGGCAGCACCACTGGAGGACATGGTTAAGCGACGTTTCAGGTCAGGACCCTTCCTCGGACCGATTATAGTAGGGGGAAAAAGCTGAAATAAGATTCTGGCAGGACGTGATAGATAGGGTGGGCTGATTGGCACATGGGTGGACAAATACTCCCCCACATGACAAATACTCCCCCCACTACAATGTTTAAGATAGAGATGTGGTGGGTTTTTTCTACTGGGAATTTAGAGTCTTTGGAATCCTGTTCCTCAAAGGGTGGTGGAAACAGTGTTTTTGAACAGGAATGGACAGACCCTTAAGAAGCAAAGTGGTGAAAAGTTATATTAGAATACAAACTTGAGATTACAGTAACGGGGCTGTCCCACGGCGGCAACCTAATCTGCGAGTTTAGAAAAGTTTGTCATCTACTCAAACTCGCAGCATGGTCGACACGTGGTCTTAGGAGGTCCTATGAGGTCACTGGAACTCTCCTTCATGCTCGAGGGAAGTTCCCGCATACTCGCGGCCTCAGCTAGGTCGCGGAAAAATGTTCAGCATGTTGAAAAATTTTCCGCGAGTAAAATTTGGTCAGCATGGTTCTTTTTAACTCGTAATGCAGTGGAGAGGGGTCGCTATTTAGTTACAGGCAGTTGAGGGCAGCCATAGGCAATCTCCTTCGCTGACCGGGCATTTTACTTGGCTCATTGGAGTTTTCAGGACCAAGGAAAACCGACCGGTAGGTAAAATGCCCGCTAAACATCATTAAACGTTGTCTGACTTATTAAAAGTGTCTCCACTCCTTCTCCTCCCCCTTCTCTCCCTTTCTTTCCCCATCTCTCCCCATCTCTCTCCTTCTCTCCCCCTCTCTCCACTTCTCTCCCCTTCTCTCCCACCCCCCCCGCGCTCTCGGAAAGACTTACCATACACTGTGTAGCCGTCTTTTACCTTACCCTTCATCGCGTGTGTGAATTTCAGACAGGGCTCCCCCGCTTTCCCTGGCCTCCGCCTTTGCGATGTGTATGTGTGTGTGCGCGGTCGGTCGATCCAGCTCGCGGTTTCATCGCTGACGGTCGATCCAGTTCGAGGTTTTTCAGGCGAGTGCCCTCGAGCTTGAAGGTTGAAGACACTCTTCTGAACTCACGGATTAGGTCGCCGCCGTGGGACAGCCCCTTTAGGTCAACCCTAATCTTATTGAAAGAGAACCAGGGTCCAGTGGTAATGTGAAAGCACCAGGTCAGATTGCTGGTGAAAAGAACATTAAGTTGTCAACCATCTCTACAGCAGCTCAGTTGATGAGGACAGAGCTTGTTCAACCTCTTTGCTTCCTTAGGTCAACAACCAACACTTTTGTCTTGCTGAGGTTAAGGGCTAAATTGTTGTAGAAGGTTTTCAATCTCTTTCCTGTATCCTGTATTATCATTGTTGTTGATATGGCCAACAACAGTAATATCATCAACAAACGTAACCATTGAGTTGGTGTTGTACTTGGCCACACAGTCCTAGGTGTACAGGAGGTAGCGCAAATGACTGAGCACGCAACACTGAAGGATACCAACAGGATGAAGGAAATGTTATGGTCAATTCAAACTTATTGAGGTCTGCCAATCAAGAAGTCCAGAAGCCATTGGAAGGCTCTAAGGCCAAGGTCCAGAAGTTTAGGGATGAACTTAATCGGTATTATGGTGTTGTAGGCTGATCTGTCAAGACATATTGTCAAGATGATCTGGAACTCAACGTGATACAAGAGAGATGGTATCCTCGTGGATCTATTTTTTCCATATGCAAACTACAAGGGATCTAGATTGCTCGAAGACTGGCACAGATATGAGCTATTACCAGTCTTTCAAAACACTTCATTATGGTTGATGTTAGAACTAAAGGGTGACAGTCAGTAGCTCTAAATGTTTTCTCTTCTTAACCTGAGACCATGGCCTCTTTATTTTTGTTTGACATCTCTTAATTTGACACCTTATCAAAGTCATTCTGAAAGAGCACATGCACCATATCTATCTATTCTGCCTACTACAATCTCAAAAATACTCCAGTGGATTTGTCAAATTCTGTTTCATAAATCCATTTTGACTCTACACAACAACAATATAATTCTCTGAGACTTCCATTGTTCTTAATTATAAACTCCAGCATTTTCCCTCCTCTTGGCTTAGAGTAACTGTCCGATGGTTCCTTGCTTTCTCTCTGTCGCCTTTTTCAAATGATTGGTTACATTTGCACCCTTTCAATCTGTGGAAACCATTCTTGAATCCATAGAATTTTGGAGGATGACAACTAGTACATCCGCTATCTCTGTAACCATGTTGTTCAAAACTTCAAAATGCCATTGGTTCCAAAGGATTTCTGACCTATCATTCCCATCAATTTCTCCTTGACTAATTTGTATTAAAACTAATATTTTGTGCTCCTTATTCATTCCGAACCTCGTGTACTCCAAAAAACTCAATTTTACTGTGAAGTCAAACACAAAATATTTTGTCTGTGTCATTTTTCAACACAATGTTTTCTACCTCAATCTCAAAAGGGCAACTCTAAACCAGCTAATTTTCCTTCGTATATATTTACAGAAGTTCTTGCAACCTGTATTTGTGTTTCTTCTGAGGCTATACACTTTTTCTGCTTTTTCTTTCATAGCAATGTCTTGGCCCTCCTTTACTGAAATCTGAAATTGTTCCACTAATTTTTTCTACTTTTGGTCTCATGCCGTCAATATGTTACCACTTAATGCAATCATCAGGTCAGTGTGAAACCTGTCACTGGGACCGTGTGACAAATGTCAGTGCTATTACTTCAGTATAATCATTTGATTTGTGTCACGCCATCACAGTAATCAATGCAACTAGTCCATTCCCTTCACAGATGTTGCCTTACCCACTGAATTACTCCACCACTTTGTGTTTCCTTCCAGTTTCCAGCGTCTCCAGTTCCTTGTATTAGTCAATAGAGTCATACCAGTCAGTGCCTTCATTGCAGAAAATGACATCAGTTAGTCCAGACACCAAACATTTAAATCATGAAATGAGTCATCATTCAGTATGATCAATGGACCAACTTCATATAAGTCATTTCAATTAGTGTGGCTGTGTTACTCGTGGTCCAATAAATGAATCAGTGTAACATCAGTCCTTGCAATCATTATGTCTGTGCAGAATGAGCTGGTGCAGTTAATGAATGAATGCCATACGTGTCGGTTTAGATACTGGGAAAGTGTGACCCCCACCCCTCCCCTCATGCAGTCTTCATACCCATACTGCTTCCACTGGTCATTCCTCTCACTACATTCTGCCTATTTTTTTCCAAATTCCACAAGCGCCACTGATCATTCCCCAGGCTACATACCTTGTATTGTTCACTTCTCCCCATGCACACTGTACTGGCCGTCCCATGCAGCGCACCACGTACTGTGTGGTTGGTGCTTCTCCTGCTCCTCAGCTTGTACAGCCCACCCATTATCAATGGTACATCTTCCACCTGTTTTAGGGGATAAGCTTGTTGTGTAACAGCTGTAATGTTTGGACAAGCGGGTTAATTATGTGCAACTCACGGAATTGTTTCTTGCCCAGATAAAGAGAAATTCCTCCTGATGCAGAGAGCGATGTAAATAAGTGATGAATAATGCACTTGTAGGAGTGTCATATTGTGATATCCACATGAAATGATTGCTATTGTTTGTAACATTTCTTTGATATACTATTACACTTCCTCTGCATATCACTTGAAGATGATGAATATTGAATTTGTTTTGGTAATCTTGCTCTGGGTATCCACTTCACCAATCAATCCATGTGCTGGCTGATTCAGATTTCCACCCATAAATACAGCCAGCCTTGTGTGCAACAGAAGAACGAGCAGGCCAGGTTAACATTGAACGAGGGCAAGTGAGTGCTGATCCTGTACCCATACTTTTGTTCCTATCGCGTACCTCACGCATTGGACAATGTACTGATTGCTAAACAAAACTCTGTTTTTGATTCTCCTATTGGTATCCAACTTAAAATAACAATTAACTGGTTTTGAAAGCGGTTTGGGATGTGGTCCTGCAGTTAATAGCTATAAAATCCAGTTGTCCACAGCTTAGATTAGTCCTGAACTTGCATCCTCATCGTGTAATAACATAGAAGGAGGTCCCTTGGGCCAACAGATCTACGCTGGCTCCCAGGAGAACATCCCAGCATTCCCCTTCTCCCTCTGTTCATTTCCCAGCAGCCCTGCAACTTATCCTCTCTGGCACATAGCCATCAACTCCACTTTAAGTCTTTTTGCCATAAACCTACATGAAAGGGTAATTTTCAACAGCCAACTGCCACATCTTTGGGATGTGGAAGGAAACCAGAGCATCCAGGTGACGCCCATGCTGTTGCATGAAAACTACATGCAGTCAACACCTGAGGTCAGGATAAAACCTGGGTTCCTACAGCTGTGATTCCATTAGATGGCCACTCCATAAATAATTGTTCACTTGGTGGGCAGCGAAGGGTGGAGAGCGTGTATTATTTACTAATTAGATTATTAGAATCATAGTATCTGTTTACTGAAAATGTTCACCTGAATATTGCCTTTAGCGAAATAAACTGAGAAGGATGAGAATATTTATGAATACAAATTTGTCATGACCTGAATGCACTGTCTAAATGGTAGCAAAAGAAGCATCAGGTGACAATTGGATATATACTTAAAACAGTGAATGGAAGGGTGGTCGTACTGTGGTTATTTCATTGAGTAGGGGCATGAACTAAGGGGCAGAGGAAGAAAACACGGTGATGGCCAGGCCATGTGACGATCCGTTGAGGTGGATGCCAAGCGCAAGGTCTGCTGTGTGAAGTACTCTGACGGGGTAAAGGATCAGATTGGGGTGTTCTGAAGCTGGCCCTCAGATCTGTGAAATCAGTAAGAAAATGGTCAGAAGTGGTCATGGGTCACTGCAGTGTCTGGGAAAGGGCTAGGGTATCTTCTGATTTTGTGCCAGTGTTGTAGAGCTCATTGGTAAAGTAACAATATCAGGAAGTGGTACCATCTAGAACCTTAAGACCAACACTTTAACTTTTATAACTATTCTATGCAACTATTCTCTCTCTTGTTATTCTTTAAAAAACTCAAATATCTATTGCTATTTCAACTGTGACCTGAATGAGGTGAATATTCCCTTTGAGCCTGCACTGTGCGTGAATGCCTGATACATGTATTTTTGACAGCAGATCTTTAAGAGGGAAACACCTTCTGACCAAAGCTTGCTGACTTCAGGTTTCTGTGGAGCAGATATCAGAATCTTGATGACAGGTGTCAGATAGAGTTTCTGGCCTATTGTTGAATGATGAGTTTTTTTTTAACATGTCTTTGTCTTGTACTAACCCTAGTTCCCCTGTCTCTGGCTGTACTAGTACTCCCATTTTCAACACTTGCATGACTGAGCGCATGGCTGATCTCACCCCCTCCCCCACCTTCTCGAACCCTGACTCTGACATCACTGAGCTCGCAGACGAGCGCCATGATGGAAAGGAGGAGGAGGAGGAGGAGGATGAGGATGAGGATGAGGAGGAGCTGGACGATGAAATCTTTCTGGATGATCCCTTTTCTGACCTGGGGGGAGACGAAGGGTACCAGTTCCACCATGATGGCCAGGACCCGTTTTACGACCGCTCACCCTGGTTCAGTTTAGTGGGAAGGTTGGTGAGGTCTCTAGAGCATGAAGGGAAGGGACTAGCTCTTTCACACTGAGAAGAGTAACCCCAGTGGCAAATGGCCACAACAGATCTTAATGCTGGAGGCATTATCCATTCTCCATAAGCCCCAGATTTGACTCAATGGCCGCTGGTTCACACTGATGGAGATTTCATTCAAGATGTGGACTGTGATACTGTGCAACAGTTGCGTTATCACCATCAAGAAAAAAAAGAGAAAACTAATACATTGCAAATGCCAAGACAAAATTCATGTTGTCAGATAGAGTGGAATCCTACAGTATGCAACAAATTGGTAAAAGTCATACCAAAGTCATCCCAAACCTATCTGGGATTGCTGACATATTCACATGAATCTGTTGACACTCTACTATTTGGGGTAATGAGTTTCCAAGCCTAGTAAGTTTATTGAATGTACTCTGTCTTCTGCTCAACATGAGAAAGGTGAGACTGAGCAGAGATTTCTGCAAACAATTTCCTCAGCTTACTCATTCTCAGCACATGATTTACCGCTTGTTGGCTGATAGGGTGCAGGATGCCCAGTGGATCCCCCTGTGTTTGAGAATATACTGACAGAGCAGCAGCTTCCACTTGCTGCATTCTCCCTCTTGTCAGAGACACATGCGTTCCACGGGACAATAAAATGCTTCAGTTAGATTTTGGATGGGTGGGTCAGAAGCACTGGATTTGGCCTTTTAAACCCAATGACTGGATAGCCAAAATGGATGCAGCTAAATTGGTTAAATTTCTGTGCCTTTGTTTACATCACAGTTGTATACATATGGATTCCATTGTATCTCACGGAGGAACGCAGCTTTTGCTGTGGTTTCTAGCATGGTTGACAATAGGGCACTGCAGTGAGACTTGCATTAATGAACAATTTACTACACCTTTTTGTTAATTTTTTTAAAGAAGGATTGTACAACTTTTTTGGTTTGGAAATTGGTACCGCTTACCAGGAAAGCATTTGATATGCAGTTGATAGAACTAGAGCTTTCAAGGAAAGCAGGAGAAATCTGCTCCTTAATAGAGTTGTCCAGTGCTTGTGTTTAATCTCAGAACACCAACAACAAGCAGCAATTAAATATACCCTTTACCTTCTGACCATGGAACAAGTAAACTCTTAAATAGGAGAAAGCAGGGCTTCTGATGTAAATGAAAGGGTGCGAAATAAAAGCAAGTGAATGACCAGTTTAGTGGGAAGAAAAGCAGTGAAAAAGAACATTTCGGGGCAGAGAGAAAGGCCGATGTACTGTACATAACATCTCTTCAACTGATGGAGGTCTGAAAGGTGGCATAGCATGTGACAAATTTATAAAGTTAGTTGTGGGTAAGGCCGTTGGGAGAATTGCAAAACTAAGTATTTGATGAATTCATGGAGTTGGAGAAATCAGATTACTGGAGATGGGTAAGGGCAAGGGTGGGTGCACCCTAATGCAGGGTTAAGATGCAAGGAATACTGTTCCAACATAGTTCAATTTCAGGAGGCCAACAGTAAACAACTTGGTAAACAAATTCTTGTGGCATTACACGCAAGATGAATTGGGCCAGGGATGGTTGTAAAAGATCCTGAAGATAGACAGGAAGCACCGAAGAGTGTGTGTCGCTATGCCTACTCTTCACAGCTCATGTAGGTGATGGTCACTCTGCTCACTACTCACAGTTGCAGGCATGTGTTAATCTCAGCTCACTCCTCGGTTTTCTTGGGAAAGATTATCCTTCTTGAGTGTCTACTGAACAGCTAGATGGTATTATGTAAAGGTAACAAAATCTCCAGACCAATATGATTAAATATATTAAAAATATTTAATTTCAGTTACATTCAGTTACATTCACTGTGTTGCTTCTGGTTTAGAAGTGTTTGAATTATAATGTTTTGAATGTAAACCTCTATATTAACTTGGAGGTTTAGTCCCAGTGTCAATGCAGTTGCCTTGTCAGTCTTACAATTCATAGCCCATTGATATCTGAGATCTTTTTTCACAGCTTTGAATCCTACAGTTCTCCCGATGAAAGAGCTTGTCCCCTTACCAGCTCATCTCAGTAGGGCATGCCAGACTTTCTGAGTAGGTCATGCCAAGGCATCGCAACAAGGCATGCCAAGGCATTCAGTTTCCAAACATGTTTCAGTTTATCTCAATTGGCTATTCCAGCACAGCGACTTTGGAAAAATAATAAAATAGTTTTCTCAAACTGTGCACGCACGTTGGCACTACTGTTTTGCTACTTGCTGTGCAGCCATTTTGAAAACCGCTGCGTCAGATGCTGGGTACCTTCTGTTAATGTTACAGGCGCTACAATAGAAGCTGGCTCTACCAATGTTTAGCCAATGTTTTCTTTCAACTGACGTTCTTCATTTCCTTATTTCTTGTGTTGAAAGCTTTGTGTTCTGAGCATGCCACCTTTGCACCTCACCAATCTTGTTACCAGCTCCTTTGCATTGGCCACTGTATATTCAGTCTGCTTCAAGTGTCTTGCCATGTTCAGGGTTTCTCTTTGTGATTGTCGCATGAGTCACACAGATGTTTTTTTATTCCTGTTTATCATGTTTTAGATTAAAGCTGTGCTGAACTGAATTGGTACAACATTATCACACACCCCTGGAGCTAGTTGGACAAGGAGGGGATTAACTTTGTTAAGAACCTTGCAATTTCTTATCATTACAAATGCATTTAATGACATACGTTTCCTGGATGATTTCTGTGGCTGCCGACTCAACATTCTATTTAAAATTATTTTCACTATGTTCAGAAACAGATGTTAGCAATACATAGAATTATATTTCATGACAAGCACCCAGGAAAACAATATATAAAATTCCTTCTAGATGCCCAAAGCTCAGCAGATAAATCATTTAATTTGGACGGATCGTTTCGGAGAGTATCTGATACAGTAATAATAAAAACAAAATATTTTGTAACACAGAGCAGCTCAGGCAACATTTGTGGAAAGAGAAACAGTTAACGCTTCCTATCCAAGACCCTTCATCAGAGATGTCAGTGGGTGCTCACCGAGCAAGACCCAGGAATCACCGTTGGTGAAAAATTGATGGGATCTTACTGATAGCATCCCTGAGAATATGTTGATTCTAAACTTCTATGTGTATACAGTAGATGGAATCTTCCGCTATCCTAGACTGGGCTCTTCATGGTGTCTATGTTAAGAAATCTTGTAAAATGAAAATATGAGAATGATGGACATAGAAATGAAATGGTATACCATCACCATCAGAGGCACTATGGAAACTGAGCAGAGTGAGCTACATTCTGGTAATACGTGCAAGATATTGTGTATTAATAGAATGGCGTACGGAACATTTATGTGTGTGACATTTCCAGTCCTGTCCACCTGAAAAATTCCCTGGCCAGAAATGCAAAAAAGTATGATTAGAATGTCTAGGCTTTTTGGATTGGTAGGACATTTACAAAATCCCACCTTTCATCCCCCATGTCTGACCTCTTCCACCCCCCACCCCCCATCCCCATCCTCCAATTTAACATTATGTCCTCAGTCTGAGGTGAAAGGAGCAACTAACATAATGTCTGCATTAAGTAATTGAAATTAAGATTTCAGGAAACTCAATGTATTTCACTGATTTTAATCAAATGGTGTGCTGGCCACCAAGTGTTGGGAGGCAGGCTAGTGTTTCTTTCATTCAGCCAACCCTAATTCCAAGCTAATAGAACTCTAAACTTTGATCACTATGAACATCACCATAAACCAGTGTGGGACAAAGTTAAATGTCGTAATGGAGTTTCAGGATAGCTATGCCCCAAATCATCTGGTGTATCTTGACATTGAGCTCACTACTGCTAATACTTCACATCAAAAGGTTCCTGACAATTTTCCAGGAGTATAAAGAACATAATACTGATTACACTGTGACCCTGTTTTCCAAAGGTGAACTGACATGTTAATCACATGATATTTTGCAGTGATAAATGAAAGTGTAGTGCACTGAACCAATACAACATCAGTATTGGTGTTTATTTTACAACAAAAAGCTTAAAAACTGATTCCAAAAGTCTTTGCTCTTCACTAATCTGGAGATGACTTAGTGTCAGGTTCTGGGCAATGGATGTCATACAACCAGTGAATAAACAATTTATCTCATATTTTTGGAAATGTTAAATTCCCCCAGATTATATCTGCAGGATGCATTGGAAAGGTAAATTGCACAGAAGCTTTGGATCTGATTACCCCTCTACGGATTTGGATTTGCAATAAACTTACTTTTCCAGTTTGCATTATTGTAAATATTCCTAAAATTGCATAATTACAGACCCTACAATATAAGAAGAAATAATCTGTGGATACACCTGAAGCTAGTGAGTGATCAAGCTTCACACTTTAGACACTTGGTAATATCCTACTGCATTTAGAAGTCCTAAAGAATGATAAAATTTATGCTATTGGTATTTTTTAATTATTAATGCCAAATTTTATTTTTTGCCTATGCATCTGGCTATGATATATTATTCCCTTGGGTAATGCAGGCAGCAATTCTACATAATCCCAGTATAACATCCAAGAAGGATAAAGATATAAGAGAACTTTGAATCTTGGTGACTGGTTAGTTGCCAGAGATGATCTAGCTCACACTGAAAAATGCCCTTGAAATACAATAACGGCTACACACAGCAGACTACCCCGATATGTCACGCTCAAATGAACAGAACATTGCCTGCTCTACCTTTCTCCATTTGTCACTGTTTGTGAAACTTTATTATGACAAAAAAAGGTTGAAGTGCCTGGTAAATGTTTTGCAATTAAGCAGTTGAGCTCATGAGAAGTTTTAATCTCCTGTGTACTATATTCCATTTTTTTTGTGGAAAATTTACAGATTAGGCAATGGAAACTGGGTGTTTGTCCCATTCGGATTTTGTTTCCTCTTGAAGCAGACTGAATCCACTGGATCCAGTATGGTTGCTCATATTTAATGCTACTGAATATCTTTTTTCTTTATGTTCTTTTTATTACAGATGTTTTTATGTCCACAAAGTTTGCTTGATTGCAAGGCAGCAGTGATTCCCGCCCCTCCGTGCTAATTGTGACTTGTTGATGAATCTTTTGGTGGTACATGTGTGGTTGTCTCCAGTTTCTCACTGGCTGGCTTTGGCTGGCTTTTGATGCTGCTTTGTTTTGCTGCTTTGCTTCCTGGCACTGTGGCGTGCTGTATATGTTGGATGAAGATTACAGGTGGTTCTACTTCGATCACTCAGGGACTTTACACTTTATTCCCTTTCCCACACTTGAATACAACCTCATCAATGGAATTCTTTCTGCCAGTGGCCAATCATGGGGCCTTCTTCACAAATTCAATAGCCTTTTCCTAAAACTTAGTGAGTGAGAACAAGTAATTCACTTTTCCTGTCACATTAAGTACCCATTTACTGGGATGCTTTGTCAGTTCCCTACTCAAGTTTATGGATTTTGAAAAGTTTTCTCTATTATAAACTGTTGCAAGATATCCGGTCATCACGAGGAATCCGACTAGCTCTGCCTTCAAGAATTAATTAATGGTTAAACCATTTGAGAATGTCCAGCATTTTGTGGTGCCTGCCACTTAAAGTTATAGAGGCTGCTGGAAGGTAGAGAGGTTATTGTGGTGCCTGTATATGTCTCAGTCAAAGAGTATTGCATTACTTGGCATATCACCTGATGGTGGAGATGAGTCCAGAAGCCTGTTTCATGAATAAATCACTATTGGAGATGGTTTCAGAACTGGATGAAATACTTCCTAAAATAACAAAGTTCAAGTTCTGATAACTGTAAAGGCATCAAACAAGAGTCGCCAGTTAACACCACATCAATGTCATCTCGTGAAGGCACTTTGGAGAAAAGCAATCCAGTTCATTGTTAGTATTGATTAAAGAAACGTGAGATGGTTATTTCTGACATAAACAGGCCAACAGACAGAGAACAGCAGATTGCAGATCAATGTTTTTTACAGAAAAATAGATGCCCCGTTTCTTACCTGTGTTATCGAAGGAGGGTGTGGTTCTCATGGAAAGACGTTGGTTGATCCATCTATGAAAGATACTTTGGAAACAATTCTAATCAACCCTTACAATTCTTATCAATTTATTGCTCTTCACCTGAGTTTCCATTTCGGTTCGTGGGACTTCTGGATAGCCACCAGCCTAAGGAATCCTGTCAAATCAGCACAAAATGTCTTCATTTCTCAGGTCTGAAATTTGATTTGGAGTCAGCGTAGATTCTCCAAGATCTGGCCTAGAACCGCAGCAGAGGACAATCTAGTCAATGAACATTAATAATTTCCTTTTCCTGTCACTCTTGTTCTGTCAGTTTCCTGGTCAGGCATTATGTCTGTTGAAAATGTTCTCTGCCTCACCAGTGATCCAGACCACTTCTCGATTGATACTGCAGGTTGTCCAGTGATCACAAGGAGTCATACCACTGCTTCCAAGAGGTCACCAACACAAGGCTCACTGCTGCCTCCCCTTTGTAGTCTACTCCATGCAAAACACTTTAGAGATGCAGGCTTCTTCTTCTTGGCAGATTTTGCTGGGACCCACATGTAATTGCTCTCTTTCCGGTACCAGCATATAGGGTTTGGTATTATCTCTTTCTTTCTCCTTTCATTTATTCTTTGAATCCCCCCTTACTCAGACTCATTTTCCTGGGTCAGGAATCTTTAATGATCAATGGAACATTACTTTTTGGCAGTGAAACGCCACTGTGTGTCAGTGTTGGCCAATTATGCAGGGATTGAGGGGTTGGTGGAAAATTTGCCCCGCTAGAATTCTACCCCAAGAGGAAGATATATTGTGACAATTG
This sequence comes from Malacoraja senta, assembly GCA_038087875.1. Taxonomy (NCBI): domain Eukaryota; kingdom Metazoa; phylum Chordata; class Chondrichthyes; order Rajiformes; family Rajidae; genus Malacoraja; species Malacoraja senta. Next base: position 32,966,480 of record CM075984.1, read on the forward strand.
GACCGATCAACATAATGTGATCACCTTTACCTCCTCTTTGAGAAGAAATAAACAATGGAGTGGGGGCAACAGTTAAAAATAAATATACTGAATCATATACTGATTTTGTCTATAATTCATTCCCATAGAGGAGATTGGAAGACAAATTTGTTTACCCAGAGGTTAGTTGGAATACGGTGGAGGCAGTTACACTCACATTTAGGAAGTATTATGATGAGCATTTGAATTTCCACTGCACAGTAGGCTTCAGATCAAGTGCTGCTAAATGTCATTAGTATAGAAAAGTACTTGATGGTCAGATGGTAGGCTGAAGGGCCCATTTCTATGCAGTATGATTTTATTACTCCATGTTAGGAACTAAGATCTCTTAGTTAATTGTCAGTGGTGGTTCCGTCAATGCCACTCTTGTCTTTGAGTCGAACGTTTGTATGTTGAGGCCTCTTTGGAAACTCCAGTAATGTGAGGAAGAACTGCAGCATTGAAATGCTCTGTGATGAACCAGAAGATAGTCCATATGAAGTTGGAAGATTTACCTTCACCTAGAAGCAGGAACCATTCATGTACCATCATGGCTTGGAAAATGTGACTCATTTTAATTGAAGAATGTGACTGTTGCAAAAGCATCACTTGGTTGGCCAGTGATAGGCATCCTGTTAGGAAATTGCATCTCATGGCAGTTTTCCTTAAATAAAAAATGTCATACCAGTTACTATCTTTGAGCATCCAAAGGTAAGAGCTGTATTTACAGAAGAAGCGAGAGGACAGCCCAAGCAGAGGTGGTGTTGGATGTAGAACCACTTTTGTCGACTAAATCCATTCACAAAGTGAGCCAACTGCTAGTGCATGACCGCTACATTCGGTGTTGTTAGATCTCTAATTGAATGTCAAGTCCTATCAGTATAAGAAAAAGAGTGATGAACAACATCATCAGCTAAGGCTCCAAATCGAGCCAGTATGCCTTGATGGGCAGAGCAAACTATTCCAATTGCGCAAACTATCAACTGTACATGGCCAGTCCAAAAATTAGCTGAATACTCATTACTACCACTCCCCACCCCTCTGTTTCAGTATCTGCCAGGAGGAGGCACCTTCTCCATGTGGAAAGCAGATTAGATTTTGTCATGAAAGTTTCTGAGCCAGCATAAATCCAGATCTGATGAGTTAATACAGAGTATGATTTCAATGGTGGAGGCAAAGTGAACAGCGGTCTGCTCCGCCATTCTGGACATTGGGACAATCTGACTGAACTCAATACTCAAATGAACAATGCAACCAAAAACGGTGACATGCCGACACAAAGATTTAGGGATACTTGCTACGAAATCTTATCACTGCTACCAGCCTATTGAGTTGACACATGACGACTAGAAAGAGAAAAGAGCATTTGGGCTAATCAAGTTGGTGGCTTCTGTGGGCCATCTATTCAGTTCATGCGGAGAAAGAGAAAAAAAACCATTAACACTAACTACCAGCAAACTGGAGCATCTTTAAATGAAGTCAGCACCAGATCACAACTGTTAAAAAATATTGGACAGGCAAAATTCAAATCCAAACCTTCAGTCATTCATATTCACCATGTTCATTCTTTCTCACAAACCTATGCAGTGGGCTCTGTCTTCAAAAAATCTTGTCTTAACTAATTCCAGCTGCAAGAAAAACAAATCAACAATGCCATGTTCTAACAATCCCAGCTGTGAAGTCCCTGAGCCAACAAGGAAGTGTAGAACCACCTACAGGTAAAGCTGCTGTTGGGTGGACTAGCTAATGTGTGTTGTATTCTTCCTTCCAGAGCATTTGTTTATCTCAGTAACCTGCTGTACCCCGTGCCATTAGTACACCGTGTGGCAATAGTCAGTGAGAAGGGAGAGGTCAAAGGATTTCTACGTGTAGCTGTCCAGGCTATTTCTGGTAAGTGAGAAAGTGTGAAAAAAATAAACATCAGAATGAGGTATGTTTAAGAAGGAACTGCAGTTGCTGGAAAATCGAAGGTAGACAAAAATGCTGGAGAGACTCAGCGGGTGAGGCAGCATCTATGGAGCGAAGGAAATAGACCCGAAACTTTGCCTATTTCCTTCGCTCCATAGATGCTGCCTCACCCGCTGAGTTTCTCCAGCATTTTTGTCTACCATCAGAATGAGGTATAGTGGACACACATTCTACTTTCACTCACTGGGAATGAGTCGTACAGAGGGTCACACACTGTATTGCCACACATCGGGAGACATTTAGAAGCATTTAGTACTAAGAAACATTTAGACAGGTACATGGATAGGACAGGTTTAGAGGGATATGGGTGGGACTTGTGTAGATTGAACATGTTGGCCGGTGTGGGCAAGTTGGCCAAAGGGCCTGATTTCACATTGCAAAACTCTATGCCCCTAGGGGTTAGACCGTGTCTTTCACTCTGGAATGTATTAGCATCATCAGAAAAGGAAAGAATTGTATGAAATATGTTTGGTTGCCCTGGAATTAAATCTGTCAGTAGTCAGTAGCAAAGAAAATGAGTTTGAATGAGGTGGTGATTTGCAATTACCCATTTATGCTTCTGCCCAGCACAATCTCATCTCAGTGTGGAAAGTAAACCAAGACAAGTGATTATTCCAATCCTTTAATGTTTTACTTGACATGTGAGGTTAAAATGGTGTCCTGTGACTTGTGCCTTAATACATGCTGTCATGGTTTTAATATGCACTAAATGACATCACATTGGATAGAAATTCAGAAATGAAGCGCTCCTATAAAGATAATACAGGAATTATCAACATTTCTACATGTTAATTGTGAAATATTGTTATTGTGTTTGATTTCAGCTGACGAGGAAGCCCCAGACTATGGTTCTGGGGTTCGACAGTCAGGAACAGCTAAAATTTCTTTTGATGACCAGCACTTTGAGAAGGTAATGCTGTCAAATAGTTCTTCTTAGCATTCTCACTTCTTGAACCATATTGCATCTGGCTTCTCAGACAATTTAATATTTTTTCATCTTTATCACAGGAAGGCCATTTCAGCCTATCAAGTCCATGCCAACCCACAGAGCAATTCTATTCCCAGTTAGCCATCTTCCCCTCCTTCACATAATCCGCTCTCAGATTCTACCACTCCTGACACACTTGCGGCATTTGGGCAAATTCTCACAGGCAGCTCCAGAGATCATCATCGAACCAGAGTTGCTGGAGATATGAGCGGCTGCTCCAATACTTGTGCCACTGCCATCCTAGAATAGACCCAGAATAGATTGAATAAATAATTTACCAACAACATAAACTGTGAGGATATGTACGTGGTAAGACATCCTGAATACCCAATGTAATGTAATAATTCAGAGAACACACTGCGTAAGGCCTAACCTTGAGAATCTCTCCCTCACCCCCAAAATAACTTCAAACCCTGAAGCACCCATACTAACATCTAAAACTGAGAATGTCCACCGTAATCTATGTCTAAGAATGTTCAAAAGAACCTCTGATCCAGGGATCCCAAAGACATGTCGTTTTGTAAGTTAATAAATCACTGTAAATTGCTGCTGGTGTGCAGGTGAGTTGTCGATTCTCGTGGGTGGAGTGGGTTGACAGGAATGTGGGGAAAGTAAAAATGGAATTAGTTTAGGATTATACAATTGGGGCTTGATGCTCGACATAAAATCAATGGGCTGAAGGGCCTATTTCTCTGCTGCAAAAACTTTGACTAGCTTAAAACATTGATTCAGTAAAATAGCTGTGAATGACAAATGAAAATAACAATGTGAGACCTGAGATTCTAGATTAATTTCTATGGGAGCAAAGAAGGTCAAGAGGTAACTCAATGGAAAACGTTAACATCTTAAAACATGAACATAACATCAGACTCTCCTTTGATGGGGATTCAGCAATTATATTAATATTTTAGGTAAGGGTGGGAAGTTATATTGGAAGACATTTTGCCACAGGTTGAATTGTGCAATGCCTTGCCACCCACAGTGATGAAAAAAGTGCTCAAGTACATGGAGCAGAGGAAAGTACAAGACCTTAGACTATGTGGCTGGGTTAGCTGCACTATAGGCTAAAATGGTCTTTATTGTTAGAAACATCACTAGTTTAATTAACTTTGCCACAGATTCTTACAAGGATATTTGATGTCGATCTGTGATTCTCTCTGCTGTGTTTAGTTTCAGTCGGACTGCTGTACAGCTGGAATGTCTCGCTCAGGCACGTCACAGGAGGAGCTGCGCATTGTTGAAGGACAAGGTCAGTCGAGCGACTCAGGCCCTTCAGCCGACGAGGTTAACAACAACACCTGTATAGGTATGTACTGGCCGATCAATCCCACGTCGCTGTATATTACCTGGTTTGAATTGTCTGGGATGTGGATGCTTCAGGTCAGGAGCTATTTGGAAAAAGAAGATCTAATATACTTGGGATATCTAAGTGGGATATCCAGAAGGTTATATGTTCATATCTGGTTTCTTCCCAGCAAAGTGAAATCAGCTGAGCTGGTGGGACAGGTTTATTTCTAAACCTGTTGACTGTACAGCAATAGTGTACAGGTTACTTGCAATGTATAGAAGATTATCAACATGTTACACGAGTCATTTAGTTTGGAAAGACATGAGGTAATTCAATTAAATCACAACCTCGAGAAACTGACAATGCAGGCAAATTCCCATACCCACTCCAAAAGATAGCCCGTGGGTGAGCATTTACAATTGACATTATTGATTCAGTCATACCTTTTCCAGTATAGTCCAATTTTACTTGAACTGTACAAACTGTGTTTGATTTGGGACCATCCATCTCTTTTGTTGAAAAGCTCTTAGAAACCTTCTTTTGATGAATTAACTCCTGAGCTCTCAAACCTGTGGTTGTGTTCCTTGGGGAAAGGAAGTGAATTAATTTTTTATGTAACAAGCTGTTATTATCCAGAATGCACAACCTGAAGCCAAAGTATTAACCTCCAAAATGTAATTGGTCAAGTATCATTTTAAAACAAAATATATAGTCCTGTGGCAAAATATCAGGATAGTGAGACAAATTGAGTAGCTCGATGGAAGGCTGACACTGATATAGTGGGCTGAATGGACTGTTTCCATGCTTCAGATTTTTTAATACCCTTTCTTGATTCCTCTTTTGATTGTGGTACATGGACAACAAATAAGGGTCACATTTAGATATGATCTGGATTCACAGATCTAGAAATTGCTCCATGCCATTCTTAGCTGTAAAATACTGCCTTTGTCTTTTGACCTTGTCTGCCTTGACCTTGTCTGCCTTGACCTTGTCTGTGAAAGTTGCATAAAGAGCGTGAACTTCAGCAATGAGATTCACAGTCACCATTGTCAGGTTTCCCTGTGTAACACAGCATTGTGACACTAATAGAGTCATACAGTGTGGAAATAGGCCTCTCGGCCCAAACGCCCACGCCGACCAACATGCCCCACCTACACCAGTCCCACCTTCCTGCATTTGCCCATATCCTTCCAAACCTATCCTATCCATGTACCTGAGCAAATGTCTTTTAAAAGCTGTGATAGTACCTGCCTCAACTACTTCCTCTGGCAGCTCATTCCATGCACCCACCATCCTCTGTGAAAAAAGGTTGTCCCTCGGGTTCCTATTAAATCTTTCCCACCTCACCTATGTCCTCTGGTTCTTGATTCTTGTACTCTGGGTAAAAGACTGTGCATTTACCCTATCTAATCTCCTCATGATCTTATACACCTTTATAAGATCACCCCTCACCCTTCTGCGTCCTATTCTGCTCAACCTCTCCATATGGCTCAGGCCCTCGAGTCTTGGCAACATCCCCGTAAATCTTCTCTGTACCCTTTCCAGCTTAACAATATCCTATGGCAGTGTGACAAAAACCGAATACAGTATTCCAAATGTGGCCTCACCAATGTCTTGTACAACTGTAAAATAGTCCCAACTTCTATACTCAATACACTGACTGATGAAGGCCTATGTGCCAAAAGCCTTCATGACCACTCTATCCACCTGTGACGCCACTTTCAAGGAGCTATATACCTGCACTCCAAGATCCTTCTGCTCTACAACACTCCTCAGAGCATACCATTCATGCTTTGTAAGTACTCAAAGGTAGCATAGTTGTCCTACAGGTGGGACAGTGCAGCCAGTCCTCAAAGGATCTGACCACCATTCAGGCAGCACTCTTCCAACTGAAGGACAATGTTATAACTGAATGAATGGGTATTGCAATGATGAGAAGGTAATTAGGGTTAGGGTTTGCGGAGAATCAGAGGGATCAGATTGGGCTGGTGAAGAAGGGGAACCTTCTTTGTGCATGGGGAAACAGGAAGCTCCCCCACCACCATCTTACACTGGTCTTGAGTTTGTGCGAGATTGGGGGTAAATACCTCAATGAATGTTTGTGGTTTTGTCTCTATTCTGTAGCCACCCAGGAGGATCTGGAGAGTCCATTGAAGTCACCAGTAGATGCACAGATAGACGGGCTAGTAGAGCATCTCAGGATCGGCAGCAACTTCACTTTCAGAGTGACTGTCTTACAGGCATCAAGTATTTCCGCTGAATATGCCGATATCTTCTGCCAGTTCAAGTAAGTAAGCCATTCCCAACTGTATTTACCCATTACCATGCACATGGAAGGCATAATGTTTCCACACTACACTGTGGGGCCATGCTATATTCACCAATGTCACAGTGCCATCTCTTATCCACACCCAATCCCCATGTTCCCAAACCAATCTCAAGAGTTTCTGCTGGCAAGATGAGAGGAGGTGTAATATAGCTCATTATGTGGTTTTGCCTATATTCTGCAACCCCCAGTGAGTCTAATGTATTGACCCAGTACTATGATTGAATAGCACTTTATATATGTAGACTTTGGCAGTTCCACTGAATTAATATCAAATAAGCAAAAACAAGTAAGGAACTTCTAACCAGGGTCTAGCTGTGATTGTCTTTCTTTATTTCTCTTATAGTTTCATCCATCGCCAAGAAGAAGCCTTTTCTACAGAGCCATTAAAGAACACAGGCCGAGGACCCCCACTGGGTTTTTACCATGTGCAGAATGTGAGTCGATATTGGGGTTACAACAGTGATTAGGCAGAACCAGATAGTTTGCCCTGGCATTACTCTACCACACAGATTGCAGAGAATCAGGAAGGTGGTGAAAAGTTGATAATGAATGTTGACCTTCCTGCAATGTCTATATCCCATGGATGGAGAAAATATTCTGATATAATATTAATATTTAAAAGTGTGATTGGGCATCTTGTGTTGCACTATGTTGATGACAATACAGTACTGTTCTTGGTGTCTGATGTTGGCAGTTTGGTGTCTGTGCTGTATTAGTAGATGTGATTTCACGGGACAGTAATGTTGTTTCCTACCATGCAGATGCAGCGGGAGAGCAGATTCATAGGAAGTGAGTGAGTCTGGAAAAGGAAAAAGCGGAAATGTGGAAAAATGGCACCTCAAAATGGCTTACTTGTTTATTCCACGACTGCTCAGATGTCTGTCTAAATATATTTTATTTGCTGCTATTTTATCTGCTTTCACTATCTCCCCTGGCAATACATTCTGTTACTGGAGGAGATTCTGGGAGACAGGATCTATCTGCATTTGGAAAGACAAGGACTGATTAGGGATAATCAGCCTAACTTTGTGCAGAGGATGAGAGTGGAATGTCCCCTTTCAAATTGGAGCCCGTGACCAAATGGTGTGTTGCGGTGTCCATTTTTGTTTTATGTTAACAATTTCGATGAGAATGTAGTGACATGACTGGTGAGTTCATATTTGACACCAAAATTGGTCGTGGAATGTAGCTTGTCTAAGAGTACAACAGCATCTAGATGAAATGGGAAAGTGAGCTAAGGGATGGTGGATGGAAATTAACTCAGACATGTGTCTTTTGGGAAGTTAAACCAAGATAGGATGGCATAGGTTTGAGGGGAGAGAGGATGAGTTGTGCCAATGGGCCTGCATCTGTGCCGTATGGTTCGGAGTTTTTGACATTTTACCCCTCTAGTCCTCTGACATTGCCAAGGGGCAGTGGAAAATGGTGTGCAGTTTCATTAACCTGGCAAGAATTTCATCCAAACCACTTTGCAAACAGTTGCAATGTACTATCCAATTGTCACATCCGCTCCAATATTGTTACATGGGCAACACCCTCTCAAGTGGTTCCAGATGTGATGTGCTGATTTAACACCATACCCAGCCCTCTGCTTCTTTGAGAATTTTGGTCATGGCTCAAAATTGGTCATTCATTTTTTGACACCCCTTTTTGTTACTCATTTCATTTAACCAAGTACAGTTTATCCCCCTCTTGTTTGATGCCTCCAACCAGTGTTTACTCAATCATACCCTCCAATGGGTCCCGATCTGCAATTCCTCTGGTCCACTAGACCACAGTCTATATACCCATGTAGCCCTCAACTGAACTTCGAAACCTACACCCTCCCTGTCCGACCCCCTAAAGAAAGCAAGGCATGCAAGGCTAAGCTTAAAATCAAAGAATACATATCGTGCACTCTGTTATGGACTTGTTGCATGGTGCTTGCACTAATGGCCTGCTGCACCAAACCTCAGTAGTATCTCAGGCCCAGGGTTGCTGATCTGCTATTGCACCATGGAGGGAATTCAGGGATTGAAAGGTCAAGAGCTCAGAGGGCTGGGCTGATCAGAAACAGGCGAATTGATCATGGGGAACAAGGACATGGCAGACCAATTGAATAATTACTTTGGTTCTGTCTTCACTAAGGAAGACATAAATAATCTGCCGGAAATAGCAAGGGACCGGGGGTTAAATGAGATGGAGGAACTGAGTGAAATCCAGGTTAGCCGGGAAGTGGTGTTAGGTAAATTGAATGGATTAAAGGCCGATAAATCCCCAGGGCCGGATAAGTTGCATCCCAGAGTACTTAAGGAAGTAGCCGCAGAAATAGTGGATGCATTAGTGATAATTTTCCAAAACTCTTTAGATTCTGGAGTAGTTCCTGAGGACTGGAGGGTAGCTAATGTAACCCCACTTTTTAAAAAGGGAGGGAGAGAGAAAACGGGGAATTACAGACCAGTTAGTCTAACATCGGTGGTGGGGAAAATTCTGGAGTCAGTTATTATAGATGGGATAGCAGCACATTTGGAAAGTGGTGAGTTCATTGGACAAAGTAAGCATGGATTTATGAAAGGTAAATCATGTCTGACGAATCTTATAGAATTTTTCGAGGATGTAACTAGTAGAGTGGATATGGGAGAACCAGTGGATGTGTTATATCTGGACTATCAGAAGGCTTTCGACAAGGCCCCACATAAGAGATTAGCATACAAACATAAAGCACATGGTATTGGGGGTTCAGTATTGATGTGGATAGAGAACTGGCTGGCAGACAGGAAGCAAAGAGTAGGAGTAAACGGGTCCTTTTCAGAATGGCAGGCAGTGACTAGTGGGCTACCGCAAGGCTCAGTGCTGGGACTCCAGCTATTCACAATATATATTAATGATCTGGATGAGGGAATTGAATGCAACATCTCCAAGTTTGCGGATGACACGAAGCTGGGGGGCAGTGTTAGCTGTGAGGAGGATGCTAGGAGGCTGCAAGGTGACTTGGATAGGTTGGGTGAGTGGGCAAAGGCATGGCAGATGCAGTATAATGTGGATAAATGTGAGGTTATCTGCTTTGGTGGCAAAAACAGGAAAGTAGACTATTATCTGAATGGTGGCCGATTAGGAAAAGGGGAGATGCAACGAGACCTGGGTGTCATGGTACACCAGTCATTGAAAGTAGGAATGCAGGTGCAGCAGGCAGTGAAGAAAGCAAATGGTATGTTAGCATTCATAGCAAAAGGATTTGAGTATAAGACCAGGGAGGTTCTACTGCAGTTGTACAGGGTCTTGGTGAGACCACACCTGGAGTATTGCGTACAGTTTTGGTCTAATCTGAGGAAAGACATTCTTGCCATAGAGGGAGTACAGAGAAGGTTCACCAGACTGATTCCTGGGATGGCAGGACTTTCATATGAGGAAAGACTGGATAGACTCAGCTTGTGCACGTTGGAATTCAGAAGACTGAGGGGATATCTTATAGAAACTTACAAAATTCTTAAGGGGTTGGACAGGCTAGATGCAGGAAGATTATTCCTGATGTTGGGAAAGTCCAGAACTAGGGGTCACAGTTTAAGGATAAGAGGGAAGACTTTTAGGACCGAGATGAGGAAATCATTTTTTACACAGAGAGTAGTGAATCTGTGGAATTCTCTGCCACAGAAGGTAGTTGAGTCCAGTTCATTGGCTATATTTAAGAGGGAGTTAGATGTGGCCCTTGTGGCTAAAGGGATCAGGGGGTATGGAGAGAAGGCAGGGATGGGTACTGAGTTGGATGATCAGCCATGATCATATCAAATGGCGGTGCAGGCTCGAAGGGCCGAATGGCCTACTCCTGCACCTATTTTCTATGTTTCTATGTTTCTATCATGGATTGTGAGTCATTGGCTTGAGGAGTTTGACCAATTGTTGCAGGAGCAAACATGGTTTGAAGGAGTTGAGGGCAGGTTCGCTCTCAAGTAAAACAAGACTCTTCAGCTCTAAAACCTCCTTACTTACAATATTGTAACGACTCGGCAGCAACCTGTACATAGCAGTATGTCCTACCACATGTCCTGTTAATGGCTGCAGCAGTCTGGAATCTTGTCTTTTTTTAATCTTAAAATGTAATTGAAGGATTTATTGTTTTTACAGATTGCAGTGGAGGTGACCAAATCTTTTATTGAGTACATCAAGACCCAACCCATTGTCTTTGAGGTTTTTGGACACTACCAACAGCACCCGTTCCCACCACTATGCAAGGACCTCATCAGGTAACCTTATCCTGCTATGTTGTTTACAGCCACATGGCTCAGTCTTTTCTGAGATAGCTCAGAAAATCTCAAAGATATCTCACTCTTCATAGCGTTAGAGGTTCTGCAACCATCTTTAGTTCCGTTGGTATTGTCGTGGGTGGGAAGCATCTAGGATAAGACAAACTATTGGTGGACATTGTACAACACATGAAGGTGCAAATGCTAGTTATGAGCACAAACTCTAATTGAAAGAGAATTACTTCAGCCATGCCTATTGTTGGTGTACAAATTGGCACCCAGAATTTATATTCCTGTCCCATGAATTTCACAGAGGCCAAATACTGGCTCAATAGTTGAGATGATCAGAAGGAACATTACCTCAGGTTGGATCTGTCACATCCTTTCATATGAATAACACAAGAGAGGAATGGGATTAGATGAGTGAAATTGTAACCAGGTCCCCAACTTCAATCCCTCGCTGATCACCTAAGGAAGAAGAAAAACACTTGAGGGGGGAAATTAAAATACATGTATTGAGCTAGTTGGAGTGGTTGTTTTTCACATCAAGAACATTCAATTCCAGCCTGTTTACCGTTCAGAGACCTGGGAAAGACAAGCAAATAAGCGTTGGATCACACATGCACACTTACCTGAAATGGCAATGGTCTCCTGCCTGTCTTATTCCAACTCAGAAGGAGGCCATCCTGCCCAGCATAGAAACATAGAAAATGGGTGCAGGAGTAGGCCATTTGGCCCTTCGAGCCAGCACCACCATTCAATATGATCATGGCTGATCATCGAACATCGGTACCCTGTTCCTGCTTTTTCCCCATATCCCTTGGCTCCGTTAGCCCTAAGAGCTAAATCTAACTCTCTCTTGAAAACATCCAGTGAATTGGCCTCCACTGTCTTCACGTGGACTGCAGAGCCATGCCAGCTTCCAGGGGACCGAACCCATCAGTCCCATTTCCCCTCTCCTTATTTTGCATTCTTACATTATTCTCTCACACACACCCATCAAAACCATTTGACTCTTTTTACCACGAATCACTCTAAAGGATAAGTTACCAGTTAACCTACCAGCACATCTTTGAGTGTAGGGAGAAACCGGAGCATCAGGAGAACATGGGGGATAATGAAAATATGGTCTGGTGGGAATGAATGGGACAGCATTGGTGATATTTTTCCAGACACTTCAAGTGTCTGCAGTGGGTAGTCCAGGTATACATAACCCTATAGTTTAGATGACAGCTGGCATACCTGATTCTGTACTGTGCACCACAATCTAGAAGTATATGTTCAGCTTGGAGCAATAGCTAAAATGCCAGAAGGCCAGTTGTGAGAATAGTTTACAGAAACTAAAGTTTGTATTCACTAGAACTTAGAATTGACTGAAATCTTCAAGACATTAAGAAAGTCTGATAGAGGGGATAGAGATAAATGTTTCCCACAGGTTGGTAATCAGGTAACCACATAACCAAAACACATAACCAAAAGAACTGAGTCAGAGCTATAAGGAGGGAAGTTAGGACATTTCTGCATGGAAGTTGGTAAAAGTTTTTTCCTCTACTCTGGAAATTCAGTTCAGCAATCAATCATTAATCAGCGATTGATACTTTTTGTTCATATAGTTATCAAGGATTGGGAGCAAAAGTGTGATATTGGTCAGCCAAGTTCCCATTAAATGGTGTAATAGGCTTAAGGGACTGTATACTTTTCTCCTGCTCATATGACAATGGGTTAGTTGCCATGCCCCGGAGAAAGCCTTCATTCCAAGAGAAATAGTTTTTTTAAACATTTTATCAGACCCTGCACTTAACAACTAAACTAGGAATTTCACTGTGCAAACAAAATGACTTATCTATTTATGGTGTAACCAGTGATCTGCTCTTCAAAAGCACCCAACTACATTGTGTTTTCTAAGTGTTTTTTACTTGGTCTTTTCTCTCTCTGTTCTCAGTCCTTTAAGACCTTCTCGCCGGCAGTTCCCTCGGGTGATGCCCTTGAGTAAACCAGGTGAGACAATTGAACGCTTTATGCTTTATTGATTAACTTAGTGACAATTAACTGGGAAACAGCAAAAAGCAGTCACTTATCGTATACAATATCCTTTAGCCAATCAATTTATGGGGAAGGTGAATTTTCGGATATCTCAGATGACATTAGGTCCCTTATAGTTGTAAATTTGAACCTCAATTTCATTGCAGTCACCAACAGCAACTGATGATGAGTTGGAGGTGCTGGTTCTGCTATAGCTGAGTCCTATGCCGGACCTGTGCTCAGTCCAATAGTCCCTCAGGCCAGAGAGTAGCAGGTCGCCTGAGGGAAACCATCAAACTGGAGCAAGAGACAGCAACTTCAGGGTAGTAGGGAAAGAAGGAGGCAAGAGTAATGCAAAGTTCTTGATGGACATGCTCAGAAATTTAGTTTGTACATATCAGATTGAAAATGGGCAAACACTCTCTTTCGATAACATCAGTGAGTGGCATTGCATGTTTGAGACATAATCAAGGCTTCCCATCCACTCTCCCTCTCACTCAGCCGCTTAACTGCCATACTCTCTACATTGACAAAGACCTTCACTCTGAAACTACCACCACATTCATCAGTGCCAATCTCTAACCTCAGGCTTTCTATTGAGATTGAAACCAGGCAAGAGTGGAGAGGTTGGATTTCCAAGTATTAACCTTAAAGCTTAACCTAGTATCAATATCAGCCTCAGTCTGTCTCGATCAGTCCAAGGGCAACATTTAACTTCCTCCTGTGATCATTGTAGTAACCCTGATCTTCATCCTTGGTGCCCTGCACTGTTCTAACATCAACACTTCGGCATCCATTAGCATGGTGGTATGCCATTAGATTTGTCATCCAAAAACTTGGACTTAATAATGCAGACATGAGTTCATCTTCCTCCACAATAGATAGGATGGTCATCTTAAGTTAGTTAAGCAAATTTGGAATGAGGAGCTTATCAATAATGAAGACCGTAAAAACCACGCTGGGAAAGAATCTGAGCCCAGAACTAGATTTGGTCTATTTTCGGTGCACAGGCATTTGTCATGCTTTGTACCAGATTAGGACTTACTAAAAAAAAAGAGAAAGTTCAAAAAACATTTTTGAAGCTAGCTTAGGCTGGTGATCCCCCTGAAACGGGATCTATGTGGTTCTTGATGGAATCAGACTCGGGTTAATGTAGTCTACTTGCTGAGCAAGAGAAACATAGAAGTATCAGGGTTTAGAGACACATTGTCATGGCCACCAGGCAATTACAACAGGCACCATGGAGATGGGAGAGAGTTCCAGTTTTGCTCAGAAGTCCTGACTCCATTAGGAAAGGAAATGACTTGTGTTTCCCAGAAACATGATATTCTTCTCATGTTCACAAAGCTTGCATTTGGAGGAAGTAGAAACTTTTCCTATTAATAAAACAGTCCAGGTTATTCAAGGGAGCTCTACATGAAGTGTGAGGCAGCGCATAATCGCCTGCATTGGTGGGAAGCCAGCGGTGCTGTCAAGGTGCCACCTTCTCGCCAAAAATAAGAGATTAAACAATTTCTATGTGAATAGATAGTCTGAGTAACCTCTCTACTCCACAATGAGCTAAATTAAGAGGGTTGGCAAGGGTCTGCTTAAGAAATGATACATTGACAGAAAACTAAGAAACATGACCGATCAGTAAACAACACGGTCTAGACATGAGCATAACTGAAGGTCTTTCTGTTTTCAGTGACAATAGCCATGGAAACCTGAGCTGACATGTACATTGTTCTCTGGGAGGACCATGTATTTTGGCATCTCAAAGACTCACTGGGAATTGTCTCTAATAATGAACTACTCCTGAGGTCTGACCCATCCTGAATGGCCAGCATTACTGTAATTATGCCTCCAGCTACAGTATCCATGGATCTCTGGAGTTGTCTCCACGGATGAACATGGCTTCACCTGAGGTCTTTAAGGCCAGCCATGGCTGTAATGATGCCTATGGCAATGGTATGCTGCCAGCAGTCATACCATGTTTACCCTTTGAATTGGTATCTCAGAAGCTGAATGCTGAGAGAAACATCCCCTGTTAGTACAAGAGCGTTGACTTTGGAAGGTGCCTGTGCAGTTCGTTGTTAATTTTGAAGGTGCCTAGTCAATTCCCCCAATGCCGGCTGTGAGAACAATACCCAGGCAAGCATAATGTGTTCCAGTTTTTAGTGAGTCTTCCACGAGAGCCCCAATGTGGAGTTTTATGTTCCAATTGATGTCAGCGTGGGCAATAACAGCCCTGGCGTGAATAGTGACATCAATAGGCATGCACCTGATGCCAGGAAAAAGTCATTAATCTGGAACTACAAAAACCATTTACGAGACTGCCGCAAATCCACCCAGACAAGATCTCGAACATGCTATTCTCATAAAATCAACCTTTGAGCATGTCACATCTGAGAAACCAGTCTCACTGGATCCAGTTGCCAGATACTGCTTGGAGGACTTAATTGCCAGATTGGTGACAGCAGCACATGATATTAGGGCATGTTCATTAATCTACAATGCCACCTTTTCTGAGAGCTGCATTGTTTTACTGAGTATTGCAGGCAGAGAGATGGGTATAGATAGGTCAGGTCTCAGTTATCAGAAGTAAAAGCACCTGAAATCAGATAAGTGTCCCAGGGCTAGACAATATCCAAGGACAGCATTCAAGTTTTCTCTCGCACACTCTAACCTGCAGCAATTGTCTGGTCTTGGTGGAGAAGTGGATGGGGACTGGGAATACTAACACGTTTCTTTCTTCATTAGGCAGCCTGTCGGAGTTGGTGTAATGTTATGATTTCTGTTATTTTCTGTTCCCATGTCACACTTTGCAGAGAATGAGAAAGCACTTGTTTTAATTAAACACCTGATGCCTGATGGGTTGAACCTCCCATTCCTGGACTCGCTGTCCATGCACGCCGTGTCTGCTGCTAGTGTTGCTGTTTCCTATCTCTCCGAGGAGGAGGATTATGTCCACTTGCCCCTTCCCTCTTCCCTTGGCTGTGCTGTCATGAAAGCCCAAACACATGGTTTGTAGCAAAGGATCCTGTTGGAAGTCACTTCAATTGGATACTTTACCCCAAAACAGCTCCACATATTATTGCCAAATTCATTGTCCATTTCTTAAACTATAAGTGTGTTCACCTTACTTAGTTGTGTGCTCCATCTACTCAACTCTTTGTATTACTGGATGCTTCAACACTCTTCTCCTGTATGTTTCACCTGTAAAACCCTGTATGGTCAACTGATTATTCTCCCACACATGCTATACATAAAACTTCACAGGACAATGTGGTAATCCAGCATCCTCACTACAATGCTAGTATCACACACTTTTAATTCACTTTTTTAAATAAACATATGTATTAAAAATAAAGTATTACATTTCCATCAGTTTAATGGGAGCAGGAACCTGAGCTCTAGCAAGTTTAAAGGTCGCACAAGAAACAGGAGCTAATAAGTTTCAGCTTTTCGAAAATCAAAACAAGCTGACACATTCAAGCACCCCAGACCCTGGATCCAGCCACAAACCTACCCTCATGCCCCTGACCCGAGACATTCCACACCCTGAGCAGGAATGAGTGAGGCAGATGCTGAACTAGACCATAGTGGTTTCCAAATAATTGGATACCAGATTTTTGGAAATTTACTGTGCCTGATTCAGTTCAGTGATCTGTCTCCAGGCACAGTTGGGTACCTCACCTTCCACACTTCCTGTCTTATATGAATGTGAAATGTACCCCATAACTATTTTCTGACCATTTTCCTTCACACTGAACATACATTGCTGTGGTGTGGCTGGACTCTTAAAGGCCTTGGATATTCTATTTTCCTTACTTTTGTTTTCTTTCTGTAATTTGATTTTGGGATAATCTAAGAAAAATAATGTTTTACTGATGGAATCTCAGTCGATAAATTTCTGCATCCTTCCTGAAGATGCTGATTCCCTGTTTTATTCCACTCACTTCTCTTGCCCCTGGTGATATACCCAATTTAAAGTGATTTCCCACAGGATGCAGCAGTGTGTCATTTCTCAGTCCTGTGCCCTTGTGTCTCACTCAGTAACATACAACAGTGGACAAGAGTGTGCAACTAAATTGAAAATAGATGTGACTGCAGAATAACATTGAAATATTTGATATTGATGCCAATATTTGTGATTCATGTACAATTTGGAAGTTGAAAACCTTGGTGAAATCTAAGATGGAAGTTTCCTCCAAGGTAGATAGAAGGACAGAATCAATTTGGTGATGATGTGAAGTTAAGGTTTATTTTTTAATTATATTGACAACAAAAGGTATTAGAGGAGTCCTCGGTGGCTCTTCTCAATGGAGAGCAAGACTGAATTGATTATTATACGGCACCGTTCGCAATTGACAACCCAAAACCTGATTCGTAATTGAGATGATTGATAGCCAATACAATTTGTAAACTATGCACACTTAGTCCATTGCTGTTATTCAATCACACCCCAACAGGTGCCTTTTTGTTTAATTTTTACATGTTAATTTCAATTCAAGAAGCTAATGTTGAGCCACAGAGTGCTCTTGGCCCATTGCACAGTGACATTTTCATAGTGATCAGAATACTCATTCCAATCAGATTTTGGTGTGATTGAATCTGTCATTGTGTGCGCAAATCTTCGGAAGGCGACTAGATCCTTTCGGAAGAGAACATGAAGCTGCAGGGAAATGTACAGATTTGCATTTTAATGTAAAAGGAATTAATTCTTAGGGGTGGGATTTGCATTTTGGTTTTCTAACTGAGAAAGACAGGTCCAAGAGTGAAAGTTGAAATTTAGTGGAAGATGCACATTTCCTGAATTTAGTTCCTGCGCAGCAAATCAGGAGCTGGAGAGATAGGTGGAGTGCGATGCCACAAAGATATGCTGCTACAAAACAACATTTTTATTACTAAATTAGATTTGTTGAATGATAATTCAACACATAAACAAGTGGAGCAGAGAACATCTCAGGTTTGATGGCCCTTCTGAGGAAAATCAATTTCTGCTCCAGTTGGTTAATACATGTGTGAAAAAGAAAGAATACATTTTAAAAGATGAAAGGAGTGAGATCGGTCAATGCAGTGTGCTGTGTGGTCTTTACTCTTAATTCTCCTGAGTGTCTGCTGTGTTTTGTGTCATTTTTATCTTGTGTACGAAATTGCGATTTTGTTTGTCAGTTTTAGTGTGGTAAGAGTCTTTCAGCCCACTGTGAATCTAATCTCTAAACCGCTGCAAAGTCCAGAGACTCCTTGAGCTGCCCAATTATCTTAGAAAGTATGGAGCAGAAATCCACTTAACTGAGCATCTTCACACACATAGACTTAAGGTGAAATCTCCCAATCCTAATCCTTGGCTTGCACCTACCTCAAGTAGTCATCCAGGCAATGTTTAAATGAGGGTTCTGCCTCCAACACCCTTCCAGACAGTAAATTCAAGATCCCTAACACTTGAATTTGACAATAGACTATAGGTGCAGGAGTAGGCCATTTGGCCCTTCGAGTCAGCACCGCCATTCAATGTGATCATGGCTGATCATCCCCAATCAGTACCCCGTTCCTGCCTTCTCCCCATATCCCCTGACTCCACTATTTATAAGAGCCCTTTCTAGTTCTCTCTTGAAAGCATCAAGAGAACCTGCCTCCACCGCCCTCTGAGGCAGAGAATTCCACAGACTCACCACTCTCTGTGAGAAACAGTGTTTCCTCGTCTCCGTTCTAAATGGCTTACTCCTTATTCTTAAACTGTGGCCCCTGGTTCTGGACTCCGCCAACATCGGGAACATGTTTCCTGCCTCTAGCGTGTCCAAACCCTTAACAATCTTATATGTTTCAATGAGATCCCCTCTCATCCTTCTAAACTCCAGAGTGTACAAGCCCAGCTGCTCCATTCTCTCAGCATATGACAGTCCCGCCATCCCGGGAATTAACGTTATAAACGTATGCTGCACTCCCACAATAGCAAGAATGTCCTTCCTCAAATGAGGGGACCAAAACTGCACACAATACTCCAGGTGTGGTATCACTAGGGCTCTGTACAACTGCAGAAGGACCTCCTTGCTCCTATATTCGATTCCTCTTGTTATAAAGGCCAACATGCCATTCGCTTTCTTCACTGCCTGCTGTACCTGCATGCTTACTTTCATAGACTGATGGACAAGGACCCCCAGATCCCGTTGTACTTCCCCTTTTCCCAACTTGACGCCATTTAGATAGTAATCTGCCTTCCTGTTTTTGCTACCAAAGTGGATAACCTCACATTTATCTGCATTAAACTTCATCTGCCATGCATCTGCCCACTCCCCTAACCTGTCCAAGTCACCCTGCATTCTCATAGCATCCTCCTCACAATTCACACTGCCACCCAGCTTTGTGTCATCTGCAAATATGCTAATGTTACTTTGAATCCCTTCATCCAAATCATTGATGTATGTTGTAAATAGCTGCGGTCCCAGCACCGAGCATTGCGGTACCCCACTAGTCACTGCCTGCCATTCTGAAAGGGACCCGTTAATCCCTACTCTTTGTTTCCTGTCTGCTTACCACTTCGCTATCCATGTCAGCACTCTACCCCCAATACCATGTGCCCTAATCTCCTATGTGGGACCTTATCAAATGCTTTCTGAAAGTCCAGGTACACTACATCCACTGGCTCTCCCTTGTCCATTTTCCTAGTCACATCTTCAAAAAATTCCAGAAGATTAGTCAAGCATGATTTCCCCTTCGTAAATCCATGCTGACACGGACCGATCCTGTTACTGCTATCCAAATGTGCGGCTATCTCATCTTTTATAATTGACTCCAGCATCTTCCCCACCACCAATGTCAGGCTAACTGGTCTATAATTCCCCGTTTTCTCTCTCCCGCAGTTCTTAAAAAGTGGGATAAAATTAGCTACCCTCCAATCCACAGGAACTGATCCTGAGTCTATAGAACTTTGGAAAATGAACACCGATGTGTCCACGATTTCTAGAGCCACTTCCTTAAGTACCCTGGGATGCAGACCATCAGACCCTGGGGATTTATCAGCCTTCAGTCCCATCAGTCTATCCAACACCATTTCCTGCCTATTGTGGATTTCCTTCAGTTCCTCTGTCATCCCAGATCCTCTGGCCACTACTATATCAGGAAGATTGTTTGTGTCCTCCTTAGTGAAGTCAGATCCAAAGTACCTGTTCAACTCATCTGCCATTTCCTTGTTCCGCATAATAAATTCACCTTTTTCGGTCTTCTAGGGTCCAACTTTGGTCTTAACTAATTTTTTCCTCTTCACATACCTAAAAAAGCTTTTACTATCTTGCTTTATATTCTTGGCTAACTTACCTTCATACCTCATCTTTTCTCCCCGTATTGTCTTTTTAGTTATCTTCTGTTGTTCTTTAAACATTACCCAATCCTCTTGCTTCCCGCTCATCTTTGCTACGTTGTACGTCTTCGCTTTAATTTTTATACTGTCCCTGACGTCCCTTGTCAGCTACGGTCGTTCCTTTCTCCCTTGGAATATTTTTTCCTCCTAGGAATAAACTGATCCTGCACCTTCTGTATTATTTCTAGAAACTCCAGCCATTTCTGTTCCACTGTCATCCCTGCTAGTGTATCTTTCCAGTCAACTTTGGCCAGCTCCTCCCTCATGACCCCATAGTCCCCTTTATTCAACTGCAACACTGACAACTCCGATCTACTCTTCTCCCTCTCCAATTGTAGATTAAACCTGACCATGTTATTGTCACTGCCTCCTAATGGCTCATTAACCTCGAGGTCCTTTATCAAATCCGGTTCATTACATAACACTAAATCCAGAATTGCCTTCTCCCTGGTAGGCTCCAATACAAGCTGTTCAAAGAATCCATCACGAAGGAACTCTACAAAGTCCCTTTCTTGGGGTCCAATACCAACCTGATTTCCCCAGTCTACCTGCATGTTGAAATCTCCCATAACAACCACAGCATTACTTTTACTACATGTCAATTTTAACTCCTGATTGAACTTGCACCCTATGTCCAGGCTACTGTTTGGGGGCCTGTAGATTAGTCCCATTAGGGTCTTTTTACCCTTACAATTCCTTAGTTCTATCTATACTGACTCCACATCTCCTGTTTCAATGTCACCCCTTGCAAGGGACTGAATTTCATTCCTCACCAACAGGGCAACCCCACCCCCTCTGCCCACTTGTCTGTCTTTTCGATAGGAGGTATACCCTTGAATATTCAGTTCCCAGCCCTGGCCCTCTTGCAGCCATGTCTCAGTAATTCCCACAATATCATACTTGCCAGCTTCTAACTGAGCTTCAAGCTCGTCCACTTTATTCCTTATACTTCGCGCATTCATATACAGTACTTTGACCTCCGTATTCACTTCCCCCCTCGCAATTGGCCCTGACCTTACTCTGTTGTCCATTCTCAAGCTTTCCTTCCCATTAATTCGAGAATCTTTTGTAATTTTTCCTGTAGCCACTTCCCCTTCAACTCCATCTTTATACTCCCAATTTGTCAATCACTCCCCCCCACTATTTAGTTTAAACCCACCCCACACCCACACCAATCCCTCCCCCCCACTATTTAGTTTAAACCCACACGTGTAGCCCTAGCAAACCTGCCTGCCAGAATGTCGGTCCCCCTCCAGTTAAGGTGTAACCCGTCCCTTTTGTACAGGTCACCCCTACCCCTTGTGGCTAAAGGGATCAGGCGGTATGGAGAGAAGGCAGGTACAGGATACTGAGTTGGATGATCAGCCATGATCATATTGAATGGCGGTGCAGGCTCGAAGGGCCGAATAGCCTACTCTTGCACCTATTTTCTATGTTTAATCCAGAAGAGATCCCAGTGGTGTATAAATCTAAATTCTTGCTCCCTGCACCAGCCCCTCAGCCACACATTCAGATCCCCTATCTCCCTGTTCCTGTCCCTGTCCCTGTTCCTGTCCTCACTAGTACGTTCGTAACTCCCCTAATCCAATTAACAAATCACCCCCCTTGTTTCTAAACTCCCTGCTAAGATTATTTCAGTTCACGCCACCCATGATTTTAAACGGCAATTAAATTGCCGCCCAGTTTCTCTCTTGTTCCAAGAAAATAATCCCAGCCAAGCTACTCATCCTGGTCCCTTTGTGAAAAAGAATGCTTGCACAATTGCAGAACTGAACCTGTCACAATCCGCATTTTGAAAAATAAAGTGAAGATTGGTTCATATTTTGCATGCCAATTTTGCCACTTAACAAAGCAGCAGCTTTTTGAACAGTTATTGTTGCAAGCTAGTGACAGAACCAGTTGCAAGATTTGCACTCACGCTTGGGCTCCTTCCATTGCCCTGACTAATGATTATTGTCCTTACAGTGCCAGCGACCAAGTTGAGCACCATGAGCCGCCCCACTGCAGGGCAGTGTCAGGGCAAGTATGACCTGCTGGTGTTCTTTGAGATCTGTGAGTTGGAGGCTACTGGAGAGTAAGTACTGTTACCCTTCCTGTTCACCATCTACATCTCGGACTGAGACTGAGACTGACTCCTCCCCCACCCTCCCCCGGCCCCAATCTTTGCACATCCTCAATCCTTTCCACTCGTCACTTTAATTTCATGTATTTTGTGTTTTTATGACTGTTGGCAGATCAATTTCCCTCCTGGGATAAATAAAGTTCTATCGTATTGTACTATCACTCATTACTGTGTAACCTGAAAAATATCAATGACCAACTCTTGTTGGGCTCATGTTCAGGCGGTAAAAAACACTCATCATACCTGATTTACAGGGTAAACATTTCCTTCCGTGTTTGGTAGATTTACATAAATTGCAGACTAGAGGACATATAGTGTCTCCCTATTCCTTCTGCAGGTATATTCCCGCTGTAGTCGACCATAGAGGTGGAATGCCCTGTCATGGAACTTTCCTACTGCACCAGGTACTGCTGCATAAATAGTCTCAAACAGGACTCTTATGTCTGCCTGTTGTCTCTGATAAAATGTTCAATCTGTTACGCATGTCTCTCCTTCAGCAGCTTTTGGCTTTGGTTAAAGAATATTCAGTGTTAAAAGAGGCATGTTGAGCTATTGGTATTGCTTTATTATTCTTATGTGTACTGAGATACAGTGAAAATATTTGTTTATGTGCTGTCCAGTCAAATCATACTATCCACAAGTGCAATCAGGTACAACAAGTAATGCAAAGAGAAAAAATACCAGAGTTTACTGGTATGGTAATATAACAGCAGAATATACTGTTACAGCATTATAGCATAACAGGTACAGAGAAAAATCAGATAACAAAAAAAGTACAGGGTCCACAGTGTGGCAGATTAGGAGATTGGGACTACCTCTTTAGCTGATCTAAAGGACCATTCAGTCTGATAAGAGTGGGGAAGAAGCTGTACCTGAATCTGGTGGTATGCACTTTCAGGCGTTTGTATCTTCTGCCCACTAGGGGAAGGAAGAAGAGGGAATGACCCGGGTAAACATGGTCCTTGATAATGTTCGCTGCTTTCCCGAGGCAGCATGAAATACAGGTGGAATCGATGAGGGGTTATTGGTTTGTGCGATAGACTGGACTACATCAACAACTCTGCAATTGCTTTCAGGCCACAAGTGGCCAACGACTATCTCATTTCAAGGCCACCTACTGAGAACGTAACTACTTTTCAACAAAATCCAGTAGGAATCATCAATCGTTCAGGCAATGCTGGAGAAAATAGACACACCAATAATATTTCAGATCAATAACCTTTCATCTGGATGGGAAATGATGTAAGATTTAGCACTTAGCAACAACATTAACTGAACTGGATAGTGAAGGTGTTTTGCTTAACTTTTATAAGTAGGTCTAAACTTCCTCACAATCCTGAGCAGAATATGGCCAGACCTGTTGTATGAGTCATTTCCTTCTGATCTTTAGCTTCTATCCTCTCCCCACCCATTACAGTTTGTCATGTCTCTTCATACAATCAATCTTACTGCGATCTAGGTTTTGGTCCACTCTTGCTCCAGCTAAGCTCCATATACGTAGTGAGTGGGGAGGCCTCATCAGGCTCCTCCACTTCCATCTCATCCATGTTAGCCTGATCCCTGCTGCAATATTGGACCCACTGATAAATCAGTGAAAAGTGTACTCATGGTGTCGATGAACAGAAATCTGAGAGCAGTGAATGAGGTGAGAGCAATTGTGTTTTTTCTATTGTGGGTAAAATGAGGGAAAATCCATTGACAAATTTAGCCTTGCAGTCAAGTAAATGCGAATTGGACCAGAGGCAATAAGAACTGATGACCTTGACTACTTTTATAGACACAACTGTGTTGTATTTTACATATTAGACCATGCAGCACAGAGCTTTCCCCAGTGGAAGCACAAATTCCATTTACAAATGCTGTTGAATTTTATGTTCCTAACGTAATCTGACATGTTATCAAGGCCAGGTGTTGTAAGGGGAGTGTGTAATTCTATGTTTTTTATCAGATCAGTAGTATTGTACTTTCAAACTGTGATTAAATCATTTTGTGATGGAAACATCCAAAAGGATAGTAACACAGATCAACTCCAGGTATTTATTCCAGGTTATAACTGCTTCAAAGAGAAGTATTTTCTATTGTGGCCATAACAACTTACATGTTCATGTATTCTTCTCCCCCACTTCCCATTCTTTTTGAGTAGAGGACTTCCTTGACCCATTGAAGATTTGTCAAAGGATGTTTGGAATTATGTGACTCAGGCATTTTATTTTCTGTTTTTGATAGGGAATCCAAAGAAGGATAACAGTTACTATTGTGCATGAGACAGGAAGTGATATACATTGGAAGGAAGTACGAGAACTGGTTGTGGGTAAGTAGGGAAGAAAGCAATTATCGGTAAGGTCATTGTCTAAATTTCATGTCATTCAGCTCATTGATGGGCAAGTTATCTAGGTAGCTCTGCAAATCTAAAGATACAGTCTTTGGATTCCAAAGTCCCCAAAACTCATACATAATGAAGGCAGCTTGCGCTAAAGAGCATCTTCAATACAAAAAAGTATACCAAGGAACTTTGAAGAACCATCCTCAGACAAAAGTTGGCATCAAAGAAGGGGACATAATGCGAGGTGACTGAGGATGTTAATTGCACACTGCTGTCCAGTCTCCTGCCACAGCAAGGACACTCAGCTGCCTCTTCAACTACTCTTGCTGATGGCCAGAAAGATAATATGTCATCAGCATTGGTGATTGGGGCAGCAATTAATGTTGCAAAACATAGTGGACATTGCCATTCCCATCATTCAAAAGGGCACCCTTCATAAACCACAAATGCACAGTCACATTTTGCAATGTTGATTTGATTTGTTGTCTCAAATTGATATCACAAACATACCTAAAATCATCAGAGACCATACTGCAGATTTATTATCCATGCAGAGAAATGCTTAATGCATTTAGCAAGTAAGTTTCCAATTAAACCATCCATACAACTTTCTGTCAAGTACATGACAGCATTTCTTGGCCAATCTGTTTTCCTGTATTGTTGGGTAAGGATAAGTATTGGTCAGGACACCAGACAGACTTCCTGTGCACATCTCAGATCCAGCCGTGTGATCTTTATTATGCATCCGAGGGGTATGATGGGGGAAGTCAGATCTTTGTCTGTCACTTCACTTGATGAAGGGCATTTCCACTGGTGCAGCACTCTCTCCAATGAACTAGATTACATGTCCAAGTCAATGTAATGAGACTTGGCCCTACATCAATAGAGCCTGAGCTGAAGTTACAGCCTCTGGAGCACTGCAGAGAAATCCAATGGAATAGCTGACCCTCAACCACCTGAGTTTACATACTGTGTCAATATATCTGATGGAATAACTATAAAGAGAAGTGACAAACATAAATTTAATCAGATGTAGGCTCATAAAGTAACAGCAGAACCTCCACTGCACAATTTAATTGATGCAGATGAGGGATGGGATGTGCTTTTGCTGCCCTTGTTAACCAGATGCATATTGTCTCTTCCATAGGTCGGATCCGGAACACACCAGAGTCAGATGATTCTATCATCGATCCCAACATCCTGTCATTGAATATTCTAACGGCAGGCCACACACATCCATCCCTGGAGGATAGGTAGGTTAGACACTGAGCATTCAGCAGGAGAGTCCTTTGAGCCCAGTTTGAAGCTGCCAGCGTTTAACACACGGCAAACTAATTTTCACGTTGCTTCTCTTAGATTCACAGTGCTGTCACTGATGGCCTTCCCCCTAACACCCCACATCTCTACCTGTGCCTCTTTATTTTCCTGTGCAGGTTGCTCATTCAGTTTAGAAGTGCCCTCATTTGATAATTCTTGATAATTCTGGCTGCTCCTCTATAAGTTACAACATAAGTTTAATTAAGTAAAGTGTTCTCTAATGTGTAAAGCATTCCCCGGATTAAAAACAGAAACTGGCTTCTTGGACAGTCGGATCGTCTCAGGTACTGGATAGATCAGAATCAGGAGATACTACAGGCAGGTACATGATAGTTGGATACTGACTAAACCTCTCGCTAGTATCACATCATCCAGATCATTTCTAGATCAGATTCAACGCAATATAGAGAGCAAAACTCCTTCTAAAGTTTCCCTATTAAACATTACCACATCAGTTGTATCACGAATTAGATATAATGAAAGCTCCATACCCGACCCATGCTGTTGCTGACCTGAGATTGATGGAACAGGAAAAGTCCTTTAGTAAAGTGAACACTGCACACACAAAGTTCAAATAATGGAAAACCACTCAATATTACTTAATACAAAAAAATTATTGGCACCTTCAAACCATTATTTAATCTAAACCATTAATGTCTTTGCTTTGTGAATGTACCTTAGCTTATTGATTGCAATTTAGTAGATGATTAGAATGGCTTCTCTTTCTCATCATGTAGTGGATTGGTGGCTTCTCAGTGTTTTCTTTGCAAAATTGTACGGTGTTTAATATTCTTTGGTGACGGTTAAAAAGGCAGAACAATTATTTGACAATTAATCAGACCAAATGTGATTGAGAGCCAGTTTATCAGGCCAGGCAGCAGATTTAATTATAATCCCATGAATTCTGTCACCCGTTGCAGGGTGCATATTCCCCTATACTATAACCGCTCCTGGAAAACAACAGGACCTCAAAGCAATCAACTCATCTCTCCTTGTGTTGTCTCAAAGTATTTGAAACTGGCACAGTGCCTGCGATGCATCATGATGTAACATCTGTGCCTGAGGTGCACTATCATATTACATGTGTACCTGAGGTGCACCATCATGTTACACGTGTACCTGCAGTGCATTATCATGTTACACGTGAGCCTGTGGTGCAATATCATGTCACACGTCCAAAATGCCAATAAATAAACTCTGCAGGTTGGCAGCATCTGAAGAAAGGAATAAAGTTATCATTTCAGATTTAAAGCTTTTCATCAGAACTACAAAGAATTTTCACTTCCTCAGTTCTTAGTTCTTTTTTTTAGTTCTGATGAAGGGTCTTCAACATGAAATGTTAACTTTGATTTTCTCTTTCTAAAGATGCTGTCGTACACTGCTGAGTTTTTCCAGTATTTTCTGATTTTTTTCAGATGTACATCTGCAGTTATTTTTTCAATTTCACATTTTTCATGTTATAGATCGTTTTATTTAAAATCAGAGAATGTAACATATGAGAAGTGCATTTTATACATAAATATGTAGTTGAAGTTGATTTGTTCCCATTGTTGGATTAATCCAACATATCATCTAATCCATTCAAATAACAGGTTTTGCCAATTATAGGTCAATTAAAAATAGCCTAGTATTTCTAATGTCTGTCCAATTGATACAGGAACATTGTGGTTACATTACTGAGCCAGCACTCAATATGTAGCACCTTGTTCCAGAATCAATTCATGTACTTAATTCCCAGCAAGCTTACTTGTAAATATAAAGTTAAAAAGAAAGCTGTATCAGCAATGATGCTATGAAACAACAAGATAGTTTCAAGGAATTATTTGGTTCTTTGAAGTATTTTAGAGAAGGAAATCTCTTTACCCAGTATGTCACATGACTCCACCAGTATCGTTAACCTACTCCGAAGTGAGCTGGTGATTAGGGATGGGTAATAAATGCTGCCTTCGCCAGTGATGTGTAATTAATTAGCTATGATCTTATGATGGAGTAGGCTTCACAGGCCTGTGGCCAATTTCTGAACAATTACACAAAATAATGCACAATGCAATGTTCTCCCCCTGCTGGCTTGTTACACATGCAATTTCTGTTCAGATAAAATAGTTCTCCCAATGTCTTGGTCCCAGCATACTTATTTGTCACATAGTCCCTGAGATCCGAATTGTCCTTCCTACAGCCTTAGAGGCAGAAGCACAGGTATGTGGGTAAATTAACACATCCTTTTAGAACACCAACTAGGCAGCCTGTGTGAGAGATTACACACTGCTGCACTAATAGAGTAATTAACAGTACTAATCATTCCATTAGTATTGTGCCGTTGTGGAAACGTGTAACACTTTTACCATGGCATAATTTAATATTTTCTCTTTTCTCTTTTCTCATCCGCTAACTCACAATCAAAACTTAAAAAATGAGTGATAAAGTGTGTGTCTGTTGAAGATCTCATAGTCATGACTCTCTCATTTTACAAGGGTTGGGGAAAACTGATGAAATGTGAATGGAGCCATTGACTGAAAGGCTCCCTGTTCAAAAAAGATCAGCACCATGAAAGGCTTATCAATATTTAGAACCAGGTATAAAAATAGCTGTTTAAGAAGGAACCGCAGATGCGGGAAAATCGAAGGTAGACATAGCTGGACCTGCAATGTTCTGCAAGTAGATTAATATACCTGGAACAGGATGAAGTGTTTGAGAAACAGTGAGTCCAATACCATCTATTTACACACTGACTGGGAGATACAGTGGGTCATACATTATCCTCTCATACTTTGGGACTGGTTGGTATAGTTTGTTTGGAACAGCAATGGGGTCCTGAACAAAGTGTGGTTTGAAGGGTATTTTTGTTGAGTATACGTTGTTTTGGTCATATGCTGAGAATTCCAGAATCTTATTTAATGCCTGTTTTAATCACAAACAGAAAGCCTGATTACTAGCCCAACACCTGTCAGGTGAGGGAAAATCTGAAGTTGAAGGCTGTGGAACAGAGAGAAGGGAGACTGGGATAGAATCGTTTGACGACTAGGGTAATATTGTGTATGTGGGGGGAGAGAGAGAGGGTGTTGTCAGGGGCATATTGTGGTTGGGGCTGAGATATTGTGGCTGGGGTAAGATTGACTACCGTGGAGAGAGAATGCATTCAGGGACTAGCAAGAGATGATGGCTTTTCAAGAGTCGGTGATGGTGAGTGAAGTGGGTAAAACATGCTGCTCTGGGTAATACTTCTGTTTCTCAAGGCACCCGAAACAGCAGTATCAAGGCATTTACTTTTCCTTCTGGCCCTTCTCAAGTAAATTTATCTGTAAGAAAAGGGAATCCAGAATACATTGATCAAAAATATATAATAATCCATTTAAAAAGAAAGTTCATTTTTAATCACCTATCATTTCAGACTTGATTGGTTCTCCACCTCTATTAACACTGGAAGCGAACAGATTCACATTGTTTCATATTCTTTAAGTGTTTACTTCTCACCGATATTCAATTTGTCTTGTTTGTAAAATTCACAATATCCAACCCAACCCTATGATCTGTAATAGCAGGGAAGTGAAGAGAATGAAATTCTGGAAATTGGAGATGAGCTAGTGATGTACAGAACTGTTAATTTAATCTGCAGGATCAGCTCGATGGCTCATGAATTGTATGCCCTACCACATCTGATAAAGATGTGGCTTTTAAAAGGGAATAACTGCTAATTAGAAAAATAATAAATGCACAGGTAGTATGGTTTGTTTGAATGTGTTTGGATGAATATAAATGAGCATATGTGAGTAGGAGTGAGTTTGTAACTGGTAGACAGTAGAAGAGTGTGATCCTGAAATTGTGTTTGTATGCACACAAAAATGAATGTGTAACTTGCTACTGAAAGAAATACACAACTTATCATGAAAAGAGCAAATGGTCAAAGTTGTGTTCTGCTTTGTCCATTTGGTCATAGATTCTGCCGCAAGCATAGAAGGTCACTAAGTACTTGTGGATGGATGCAGCATCCATTCCCAGAACAGGATGGTTGCTTTGGGGAAATAATCTGCCTGGGATAGGTAGGTGTCGGATTGCAATGCAGTGGTGAATTAAAACATTAAAGCAGTGGTGAATTAATGCCAAAAAGTATCCAAAAAGTAGCTTCCAGTGCCAAGCAGAACTCCAGGTGCAATTGGTTTAATGCAATATTTGTTCTCTCAATCTATCATTGCGAAGACTAGTTTCTGAATAAGGATCCAAAACTTTTTTTAAAGTATGTTACAAAGACGGATTGTCTTCCGCTCCACAAATCTGATTGCCTTCCACTACTTTTCTATCTCTTGAAGTGTAGAAATCAACCCCAGTCCTGACAAAGGGTGATCATCCTCAATTATGTAAGTTTATGTTCTGTGAGCATTAGACCTTTTGATCCCTGGTCTGGTCTCAATATAATATAACATGTAAATTAGAGTTCCATCTAATTCTGGGTTGGAAATTAATTCTTGGTGCAGTGCTGGAGAAAAAGACACAAAAAATTCAGTGTTTTGGCTTTATTCTCTATTCCTGAGTGCTCCAATTGATCTGAATTCGTATGTTGGCTGAAATTATCATTTTAAAGGGCTAGAAATAAGAAAATATATGTCAGATGAATATTAGTGACCTTCTATCCCCTAGAACATAGCTTTGCTGTCTCATTGTGCTCAGGGTCTGCTGCTTTGCTTTACAATGTTACCGTCACCAATGATACTTTTTTGAGTCTACTAACAAGGTATTGTTCTTGTGTTTTTGCAGGCAATTTCTTGATTCGGATATGCCTAGGTATTTTTTTGTTTTAAATCCTTAAATTATTTATTTCTCAACAGCTTCAGGCATCGAAATCCCATCAAAACTTTGG
The DNA here is from genome assembly GCA_038087875.1 of Malacoraja senta. Lineage (NCBI taxonomy): Eukaryota > Metazoa > Chordata > Chondrichthyes > Rajiformes > Rajidae > Malacoraja > Malacoraja senta. The sequence goes on from CM075984.1 coordinate 32,997,269, forward strand.
TTTTCTTCAAATTAATATCTTGATTTATTTGTTTCTTCACTTTTCCTCTTTTCACCACATTCTGCAAAGACCTGCTACGTATTGCCAGTTTAATTCGGCTTGAAGCCCAAATCTATGAGCTCCTCGGAGTCAAAGGTTGCATGTAGTGCTTGCAATGGCTGTGCTATACAGACTGATGTAATGCTAAGTACCAGGGAGGATGACGGGGGAGCTTTTCCACTGCTACATCCATCATTGCGTTAATTTCTTTAGTAGGGGAGGGCGATGCAGGAGTTTACTGCATGTGCTAAAGTTTGGCTAAGTCAACCCTTACATTTGCAGTTGTGCGGAATCTGGTATGGTGCGTTGAAGGCATTAAGCTTTTGTCAGGCATTTTAGCCTGGCAATTAAATAATAAACTCTGATCCATTGTTACTATTGCACATGGGCAAACAAAGATCATCATCCAACAATACTTTAAAGACATTAGAGTAATAAAAGAAAATCTGGGGAGTAGTGGCTTCTTTACATGTAGGAAGGAACTGCAGATGCTGGTTTAAACCGAAGATAGACACAAAATGCTGGAGTAACTCAGCGGGACAGGCAGCATTTCTGGATAGAAGGAATGGGTGATGTTTCGGGTCGAGGTCCTTCTTCAGACTCGGTCTCGACCTGAAGCGTCACCCGTTCCTTCTATCCAGAGATGCTGCCTGTCCCCCTGAGTTACTCCGGCATTTTGTGTTTATCTGTGGCTTCTTTACACATCATTTGGTGCTGTGAGTGAGGATCTGGATCTGTGTTTTCTTCCCTTGAGAAACCTACAGAGAGGGTATTGAGCATATGGTGATTGTATCAGATGAATAGGGTGCATATCTTCTGTGTGATTTTGGAATTTTATAGACCAACTGTCCATTTAGTAAAGGTAATAAAAAAGAAACACAACCTGATGGAGTAACTCAGTGGGTCAGATAGCTTCTCTAGAAGACATGGAGAGGCAACGTTTCGGGTTGGGATCCTTCTTCAGAGTAGCAGGAAGGGGAAGAAAGCTGCAAAAGAAGTGGGGGCAAGACAAAGCCTGGCAAGGAAGGGTGGATTCAGGTGTGGGGGGTTTAATTTGCAGGTGGGTGGACAAAGGATAGAGATGAAGAAGAGACTAAAGGGTGACTAAAGATAAGGAATTAAGAAGAGTGAAATATGAAGCAAGAGGAAGGGATAGAGGTGGAACGGGGTAGGGGAAAGCGGGTGGGGGAGAGGGAGCTTAGTGGGAGAAGTGAGTGAATACCCGTGCGGGAACAGGGAAGAGAGGGGGAAAGAAAGGTGGGGAGGGTGTTACCTAATATTGGAAAATTCACTCTTAATACTATTGGGTTGTAAGCTACCCAAGCGGAATATGAGGTGCTGTTCCTCCAGTTAGTGTGTGGCCTCAGTCTGGCAATGGAGGAACCCCAGGAGAAAGGTTAGTATGCGAATGGGAAGGGAAGATAAAATGGTAAATGTTGGGAGTCTGCATTGACATTTTATCTGCGCAGTGTAAAGGCTTAACACTATATACCACTGGAGGTCCAGTTCAGCTAGCAGGGTGAGGTTTACTTGCTGTGTGACATTATGGAATTACTCTTTGCCCAGCAGAAAAAAGTTCCTTGTCGTGTCTTTGTAGAGTTCCTGTTAACTCAGCAGGGTACGGGTACTGTTAACTCACATTGTAAATTCAGTAGGATATGGGTATCACTTTGTCTGTACAGAATTCCTACTGATTCAGAGATTGTTGATCATGATCACTGTCCCTACAGAGTTCCTGCTAATCTGGCAGGGTGGAGGTGTCTCAAAGCCTATGCAGAGTTTTTGTTGATTCACCAGGGTATGGATGTCTCACTCTCTGTAAAGTTGCTGTTAACTCAGCACAGTAAGGATGTCTCTGTTAATTTAGTAAGGTAAGGTCTCAAAGGTCTTTTATTGTCACGTGTACCAATTAAGGTACAGTGATATGCGAAGTACCATACAGCCACACTAAAAATAAAACAAGACACACAACTACATAAAAGTTAACATAAACATCCACCACAGCGGATTCCTCACATTCCTCACTGTGATGGAAGGCAATAAAGCAATCTTCTTCCTCTTTATTCTCCCGCGGTCGGGGCAGTCGAAGCTCCCATGTCGGGGCGATCGAAGCTCCCGCATCGGGGCGATCGAAGCTCCCGTGTCGGGGCGATCGAAGCTCCTGCGGCTTGGAGTTCCCGATGTCGGTCTCTAAACAGAGACCGCGAGCTCCGCGATGTTAAAGTCCGCAGGCACCTGCGGTTGGAGCCCCAAAGTCGACGTGGAGCTCACGGTGGAGCTCTCGAAGTCGTCTCCAGCAAAGGCCCCCAACTCCTTATGTTAGGCTGCAGTGCGGACGGAGATGCAATACGGAAAAAAATCCCATCACTGTCAAGGTAAGAGATTAGAAAAAGTTTACCCCAACTTCCCCGACTACTTAAGAGGAATATGAAGCACTATTCTTCCATTTTGTGTGTGGCCTTAAGCCCCTGTCCCACTTACGTGTCCTTGGCACGCTAATTAAGCAACCTCATGGTCGCGTTGAGGCGCGACGGTCCCACAAAGGTCGCGTGCGATTTCATGAGCCCGCACAGCTGCCTGGAGCGCGTGACATCATTTGAAGATGGACGCAAAGTGCAGGAGTAACTCAGCGGGACCGCCAGCATCTCTGGAGAGAAGGAATGGGTGATGTTTCGGGTCGAGACTCTTCTTCAGTCTGAAAGAAGGGTCTTGACCCGAAACGTCACCCATTGCTTCTCTCCAGAGATGCTGCCGGTCCCGCTGAGTTACTCCTGCATTTTGTGTCCATCTTCAATTTTCTTGGCCCCGCTCTGGGAGTAGAAGTGGGGCGGATCCGGACCGCAACGGCCGTGAGCCCCAGGCCGATTTCGGCGATTGTTTGCCTGCTTCTGCTGCTGTTGGAGGTGAGACGTTGCGTCGCGCCAGGGTCTTGGGCCTGTCCCACTTTGGCCGTCAGTAACGCGACAGGCCGTTGGCGCGCGAAGATTTTGTTCGCTACAGAAATTTCGGAGCCCCGCGCGATGTCGCGCACAACTGCATACCCCTCCGCGCTTCTCGGTGGGACCGGCCCCGCGCGGCCACACGATGCCCGTGCGCCTCAACGCGATGACGAGGTCACGTAATTTGCGTGCCAAGGACACGTAAGTGGGACAGGCCCTTTACACTGGCAATGGAAGAGGCTAAGGACAGAACGGTTAGTATGGGAATGGGGAGGAGAGTTAAAATGGTTAGCGATCAGAAAGTCCAGCAGACTTTGGCAGACAGAGCACAAGTGTTCGGCGAAATGGTAGCATAGTTTACGCTTGGTCACATCGATTTGGAGGACGCCAGATCAGGAGCACCGAATACAATAGACGAGGTTGATAGAGGTGCAAGTTGAATGGCTCTCTCATCTGGAAGGGCTGCTGGAGTCCCTGGATGGAAGTGGGCGAGGAGGTGTTGATGAGGTTTCTTGCAGGAGATGTAATTAGCCATTTATTCTCCTGTGCAAGATTTGCCTGTAGCAGAGTTGATATTAAGAATGGAAGAATATAAAAACAGAACCATAAGATCAAGAGAGTTGATCAATTACCGAGATTGCATCTTGCCGCATTCTTTAAATCTGTCTTTCTGAAATACATGAAGATCGACACAAAATGCTGGAGTAACTCAGCGGGACAGGCAGCATCTCTGGATAGAAGGAATGGGTGGCGTTTCGGGTCGAGACCTTGAAATACACATTGACTTGCTTATTGAATCCATGACCTTCAAATGTTCCTCAATATATTAATTTTATCAGTAAACTATTGACTTTACTAAATTTCTTATTTCAGCTTTTTTTTTAAATACATTTGCTACAAGGAATAAATCCTTAAACCGCACAAACTGAGAGACCTCTTAGGCCTGAGTGCTTTGAAAGTTTATTGTTTTACCAAGAAAATGAAATTAATTTTGTGAATCTCTTCAATTACTGATGCCTGGAATTATCAACAAAGTAAGGTGCAGCTCCAGATTTTCTGTTTAAACAGCAGAAGTTACTCAGTACTAACTGCATACAGTTGCAGTTTATCCAGGTGAAATAATTGCACACCTTTTAACAGTATAGGGTTGCTTTTTCTTCATCAGTGTAAGGATTAATTGCTGTTCAACCATACAGTGTAATGGCGGCTGGTGATTCAGTGTGTAATTTGGGAGCATCCTTGATGAATTATTTAAAACAACAGTCATTGAAAGAGATTGCAATGGGTTTTACAGATTGTTCTCTTCAGCTGTACTGCCAGAAGTATGTCCAAAACCCCTAAACAATTCACAGGTCTTTGCAGAATATTTTAATCCTCTTGGAGGAAACTGCACATGAGTGCTTGATAGCAGTCTCTACGGTGAAGGGTGGAGTGTCTACTGTACCCTTACCCACATCCCTCCACTCCTTCACCATCCCCTCCCATCTCTGTTGCTCAGGTGGGCATGACAAACACGGCATTTAACATCCTGAGGACTAAATTTCTGACATTTTTTCCTTTTTTTTTCCTTTTGTGTTTGTCTCTGGGTTGTCTTCACTAAAAGCATAACACATGGAAATGACAATAGGTACACAGTGAACTTTTCTTTTGCTCTTTTTCTCTGCAATTTGTATCCCGTCCTTCCCATTGTTTCACTCACTGGTATCACTTGTTTTGGTTTTACTTACTCCCATGTCGGTGTCCTGTGTCTGTTAACTTACTGTTCCCCTCAATAATAATTGTGCTCCCTTTACGATGTCTTTATTGCAAGATTGTGATATTTCCCTTTATCAAAGGGTCAGTATTTCTTCTTATTGGCCTGCAATCAAAGTCCTTTCCATTCTTTTTGAAATTTAAATGCAGTTGAAAAATTATAATGAAGTTGGAAAATTGGAAATGGAGTCTGAGATCTAGAAAGTATACGTATATTAGCACTTTTTTCCCATGAAAAGACTCTTAATGCTGCAGCAAATCTTAGTAAATTAATATGCTCCCCTTCAGTGGTGCATATTCTCAAAGTACATTTTCTTCCAAAGGTGGGAAAGATACATCAATACTGAGACCCTTGGTTGGTGGATAAGTGCCCTCATCTGACTGACCAAACTGAAAGCAGGGATGTGATGAACACATGATGATGTAAAATGAAAGACTTATGCCTATGCAGAAGGAGAAGTGGAGAGGGGATGGTGGAAGGTGTTCAAGTTAAAGAAAGTTATGGTGGCAGCACAGATAGTAAAAAGCCAATTGGCTTCATTCCGTTCCATGCATTGCACAAGTGGGCTAGGAAAGAGCTTACATATGCTAATTACTGTCCTCAAGGGTATTGCCATGGAATTCCTAGATTTGAGAATGAAAGAACCAGGTATAAATGCAGTGTGATTTCATTTGAGAGGGGTATAATGGGGAGGTGCTAACATCTCCATGATGTGATGCGGCAGAAACTGACAGACAGTTGAGTCCTCCAGTTGGATGTTCCACGCAAAGGCTTCCCTGGAGAAAGATGGACATGTGAAGAGAATAACCGTATACTATTGATGCAAGAATTATTGGGTAATTCCTATGCATAGGAATCAGGGCAAATTGGGAGAGGGCATGCAGTTCCAGGAGATTGCTGACCATCCTGAGGTGGTGAGGAATCCCCCGTTGGAAGTAGAACGGGTTGATACCTTGGGCCAAATCTACCTCGCGGGTCAGTAAGTGTGAGGTGGACACAGTGTTGACATGCAGGATTGTTACTAGCATGTTTCAGGACCTGTTAGCACTAATAAATTGTTCAAATATCCAGATGCTTGCAGGTTAGGCTGGGATTTGTATCAATAGGTTAGGCATAAAGGAGAGGATAAATGGATCAGGTTGATAATACATAAAGGGAACTGCAGTTGAATGGATGCAATTTGGCATAGCAGGACATCTGTGCTGTCATTCCCCATCCCTGATCCACTTTTCCTTTTGCAACTCCCCAAAGAGTGTTGGGTCAGGAAATTATATATATGATTGAGTAAAATTCTACATCAGAAAAAATCTATTCCCTCCTTAGTTCCTTCCATTCACCGCTGTACACACTAACCCTCAACCTGAACTGAAATCTATTGCCAATTTCTGGTCACTTGCTTTTCTACATCACTGAGGTTTCCAGTTTGGGTTTGACCTCCTGGGTCTACTTTTGTGCCTGCAATTTACAGATGGCTTTGAGACAGACTCAAAAGATTATGGATATTTTCTGGGTGAAATTGGACCCAGACGGGTAGACACAGAAGGCAGAATCTTATTAGAGGTCCATAATGTGGCATATTTGATAACTTGCAATTGAAATCAGTGGAGCTGAATATGCGGAATGATGTATAGCAGATGATTAATGCTGTCACGCCAATGCACCAGGCCAGCGTTTGTAGGGGGAGGTTAAATAAGTGCTGCCAAAAATAATTTAAGAATTTGGAGAAAATGTAAAGTTCAAAGTCAGGAGCACCTTGAAGAAATAGGGAGAGAAAGAATCATCCGCATTATTTTATTTTGACAGATATAAAGCAGCTTTCATAGTGAGCTAGGACAGTTACTGTTGTGGAATATCAGGGTGTGGGTCATCGCAGAAAAAGCAAACCAATCTGCAGCCCATCTCCTTGGAGTTTTGTGGTCACCTGGTAAGCCCACCACCCCAGTGGGACAGATCCTCATTCATTATGACAAGCCCACGTGTAGGCCTTTAAGATCAACACTGCACCTTTGAACCTCTTGGGTTTGCTGTAGTCAAGCTTGAACAATCTAGCATGCTCAAAGCTTGACCACTGCAGCCAATCCAACATTGAATCAGTCGTGAAGGTCGTGTAGTTTGAAAATCCGGGAGGTGTGCACTACAAGAGATGATGAATGAGGCAAAAGGTTTCACCCGGAAGTTTTTACTTTCCTGGTTCAGGCATCCTACATGCCACTAAACTAAAGAGTTGCACATCGCTAAACATTGATATGTTATCAGTCTTATTAATAGTATTTTTGTTAATTGTGTTTCATAAAAAGGAAATGGTTTGGTGTCATCCATTATGACCTGTGTCCCCCAATTATGGAACTGAAATTGACTGGGAGCTCTATTGAGTATTCTATTCATAACATCACAACAGGAAGTTAGGATGGTACCTGAGGGTGAAAGGTAAACTGATGTGAAAAAGGGGCAAGGTATTATGATCTAATAATGGTTAGAAATGAAGGAGCTTTAATTTTTCACCGTACCTTTCTCAAGGGGCAAGGTGTTATTATCTAATAATGGTTAGAAATGAAGGAGCTTTAATCTATGCCTTACATTACCCAGTTAAAATAGGGATGTTAGTTGAGATTGCGGAGAGATTTGTCATGTACTTAATCATGTTTTGGCTGAGTCAGGTGTGCCAGGCAGGCAGACCAGATGAGTTGCAGTTCCTCAACTGATCCTGTGAGTGAACTGGCAGTGTGCATTCCATCCTTGCCTTTTTCTCTCTGCCTCTACTTTTCCGCCTACTGTTGAGAGTCAAGAGAGTTTTATTGTCATATGTCCCAGATAGAACAATGAAATATGGAATATGTAAACATGTAGACTGTAAACATAATTACGAGAGAGAAAAAAAAGTTCAGTTGTGTATATATACACATACTCACAAATACACATATATACAGATCATATCTAGATCAGTTGCTTCCTCCATATCAAATTGGTTTACCACTAGAATAGCGACCCACCTCATCCAGCTTGACTTAAGTCACATTGAACATTTTGGCTTCCTCAAACCTGAAAGTACTCCTTGGCCTTGACATTGTTTTCTATAACACTACATTCTTTATTTTTCATAGTTACGTGGCCTTGGGGTCAGATCTCACAGTGCACCATGCAACCTGAAAGGGTTAAAAATCAGTTGAAAAGATTGGTGATAGGTCATTAATGGTGTAGAATAATGCTCCCCTTTTCATTTACCCATATTCCATATTCTGTTCTCCTAGTTCCCACTGATCTTGCTATTCTGTTCATGATATTCTGTTCTGACTTTCCCAAGGACAATTACTCTTGGATATATTCTAATTGTTTCCGAAATACATTAAACTGGGCGTCAGATAGGTCCCTGAGATGTTGACTGACATCTCTCACACTCAGTCTCTGTCCGCCACCATGGGTGGAAACAAAAACAGTTAACATTGGAAACACTCAGCAGGTCAGGCTGCATCTGCAAAAAGTTAATGTTTCAGATACAAGAGACTGCAGATGCTGGAATCTGGAGCAACAAACAATTTGCTGGAGGAACTCAGTGGATAGAGCAGCATTACTGAAGGGGAAAGAAACTGACAACTTTCTAGGTTGAAACACTTTCATCAGGACAGCAGGGTTTTGGTGCAGTCCTGATGCAGAGTTTTGACCCCAAACATTCACAAGTCCTTCCCCCTCCCAGCCCCACAGATGCTACTAGACCCACTGAGTTCCTCAAACATTTTTTTTTTGCTTAAACATTGGTCTCTGACCTGAAACGTTAATTATCTTCTCCTACCACAGATCCTGTCTGACCTGTTGAGTGTTTCCAGTATTTTGTTTTTTGTTTCAGATTTCCAGCATCTGCAGTTTTTCTTTGATTTTCATTTATGTTTTGCAAAGCTTCATTGCAGCACCATGAACACATTCTCTCTGGACTAGTCACATGTTACCAAAAATAATTAAGTCCATTTCTACCCCAGAACATCCACTAATATTCAAATTCTGCCAAATGATTTCTCTATTAAATGCCATGAAGTGCAAGTCTATAATTCTAATCAAATCTGTTTCTAGTTTAAATATAAGTGTGTGGGTGGAAAGGGTCTTGGTTTTTGGCACACGTAGTACCAGGAAGTGAACAGCTTACTGTGGCCCAAGGTAGTAAGATAATGAAAGTGTAACATCCTGTAAGGAGAGGAACTGTTGCTGATAGAGCCATGTGGGAGGTGAAGAGAGTGGAGATGATTTCAGCACAACACAATTACAATTGGCGGTTAGAGAGGAACTTGCTTGCCACATCTGTCAGGAAAAACTCTACTCAAGGGGGAAGAACCAGTTCCAAGAATTGCCTTTTAGCAAATGCCTTCTGTGGATTATTTCATGGAAATAGAACTTCCTGTTGTGGTGTTGTGTCTCCAGCTATTGTCCCAGACTCCCATTTCCGAGAAGCCCCAACACTTCCAAATACTACGATGACAAAACAATTGTTAGGATGACCGCACACGGAAGCAAAATCTGACTGACGGGTTTCCATTGGGGGAGAAAAATCATGCATTTCCAATTTGAATTGACCACGTGCACCAACCTTACATATCATGTTGCGATGATCAGTATCATGACTAAGTGATTGTCCTCAATTTTCTATAAACCAATGCATTCTAATGATTTATTATACAATAATGCTCAAGTTGAGATGCTGGAGTTTTATTGGCAATGGCCTTTTGTATAGTAGGCCGGGGCATGTGCAGGTGGGAATCCAGCAGGGACACGGGCCCTGAAAGAATCAGTAGGCACTTTAAGGATACTCCCATTTGTGGAAATGTATATAAATTGTAAATGGTTAAAAGTGTTCCTCAAACAAAGATTACAATTAAATTCCTGTGCACTCCCGTGGTATAGGTCCTCTACATTACTATAGTTGATTCATGAATGTGGTAGAATTGCGACTGGCTGAAAAAGCCATTGTTAAAATCTGCACAGCCCCAAAAATATTAGTTTTATTTCAATTAAGCTTAAATATACCAGGCACCACTTGTGGTGCCACAGATGGAAGAATTCCTGAACTGTGCATGGTAGAACATTTGTGTGATATAAGTTAATGAAAGTGATTCCTTTTTGCACAAGCTTTCATGGTGTTGAGTCTGTTGTCTTTCTGCTATAATTTCCTCAAGTCATTTTTTTTTCATCAGAGGGCACTTTGATCATTGTTTGAGGTATTTTTTCCATTGTTTTGTGACCGTTTCCCTCAATCAAGAAGCCAATGTAATGACAGGAAGGCACAGTCTTCTTCCTCTTAAACTGAATAAGGGTGCAGGACAAGAATGCAAACTATCCTTTTCCAAGGTCTGCACAGCAGGAGGAACAGTTTGATCTCAGTGATGGGAATCCATGGCCAAGAATCATGTAAGGACTTTAGGCACAGCCCATAAGGCCTGGCCTCACCACCGCCTTTCTTTGCTGCCAACTTATTCCAGGCCCTCTCAGTCTTAAGAACTCCAGGTATCATCCTGATGCATCTCTTCTGCACCGTTTCCAACTTAATGACATAATTCTTATAACTGGGTGATCAGAACTGCACATAGTATTCCAAATGTAGTCTCACCAAAACTTGTACGGCTGCATCATTATAGCGCCATATAGCACGGAAACAGGCTCTTCAGCTCAACATGTCCATGCTGACCAAGTACCTCTATCCATGTACCTGTCCAAATGTATTTTAAATTTTGTTATTGTGCCTGCCTCAGCTACTTCCTCTGGCAGCTTGTTCTATATACACACCACCCTCTGTGTGGAAAAAGTTGCCCCTCGGGTTCCTATTAAATCTTTCCCCTCTCACCTTAAACCTATGCCCTCCAGTTCTTGATTCCCTTACCCTGGGAAAAAGATTGTGCATTCACCCTATCTATTCCACACATGATGTTATACACCTCTATAAAATCAACCCCAGCCTCCTGCTCTCTAAGGAATAAAGTCCTAGCCTACACAACCTCTTCTTATATCTCAGGTTATCTGGACAGGCAACATCCTTGTAAATTCTCTCTGCATTCCTTCCTGCACAATGACATAGCAGGGTGACCAAAACTGAACTCAATACTCCAAGTGTGCCTCAATAATGTCTTGTACAACTGTAATATAATATCCCAACTTCTATACTCAGTTACTTGACTGATGAAGGTCAACGTGCCAAAAGCCTTTGTCACCTCTCTATTTACGCTCAGAGAACTATGTACTTGCACCCTCTGCTGTACAACACTCCCCATGGCCCTAACATTCAATTTGAAGGACGTACCTTGGTTTGACTTTCCAAAATACACCTTACACTTATCTGAAGCTGAGGTAAAACTATCCTTGCAAAAGAAGTGTCTTGAAAAGAAAGTTAATATTGGTGTTTTGAAAAGAATGTGATGCGCTCAGGTAACTTCTTCAGTTGAAGATCCCAAATGTTCTCCAACTCTTCAAACAAGATTTAGGGTTGGGTTGGAGAGGGGCAGAATTCTTTATAATGAGGCATTACAGAAACCTCCCTTGTCCTAGCGCATGATATATTAGTTATTCCCTTTCTTCAAGGAATAAAACAAAATATTATGACTGGCTGCTAAAGTCGAAGAGTTGATTAAGGTGACTAAACAGACTAATCACTGTTCACTGATGCATCATTATGCTTTTGGCCCTAATATCTCTAAGTAACTCATCAGCTACAAATAAAATTCTTAATCGTTCTGGAATTGCATTTGTAAGTGCTCAGCACATCATTTCTGGAAGAGAAAAGGCATGCATAAAATTCCAAGTGGAGCATTTCAGTCGAAGATTGCTAATCCAAACATTCCTATAACTCAGTTTTTGTAATCCATGCCTGGTGCATTTCACCATTTTTTAATGCCCTTTTTATAATTCCTGGATCTTTCATGATTACTTAACTCACCAAAATTGTTGATATCTCCTTGAAATGAGACTTGCATGTGTTCTATATGTGTGTTCCTGCCCGCTGAGTTAGACTAGAGGCATCAGTGTTGTTGCTTAGTCCAGCAACCAATATATCTGTTTTAAATTCAATCTTGGCACAAGAAACATCCCATTCCCCTCTTGAAAACAAAGACAAATGCTACTTAACTGAAATGTTGGAATTAGTATAAGACTATCATGATGTCCCTATGTTTTGCTGTTTCTTTAACTTTGTCCACTGCTATGTGACGATTCCCTTGCATTCTATATGTCGTTTGTTCTTCATGCTTTATGTTCATGTTTAGTGTTTTCTCCTATGTGTTCTTCACGTAGTATGCAGTGTGTGTGTTTTTCCTGCACCATAATGTTACCTGCTTCACATTGTTGTGTCCTTGACATATTATGTTCTCGTCAATGGTTGGTTTGCATTCCTTGCCTTTCACGGAATTTGTCCAGTGAAAAATGAATTTATAAAACTCCAGCATTTAAATTAATACAGGCAACATGCATTTACATTGTATCAAAGATGTTTGGTGTTGTAATTGTCATTAAATTGTTTCTTGTTTTCTCCACATTCTCAGTATTCTAGTTGTGGGGTTTATTGGAATTGCCTCCTTACAATTCTGGTCACTAACAGCGACAGTTTTCCTACTTTTCCTATTTTGCTGCTAATAACCTATGGGTCATATTCTTCAATTTAACTATTTTAAGTTTACAGAATTAGGCCATCATTTTTTTCTCACTGGTCTCCTGACAGATTGTGATTCAGGATTTACATCCCATGATTGCCTGAATCTGAGATTACTGCCTGGCTAGTCTTGTAAGGGATAAGAGACAAGGGTCCATTTCTCTTTCAGTTAACACTTCACCATGGTCATTTTGGAAAGTTATTACAGAGTTGTGCACAATTTATTACAAACCCTGTCCCCTTCACCTTCCACCAACCATTCTCCATGTTTCCCAATTTAGCTGATTCCCGATCTCTGCCCCCCCTCCCCTCAGAACTCACTATAATAATGCTTATAAACAAATAGTCAACCAACAATATTCAGAGCAACCCATTGGACATGTTCCCAGCTCCTGTGCTGCCAAGCTTCTTGAGGAGTCAACACCATCACCAGTTGAGGTAATTGGTAGAGCTGGGTTGAGTCACCTCCCTATTCAACGGCCAACAGTTTACAGACAGCTGGGAGCTTTCCAACACCATACTAGTTACTGAAATCTGGATCAGTCCATGGTTGCTGGATTGGTGACCGCTCTCGCTGACTGGTATTTATGTGAATGGCCTTTAGATAAACTAAAGAGCCCCTCATTCGCAACAGGAATTCATTTGGAAAAATCACAGCAATAATAAAATCTTGCACATTGGGAAGAGTGGTGTTCAATAATTAGTGATAAATGGAACCATGCATGGAACAACCATTTATTTATATAATGGAGCAAACAAAAACATTGAACAGTGCAGCACAGGAACAGGCCCGTCAGCCCATAATGTCCACGTCAAACAATGCCAATTCAAATAATCTCCTCTGCCAGCACATAATCTATATATCTCCATTCTCTGTATATGCATGTGCCTATCCCAAAGCCTCTTAAATGCCACTATCGTATGTCTCCACCACCACCTGGCAGCGCATTCAAGGCACCCATCACTATCTGTGTCCACTGCTATGTGACGATTCTCGCGCATCTCTTTTAAATATCCTCCCTCTCACCTTAAAGCTATGCCCTCTAGTCTTTGACAGTTCCACTCTGAGCAAAAAAGTTCTGACTGTCCACCCTATTTATGCATCTCAAAATGTTATAAACTTCTATCAGATCTCCCTCAGATGTTCCAGAAAAGTCAGTCCAAGTTTGTCCACCCTCTCCTTACAACTATTACTTTCCAATCCGGAGAAGCATAAATATTTAGTGGACCAGAGCCCTAATGTCGAGCTGTTGGTTGGTGTATGTCCCATTGACTCCTGTTATTTGTGGTAGAAAACAGAAACAAAATAGCCAAATAGTGTTTGATAAATGGCATAAGCTGACTAGATAGTGCCCTTTTTGCAGAACCTTTTACCGATTTGAAGCAGGCTGGGACAGCTCCATGCATAACTCCCTGCTGCTCAACAGAGTGACCCCATATGGAGAGAAGATCTACATGACATTGTCTGCATATTTGGAGGTAGGGGCCTACTTTAATCACATTTTGAGCTCTATAATGTTATAAAAGTCATCAGTGCTAAGGGATGGAACAGTTTGCATTTTATGTGCACATTCTCATAATCATGCACATCCAGGTCACTCTCAGCAGAGAGTAAAGTCACTATCAAACATTCCCAGGGGAAGAACAGTATGAATTACATTTAGAATAAAAATCCATGAGCTCAGTTTCATTAAATACGACCAGAAGAACTGTGAATTAAATAAAGAATGAAAGTCTATATACACAATTGCATCAAATGCTTACTGGGTAACTATCAATAACTTAAACAGAAAATAAAACACTTTCAAAATCCTCTCCAAAAGTTAAATACAAAGCATGTAGTTTGTCTCACCAAATACTTCTGGGTTGCAGATACTGTAAGTAAAGCTCCCTCCTCAACTGTTTAGCAACATTTCATATGAGGTCCTGATCTCCGGTGCTTTCTGTGTAGAGTTTACTCGTTCTCCCTGTGGCCATGTGGGTTTCCTCCGGATGCTCCAGTTTCCTCCCACATCAAAAGACATGCGGATTTACAGGTTAATTGACCTCTGTAAATTGCCCCTCATGTGTAGGGAATGGATGCAAAACTGGGATAACTAATGAGCGATCGATGATCGGAATGTATTCAGTGGGCTGAAGAGCCTGTTTCCACGCTGTAACTTTAAACTAAAGGAGACAAAATTCACGTGCTTATTATTTATTGTTGGACCATTTATAAATATATTTTGTCTTGCAGATGAAAGACTGCACACAGCCTGCTGTCATCACCAAAGACTTCTGCATGGTTTTCTACACCCGCGATGCCAGGCTGCCAGCCTCCCGTTCCATCCGAAATCTATTTGGCAGCGGAACACTCAAAGCTTCAGAAAGGTAGGAATCTGCTCTGCCAACTACCTACAGCTGGTCTCAGGTGCCCCTACCACTCCGAGTAAAATACATATTATGATGTGTTATGTGCATGGGGGAAGAGAGCTCGCATAACAGTTTCGGATTGGATTTTTCAAAATTGCTATCTTTTTGGAGAAAGAAAACTGATAATGAGAATGCGGGATTGTGTTTGGGGTATTAATACCATTTCTTGGAATTATAAATACTCACGTTTAAAGGACCAGTTGAAGATGGAGTAGGTTCTATCTCCTGACTGTCAGACCAGTTTAGGGGAAGATCACTTCAGGTCAGAAGGTACAATGAAAGATTATTTTCTATTAATTGATAAATTCACCAGATAATTTTCACCCCAGGTTTGATGGCTCCCTCATATGATCCCATAGAACAGAGATAACTACAGCATAGAAACAGTACCTTCTGCCCACAATGTCTGCGCTAAAAATGATGCCAAGACCAACCCTTATCTGCCTGCACATAATCCATATCCTTCCATTCCCAGCGTATCCATGTGCCTATAAAAAGTCTTGTACACCACTATTGTATCTGACCCTGGCAGCGTTCCAGACACTCGCTACCCTTTATGTAAAAACTTGCCCTGCACATCTCTTTTAAGCTTTGCCCTCTCACCTTAAAGCTGTGCTCTCTAGTATTTGATATTTCCAAGCTGACTTCTGTCTACCCTATCTGTCTTTCATAATTTTCTATACTTCTATCCTCTGGCTTCATATTTTATTCATCTCTCTTTATCTCATAGCCTTTTTTCTTTTTATCATTTGCCTTTGTCCTACCATCTTCAATCGAACACCCCCCACCTCCCCCCTCCTCACTTGTACCTGCCTATCACTTGCCTGGTTTTGTCCTGCTCCCTCCGCACTTTCAGCTTCTTTATCCCACTATAATTAGTTTGAACTGGAGCCCCGAAACAAGACGTTTCCTATTCAGGTCATCCAGAGACGCTGCCAGATGTGCTGATTTATTCCAGCACCTTGTGTCTTTTTTTATAAACCAGAATCTGCAGCCCCTTGTGTCTAGATGAGGTTTCTTCCTTCTTTGCTTCTGCTGTCCACCTCTATAGCCCCCAACAATGGATGGTACTCATTAGGAAAATACCGTGAGATTCCTGTGATGCATCAGATTATATAATGTTTATATTGTGCAAGGACTGGGTATCAGTTGAGTTTATTAACAAAACTGTGTCTTTTTTGTTATTATTTAACAGTAACCGAGTGACTGGTGTGTATGAGCTGAGCCTGTGTCAGGTGGCAGATGCAGTGAGCCCAGGTAAGTTTGAAAAGGGAACAACCTAAGTGGTTACTGTTTAACTGGTTCAACTCACTGGTATGTGGTCAGTTTGTCCAGGATATTGGGTTTGATCTTTTGCTAGGGATTGTATACATGTGAATGAGTTATCTTTGGGTGGAAGGTGGGGTGAGGGGTGCAGGATTGAAACAGAAACCACTCAAATTACATATTGCATTATGGACTACAGCTTGGTGAGTCAATAACTATCCCAGGGACTGCTGTAGTCCCTAACATTCTCAGCATTCAGTAATTAAATTACCTCACAGTGCCAATGCTTGGAGGTGCTGCTTCACAGCTCCAGGAATGCAGGTTCATTCCTGACCTCCAATGAATTATGTGTGGAGTTTGCACATTCAGCAACACTGTTCCTTCCCCACCCCCCCAACATCCAAACATTGTGTCACTAGATTACTGCAAATTATCCCTTAGCGTAGGTCAGTCGCCAAAAAGAAACAAAAGAAGAGTTGACAAACATTTGTCAGAGAGGCAAAGTTCCAGTGGTAGAGTGAAATAAGAACGCGATGGGACTATTGAGAGCCAGATGGATTGAATGACCTTCCTCTGTGTCCTTCTGTGTAGGATAACCCATCTCTATACTTATAAAACTCTGATCTTGGATGTGTATTTATTTGTGTGTATGTTTGTGTGTAATCACATCTTCGCGAAAAAACGACGCGCTAATGGTAAAAAATTTACATATTCCGGTAGACATTTTCCACCTGGAGTCCAAAATCGCCTTATCTGAAAATGTCATGCTTTATTTCTCGAGTTATTAATGAAAATGTTCAAAAATCTGACAAAACGTTGAATTTAAAAACGACTGCCTTTCGCTGATGACATCACAATTGGTCTGCGTGCCTTCTTCCTCGCGCTGCGAGTGACGTCACCCCCCCCCCCCCCTGTTATTCCAAAGACGCAGAAAGAAGGAGCAAGTCGGGCCCTGTACTGGAGCTCTCGGTCTCGGCTCGGTCTAGGCTCCTCGGCTCGGTCTCGGCTCCTCGGATCGGTCTCGGGTCGGGCCCTGCACTGAAGCCGCCGAACTCGCAGTCCTTTGGTTGCCGCCCGCCGCTCCCTCTCTGCCCGCCCCCCGCTCCCTCTCTGCCCTGCCTGTGTCCCTCTCTGTGTGCCTCTCCGTGCTCCTCTCTGTGCCTCTGTGTCCCTCTCTGTGCCTCTGTGTCCCTCTCTGTGCCTCTGCACTCTCTCGCTCTACCCCCCTCCCTCTCTAGATGCGTCTGCGAGTCGGGGGCTATGCGTGAGTGGATAGGGCGGGGGATGGGGTAAAAGGAACGAATGAATAATATTAATATAATATCAAGTGGGGTGGTTAGTGTGTGTGTGTGTGGGGGGTGTTTAGTGTGTGTGTGTGTGGGGTGGTTAGTGTGTGTGTGTGTGGGGTGGTTAGTGTGTGTGTGACGCCGCAGGCTGCCCCCCACAACCGTGCGTTGGTCTAGTATACCATAATTTTCTATCGAAAAATACACAACCCTGAGGCAAACTCCGCACTCTGAGGAACACCTATTCCTGGACTCTAGATGTGAATGCAATTTGCCACTACCACACAACCAGCTCCCAAATATCCCAACACATAACATCAATAAAATCTGAGGATCCTTATCATGATATGCCAAATATGATTGTTCCATACACTACAATTTATACAACTTTTTGGGTGTTTGGATATTTGTCTCAAGCTGTCCAAGTTAACCCTAGTCTCAGTAAGGCCAGCTGCCTACGGAATGAAGGCAGTGGATAATGTGGAAGTTAATGGTGAAAGTCAGAACCCTGAGAGATGAGTGACAAACACGAGAGAGGTCAATAGTCCTGCTGCCCTCAACTTAAACCCGAACTACTGGTGTCTTTTTCATATTGAGATAAATTGGAAGTAAATGCGGAATCTAGTTTACAGTAATAGTAAATGCTCCCTCCGTGTCATAAAGGAATATGAAACTATGAATGAGTCGCTTTCAGAATCTGTTGAAAAGGTTTATTTTATTTTATATAATTCATGGGGTTGTAAGATATGCAGCATGGAAATAGGCTCTTCGGCTCACCAAATCCACATTGACAATCACCACCATGTGCACAAATCCTACATTAATCCCAATCTTCCTATATTATATCTACATTTCCATACTCTAGCACTAACTGATATACTCGGAACAATTTGCAGTAGTGAATTAACCTACTGATCCACACATTGTTGGGATGTGGAAGGAAACCAGAGCTCTCAGAGGAAACCCACAGGGAGAATGTGCCTACTCCACATAGACAACATCCGAGGTCAGGATCGAATCCCAGTCTCTGGCACTGTGAAGCAGCAACTCTACTAGCTGTGCCATTGTGCCATCCATTCAATTGTTAAAAAGGAGTCCATTTTATTGGAACATAATTTTCAAATTTTCCATTACACACTACAGGAAGGATCTAATTCTGGAGAAAGCACGGAGGAATCTCACTATGCCTCTGTCCCATTCTGTGCCTCTGTGTCCCTGTCTGTGCCTCTGTGTCCCTCTCTGTGTCTCTGCGCTCTCTGTGCCTCTGCCCTCTCTCCCTCTATCCCCCTCCCTCTCTAGCCGCCCCTTGTCACACACACACTTGTTTCCCCTGAACCAAAGGAAATCTGTGGGGTGACCAGATAGAAATATATAAAATTATTGGAGGCTTATTTGGGGTAGATAGTCAGAATCCTTTCTTCTTGGTAGGCTACCAAAAATGAGGCATGTGTATAAAGTGAAAGGAAAGTTTTAAAGGGGAGATGATGCAAAACGTTATTTACACAGAGGGTGGTTGATATCTGTAACTCTGCTGCCAGAGGAGGTGGTGGAGTTAAATGGGCCTGCATGTGGCACGGTGGCGCAGCGGTAGAGTTGTTGCCTTACAGCGCTTGCAGCACCAGAGACCCTGGTTTGATCCCAAATACCGGTGCTGTCTGTATGGAGTTTGTGCGTTCTCCCCGTGACCGTGTGGGTTTTCTCTGAGATCTTTGGTTTCCTCCTACACTCCAAAGACATATAAGCTTGTAGGTTAATTGGCTTGGTATAAGTGTAAATTTTCCTTAGTGTGTGTGTAAGATAGTGTGTATGTAACGGGGTTTGCAGTCTCTCCCTGCGGGGGAATGCGACCTTTGGTCGTATTCCCCTTCTCTGCCTCCGTCTGCGCTGAGGCCTAATGGAGGTGGCGACCTCCAGAGGCAGAGCCCATCAGGACTCGCCCTGAGCTCGCTCCCGTGAGGGTGGTCCGGCTCAGGGCTGGAACAGTGCTCCCGTGAGCGCCCAAGTCGGGGCGGCCCGGCCCGAGGGAGGTTCGGCGCCCAAGTCGGGGCAGCCCGGCCCGAGGGAGAAGCGACGCCCATGTCGGGGCGGCCCGGCCCGGGGGAGGTTCGGCGCCCATGTCGGGGCGGCCCAGCCCGAGGCTGAAGACGGCACGGTACTCACGTGAGGGTGGCTGGGACGGTGTTCTGGCGGTGGTGGCCTGAGTCCAGGGTTCGGCCGCGGGCCAGCGGCTGCGTCTGCAGGACTGGTGGGCGACAGCTTCGACCACCCCGGGCCGCGGTGTTTGAGCCGCGGGAAACATCGCCCGGGGGGTATCGTCTCAGCGCAGAGGGAGAAGAGGAGGGAAGAGACTGCAGACCTAAGACTTTTGCCTCCATCACAGTGAGGAGATGTTGGGTGGACTCACTGTGGTGGATGTTAATATGTGTTTATTGTTGTTTTATGTATGACTGTTGCAATTTCGTTCAGACTTCGGTCTGAATGACAATAAAGGGCTATCTATCTATCTATGTGCGGGGATCGCTGGTCGGTGTGGACTCAGTGGGCTGAAGGGCCTATTTCTGTGCTGTATCTCTAAACTAAATACAATTATTTTAAAGTGACATTTTGACAGGCATTAAAGATTATGGATCAGATGTGGGCAAAAAAGATTAGTATAGATGGGCAGATAGATCATCATGGACGTGGTTGGGCAAATAGGTAGATTCTGTGCTGTACAACTATAACTATGACTCAAAGTTCTTGATTGGATGCTACTGGTCTAGGAGCAATAATCTAACATTCTATTGATATACGAACATCACCATTTGTATTTCTCTGTGTATCTTGACTCAACTTAACATGTTGAAATTATGTATTTAAAACAACAGTGCCTCAAAACTTTGCTGGACGCAGACCATATCACATAATAAATATGTAAAAGGAGTAAAATTAGAAATTTAGGAATCTTTACTAAATCTCTTAAAGTTGCAGTTGATTGCTAAACCCCAATATACTGTCTATGATATGGATGGTTAATGGGGCTTCTTCCCTTCCTGTGGTTGGATATTCTGTTGTACTGCAGCAAGCAAGAATTTCATTGCCCTATCTGGGACACATGACAATAAAATGCTCTTGACTCTTGATGTCATGCTCTGGATAATGAGGACGTTCACAGCCCTCCATTTAACAAGCCGATTCCACCACCATTTTGTGTCTTGGGGCAGCCTTAATGTAATGTATCTTTTTGCAGGCATGCAGCGAAGACGCAGGCGGGTCCTCGACACCTCTGTCGCCTACGTCCGTGGGGAGGAGAATCTGGCTGGCTGGCGGCCCCGCAGTGACAGTCTCATTCTGGACCACCAGTGGGAACTGGAGAAACTCAGCCTATTACAAGAGGTACAGAAACACCATAATTGTCGAGGAATCCTTGGATAGTGGGACAGAACTATGAACTTTACAAAAACTTTATTTATATCACCAGTAGTGTCCTATCTTCTCGTGTGAATCAGGAGAGCAAATGTCAGTAGGAATTCCATTTGATGGGGCAGGCAGGGAGAAGACCCACTGAAATCAATTATGCCTTCACTCAGTCCATAAAAAATCCACACATTTGCTTTGGTTTAGTGCAGTTCAGCATAGGAAGCTCACCACAAATTGAGTTTTGCATCATGGTACAGGCAAGGCTGTTCCCACGAATCTGGCCATACCTTGGAATTGAATTAAACTTAATGTGTTTCTATTACTTGTGTGAAACGTCGGGAAGGATGTTAAATTACCCAGTCTTCAGGAAGTAATGATAGCTGTAGATACTTATTAAAATTTTCAAATATTAAATGAAAACAAATCACTGACTGCTGTTCACCATTGAAACCAGCGAATTATTCAGTATAGTTGACAGCATTATGGGCCTGTCCCACGTAGGCGACTTTTTAGGCGACAACAGGAGACTATGCGTTCGCGGGTGGTTGCCGGGGAGTCGCCTTCATGGTCGTGAGTAAACCCTCAAACTCGCAACAAGTCGGAACGGCATTCTGGTCGCCGTTAATTTTTCAACATGTTGAAAAATTAGCGGCGACCAGAATTTTGATGCCATGGAGAGTAGTGAGAATTCTCATGACGTAGTTGCAGTGGCAGTGGGTCGCCAGGAAGTCGTAGGTTGTCGCCGTTTACTGACTGGTGAATTTCCTTGGCTCATTGGGGGGAAAAAACAGAAACAGTAGTTTTCAGAACCAAGGATAACCGACTGGTAATGTTAATGACCGCCGAGTTTCACAACCGTGTATCTCTGGCTTCTTAAAAGTTGTCTCCACTCCTTCTCCCCACCCCTTCTCCCCCCTTCTCCCCCCCTCTTTTAAAGGACTTAAGTGATCCTTCACGTACACTGTGCTTTCACCGTCTTAATCACAGCGCCAACCTTCCTGTTCATCGTGGTGTGTGTCTGTATTACATTGGCTTTGCACCGTGTGAATTTCACTCAGACAGCGCTCCCCCCGCTTGCCCTGTCCCCCGCATGCAAAACAGGCTGGTGAAGGAAGCGATGTGTGTGTGTGTGTTCCACTCTGATAGTCGCCGTTCCAGTCGCCGTTTTTTTCAGCGACCTGCTACGACTTGACAGTTGCTGGCAGTCGCCTGAAAAATCGCCCAACTGGGACAGGCCCATTAGTCTTCAATTATTTATGATCTAGGTAGGTACAGGGGGTCATCTTTTCATTCAGCTTTAAATGCCTAGGATTTGGGATACTTTGTTGTCATATACACCGGTGTGCAAAGAAAATCCTTGTTCCCATGAAGCTCACAGAGAAAACAGGAAATAAATCAGGAATTATAAACACAACAACAAATACAATGACGAGTGCAAAACAGCAGAATGGTGCAAGATTGTAGTGCACTCGGCAGTAGTGCAAAAAATATTCAAGTACAATAAAGTTAAAACCGAATGAGGTGGAGATAAGAAGTGCGTGTGAAAGAGGTGATTGGTTCATGAGTCTGTCAGATAGTGGTCTGGATAGAGTGGGGAGGATGTTTCCAGGAATGGGAGAGTCAAGGATCAGAGATCACAGCATCAGAATAAAAGGATGTACCTTCGAATAGAGATGAGGATGAATTTCTTTGAATACATTGCCACAGAAGGCGGTGGAGACTAGATTATTGGGTATTTTTAAAGCAGAGATTGATAGATTTTTTTATTAGTAAGATTACGGGGAGAAGGGAGGAGACTGGAGTTAAGAGGGGAAAAAAAGTGTGTACAAATCTGTCCGTTAGTCTGAATGTCTGGTCTTTCAAGCTCCTGTATATTTTCTCATGAGGTAGGAAAGAGAAAAGGGAATGACCAGGGTGGATACTTCTAGCCTTCCTTATAACACACCATGAAGATGGACTGGATGGAAGGAAGTGATGAGCCCGTGATGGATTGGGCTGTGTTCACCACCCTCTGCAGATTCAGGCAGTCTGGAGCAGAGTAGTTGCCAGAGCATCCAGTCTTACAGAATACTTTCTGTAGTGCATCTGTAGAAGTTCGAGAGAGTTCTCTTGGATATACAAAATCTTCTCAGATGCTTAGGAAAGTAAATACACTGAAACGCTTTCTTGATCACCACATCAGTGAGGGAACCAAGTTAGGTTGCGGTGATACGGATGTCTATGAATGTGAAGATATTAACAATCTTTTTGGATACCTAGGAACTTGAAACCATTGACCATCTGATACTTAGTTATATAATTAAATCTGCAACAAATTATCAGTTTAAAATGCATACTAATTTATTTAATTAAACGTTGTTATTATTTGTTTAAACACTGGTCTCTTGTACTGGTTCCTGGGAGATTTTACATTCAGAAGAAACAAATGAATTTGAATCCAAAAACGTGTTACAACAAACTTCTAAAAGCAGGCAAACTTCTGAATATACCTTGCACTGTTTTTTGCACCCAAACTAGTCTTGTCCTAGTCATGATTTGGAGCAAGGATTAGCATTCAAGAATTGTAATTCCTGAATCCAGGAAATTTTCTACACATTAGACATTGAAATTATGACCTGGTATCACTCGGAAGAGCTTTGTGAAAGGGGATGAGGTACTCATAGGATAGGGTGTTCTACACATTTCAAATATATCCTCCAGATATATAAACTATCAATTTAAGAGACATCTACGATAGAAATCCATCGACAAATTTCAGAAGCACAGCTCAGTACAGTACTATATTTTGTGTTCAAATCTTTACCCCTATAATTAGCACCATAAAGTTGAAACATCCTTTCTGATGATCTGGCTGAGAATGAAGCCTCGATAGTTCTGGTGATAGTCCTGGGAGCAAGTCACAGTCTATTATAGTTCCTGAGGATGAAAGTTGCTGGAGTGAGAACTCTGAAGATAATACTACCTGCCTGATATTGCAAAAAGTCAGGTAGATTCCCCTTCTTGGAGAGAGTAGTCACATTTTATAGTAAATATTAATAATCCAACCTATCGCTCCATCCCATCCCTCTCCCCTACGTCTTTCTACTGGCCAATTCCTTCTCATCTTTCAGTCCACACAAAAGTTGAAACGTCAACTATCCATCTCCCTCCCCAGGTGCTACCTGACCCACTGAGTTCCTCCAGCCAGCATATCTTCATTTTGAGCTCACTGATATTCCTGCATATTACTCGGTCCACAGGTGGAAAAGACCAGGCACTACCTGCTATTGCGTGAGAAGTTGGAGGCCACGTTGAGGTCAGGCTGTGAGTCTGTGTCCTCGTACACCAGCGAAGATCTCAGTGAATCCCAGAGCATCTCATCATACAGCTTGCACTCCACAGGAAGCAATGACATGCCAACCTCCAGCTATACCACCACCGAGCGCCAGAAAGAGCTGGCAGCTAAGGTAGGGTGTAAGTAATGTGCTACTGGCTAGACGCCTTTGTGAGATCAAGGGACTAGATTTAGTGTGTTGGTTTATGGAATGGAAGTTAACACCAGATACATTTTGATGAATGACGAAAATGAAAGATAACCAATGAATGGATTGGTATCATTTTCCAAGAGTTAGAAACTTCCCAAGGTAAGTAAAACATAGCAAAGTAAAGTGAATAGTAAATCTTGGCAAGGTAAATCTTCCTGTATACGGTCAAACTAAATTCACAAATTAGGGACAAAAACAAAAGTTGTTTCAAGTTTCAACAGTTTCAGTACTGCAGATAGGTGCAATAGAGAATTGTTGATGAAGTAAATGGACTCCTAGAGTTAGCAACACAAGTAGATAAGGTGGTGATGAAGTCATACAGGATGGTGGCATTTATTTACCGATGTATAAACTATAAGAGCAGGGAGATCATGTTACAACTTTATAAAACTTCCATTACGCCACAGCTGAAATACTATGTATGACTCTTGTTGTCAACGTGCAGGAAAGAATCATCAGGTCATTACCTGGAATGGAATATCTTAGTTACGAGGAGAGACTGGTTAGGCTGGGTATGATTTCCTTGGAGTGGAGAAGACTGACGGGGAGTCCTGACATACACAGAATTATGAAAGGCTTAGACAGGATGGATTGCGAGGTATTTGAAACCAGAGGGCAAAGGTTTAAAATGAGGAATAAGAGGGCTAGAGGGGATTGGAGGGAAAATTATTTCACCCACAGGGTTATTGGAAGCTGGAACATACTGCCTGAGTGGAGTCAAAGATTATAAATACAATTAAGAAATATCTAGACGAGCACTTGAATCACCATAGTAAGCTACAGGACAATGTGCAGACAAATAGATAGGTACTTGATGATTGGCATGGATTCAGTGGGCCCAAGGGCCTGTTTTCTGTGATCTATAACTCTTTAAAGGAGGACTGCAAAACAGGACGGTTAATAGGAGAGATGTATAGTGAAGGTATATTGAAAGGCATGGGACACAATAGTGGGCTGTTGGAGGGGGGGGGGGGGGTAATGTGGTATTCTGACAGAAATCCTAACCAGAAACTGATGGGTGTTTTTTGTCTTTCAGTGCCTCCGACTCTTGTCCCACACATTCAACAGGGAATACAGCCATGTCTGTATCAGCGCCAGTGAGAGCAAGGTATCGTAAGATTTGATTCATTGTCACTTTAACCCAGGCTGTAATTGCATGCACATGCACTGTGTATGTATATTTGTGCGTGCGTGTGTTTGTGTGAGAGAGAGGAAAAGGTTACTTCAAATCAGGTGGCCATTTATCACAACGCTGTTTCAAGTGCAGCGAGGAAATTAATGGGCAGCAAATAAAACCAAATAACATCATTGCCATCACAACGTGAGCAGTGTGAGGCTGGATTGATGGATGACTGCAACTCCTGGCTGTATGTTTTCCTTATAACTTGATGACAAACTCAATAAAGATCAATTGGCACAAAAACTTCAAGCCAAGAAGCTTTTACTTTAATTTCCTGTCAGCATTTTCACAAAAAGCCTAGTTGGACATAAATCTAGTTCATTGATATGTAGAATCAGAAGCATGGAACCCATTACCGACCTTTGCAAAACTCCACACAAACAGCCTTTTTATAGTCACTAAAAGCACCTGCCCGCTATTACCACTGAACCAGATCTAGATCTAGCTTGCCACTTTTTTCCCGGATTTCATGGGCTTTTACTTTTCGGGTGTTCGATTGTCTGGCCTGTGGTTTTCTGATCCTGCCTGATGCACGAATGGCAATTTGCAAAATAACTATGGCTAGCCCCATCGGTATTAGCAGGAAGGTTCACTACTCTCAGTGTGTGCCTTGCATCAGAGTGAGATAGACTCTTCCTGTCAGATGATGATTATATAGAGTTGGTGCTAAACATTATTGACGGCTTCTGTTTTTCAGCTATCTGAGATGTCTGTTACATTGACGAGGGACACATCATTCTCTGCACTGAGCAACACGACGCTGCCTCCATCGTCCACCTGTCCCTCACTACTGGAAGGACAATTCATCTCAGAGCTGAGGTTAGAGCCCATGTATTCAACTTGACTTTTATCTACTCTCTAGATGATGTTCATCACCCACAGATAACCTGAGAATAAAGGGTGAGGAGCATCTCTGAAGATCAGTGCTGATTTAGCTCCTTGGAAGTCTCATGTTTACAATGTTGCTGGGTGTATTAGCATCTGATAATTGAGCTGTATATAACGTCCCGTTGTGGTTAGAAGTGCAAGACATAGTAAAAAATATTCAACTAAAGATAATGGGAAATGATACATTGAGAGACATAAGCTGTATAAAAGATCATAGTAATATACATCAACTCATTAAAAATTAAGTTTTATAACACTAAATCACAGGTTACAATAGTGTTAGCGATTTGAGTGCAGTAACACGGGCTATAGGAATTATCAATCTTAAATATCACAGTGCCTTTGTGACTAGAATATATCAGAGAATGAAAAACCAAGAACAAAATATATCTGAGAATGTTGTAGTGAGGTGTACAATATGTTGATGAGAGTATATGCGATATATCTGGTGTTATAGGTAGAATGTTTCAGTGAAAGGTAAGTGATTTTACAGTAAACAGTATGGGATATATCTGATATACTATGATATGTTGGTATGAGAAGTGTTACTGATTTATATTTATGATTCTGACACCACTTTGGTCCCGTTTGGATGGACAGTGATGATCTTGGAGTGTTCTCAGCAAGTGACCCTGTCTTAAGGCTCAAGTTCAGGTCAAGGAATCTGAGAATATTTCAGGGGCTGGCAAAGAAGAGGGCCATTCAATCCGCAAGCAAAGCCGCAGAGAAAGCCACTAGGTGGCTTTGGATTAAGAGGGCTGATCCGTGGGCATTTGCTGCTGGGACGCAAGTCGGGGCTTGATCAACCCCGGCTGGGTCGCCTGGGCGAGGGTGTCTGATGTTGTGAGACCCGAAACACCCAATGACCCCAGGTTACATAACTGAGGATGCATCCCAGCGCATCTAGAAGATCTTGGTATTGGTCTTGGTGTATCTTTAACATTGGTAAAACAATATCTTCATTGTAATATGACTGATGTTTTGATAGCAATATCAAAATAGACCTTTCAGGTTGGTGACTGCAGGCTGATGGTTATTTGAGTTAGAAACAGAAGGTAGGTCATAAATATTAAAACATAATTTACGTTAACTTTTGATCTCTAGAGTGACTGAAGCATGTTTAAAGATGATATTGCATTTATTGAACATTGTAATCTCTTTACCAGGACTCCTGAGACCCAATCCAGAGCGATTAGTCCAGATCCCGATTCACTACAAGATGGAGTACTCAAGAAATCTCCTGTGCTGGGCAAGGATGAGAAAGGAGGCCCTCGCATGTTTGTGGCTGATATCCAAGAGATCCGAGTGAGGTATGGGCTTATTGTAATCACTTCTATATCTACACACTGTGAGTATCAGCATTGATCTTCCATATTAATGACAAACTCTGCTTTCTACATATTCATGGTTGCATTCCTAACAGAACACAGAACCTGTTGCGCTACAATTCAGAAATGCTGTCTGACCTGCTGGTTACTCCAGTACTTTCTTTTTGGAAACCATCATCTGCAGTTCCGTGTTTCAACGAGCCACAGTTACTAATTCAGGAGGATTCATTATAAAAGAGACCCACTAGGAATTCAGCTACCCATTAGAAATGCCCCACTGTGCCCAGATCACAGCAGGCGGTGGAGGGTTGAAATTCATGCTTGTGAGAGGTGTAAACATAGAAACATAGAAATTAGGTGCAGGAGTAGGCCATTCGGCCCTTCGAGCCTGCACCGCCATTCAATATGATCATGGCTGATCATCCAACTCAGTATCCCGTACCTGCCTTCTCTCCATACCCTCTGATCCCTTTAGCCACAAGCGCCACATCTAACTCCCTCTTAAATATAGCCAATGAACTGGCCTCGACTACCCTCTGTGGCAGAGAGTTCCAGAGATTCACCACTCTCTGTGTGAAAAAAGTTCTTCTCATCTCGGTTTTAAAGGATTTCCCCCTTATCCTTAAGCTGTGACCCCTTGTCCTGGACTTCCCCAACATCGGGAGCAATCTTCCTGCATCTAGCCTGTCCAACCCCTTAAGAATTTTGTAAGTTTCTATAAGATCCCCTCTCAATCTCCTAAATTCTAGAGAGTATAAACCAAGTCTATCCAGTCTTTCTTCATAAGACAGTCCTGACATCCCAGGAATCAGTCTGGTGAACCTTCTCTGCACTCCCTCTATGGCAATAATGTCCTTCCTCAGATTTGGAGACCAAAACTGTACGCAATACTCCAGGTGTGGTCTCACCAAGACCCTGTACAACTGCAGTAGAACCTCCCTGCTCCTATACTTAAATCCTTTTCCTATGAAAGCTAACATACCATTCGCTTTCTTCACTGCCTGCTGCACCTGCATGCCTACTTTCAATGACTGGTGTACCATGACACCCAGGTCTCGCTGCATCTCCCCTTTTCCTAGTCGGCCACCGTTTAGATAATAGTCTGCTTTCCTGTTTTTGCCACCAAAATGGATAACCTCACATTTATCCACATTATACTGCATCTGCCAAACATTTGCCCACTCACCCAGCCTATCCAAGTCACCTTGCAGTCTCCTAGCATCCTCCTCACAGCTAACACTGCCCCCCAGCTTAGTGTCATCTGCAAACTTGGAGATATTGCCTTCAATTCCCTCATCCAGATCATTAATATATATTGTAAATAGCTGGGGTCCCAGCACTGAGCCTTGCGGTACCCCACTAGTCACTGCCTGCCATTGTGAAAAGGACCCGTTTACTCCTACTCTTTGCTTCCTGTTTGCCAGCCAGTTCTCTATCCACATCAATACTGAACCCCCAATGCCATGTGCTTTACGTTTGTATACTAATCTCTTATGTGGGACCTTGTCGAAAGCCTTCTGGAAGTCCAGATACACCACATCCACTGGTTCTCCCCTATCCACGCTACTAGTTACATCCTCGAAAAATTCTATAAGATTCGTCAGACATGATTTACCTTTCGTAAATCCATGCTGACTTTGTACAATGATTTCACCACTTTCCAAATGTGCTGCTATCCCATCTTTAATAACTGACTCTAGCAGTTTCCCCACTACCGATGTTAGACTAACTGGTCTGTAATTCCCCGTTTTCTCTCTCCCTCCCTTCTTAAAAAGTGGGGTTACGTTTGCTACCCGCCAATCCTCAGGAACTACTCCAGAATCTAAAGAGTTTTGAAAGATTATTACTAATGCATCCACTATTTCTGGAGCTACTTCCTTAAGTACTCTGGGATGCAGCCTATCTGGCCCTGGAGATTTATCGGCCTTTAATCCATTCAATTTACCCAAAACCACTTCCCGACTAACCTGGATTTCACTCAATTCCTCCAACTCCTTTGACCCGCGGTCCCCTGCTATTTCCGGCAGATTATTTATGTCTTCCTTAGTGAAGACGGAACCAAAGTAGTTATTCAATTGGTCCGCCATATCCTTGTTCCCCATGATCAACTCACCTGTTTCTGACTGCAAGGGACCTACATTTGTTTTAACTAATCTCTTTCTTTTTACATATCTATAAAAGCTT
Source organism: Malacoraja senta (assembly GCA_038087875.1). Lineage (NCBI taxonomy): Eukaryota > Metazoa > Chordata > Chondrichthyes > Rajiformes > Rajidae > Malacoraja > Malacoraja senta. Next base: position 33,027,085 of record CM075984.1, read on the forward strand.
TTGCAGTCAGTTTTTATGTTCCCTGCCAGTTTTCTTTCATAATCTATTTTTCCTTTCCTAATTAAGCCCTTTGTCCTCCTCTGCTGGTCTCTGAATTTCTCCCAGTCCTCCGGTATGCTGCTTTTTCTGGCTAATTTGTACGCATCATCCTTCGCTTTGATACCATCCCTGATTTCCCTTGTTATCCACAGATGCACTACCTTCCCTGATTTATTCTTTTGCCAAACTGGGATGAACAATTTTTGTAGTTCATCCATGCAGTCTTTAAATGTCTTCCATTGCATGTCCACCGTCAACCCTTTTAGAATTAATTGCCAGTCAATCTTGGCCAATTCACGTCTCATACCCTCAAAGTTACCTTTCTTTAAGTTCAGAACCATTGTTTCTGAATTAACAATGTCACTCTCCATCCTAATGAAGAACTCAACCATATTATGGTCACTCTTGCCCAAGGGGGCACGTACAACAAGACTGCTAACTAACCCTTCCTCATTACTCAATACCCAGTCTAAAATAGCCTGCTCTCTCGTTGGTTCCTCTACATGTTGATTTAGATAACTATCCCGCATACATTCCAAGAAATCCTCTTCCTCAGCACCCCTGCCAATTTGATTCACCCAATCTATATGTAGATTGAAGTCACCCATTATAACTGTTTTGCCTTTGTCGCACGCATTTCTAATTTCCTGTTTTATACCATCTCCAACTTCACTACTACTGTTAGGTGGCCTGTACACAACACCCACCAGCGTTTTCTGCCCCTTAGTGTTTCGCAGCTCTACCCATACCGATTCCACATCCTCGAACCTAATGTCCTTCCTTTCCATTGCGTTAATCTCCTCTCTAATCAGCAACGCTACCCCACCTCCTTTTCCTATCTCTCTATCCCTCCTGAATATTGAATATCCCTGGATGTTCAGCTCCCAGCCTTGGTCACCCTGGAGCCATGTCTCCGTGATCCCAACTATATCATAGTTATTAATAGCTATCTTTTTGCACTAGAAAACATAGCAACAGGAATAGACCATTCAGCTCCTCAACCCCATATGATAATCAAGTTGATCATGGGTAGTCTGTATCTTAATTCAATGTATCCTCCTTTGGTCCATAGCCCTCAATACCTTTACTGAACTAAAGTCAAGCAAACTCAGTGCAGAAGCTTTCAATTGCCACACCCTTAAAGTATCAGCATATTCTTATGAAAGAAAATTTAAGATTTTCACATAACTGTAAGACATTCTTCCCAAATTGTTTGTGAAGTCTATACCTCCTTGATTTGTACTCACTTCCCAGAGGTAACAATTTAGTCATGTTAAGCACCTCATTTAGATCACCCCTTAATTTTCTGTCGGTAAGATTTATAAACCTGGTTTTATAACCTGCCCTCATCATCTAACCCTGCACAGGAAGAGAGCAGAAAGAGGGTATAAGGACAGATATCACCCACGGTTGTATTCAATAACAGACCAGGCTCAAATGGCCTATTGCTGCTCCTACACTGAATTGCACTCAAGAGCAGTCTTTCCCCATTGAGGTGAACTGAATGCAATTCTCTAATGCAGTCTAGCCAGAACTCTGCAATCATAGCATCACCTCCAGGACTGGCAAGTGACCTGGGCATGGGTTTTTCCTAAAGCTGATGAATACGTAGCCAACAATAGGGGCACAGGGGAAGCCAGGCATTACAATCCTCCTTGTGTATAATTTCTCATTCCTCTTTCACCTCCCTCTTTGGCCTTACCACCTAATAAACACAACCAACCTCACTAGGATCAGAAGGTAGACAAAAGTGCTGGAGAAACTCAGCGGGTGCAGCAGCATCTATGGAGCGAAGGAAATAGGCAACGTTTTGGGCCGAAACCCTTCTTCAGACTGATGTAAGGTGGGGGGGGGGGGACGGGAAGAAGAAAGGAAAAAGGAAGAGGAGGAGCCCGAGGGCTCTGCCCTTGTTACGAGTGGGGGAGTGGGGAGAGAGAGCAGTGTTACAGGGTATGGAAGAGACCCTGGTGAGAGCCTCATCTATAGTAGGGGAGGGGAACACCCGTTCCCTGAAGAATGAGGACATTTCCGATGCCCTGGTGTGGAACACCTCATCCTGGGAGCAGATGCGGCGTAGACGGAGGAATTGGGAGTAGGGGATGGAGTCCTTACAAGAAGCAGGATGGGAAGAAGAGTTGTCTAGATAGCCATGGGAGTCAGTGGGTTTATAGCACTAGGATCAGGCCTGGACTGTGAAGCCTCTTGAGGCTGTTGCAAGATACTGCCCCTCCCACTGGTTCAGGTGGCCTGTTTGAGAGACAGACAAAGAAGCAGCATCTAAACTTGAACAACTCCTCTGCAACCAGGCTTTTGAACACTCACTCCATAAGCTAGGGTATTGTTAATCCAATTCGATCCTTTCCTTTTGCTGTACCTATTGTATTTAAGTTTACCTTGATTGTATTTATGTATAGTATAGTATAGTATAGTTTATACATTTGCAATAATAAACCTAAACTTGTTATCTTCCAGTCCAATTGTATCGAAGAAAGGGACCCTACATTTCCTGGAGCCCCAAACCAACGGCTGGGTGAAGCGCTTTGTAGTCGTGCGGCGGCCATACGTTTACATTTATAACACCGACAAGGACACTGTGGAGAGGGCCATCCTTAACCTATCTGCTGCCCAGGTGGAGTACAGTGAGGATCAACAGGCCATGCTAAAGGTAGTAGTCTCTCTCCTCCATTCTCTACCAATACAGCTCACTGTTAGAGAGGCAGATGGATAGTTATATGAATCCACATAACCTCAGACTGGTTCATCTCTTGTTAAGGTTCCACATACTTGAATTTCACGACTCATCATAAAAGTTTAGACGACATCCCTGTAACTAGATTAAATAGATTATATTTCATTTTTATGTTATATTAGAGGTAAATATTATGTTCATCTTTCATTCTGCAGTGCCTAAGAAGATCACACAATGATAAACCATCCACCCCAAGGCTGTAATGTTTTGTCTGCACCCTCTTTAATCTGTGTCTGAGCCCCCAGGTGGGACTGACTGTGGTTCAATGTCTCTGTCTTCCTCTGCCCACAACACACAAATATACCACATTCTCAGACTGATTAACCAGCCAACCATGGCCCCCCACTCTCCCTTTATCAACAGTCATTCACCAACCAGCCTTTGAGGCTATGCCCCTGACTTCAACCCGCACTTCTTTCAGATGTAGGTGAAAACTGGAGCACCTTGGGGAAACTGGGGTGGAAAAGGTAAACCACACGGACAACAGTCAAGGTTAGGATTGAATCAGGGTTGCTGGAACTGTGAGGCTGTGCCACTGTGCAATTTGTATGCATTTCTGAGGCTCTCCCTTTTTTGTTGCAGACTCCAAACACCTTTGCTGTGTGCACTGAACATCGTGGGATACTGCTACAAGCATGCAACGATAAAGAAATGCAAGACTGGCTTTATGCCTTCAACCCCCTCCTTGCTGGTTCAATCAGGTACATCTCACAAAATGGTGGTAGTTATAACCAATGTTACGGAGAAGTGCGAGGCTATGGCAGGTGGTGTGGATATAACAGACAATGTTATAATTAGAGGTATCTGATTTATTTGTATTGCGGTGGGATGTGTGTAGTATGTTAAGTGTTATTATGGTGCAGGTTACATTTGAGAATGTTACAGTGAAAGGCATTGTGTTATATCTGGTATTGCAATGAAGTGAGTGGGGATTATTTAAAGGTTCACAGGAGTTAGTATATAATAACGAGGTGTACCTGACAGTTACAAAATAGGCATGGGCAGTGTCAGTCTGTTGTAATAGGTTGATGGTGTTATAACGATCATTATAAGCTGTAACAGAAAGATACACAGATGGATGTGATCTGTATAATGTAATATACAGAAGAGTGTAGTATTTCAAAGTATTGGAGTAAAAGGTATGAGTTATATCTCAACGATAGTAATGTATGTGGGCTTTATCAAGCAGTTATGGTGAGGAGTGTGCCCTATCCCAGTAAGCATTGTAGTCATGGGCTATATTACAGATATAGTGAGGTTTGTAGATTATTAAACAGTTTTATAGTGAGAGTGTGGGATATTTCAAACAGTGTTATAGATGCAGTTGTATGCTTTATTAGATAATTTTACAGTGAAGAGTATGATTATATAACAGTATAGTGACACAAATATCAGAGTGTAACATAAGGTCATAAGGAATAGGAGTAGGATTAGGCCATTCAGCCCATCAAGTGTACTCCGCCATTCAATCATGGCTGATCTATCTCTCCCTCCAAACCCCATTCTTCTGCCTTCTCCCCATAACCTCTGACACCTGTACAAATCAAGAATCTATGTCTATCTTAAACCAGTGAAAGTTTGGTTATTTCAGGCAGTGATAGTGATATCTGGGCATTACAGCAACTGTGGACAAAATCAAATAATTATCGTGGAGCTTATCATTATAGTGGCAGGTGTAGTTTATCGTATATATATATCTAGTGAAAGGTCCTTGACCTGAAAAAAGAACTTGTTTCCTGCTGAGCATTTTGAGTAACCTTTGTTTTTGGTTTGGACTTCCACATTTGTCACCTTTTGCTCCAAATGAGATTTCAAGGGTTGTGGGCTATATATAAGATAGTGATAATGAGGGCCGATGGAATGTCATCAACCTGAAACTTCAACTCCGTCTCTTTCAGCAGCTGCTGAGTATGTCAAATAATAGTGTTTAAGTGAGGGGCGTGAACACTGTCAGACAGTGTTACCATGAGGAGTGGGAAAGTTTGACAATGAAGGATGTGGTCTATGTTAGGCAGTGTAATAGAGGGATGTGGCTATATCAAGCAGTGACACAGGGAGGGATGTGGCTCTACCTGCAGATATGGGGGGGGGGGGGGGATGCACAAGGAACTACAAATGTTGGGATCGTCAACAAAACTCAAAGTGCTGGAGGAACTCAGCAGGTCGTCGTATTAACATTCCCTCCGCTGATGCTGCCTGACCCTTCGGGTTTCTCTTGCACTTTGTGTTTTGTATGTAGTCTATGTCAGGCAGTGTTACAGGGAAGGATGCGGACTATATCAGGCAATGCCATATTATTATTTAGAATTATGAATTAGACAATAGTAACGTCCAATATAGATGCCCATTTACGCTGGTCCCACCTGCCCACATTTGGCCCAAATTCCTCTAAACCTTTCCTATCCATGCACCTGTCCTAATGTCTTTTAAATGGTGTTCTATCACCTGCCTCAACTATCTCCTCTGGCAGCTCGTTCCATATACCCACGATAATATCTCTTATCTCATCAGACCAAGAGACAAAGGTTAATGGGGGCAGGTGGAGGAGCAGTTACAAACACAGTATGTTTATTTCTCTGTGTTAGGTGTTGATAATAGTGAGGCTGTGAGACTTGTCCACCAGGCTAGTCTATACAAACAGAAAAAGCTGAGCTAAGATGATGAGGGAGTATTCATTTTCTCCTCCATAAACTAGCAAAAAAACACCTAAAAATGAGACATCAATCTGGTATATATATGATAAACAACATTGGCTGCATGAAGGAAGCAAAGCAAAGTGTTCCACTCGTACTGCTATATCCAGTCACGCATGGTGACAAGACAATTGAACAGCAGGAGGGAGACTCTGTGATAATGGCACAGTAATGCATGAATGCAAAGGCTAGGCTGAGGCAATTGCAGCCATCTTCAGTCAGACAGATCATGTGCTTGATCCATCTTGGTCTTCCAATGTCCCCAACATTACATGTGTCAGTATTCAGAAAACTGGAAAGACTCCAGTCTGCTGCAGTCACAGAATGATTCATTGTTGAAGGAGATATTAATTCAGTGACAGTGTCCAGAAAGTCTAGATGTCACGCAGACATGAAGTGATAAGTGGAAATAAACATGTAATGCCACATGCATGCCTGGTAATGAGCATTTTCAACAACAAAGAACCCAGTCACAGGCAATTTGACATCTAATTTCTACACCATCAACTTCAAACATCTTGGGGTTACCATTAACCAGATATTTAGGTGGATTGACCACCTAAACAAGTAGCTACGGTCACTAATATGTAATATGCTGCTGAATGACTTGTCTTCTATTTCCCCAAATACCTCAAGTAAAGTGGTGGTATCAGATTTTCTGTATGTACTTTGCATGAGTGCAACTGGAGCTACGATCAAACTATGGGTAGTTAGCAGCCTGCTTAAGGGATACACCATGCACCAGCTTAAGCATTCCCTCTCCTCCATAGTGTACCTTAACTATATATATATGTACCTTCTATAAGGTTCAGTAAATGGACTTCTGTGACAGCATCTTCCAAACTCACAACAACTCACATATAAAGACATAACACTCACGCACCCCTCCAAATCAAAAACCTCTCTAACTTGTGAATACCCACTGGCTGAAATTCTGGAACTCAATATGTTTAGGCGCGTTAAGAGTACCTTTACCGGAAGGACCAATGGTTCACAAAAGCATGTTTCCACCATGTCCTCTGAAAGTTCAAAAGCTACAAAACTCTCATGCAAGTCAGTAACAGCCACATCTTTTGAACCTTTTTAAAGAGTAGAGTAGAAGGTATACCGCATATATAAAACTGTGAGGGGTTGTGGTGGGGGCCTATCAGACAGTTTATAATAAAATTGAAATACATAACAAAAATGACAGATGCTGGAAATCAAATGATTCTCTCTCTACAGATGATGCCTAACCTGCAGAATATTTCCAATATTTTTTCCTGTTATGCTGAATTGAAAATTTTCGATTTAAGAAGTAGAAACATAGTGAATAGATGAGAAATAGGCCAGCTGGCTGCTTGGGTCTGCTCTGCCATTCAATAGCGTGTCTGATCCAATCTTGGCCAAGACTTCACTTTCCTGCTGGTACCATAACCTTAATTTCCCAAGTGTCCAATAATCTCTCTAGCTCAGCCTTGAATATATATATTCAGTGTCTCAGCTTCAGGTACTTTCTGGGGGAGGAGAATTCTAAACATTTCATAACCCCCAGCACGAATAAATTCCTTCCCATCTCTTTCTTTATAAGGCAGCTCCTTGTTCTAAATTTAAGCCCCCTATTTCATCAAAGTATCTTCAGTGAAATCTCATCGGGATCTTCAGTAAGATTTCCTCTCATAGAAACATAGAAACATAGAAAGTAGGTGCGAGAGTAGACCACCAGGTCCATCGAGCCCGCACCGCCATTCGCTCATGGCTGAACACTAAACAGACACCCTTACCCACAAACAGTAGACACAAGACACAGAACACAAGACACTACCCTCCCCTTTATATCGCTATCACCCCTCTCCACCCCAAGAACCGCGTGATCTCCTGGGGGAGGCAAAAAACCGGATAAAAACCCAGGTCCAATTCGGGAAAAAAATCCGGGAAATTCCTCTCCGACCCCAATCCAGGCGATCGACACTTGTCCAGGAGATCACTCAGGTCTTACTATACTAACCATACCTAGGTCCATATCCCTGCCCTCTCCCCGTAGCCCCTTATCCCCTTGGCAGCTAAAAAACCATCTATTTTAGACTTAAATATATGTAATGTTTCTGCTTCCACTGCTCCCTGGGGCAGTGAATTCCATAAATTAACCACCCTCTGGGTGAAGAAGTTCTTCCTCATCTCAGTTTTAAAAGAGCCCCCTCTTATTCTACAACTATGTCCCCTAGTTCTAGTTTCCCCGATCATTGGGAACATCCTCGGTGCATCCACCCGATCAAGGCCCCTCACGATCTTATATGTTTCAATGAGATCGCCTCTCATTCTTCTAAACTCCAAAGAGTAGAGTTCCAGCCTACTTAACCTTTCCTCATATGTCAATCCCCTCATTGCAGGAATTAATCTTGTAAACCTTCGCTGCACTGCCTCCAGGGCCAGTACATCCTTTCTTAAGTATGGACCCCAGAACTGTACACAGTATTCCAAATGTGGTCTCACTAATACTGTGTACAGCTGCAGCAAGACCTCCGTGTTTTTATACTCAATCCCCCTAGCAATAAAGGCCAAAACTCCATTGGCCTTCCTGATTGCTTGCTGCACCTGCATACTAACTTTTAGTGATTCATGTACTACTACCCCTAGATCCCTTTGCGTTGCATTACAACGCAGCTCCACCTCATTTAGAAAATAACTTGCCCTATCATTTTTTTTCCCAAAGTGAATGACTTCACATTTATTAGTATTAAATTTCATCTGCCAAGTTGTTGCCCACTCACCTAGCTTATCTATATCCTTTTGCAGACTCTTCCTATCCTCCTCATCCCCTACTTTTCCTCCCATTTTTGTATCGTCCGCAAATTTTGATATATTACACTTGGTTCCCTCCTCCAAATCATTTATATAAATTGTGAACAACTGGGGTCCCAGCACCGACCCTTGCGGAACCCCGCTAGTTACCGGTTGCCATCCCGAGTATGAACCATTTATCCCCACTCTCTGCTTCCTATTTGTTAGCCAATCCTCTACCCATGCTAATATATTACCCCCAATCCCATAATTTTTTATTTTTAGCAATAGTCTCTTATGTGGCACCTTGTCAAAAGCCTTTTGGAAGTCCAAGTATACCACATCCACCGGTTCCCCTTTATCCACCCGGGTTGTTACTTCCTCAAAGAATTCGAGCAGATTCGTTAAACAGGACTTCCCCTTCACAAAACCATGCTGGTTCTGTCCGATGAAGTCATGTTTATCCAAGTGCCCCGTTAGTGTTTCTTTAATAATTGTCTCTAACATTTTACCCACCACCGATGTTAGACTAACCGGTCTATAGTTACCCGCCTTCTGTTTACTTCCTTTTTTAAATATAGGTGTTACATTGGCCATTTTCCAATCCACTGGGACCGTTCCTGCCTCCAGGGAGTTTTGGAAAATTATCACCAATGCATCCACAATCCCCACCGCTATCTCCCTCAAGACCCTTGGATGTAATCCATCAGGCCCAGGGGATTTATCCTCCTTCAGTCTCATTAATTTCCCTAATACCACCTCCTTGGTGATCTTAATAGTATTTAGCTCCTCCATTCCTACCGCCCCCTGTTTATCCAGCGTTGGAATATTTTTTGTGTCTTCTATGGTGAAGACTGATACAAAATACTCGTTTAATGCCTTTGCCATTTCCATGTTCCCCACCAACAACTCTCCAGTCTCACCCTCCAATGGACCAACGTTCACCTTAGCCACCCTTTTTCTTTTTATATAGCTATAAAAACTCTTACTATTAGTTTTTATGTTGTTCGCTAAATTCCTTTCATAGTCTATTTTCCCCGTCTTAATTAATCTCTTAGTTATTTTTTGCTGACCTTTAAATGCTTCCCAATCCTCTACCCTCCCACTATCTCTAGCTACCTTATATGCCCTTGCCTTCAGCCGAATACTATCCTTTATAGTTTTACTGAGCCATGGCTGACTGTTCTTTCCCTTACCCCTTTTTTTCTTCATAGGAATAAATTTTTCTTGAAGGTTATACAGTAGATCCTTAAACGTACACCACTGCTCATGTACCGTCTTATTCTTGAGTCTGCTATCCCAGTCAACTTTGATCAGCTCAGTCCTCATACCTTCATAATCCCCCTTATTTAGACTAAGTACCCTAGCCTGAGTTTCAACCTGCTCCCCTTCTATTTGAATATAGAATTCGACCATATTGTGGTCACTTGTTCCCAACGAGTCCCTAACTATGACATTTTTAATTAATCCTGCTTCATTACACAGGACCAGATCCAAGATTGCCTCCCTCCTTGTCGGTTCTGTGACATACTGTTCTAGGAACCCGTCTCTAATACATTCTATAAACTCTTCCTCTAGTCTACCCTGCCCAGTTTGGTTTGCCCAATTAATATGAAAATTGAAGTCCCCCATGATTACAGCAGTTCCCTTTTTACATGCGTCAACTATTTGCAGATTTATGTTCTGACTAACAGCGTCACAGCTATTTGGAGGTCTATAAATTACACCCACTAGTGTTTTTTTCCCCTTGTTATTCTCTATCTGTACCCAAGCTGTTTCACTATCCTGATCCTTCAACGCAATATCCTTCCTCTCTATTGCCGTTATTCCCTCCCTTATTAAAAGGGCCACCCCTCCTCCCTTTCTTTCCTGTCTATCTTTTCTAATTGTCGAGTACCACTCTATATTTAACTCGCAATCCTGATCCCCTTGCAGCCATGTCTCCGTAATGGCCACGATATCATAACTATATGTACTTAATTGCACCGTTAATTCATTTATCTAAATTCTTCTAAACTCCAATACAATTGACTCAATCATTTCAAGATTCTACTTAAATCCAGGACTCAATCCAGGACTCAATCTTACATACCTACAATTCAAATATGTCATTCCTTGAAAAAGATCAAACATGTTTGAAGTACTCTGGTATAATTTGCCAATGTCATACAATGGTGGCAAGGCCTCACTACACTTGCTCTCCCTTGTAATAATATTAATATATCAGGTTATCACAGTGAGACTATGGAAGTTATCAGAGAATGTTATTGTACACAGCAAGGTTAAGGTATATATATCAGCGATTACTACCTTGAGGTGTGTGGGATATATATGAATGTTACAATGAGAATTATTATTGGGCAGCATTGTTGAGATTAGAGTAGCAATGTTACAACATTTTGAGATTTTAAAAATCAAGTCTGTAATTTATCCCATCAGATAAAGCATAAAAATACATTTAATTTGACACCTAATTCACTTTCATATCTTCAGTATTAAAAAAATTATGGCCATTTTCATACTCGGAAATTAGCATCTTGTTCCCTATTGCTTTTCCATTGACTTAACACAAAAGCTGTGATCGAGGACAGTCAAAAGCCCATAACTTTCTTAAAAATTAAGAGAACTGAAAGAAATTTTCAGTTATTATAGATTGAAGCATTCTGAAACAAATACAAAACAATCTTGTTAAAGAAGGAACTGCAGATGCTGGAAAATCGAATGTACACAAAAATGCTGGAGAAACTCAGCGGGTGCAGCAGCATCTATGGAGCGAAGGAAATAGGTAACGTTTCGGGCCGAAACCCTTCTTCAGACTGATAGGGGGTGGGGAGAAGAAAGGAAAAAAGGAAAAAGGCGGAGGAGGAGCCCGAGGGCTGGGGGAGGGGAGGAGACAACCAGATGGCTGATGAAGGGGAGGGGACAGCAAGGGCTAGCAGAATTGGGAGAATTCAATGTTCAAGCCCCCAGGATGTAGACTGCCCAAGCGGAATATGAGGTGCATTTCCTCCAATTTACGGTGTTGCTTGCTGTGGCCATGGAGGAGACGCAGGACAGAGAGGTCAGATACGGAATGGGAGGGGGAGTTGAAGTGCTGAGCCACCGGGAGGTCAGGTTGGTTATTGCGGACCGACCGGAGGTGTTCGGCGAAACGATCGCCAAGCCTCCGCTTGGTCTCACCGATGTAGATCAGCTGGCATCTAGAGCAGCGGATGCAATAGATGAGGTTGGAGGAGATGCAGGTGAACCTCTGTCGCACCTGGAACGACTGCTTGGGTCCTTGAATGGAGCAGAGGGGGGAGGTGAAGGGACAAGTGTTGCATCTCTTGCGGTTGCAAGGGAAAGTACCGGGGGAGGGGGTGGTATGGGAGGGAAGGGAAGAATTGACAAGGGAGTTACGGAGGGAGCGGTCTTTGAGGAAGGCAGACATGGGGGGAGATGGGAAGATGTGGCAAGTGGTGGGGTCACGTTGGAGGTGGCGAAACTGACGGAGGATCACTTGTTGTATGTGACGGCTGGTGGGGTGAAAGGTGAGGACTAGGGGGACTCTGCCCTTGTTGTGAGTGGGGGGATGGGGAGAGAGAGCAGTGTTGCGGGGTATGGCAGAGACCCTGGTGCGAGCCTCGTCTATGGTGGAGGAGGGGAACCCCCGTTCCCTGAAGAATGAGGACATTTCAGATGCCCTGGTGTGGAACGCCTCATCCTGGGAGCAGATGCGGCGTAGACGGAGGAATTGGGAGTGGGGGATGGAGTCCTTACAGGAAGCAGGGTGGGAAGAAGTGTAGTCCAGATAGCCATGGGAGTCTTACTTCTTACTTAGATGACATGAAATTAAAGCATATAATTAGTTAGTTACCTAATTGTAGCTAATTGAAACATGACATGAAATTAGATGACATGAAATTAAAGCATATCATTAGTTAGTTACCTAATTGTAGCTAGATCTAAACATCTAAACATCTAAACAATCTAAACAATTACTAGATCTAAACATCTATCAATTTCTTAAGAATAGATTAACATTTTTAAATAGCCTAAGTGTCCAAATAACATTCACACAAGAATTCACAATATAACATCATTTTTAAATCTCATTGTCATGGATTTACAGGCCAAATGGATGAAATTTAATGTTTAATACCTGTAAATTAATGGGCATTTAAATCATCTTGCGAGTGGGATTTTCTGGAACGCTATCATTTGGAACGTTGATTTGCGGTGAATTTAACCCCGTATTGGCATGAAAAATTCTGCCGTTAGTTCGGGGAAAAGAATCACCGTTTCACATTAACAAATGTGAATTAAAGGCCTCTTAAGAAGCACTTTTATACATAAAATAAACTGCTTTCGTTTACCTGTCCCATGCGTGAAATCCGTCCCCGTTGTCGGCGTTGACGGCTTTCGAAGCTGATTTTAAAATTGCTCCAGCGCTGAACTTGTCGATCGAATAAAAATAAAAAATACACAAAACGCCCGTCGGAACGATTTTTCAGCAAAAGCTGGCACTCCAACGAAATATAATACAGGACAAGGTAGGAGAAACCCGTGTTTTAACCCCGCCCCCCCTCAAAGGCGCCAAAATCGCGCACAAGGCCAGTGGCAGAATTGCAGCGCCGCTGAAGGTAAGTATTGTAACATACCTAATTAGAGTAGTGTATATCAGAGAGTGTTGCAGTGAATATGGGGGCACATCAGAGAAGGTTATAATAAGTGGAGAATACATCAGTTGACTTTGGTGAGAGGTGTGAACTATAATTAAACGTCTTATCATGGGGAGTATGGTTTGTATTTGATGTTTACAAGGTATAATAATTATAGTGGATGCTGTGGGATAAAACATTCCTTTCACCGTGCATATGTGGTATTCTAACATGTTTCATAAATAGGAGTATGATGTTGCCAATTACATTAAATTGTGGGTGTCTGAGATTGCTGTTGATCTTCTCAGGAAGCATGTTTTTATGTATTTCTCTATGACCCTTCTTTAATTTACTGCTAATTGTTGTCTTTTTGTAATCAATTAAAAATCCTTCAAATTCTTGCTAGTTCCTAAAGGCACCTAGGCTACCTTCTCACACTGACAGTAACCACGTGTCAAAACGGCAGCATGACCTAACTTTACACCATCTCTTTAGCTTTCCTCACCATCTCTCACGTCTTTCATCGCTGTTTCCAATTCTCCTAATTAACGGGAAATGCAAGAGACTGCAGATTCTGGAATCTAAAGCAAACAGCAAAGTGCTGGAGGAACTCGGCAGGTCAGGCAGCATCTGTAGAGGGAAATGGATGGCTATTTCAGCTCAGGACTGTACAGGACAGGACTGAAATAGCCGTCCATTTTCCTCCACAGATGCTGCCTGATCTGCTAAGTTCCTTCAGCATCGTTTAAAAAAATCCTGGTTAACACTTTCTTATCTCCTCTACTGTTTATAATAAGAAAATGCTATACTGAGAAATTTTGGATTAAATATTATAGTGAGAACAATATTATATTCAGAGGTGAGGGATATATCTGACAGTATTGCAGTGAACTGTGCAGAATGTATGAGTATGTCCTTATTAGTGGTAGATAGACACAAAATGCTGGAGTAACTCAGCAGGGCAGGCAGCACCTCTGGAGAGAAGGAATGGGTGACCCTTCAGGGCTCGAAATTAGCGGTTGCCCGGGTGCCAATGACCACCCAAAGTGCCGCCGGGCATCCTAAACGCCGAGTCATTTTGCCCGGCTTGGCACTGCAGATACTGGTTTATACCGAAGATAGACACAAAAAACTGGAGTAACTCAGCTGGTCAGACAGCATCTCTGGAGAAAGGAACGTGACGTTTTGTGTCGGCGACGGCTGTAGTGCGGGGCAAAGATGCTAGGTGCGGCGTGACGGAGGGTCGGAGCGAATGACGGGCCCCACAGAGCTGCAGCAGCGGCAGGGACACCTGCTCCACCTCCTCCTCCCGCACCCTGCCCGCCCTGATAGCGGCTATTGCCGCTGCTTGCCAACGGCGCTTTCAAAACAAATCCTCCCGCACGCCGAGGCCGGGAGGAGAGAGGGAGGGAGTAAGGGGGAGGCCTCCTTCCACCGTCTGAAGCATCTGCACCGCTCGGCCCCGCACCTCCCTGTTGGTTGGCGGAGGAGGGGAGGCGGTGGTTAGGAGATCCCAACTGCCTCCCCCTTTAGTGGCGGCACTTGGCGGTGGACAGGGACGGCCAAGGCAGCGATGATGCCGGTGTTCGAGGAGCGCTGACCCTCCTTCCTCCCTACCTCCTCTCTCTCGCTCTCTCTCTCTTGTACGCCCCCTCCACCCCCTTATCCTGAGACCCCTCCTTTCCATCCTGTACTGATCCCCATTCCCGCCTCTATTCAGTCCTCACTGACATCCCCTGTGCTCCCCTCCCCATCAACCCCCCCCCCCTCCCATCTATTCATCCTGCACTGATCTCCCTATCCACCTCGCATTGATTCTCCTGCCACTCCCCATCAATCCTACACCAGTCCCCCAATTCATCCTGTACTGACCCACCTTCCCCTCCATCCTGCACTGCTCCCCCCATAAATCCTGTACTGAACCCCCCATTCATTCCATACTGACCCCCCGTCCATTTATCCTGCACCGATCCCCCCATCTATCCTGTACTGATCTCCCCATTCATCTTTTACTGATCCCCCCCCATTCATCCTGTACTGATCCCCTCATTCATCCTGTAGTGATCCCCCATTCATCCTGTACTGAACCCACCATTCATCCTGCACAGACCCTCCGATCCACACTGTACTGACCCCCTCCCATCCATCCTGCACAGATCCCCCCTTCCATCCCGTACTGATCCCCCCATTCAACCCCACTGACATCCCCCGCGCTCTCCACTCACAATTTTATCTACTCCAACCAACACGCACTAATTCCCCTGCCTCAATCCATCCATTCCGCACCGATTGCCTTGTCAACCCCCCACCCCCCACCCCCACGCCATCTATCCATCCCGCACTGATTCACACCCCCCCCCCGACCTTATTGTGCTGGAAATGTCTTCAGAGCGAACATTGACTATGTTTGATAACGGAATGCAATCAAATGTGTTTTAATTCCCAATGTTATTATTTGTTTTAATTAAATTGTGAACACATGAAACATTAAAACTGCAGTGTTCGATTGTCACTGCTACCGTTGACATGTTATTACAGAATTAATTTTAACGGCAAATCAATGCTCTTAATATGGAGTATCAGTACTGTAGTTATTTAATGAGCAACATTCACAACTATAAGTTGGATTTATCCATGTTTTACTTCTACAGTCAGTTATATACATCACAAATTTGGTCAGGAGATATTTCAGTTGAAATTTGAACGTTAATTCTGAAGTGGGAATGATGGAAACAGCGTTTATCAAGATTTTTTTTTTAATCTGGTACTTACAAACTGGGTATCTTCATTGCTGTTCACAACACATACATCTAATCTGTATGTCCGGTAATGTGGCATTTTGACACCTTTAAACATATTACCAAAAGAACATTTGCTGCATTTATGTCCTTTGGCCATCTCTTGTCAGTTAGTGTAATGTTAAACCTGTCAGATGGGTAACGGCTATTATCATAAAATGCCTTTAGAAATGTCCTTGCAACCTGTATATTTTGTTGTGGATAAATTATGTGGGAAGCCAGAGTGTTTCTGTGCCAATACCAATAACGACCCATGCTATGGCCATGTCATGGTAATTTTCGGTCCTTCACAGAAAACATGCTTGCATCAATCTGTAGTGTGCATGGTTAAGCATATATGTTACCATGGTCCAGGATTTATTGACACAGGTTGATCATACGCTGAATAATCCAACCACATTTTTGTTTGGAAGTGGAAAGAAATAATAGAAATTGCAATGTGTAAAAAGAGTTGAGATACTGTATTATAATTTTGCTGCATGTCATTGTGGTATATATCATGTCTTGATTGGTGAATACGTTTAGTTTGTGACTTTATTTGAAGCAGAAATAATATGTGAATGCTTCATTGAGCATAATTCCGACTGGTAACTACGCACTTCGTCCGAGCACATTATCGCACGCATCATGCAAACAATCTTAAATGACCACCTAAACTGTCATTTGGCAACCTAAAAAGCTGCCTAGGTTGCCCGACTGGCAACAGGGAAAAAAAGTTAAGTGAGAGCCCTGTCCTTCTGCAGACTAGTGGTGTTGGTAATACGGGAAAGTGTTGCGTTCTATGTTCAAGGATATAATGTTGTGTTGCAGTGAATGTTATGGATTATATTAGAGAGCATAATAGTGTGGAGTGTTACCGTGTGCGTTATGAGTTTATTACTTTCTATTGTTAAATTAGTTTTATTAAGGAAGTATGAAGTGTTGCAGAGAGTTGAAGGTTGTGAGTACAGCATGTGTTGTCGTTGCAATAGAAATTTTTACACCAAGTGGTGAGTCAGAAAGTGTCAATAAGAAGGATTTCAGTCAGTCTTCTCAAGCAATGTTGTTACCTGTTCTAAAGTGCCTTCATTTTGTCTTGCAGGTCAAAGCTGTCCAGAAGGAGGAGCAGTCAGATGAGGATCTGACATAAATCCAAGATCAGCTTGAATTCCACTGCAAACATCAGATTGGACACTTATGTACATAGTCAACCTAGCCTTTCCAGAATTGATGTGAATGCCCATCTAAATGCCTGCTCTACGTGTAGTAATTTATTGAGGATTAAAAATTAATAGTTGTGTGAAAGCAAAAACCGTGTCGCTGGCGCCGGGGAGTGCCGTGTTCCGTGTGCGTGTGATGCTCTGTGTGTCTTCAGCAAGCAGTTGGACATTAGTGACGAGCGAGTTCCTGACCATGGACACTAGATGCTGTCGTGCTCCTTATGTTTTTTGTTTGAGGAAGGGGGGGGGGGATGGAAAGAAGACCATGAAGACAGTTTGTGGCATCCAAACTGTTCCCAACAGAGAAATGTCTGATTGGGACGTGGGTGTACCGTCAGGCTCAGAGCTCTTCATTGGTCCCTGAGACCTTTGGGAATGAATGGAGGAGCAGATGGGAAAAGTGACAGAGATCAGTAAGCGATCTGTAAAGCTCCTTGTTGGTTGGTTCGTTCTCGCCAACGCCCCATGCTGATTTGCATCCGCTTAAAGGTGAATCTTCACCAAAGGCTCCGTGAACAGTACGAGGTTTGTGGCCGAAAGAACTGTCAGGTTATTGTCTGCAGGAAGGGATGAACTATCTATTTGGAGACATGAGCATTGAAGAAGATTTACAAAACTGGAATTGTGGGGTAGTAAAAGGGTTAATATTGTATATATATCATGTTTAGCTCTATACTGATAATGTATTCTTAATCTTTAATAAGAATTGTTACTGCTGAAGTTGTATAGTATTGTCTGCCCCTCCTCCCCAGGTGCAAATATTTGGGTAGTGTTTGCCTTGTTGGGATTTTCATGAACCAGTCAGCACCCTCACCATTTCTGTGTGTGAAGGATTCAAGGGGAGAAATCTGACTTTGGTCACCAGTACTAAATGCATGCGGAACACCAGCTGCCAGCTATGCTTCGCACCATTTGATGCTGAATGAGGCGGTATGTACAGTTAGCAGCCGTTCGCGCATCTAGTGCCACTGACCTTAAACAGATCTTTTCCCCTGAGTGTTTTGTAAATTTGAGGCTGTAGAAAGAAACTGTGCTGATTTGCTGTACTCTTGTCTTTGGAGGAGATGCTGACTGCCTAACGCCTGTACCAGTATGACCCTCAATTGTTGACCCTCAATGGACTCAATATAGCTGCCCAGATTGGGGATGGGGGGTAGGAATACAATAATTCAGATTGTTTTTTTTAATGGTTTGCATTAGCTGCTTCTAACTACCAATGTTACTACCTCTCTGACCCCACCGGAAGATGTCTTTCATATTTGGGTCGTGTAGGGATCAGAGAACCTGAAGCCATCTAGAGCAATTTGCTCCAGTGGTCTCAGATCTATCAGTGGAAGTGAGCAGCCCAAGATGCATCTGCTTTAGAGCTTTCAAGCTGTGTGCAGATCGCCACACATTTAGTCATTCCTGTGTATCACAATTTTATTTACAGATGGCATTAATCATCAGCAAGGCAACTATGTTGCCAGTGTTATAAGCAAATTGAGTATTCATGTCAAGTGGCTCTTGATCAGGACCAAACAGCTCCAACATGCTGCAAATACTGGAATGGAAGTGTTGCTTTGGATGTTGGTCAATGGAGCCCCAACAAACACAGCCCTCTGTAGACTGTCGGGTCATGGTGATAAAGATCTCCACAAGTTCCTCATGGTGCTTTATTTAAACCAAAAAGACGATCACCAACACCCCATCTTCAACAGGTGGAAAAGATGCGCCATCTGCTTCTCGGGTCACTGCAACAATACCTTAAAGTCCAGCATTAAGTAAAAGTTGTGTATTAAGGTTGCTGTGTAATTAAAAGAAGCTTACTGCTATGCATATATTGCCCCCTCTATTGTTACGTTCTACAGATTATTGTAACAGTCAAAACAATATGGATGCAGGCATAATCAATTTGCTGCTAAATGAAACACCTCAAAATAGTTCACTCTGAAGTGTTAACTAACTTTGAGGCTGCAGATTATATACTGGATTTTATGGGGAGTCTTTGGTTAAACCAAAGTTCTTGAGGGTTGGTAGCATCTGAGTCCTAGTCAGTATCGTTCCAACATTTTAGATATCGTGCCTCAGTGGAAGCTTATCAAACCAAGAAAGCAACTTACCATTCGCAACGGAAATTTTCAATTGCACATTGGTGTGTATGTGTGTCTTCACCTGTGGTAAACTTGCATTTTCTATCAGGTGAGTGATGTGCTCTTTCTCACGTTCCATGCACAAGAAGACTGTCCTGTTGCAATATATGTTCACGTAGCCCCTTCTCCCTCTCTCACTCCCAACCTTCCCTTCCCTACTGCTTTGGAGATCACTTTCTTTTCCATGTATCTGCATTTGAAGTGTGTTTTCCCCCATGGGTGTCTGCTCAGTAACTTCAATTACAAAGTCTAATTCGGAGAAGTTTGATGTCTGACTCACATGTCATTGGTGACGATTAAGGGAAAGTAGTTTGGAGTCTTTATGAATTATTAAGTTAAAATATTTGAAGCATAACTAGAGCTTTACGTTATCTGGCACAGCTGTTTCAATGTATCAATCATCTCCCCATTCTATAACACCACAGTTTGAGAATAGATAACAGAACAGACAATTTCCCCACCTGCTAATAAGACTTAGGAAGAACTGAAACAATGAACAATCAGATGTAGATTATTATTATTTTATAGGATTTGGTCACGTCTTCATATTAATAATACAATATAATGTATACTGCTAGCCCCTTTTATCTAGGATGACAACTGAAGACTGGGAATGCTACTTTGAAGGGATTTTTGATGTGACAGGTATAACCTTGGCCAGCCAGTCTATGGATTATATCTGACCATAATATTAGATGTAAATGTTCCAAAGTTTCTACCCTGCAAAGCAACTCGAACCAGGCGCTGTGCCTTAGGCCAATCAACCTACAGAGCACACCCATATTTGGAAAGGTCAGAGGCTTGAGGGGGGGGGGGGGGGGGTGTGCAAATAAGAAAGGTGAAGCATTCTCACTTCCACCATCCTTGACCAATGATTGCTGTTTCCCATGGGATAATTGCCCAGTCTTTCACCAGAACAATGACCAAATGCACCAAACATAGCTTTACCATTCCATTCAATTGCAGTTCTTATCCAATACATTATTTCAACAAACATATCAACAATCCAAATGCATTAACTTACAAATGCTATCTAAAAACCTAAATTTCTTTTCCTCGGCAGAACATGGCATAAGAAAATTTAAGAAAATGGGAGGGAAAATTCAACCTTAAAGCTCATCCCCATCTCATAAATCAATGCAGTGTCAATATTTTCCAGCTCTAGCCTTCAAGTCAAGCCATGCATCTTCTCTGGTAATCCCTTGACATAACCTATGTATTTCCTTACCATTTCTTCATCAAATCCATGAACATCTGCTACCGATATTCTCGACATATCCTCCAAACCTTCAATGGAAACAGAATTATCTATTAATGTCAGTTCTTGATCATATTAACTGTGCTCTTTGGTCACTTTTCTTTCTCTGTTAACTTTTAAATTATAAAACATATTTCCACAATTCACTATTCATGTCATTGTTTTTACCTTTTTGCCTCACAGATTTGTATTCTCCAGTTTAAAAATGTGTTTCAATCATTTTGTTTTTTAACTACCTACTTCCCGCTTTTGCCAGTCTCTGTGGGCAGAGTATGGGGAAATAATAGCTCAATAAATACAGTAACATCAGAAAATATTAAACTCCATTCCATTGGTTTGTATAGTAACCAGTGAATTTCAGCTGTTAAGGAAACCTTGAACTGTACCTTATGTTTCATTCAGCTCTCAAGCCCTTATCCTGCAAAATGGACACCAGTAACCCACACAAGCAGTAGTATAACTGAACAAGTACACAAAAAGTGATAAGTCACAGGATGTGCTTGGTTGTTGTTGCTTGTTTAGAAAGGATGCCAGTTACAACTTGCTCAGTTGGATAAGGCATCATTAGATGGCAACAGTATAATCAAGCCGGTTCCATTTATTCACCCATAGAGGAGGGGGAGCTGGGACAACCGTGGACAATTGCTTTTATACGTCCAGCTCAACTTCCCAGTCACACAAAGCTCGTATGACTATTTATTGTGGACGAGAGAGCAACTTCGTTGCGCTCCTCCTCCCCCACCCTATCAATCTCCATCCCCAACCTACTACCAAATACGAATCATAGCATCAGTGAATTGCAGGGGGTGGATACTGCATAAAACCCAAGGAGGGGATTTGTAAATATTCCAAAACATTTTGCCAGATAGCGATAACGATTGGCATCACGATAACCCATAAGAAATTACTTCAGCATTGACTCTTCCAAAAGCTCAGACCCAGGACATTTGAGTCAGACAACTTCTATAACATCCAATTTCAATCTGGATTGACTTTCGACCCTTGTCTATGTAATGGTGAACTCATGGAATGATCTGGTTTCTTACTTCTGTTGTCAGTTAATCTGTGCCTCTTCCCTCAGTTCCCCAGCTTTGTACATTTTGGAAGCCGCCTCTGATGTTGTATATACGTGATGGCTGTGACAACTGTACAATATATCTACACGCTGTCTCAGATGGTCAATAGTCTCTTGAAGTGTAAACCATGGGTGTTGGAATTAGAGTCTTCAGATGTTTGTGAACACTTTAATGCATTGTCAATAAAAAAATAAACGTGGTAAATATGCAGTTCTGAACAAGCAAGCACTAAGATTCCGTGTCTCATTCAGTTACACTCGTGTCACATACATGAAATAGAACCACTATACCATATAAGAATCATCCCTTTTACGCCAATCCATCAATTTGTTTATTCAAGTTGTTTTCCACCTGATTCTACAACACTTTTCAGAAAGAAAGTCATTGAATTTCATCCTGGTATTTACAAGGCATAACATCACCCTGTGACTTCCATAGTTTATATGTAACTGCAGATGAACGTGGAACCTCTTTGGAGCAGTAATCTTATAGATAGAGATTAGGTTGGCGGCTCAGTTTTGCAACCAGGTTTGCTACTGAAAGGAGGGTGGAGTTAGAACTCAACAGCTGAAATAATAAAAGTATCCAAGAAGAGGAAATATCAGGATAATAAGGAATTATTTTCGAGAAATGCTTGTTGCACGTGGAACGAACAGCCAATATTTAGGAAGGATTTTAAATCGGGTTGTATTCCAAGAACCAAACCTAACAAATTCCCCATGCCAGGCATTTTATATCTTTGTCCATTGCACTTATTGTCATGGATGATTCATCAGATGACTCTTGACTAGCATCAATAATTCTCAGGATCAAAATTTAGGGACATCCAATTTTGGCCTATCATTGAGTCACCCAACCAATATCTTAGGGTGGTGAATAATTCATTAGCTATTGAAATTAGTAAATTTGTATCAAACTGTGATAGACTATACTTTGATTAAAGGTACCAGAGAAAGTGAAGAAAAGGGTTACAGGGATAATATCTTTTCGAACAAGAATAGTTGGACTGCTCTCTAGAAACACGGAATGAACAGCCAAATGGATTTTTTTTTAATTATGAAGGGATGAATTGAATAGAGGAGAAGCAGCTTCTACTTTGTGGAGCCCAAAACCAAGAGCTATTAATATAGGTGAGTCACTGATAAATTCAAGGCAAAATTCAGGAGAATTTTATTTTCACCTATAGAATTATTGTAAATTGGAATGGATGTGATGAATATCATATATCCACTTAACATAACCATTGTGCATTCTATAAAAGATTATTTTCTAAAATATTTTAGCCATGATGTTTGTTGCATATAATTTCCACATGTGACATAGCAATTCCACCGTGATTCTCCTCAATACGGCAACCAATTTTGAACCCTGAATTGACAGGAGCATTCTAGCTGACAAGTTTAAATACAGTACAATCATTTATCATTCTTCTAAGATCTAGGAACCTAGTCCACTCAGTCTCTGCATATAGAACAATCCCATAATTTTACTCCCCAATGCATGTTTACCATTGATTCATAAACTCAAATTGACTTTGTCTAATCACATTAAAATGTTGTAAATGTTCCATTACCGCCTCCTAATCGATTCTAATATTTCCTCACTTCCGGTTAATTGTCCTGGTATTCCTTGTTTCTCTCTCCTGCCTTGAATAACGGGGCAACATGTACTAAGTTTCAATCCTCTGAGACCATTATAAAATTTAGGGAATCCTGGAATGTTAAAACCAACCCATCCTCTATACGTCGTTGCTTCTTTTCAAATTTAGGATGTCGGCTATAAAACCCAAGGGATTTGTTTATATCCCTCTTCCTCTGACCTTTCTGTCCTTGATCTCCTCCATTGCCAGAGTGAGACCAGCCATAATAGCAGGAGGAAGAGCACTTCCATATTCCATTTGGATAATTTACATGCCAATGGTATGAACATTGAATTCTCCAATTTTTACACATCTCTCCCGCTTACTTTCCTGTGCCCTCTCACACCAGTGCAAACCTATTTCATCCACTAGCCCACTCCTCTTCCCCCCCACATATCCCCTTTCACCTATATCCCTCCCTCTGGCTTTACATTACACTTCTCTCCTTACATGACATCCTATTGTCTCCTTTCCTTCTCTAGCCCATCAACCCATCTGCTAATCATGTCCCACCCCCCTCGCCTGTATCCATCTTGCCAGGCTTTGTTGTGCCCCACCCTTTTTCCAGCTTTCTTCCCCCTACTCCATTCAGGGTCCAGACCTAAAACATCACTTATCTAGTCCCTCTAAAGATGCTGCCTGACTTGCTGAGGTAAGCCAGCACTTTATGTTTTACCCAAGGGATTTGTTGTAGTTTAGTCCCATTAATTTCTCCAGTATTTCTTATTTACTATTAAGTGCCACTTTTTCATTGAATATATGATCACTATAACTGAAATATTTCTCATGTCTTCTATATAGACAAATACAAACTGCTAATTAATGCATTTGCCACATTCAAATTCTCCATTATAATTTCACCTGCTACTGCCCGTAAAAGAACCACGTTACCTTCATTTACCTTTTCTTTTACCTTCAAAGCTCCTAGATTTTGCTTTACTTTTGCCTGTACACTCATTCTTATGTTCTCTCTATTAATTACATGATCAACCCTTTTCTAAATCTGAATATCCTCACAATTCTTGGGATTGCTTTTTGTGACATTACTGTATGACATCCTTTTATATTATTTTTTAATTTCTATTGTTATCATGGTTGGACCACTAATTCTTTTCTCATTATATTAATTACAAATTATTGTTTATTTAAGTATCTGCTCATGTTTATTTACTGTAGATCCAATTTCTAAACATAATTTAGTTGATTCTCCCTCATACATACATATACTGTACACAGTGAATGGTTTAAGATGTTTGTTTCAAGTTGAACAAAATCATTCTCAAACTCAGTATAAAACATCCTATGTTCACTCTTCCTGAGATCCCTTGCTGCAAGGTTAATCCCTTGCTGCAAGGTTAATTTTCCACCTAGTACCTCACGGTACTAGGTGGAAAATAACTTGCCTTTACATGATTTCTACTGGCCAGTAAACCACCTTAAAAGCATTCCATGCATGTAACCTTACTGCAATATTTTAAAACACCTCTAACATCGCTTCTTCTTTGGCAACTCCTTGGAATCACCTATCTCATCTGGCAGCTCAACTATCTCCTCTGGCAGCTCGTTGCATATACCCACGACAATATCTCTTATCTCATCAGACCAAGAGACCAAGGTTAATGGGGGCAGGTAGAGGAGCAGTTATGAACACAGGTAGACAAAAATGCTGGAGAAACTCAGCGGGTGAGGCAGCATCTATGGAGCGAAGGAATAGGTGACGTTTCGGGTCGAGACCCTTCAGACTGATGTGGGGGGGGGGGGGCGGGAAGAAGAAAGGAAGAAGCGGAGAGAGTCTGTGGGAGGGAGAAAGCAAGGACTACCTGAAATTGGAGGTCAATGTTCATACCGTTGAGGTGTAAACTACCCAAGCGAAATATGAGGCGCTGCTCCTCCAATTTGCAGTGGGACTCACTCTGGTCATGGAGGAGGCCCAGGACAGAAAGGTCGGATACGGAATGGGAGGGGGAGTTGAAGTGCTGAGCCACCGGGAGATCGGGTTCATTAATGCGAACTGTGCAGAGGTGTTGGGCAAAGCGATCGCCAAGCCTGCGCTTGGTTTCACCGATGTCAAGCAGTTGACACCTAGAGTAGCGGATGCAATAGATGAGGTTGGAGGAGGTGCAGGTGAACCTCTGCCTCACCTGGAAAGACTGCTTGGGTCCTTGGATGGAGTCGAGGGGGGAGGTAAAGCGGCAAGTGTAGCATTTCCTGCAGTTGCAAGAGAAAGTACCAGGGGAGGGGATGGTTTGGGTGGGAAGGGACGAATTGACCAGGGAGTTGCGGAGGGAGCGGTCTCTGCGGAAAGCCGAAAGGGGAGGAGATGGGAAGATGTGGCCAGTGGTGGGATCCTGTTGGAGGTGGCAAAAATGTCGGAGGATTATCTGTTGTACGTGGCGCCTGGTAGGGTGGAAAGTGAGGACAAGGGGGACTCTGTCCTTGTTACGCGTGGGGGGATGGGGATTGAGAGCGGAGCTACGGGAATATGGCAGAGACTCTGGTGAAAGCCTCATCAATAGTTGAAGTGGGGAACCCCTGTTCCCTAAAGAATGAGGACATCTCCGATGCCCTGGTTTGGATGCAGAGGTGATTTATGAGGATGCACTGTGGGAATCCCTTCATCAGAATTAACTGCAAGGAGGAGTGGGAGATTGCAACCTTCACGTGATCTGCCCTTTTTGACGAATGCAATCAACCTGGTGTGCACAATCAAATAAGATCAAATAGAACAAGTTGTCCTACAACTTTAGGCTGTGCACGCCATACGCAAGAAGAAGAAAAAGACTGCAAGGGTTCTATACCACATAGCAATTAAGGATAGACAATAAATATAGGCGTTGCCATCAATTGTTCTGAAAGATGAACAAATATAAATTCAGCAAGTTACTGTGCAAAAACAGGTGGAATTTAATTAATGTAGTACTGTACAATATAAACGAGGGGCACACTTGGTTAACTAATATGTCGGATCATACTAAGCAGCTTTAAAGTATGTGTATAGGGGGTTTGCACGCAAGGTCATCGGGTCAAAGGGCGTGACGCACAGAGCAGCTCAATCCGTCTGGAGGACATGGCAGCTTCCGGCATACACTGTTAACACATGAAACGCGTACTTTCTTACCTGTTAAAAACCACCGAAAAGGTAAATTTTTGCACTGTAAATAATTGTGGAGGGTGACTGAGCGCTCTGAACCAAATTCTCTAGTATCTGCTCTGAACTCGAGTACCAAGGTGGAAGCGGCCGAAGGAATGCATCCCTCGGGACAGCCCCCACTCTCCCCCCGGGGTCAGCGCTGTCCGGCCACGGCCGCCCTTCTCCGCGTCTCCCCCTGTTGGCCGCACTGTCATGGGCTGTGGGTCAACAGCGCCCACACACGGGGCCAGGTGGAGCGGGCCCGCGGCTCGGGGCAGCGGACACACGGGGACGAAAACCCGGCAACTTCCCCGTCAGCTGCAGCAGAGTTGGGGACAGTCTGGTCCCTCCACCCACCCAGAGTCACTGACCGCGCTGCATCGGCACCCCGACCTCCTCCTCCTTCCCCACCCCCGGCCGCGGGGATAGACAGCCCGGGGTCCGTGAGTGTGGAACCAGTCAGCGTGGAGTCAGATGCTGGGACAGAAGACGGGCCCGCTACACTGGAAGCCATGGTAAGTACTTACCTGCAGTTCACCGCGTGTTCTCCAGTTGGCGTTGCGTGGCAATTTGTGATTCCAGCTACCAAGACAGATGTGTACAGCAATTCATTCTTCCCCCGCACAATTAAAGCATGGAATAATCTTCACCCTACCATAGTTACCCAACCAGATGCAACTAAATTTAAGGTAGCTCTTTCTTCCCAAAAACCCTTTCTGGCTTAAGTCCTCCCTCCACCACCTCCAGTTTAAATTCCATTTGGAATATTTTGGAGGACCAAGAAACCAAGAACCAAGAACAGTACGGGCCACGGGTCATGATCTCCACTGCCGTGCAACCTCCCTATAGAAATCATAGGTAAAACACAAAGCGCGAGACGAATACAGCGGGTCAGCCAGCATCTGGGAAGGGAATGGACAGGGGACATTCGTGTCAGGACCTTCCTGCAGTCTGAGAATGGTTTCCAAACCGAAACATCACCTGTCCATTCCCTCCACAGATGCTGCCTGATCCGCCCATTCTTCCAGCACTGTGTTTTCCTCAAGATTCCTGCACCGACAGTTCCATGTGTCTACACAAATCATACCCCATACATGTGAGTCATACACTGCATCACACATAATCAGAAGTTCATATGTTCTAGGAGCAGAATTAGACAATTCGGCCAATCAAATCTACTTTGTCATTCAATCATGGCTGATCTATCTTTCCCTCTCAACCCCATCTCCTGCCTTCACCCCAGAACCCCTAACATCACATATTAACGCTTCAAATTATTGTACTTAGTTGAGGTTGTTATTGAACTTGTATCTACCATCCATTAAGATAGTACAGTTTAATTATAACAATTCATATAATTAATTGTTATATGGTTATATGTTATATGGTTAATCCACTTTGTGGTTTTTGTTGCATTTCAACATCTTGGTTTATTTGGCATATTACAAATTCGTTAAGCAAGTCCGCAGCTCCATTAAATTTTTCGTATTTTAAATTTCCCTGTAGTTCACTCTCTTCAATCTCAATGCGTGCCATCAGTTCTTCAAGCTTTGTGAGCTGGAATTAGCTGGAGAGAGAGAGAGAGAGAGAGTGTGTGTGTGTGTTTATATATGTGCGCACATGAGAGAGTACAGTAGAGGTGTCGGGCGATAGGACCCAGCGGAGCCTTGCAGTCTGTCCAGTGGAGGCGCTGGGCGCTAGGACCCGGTAGCGGATCCTGGCAGTGCCACAGGCGCTTAGGCCGCTGCTGTACCGAGGGACCGGGAGTTGATGGAAGGGAAGTGTTTTTAATCGCAGACACGAGATGGATTTGTTTGAAGACCTGCCGGATCCCGGTGAGGAGAGGCGGGAGTGGGGCGGCGTGGAGCTGGAGGCGGGTTTGACTCGGCTCCGGGATGGAAGCCGCTGCAGACCTCGGCCTCTCTCAGCGCCGCCGCCGGGGCTGGAGGGGGGAGAGCTGGGCAACCCCAGGGGCAAGACTCCCTCCTCATTCCCACCCCTGCAAGGATCTGGGGCCCAAACCTTGCTCCCAGCCCAGGATCCAAGAGCCGGGGTTCAAAGAAACTGATCTTCCCTCTTCCCGCACCGCAGGGAAAACTAAACCCAACACATCACCCCATCCATGCCCAGGGTGCAAACAGCCGGACCCTTTGTCCTCAGAGTATACAGATCTATCCATAAACAAAGGTTGACTAACACAATCATAATCTGGAGAGAAAATCAGTCTGAGACAAAATTAGCCAAAACTATAGAAATACATTTGATAACGAGGTGAACCTGTGGAGAGCGAGTCTGGGAATTAATAGACGGTAGATGCATTAAATGGTTATTTTTCATTAATCTTCACTGAAGATAAAAGGAGTGACAACCCAGAAATTGCTGGGTCGGAAATCGGAAGGGACAAGGAATTCCGCACAATGATGCTCACCAGCGCAATGGTACTGAACAAATTGTTGGAACTAGAGACTCAATAGAAGTGGCCAGAGTGCTAGTTAATGCATTGATTTTAATGTTTCAAATTTTTCCAGTTGGCTGGAAGGTTCCATTAGATTGAGAACTAGCAAGTGTAAGTATTTTTAATCAAAAAGGAGGGAGACAGAAAACAGTACATGAATGTTTGCTCAACATCAGCAAAGGGAAAGTGCTAGAAGCTGTCATCAAGGCCTTGGGGCACTTAAGAAAAGAAGTATATGATGAGCATTTGAATCATCTAGGCATAGAAGTCTATGGGTCTAGCGCTTGAAGATGGTAAAAATAGAGATGAGTGTCAACTAGTCGACATGGATGTGGTGGGCCGAATAGTCTGTTTCCATGATGTATGGTTCTATAACTCCTTAACATGGTATTGTGAAGGAGATATCATGTTTGATCAAATTATTGGAGTTCCTTGGAGACGTAAAAAGCCCTAAGGAAAGAGGGGAGTGATAGATGTACTCGTATTTCCTGAAGGCATTGGATAATGCGCCATATTAAAGATATTACATAGAAACATAGAAAGTAGGTGCCATTTGACCTTTCAAGCCAGCACCGCCATTCAATATGATCATGGCTGATCATCCAGAATCAGTACCCTGTTCCTGCTTTTTCCCCATATCCCTTGATTCTGTTAGCCCCAAGAGCTATATCTAACTCTCTCTTGAATAAATCCAGTAAATTGGCCTCCACTGCCATCTGTGGCAGAGAATTCCACAGATTCACAACCCTCTGGGTGAAAAAGTTTTTCCTCAATCAGTCCTAAAAGGCCTACCCCTTATTCTTAAACTGTGACCCCTGGTTCTGGACTCCCCCAACATGGGGAACATTTTTTCCAGCCTGTCCAATCCCTTAAGAATTTTATATGTTTCTATAAGATCCCCTCTCATCCTTCTAAGTTCCAGTGAATACAAGCCCAGTCGATCCATTCTTTCATCATATGTCAGTCCCGCCATCCCGGGAATTAACCTGGTGAACCTATGCTGCACTCCCTCAATAGCAAGAATGTTCTTCCTCAAATTAGGAGACCAAAACTGCACACAGTACTCCAGGTGTGGTCTCACCGAGCCCTGTTCAACTGAGGTAGGATCTCCTTGCTCCTATACTCAAATCCTCTCACTATGAAAAGTGAAGGCACCTTGTATAGGATGTAGCATGGATGGGGTTAGAAGACTAGCTGTCGAACAGGAAACGGAGGGTAGACATAATCGGCTTCTTGCAGATTGGTAAATTTCAATGAGTGGTGTGCGCAGGGTACCAGGAGCCCAACTCCCTTGAGTGACGAACTTGAGCCTGAACCCCTACAATGTGGTTATTATATGTTAAATACAAACTTCTTCTTGATCATCTTTCTCAAAAGCAGCTGGAAGGCTTGGAGCAGGGTATTCCTCATTCACCAGGCAAGAAATTCGCAGGTGATGTAGGTGAAAAGAACAGAAGGGGGCAGCAAAGACTGACGGCTATGAATGTGTTTGTTCTCTTAATCAATTAGGAGTTGTCGCTCAGAAATCAAAACCGTTGCTTTTTGATGATCTTCCAAGGAACCCTGACGTAGGTAAACGCACAACTGGACTATCAAATTTTTTGTTGCTAGTTTTGATCTGTTTTATGTTAGTATATGTCGGGGTCTGCACTTAATCAGAGCTTTTTGTTGAGCTTTTTAACTGTGCTGCCTTAATAGCATGAATTTGTAGCTACTCAGCACCTTCATCTCCCCCATCTTGGTCCAAATTTGGCAATTTTATTTTAAAAGGCAGTACTTTCTGGTATTGCAAGGTTTGGAAATGCAGTTAATCAAAATGGGTTGATACGACTTAACATCTTTGATAAGAGGGGATTGAGTTGCTGGGGAGCTGCATTCACATGCAAGCAGTACTGGTGAGTACATCAGATTCCCTTCCCTCATCGATACAAACAAATCAGCCAGATTTTATTAACACTGCAATAGCTTATTTGTTATTGTTTTATGTCATTCAAATTTCCATGATAGGAGTTGAACATACTTTATTAGTCCAGGCTGCTGGATCACTCAGCAACTTGCCCACAATACCATCAAATGTGACAAGGAACACATGAATGGACCTTTGCATGGTTCTTGCCTTCATTTACATGACATTATAATACATCAACCTACTTATAAATAACAATAGAGCTGGATGAGAGTTTAAATGAACTGCAGACCTCTGAATCTGGGTTTAAATGACCCTCATTTCATTTTCATGACAAGTTTGAGAAGTTTTAAGTGTAATTTGGTGCTTGACAGTTTGCTGTCAGCGCGCAGCAGATTGATCATGTTATTTTGTCGTTACTTCTGTTAGAGAGTTACCATGTGATTCCAGTATCATATATTCTGCATTTCCTTTATAAAAGAAATGTCTCCCCTCTCCAGGTTGCCCCAGGAGGGAATTAGTTGCAATATAATTGTGATGACGTGATATGCTGTTGCGTCTGGGTCTGATTGTAATACGAGCAGCTTGTAGTGTATTGCTTTAATGTATTACATTGGTAGTTTGACCTAGACATGATGCCCCTTCCCAATACTGTTGATAAACCCAGGAAAACAATGGATACTTGTTATACCAAGAGGAAGAAAATAGATTAACTAGCCTCAGAATAAAAGGATGTGCCTTTTGAAAGGAGATGAGGAGGAATTTCTTTAGTCAGAGGGTGGTAAATCTTTGGAATTCATTGCCACAGACGGTTTTGGAGGTCGTCATTGGGTATTTTTAAGGTGCAGATTGACAGATTCTTGATTAGTTAAGGTGTCGGGGGTTATGGGAAGAAGGCAGGAGATGGGGTTGAGAAGGAACGGTAGATCAGCCATGATTAAATGGTGGAGCAGACTTGGTGGGCCAAATGGCCTAATTCTGTTCCTATAACTTACGAACTCATACACTGAATGAAACTGATGAACTGGGTTGCAGGTAGACAAAAAATGATATCAGTCTGAAGAAGGGTCTTTACCCGAAACGTCGCCTACTCCTTTTCTCCATTGATGCTGCCTCACCCGCTGAATTTCTCCAGCATTTTTTGTCTACTTTCGATTTTTCCAGCATCTGCAGTTCTTTCTTAAACAACTGGGTTACAGGTACAACCTTTCCCCCTGGGGCAAGCAGTAGAATCCTGTCTTGAATGGTTTGTATTTCCCTGGCATTTGTAGCATATGATGGGGTGTCCAAGGAAATGTATGTTAATGATATTTTGATAAGCACACCAGCCAGCAAGATAACACAAGATAACAGGTTAGAAAATAAAAGGAAACCAACAGGAAAAATGTAGTATGAATAAAAGCAGTTAATGATCTAATAACTTAATTATTCCATGCTTACATTTTAATTGCTGTCTTGTTCCTTACACGTCTCAGCATCTTCTGTTCCTGACCTATTTGGAGAGCTTCCAGAAACACAGAATGACCTGAAAGCAGAGAAACGCAAGTGGCTGAATCAGAATGGGTCTAAGGACCACGAGGAGAAGAAGCCATGTAAAGGTAACGTAACCAAATGGACAAAGTGAAAGAAAATAATACATTTGCAAAATGTGCATGAGAATGTTGAAAAATTAGTGGGAAGGTTAGAAGGATATGAATGGGAAGCAAATGTTTTTTTTTTAAGTGGCATCTTCTTTTAGCAGTAAAGTGAGGTGCTTACAGTGCCCTCCATAATGTTTGGGACAAAGACCCATCATTTATTTATTTGCCTCTGTACTCCACAATTTGTGATTTGTAATAGAAAAAAATCACATGTGGTTAAAGTGCACATTGTCAAATTTTATTAAAGGGTATTTTTATAAATTTTGGTTTCACCGTGTAGAAATTACAGCCGTGTTTATACATAGTCCCCCCCATTTCAGGGCTCCATAATGATTGGGACACAGGGCTTCACAGGTGTTTGTAATTGCTCAGGTGTGTATAATTGCCTCCTTAATGCAGGTATAAGAGAGCTCTCAGCGCCTAGTCTTTCCTCCAGTCTTTCTTGCTGTTGCTGTTTATCAACATGAGGACCAAAATTGTGCCAATGAAAGTCAAAGAAGCCATTATGAGACTGAGAAACAAGAATAAAACTGTTTGAGACATCAGCCAAACCTTAGGCTTATCAAAATCAACTGTTTGGAACATCATTAAGAAGAAAGGGAACACTGGTAAGCTTATTAATCGCAATGGGACTGGCAGGCCATTGAAAACCTCCACAGCTAATGACAGAAGAATTCTCTCTATAATAAAGAAAAATCCCCAAACACCTGTCCGACAGATCAGAAATACTCTTCAGGAGTCAGGTGTGGATTTGTCAATGACCACTGTCCGCAGAAGATTTCATGAACAGAAATACAGAGGCTACACTGCAAGATGCAAACCACTGGTTAGCTGCAAAAATAGGATGGCCAGGTTACAGTTTGCCAAGAAGTACTTAAAAGAGCAATCACAGTTCTGGAAAAAGGTCTTGTGGACAGATGAGACGAGGTGGAGGATAAATGCGTGGCTGAAGGACTGGTGCAGAAGACAGGGATTCAAATTTCTGGATCATTGGGACCTCTTTTGTGGAAGGTACGACCTGTACAAAAAGGATGGGTTGCACTTGAACCTGAGGGGGACCGATATCCTGGCGGGGAGATCTGCAAAGGCTACTGGGGAGACTTTAAACTAGAATGGTTGGGGGGAGGGACTCAAATAGAGAATGCTATTAGACAGTGTGTGAGGCAGGAGGCAGAGAAGGAAAGCACTCAGACCCAACATGTAGGGGGGAAAGAAGAAAACAATAATAAACAGAGAATAAGAGGTGGTGGGGTTCTTAAATGGGTGAGCAGAGAAACAGAGGGGTGCAAAATGCGGGCGGAAGCAATAGGTAGCAAGGTGAAAAGTAAAAGTGGCAGGCAGACAATTCCAGGGCAAAAATCAAAAAGAGCCACGTTCCAACATAATTGTATAAGGGGTAAGAGCGTTGTAAAAACAAGCCTGAAGGCTTTGTGTCTCAATGCAAGGAGCATTCGTAATAAGGTCGATGAGTTGAACGTGCAGATAGCAATTAATGATTATGATATAGTTGGGATCACGGAAACATGGCTCCAGGGTGACCAAGGCTGGGAGCTGAACATCCAGGGATATTCAATATTCAGGAGGGATAGAGAGAAAGGAAAAGGAGGTGGGGTAGCGTTGCTGGTTAGAGAGGAGATTAACGCAGTGGAAAGGAAGGACATTAGCTTGGAGGATGTGGAATCGGTATGGGTAGAGCTACGAAATACTAAGGGGCAGAAAACGCTGGTGGGTGTTGTGTACAGGCCACCTAGCAGTAGTAGTGAA
The DNA here is from genome assembly GCA_038087875.1 of Malacoraja senta. Taxonomy (NCBI): domain Eukaryota; kingdom Metazoa; phylum Chordata; class Chondrichthyes; order Rajiformes; family Rajidae; genus Malacoraja; species Malacoraja senta. Next base: position 33,060,963 of record CM075984.1, read on the forward strand.
GTTGGGGATGGCATCAAACAGGAAATTAGAAATGCGTGCAACAAAGGCAAAACAGTTATAATGGGTGACTTCAATCTACATATAGATTGGGTGAATCAAATTGGCAGGGGTGCTGAGGAAGAGGATTTCTTGGAATGTATGAGGGATAGTTATCTAAACCAACATGTAGAGGAACCAACGAGAGAGCAGGCTATTCTAGACTGGGTATTGAGTAATGAGGAAGGGTTAGTTAGCAGACTTGTTGTGCGTGCCCCCTTGGGCAAGAGTGACCATAATATGGTTGAGTTCTTCATTAGGATGGAGAGTGACATTGTTAATTCAGAAACAACGGTTCTGAACTTAAAGAAAGGTAACTTTGAGGATATGAGACGTGAATTGGCCAAGATTGACTGGCAATTAGTTCTAAAAGGGTTGACGGTGGATATGCAATGGAAGGCATTTAAAGACTGCATGGATGAACTACAAAAAATGTTCATCCCAGTTTGGCAAAAGAATAAATCAGGGAAGGTAGTGCATCCGTGGATAACAAGGGAAATCAGGGATAGTATCAAAGCAAAAGATGTTGCGTACAAATTAGCCAGAAAAAGCAGCATACCAGAGGACTGGGAGAAATTCAGAGACCAGCAGAGGAGGACAAAGGGCTTAATTAGGAAAGGGAAAATAGATTATGAAAGGAAACTGGCAGGGAACATAAAAACTGACTGCAAATGTTTTTATAGATATGTGAAGAGAAAGAGATTAGTTAAAACAAATGTAGGTCCCTTGCAATCAGAAACAGGTGAATTGATCATGGGGAACAAGGATATGGCGGACCAATTGAATAACTACTTTGGTTCCGTCTTCACTAAGGAAGACATAAATAATCTGCCGGAAATAGCAGGGGGCTGCGGGTCAAAGGAGATGGAGGAACTGAGTGAAATCCAGGTTAGTCGGGAAGTGGTGTTGGGTAAATTGAATGGATTAAAGGCCGATAAATCACCAGGGCCAGATAGGCTGCATCCCAGAGTACTTAAGGAAGTAGCTCCAGAAATAGTGGATGCATTAGTGATAATTTTTCAAAATTCTTTAGATTCTGGAGTAGTTCCTGAGGATTGGAGGGTAGCAAACGTAACCCCACTTTTTAAGAAGGGAGGGAGAGAGAAAACGGGGAATTACAGACCAGTTAGTCTAACATCGGTAGTGGGGAAACTGCTAGAGTCAGTTATTAAAGATGGGATAGCAGCACATTTGGAAAGTGGTGAAATCATTGGACAAAGTCAGCATGGATTTACGAAAGGTAAATCGTGTCTGACGAATCTTATAGAATTTTTCGAGGATGTAACTAGTAGAGTGGATAGGGGAGAACCAGTGGATGTGTTGTATCTGGACTTTCAGAAGGCTTTCGACAAGGTACCACATAAGAGATTAGGATACAAGCTTAAATCACACGGTATTGGGGGTTCAGTATTGATGTGGATAGAGAACTGGCTGGCAAACAGGAAGCAAAGAGTAGGAGTAAACGGGTCCTTTTCACAATGGCAGGCAGTGACTAGTGGGGTACCGCAAGGCTCAGTGCTGGGACCCCAGCTATTTACAATTTATATTAATGATCTGGACGAGGGAATTGAAAGCAACATCTCCAAGTTTGCGGATGACACTAAGCTGGGGGGCAGTGTTAGCTGTGAGGAGGATGCTAGGAGACTGCAAGGTGACTTGGATAGGCTGGGGGAGTGGGCAAATGTTTGGCAGATGCAGTATAATGTGGATAAATGTGAGGTTATCCACTTTGGTGGCAAAAACGGGAAGGCAGACTATTATCTAAATGGTGGCCGATTAGGAAATGGGGAGGTGCAGCGAGACCTGGGTGTCATGGTACACCAGTCATTGAAAGTAGGCATGCAGGTGCAGCAGGCAGTGAAGAAAGCGAATGGTATGTTGGCCTTCATAGCAAGAGGATTTGAGTATAGGAGCAGGGAGGTTCTACTGCAGTTGTACAGGGTCTTGGTGAGACCACACCTTGGAGTATTGCGTACAGTTTTGGTCTCCAAATCTGAGGAAGTACATTATTGCCATAGAGGGAGTGCAGAGAAGGTTCACCAGACTGATTCCTGGGATGTCAGGACTGTCATGAAGAAAGACTGGATAGACTTGGTTTATACTCTCTAGAATTTAGGAGATTGAGAGGGGATCTTATTGAAACTTACAAAATTCTTAAGGGGTTGGACAGGCTAGATGCAGGAAGATTGCTCCCGATGTTGGGGAAGTCCAGGACAAGGGGTCACAGCTTAAGGATAAGGGGGAAATCCTTTAAAACCGAGATGAGAAGAACTTTTTTCACACAGAGAGTGGTGAATCTCTGGAACTCTCTGCCACAGAAGGTAGTTGAGGCCAGTTCATTGGCTATATTTAAGAGGGAGTTAGATGTGGCCCTTGTGGCTAAAGGGATCAGGGGGTATGGAGAGAAGGCAGGTACAGGATACTGAGTTGGATGATCAGCCATGATCATATTGAATGGCGGTGCAGGCTCGAAGGGCCGAATGGCCTACTCCTGCACCTAATTTCTATGTTTCTATGTTTCTATTTATTTTCCTTACATCGCATGTGAAGAACATTCAATTATCATAACATTACCTAGTCAACCCACCCAACCTTCCCCTCTTCACTTCTCATCTCTTCCCCAGTGGTCACTTGGTGCCATTTCTTAAACATTTCCCACTCAGAGTTGCGATTTTTCTTGGCAACATCATAAACTTCTGCTTTCAATCCAAAACACAATTTTTACCTGCAGCCAGATATAGATCCATTTTCACATACAGTATTTATTTCTCAGAGGAATGTATATTTGTTTGGAGTTTTGAAATCTCTCTTCAAGTGCTTGCCATTATTTATATGCTGATAAACATTTCAAAGTCATTTTCTAATCTACCCGTGTCAACACATCTCTCAATTTTACAAAGCTAATTGTATTTAATTGTATAAAAGGTAATTTAGTTTAGTTTAGATAT